>CM033741.1:6964173-8198497 GCA_019671005.1 Hibiscus mutabilis | reverse complement strand
TCTCTGGAGTGGAAGTACAGACTCGTCGTTTTCCGTTCAAAATTCGGGTAAGTGATTATGAAACAGTTGAAGTTATTGAGTAGAATAAAATGCTCTTTCACGTTCTGAAAATTTTGGTTCAATCTATGCAACACAAATGATTAAATGTCAAATTTTATAGAATATGTTACACCTTAAACCTGATTATGTCATGAAAAATAACACTAACATAGTGGCTAATATCGGTATGTGTCTGATATGAGTATTTTTTATTTCTTGATTTTCATTTTTTGGAATGTATGCATAAGCCATTCAAAATTTATGCAGGCTATGTCCGAAACCGCAGCTGAAAAGCAAATCCGACAACTGCTCTTCCCCCGGTCTCGCCGGAAGAAATTCCAGTCTCATGGAGATGAACTTTGAGACCCATGTTAGTTTTTTCCCTTTGTAATATCATCACTGGGAGTTGATTCCAATGCAGTTATGGGCATCTATGTTATCCGGACTCGCAATTGAGCATCGGATATACACGTGTTCAACATGGATATGCTCAATTATTTAGGTCATATTCGTATCCTAACATCCATATTCAAATATGTCTTGCATCAACGTTGGATACGAGTATTTTAAGAAAAATGAAGCCTCCGTGTAACATAGATTTTAAGGTTGGTAGTTGAACTGTTTAGGTTGATGTTGTAATAAGGGGGTGGCCAATTGTGGCACCTTGTACATTTTTCGGATTGACGAATAACACTGGTAAAGGCATGATGATCAAGCTTTGTCTCTCAAATGCCTTTTGAATCCAAATTGGCTCGTTTACTCAGCAATGGTGATCAAGCTAGCAACTGTTTTTTCTGGGACGATTTGGTTTGGCAAAAAAATACTGTTTACATTCGAATTAATATTTATACAACATAATTTAATTGGATTGATGATCAGAATGTATTCTGATCAAGCTTGCAAAATCTCCGTCTAAACCTGAAAGGGTGAACCGTTTAAAATCACTATCATCTTATATTTACCGTCAACAAAATAAAATCAAATATCGTATTTAAAGAAAAAGAGTCCTCCAAAAATTAAATCAAATGTCGTATTATAGAGAAAGAGTCCTCCAAACAAACCTACTCAACCCACTAACCTAATAGAAAAGGGTCTTTTGATCAATTTGTAGGGTGTAAACGAACCGAGCTTGAATGAGTAAAGTTATGTTATTGTTCTTTTATTTGTTTTTGAAAGTGCTCATGTTCGGTTCATTTAAATTTTCAATATCATGTATGATTATTTATTTTTGAAGGTGTTTAATAATGATCCACATAAAAGAGCTGCATAGCCTAATATCATCATACTTACGTGCATCATTAACCACACCCGACGTGGCAAAGCCTTGGGTAAAAATAACACTTGATGCGGTTATTGCGCTTAAATTATTTTTATGCTTTTTTAATTTAAAATAGGAAACCATATAAATAAGAGAGAAACCCCGTGAAAGAAAGATTGATGGTTCATATAAATCACTTAATGGGAAATGTCCTGAATAAACCCAAGGGGTGACTAATAATCTTGTTATACAGAAAAAAGGTAACTATCATACCCTTTTCTGATGAATCATATAGTCCTACGACTTCATCTACTAATAAGAATAAGGTTAAAAAATGAATTATAATTACAATTGAAACGACTTAAAAAGATATATGAGTTAATATATGCTCTAAAGTTGAAAAAATTATGAAAAAAAACGAGGGTTTCTCGATTTTATGGAATGAAAATCATGAATTAAATTCATTATAGGACTTGTTCTATCTCTTTTAGAAGATACTATGCTGCCACTCGGACTCGAACCGTGATGCTCTAGCACTGCTTCCTAAGAGCAGCATGTCTACCGATTTCTGTTTGTTTAGCGATTGCGAACATTTTCATTTATATGTTCGCGAACATGTTCATTTAACATTTGTGAACATGTTCGTTTAACATTCGTGAACATGTTCGTTTATAGTAAAATGATAAAATTACACCACTAATCCTTAAACTCCTTAGACTTCATAGTTTGAACTCCAAAGTTCACCTTGTGATCAATTTAGTCCATATCTTCACCAATATTTAAAATGTAGAAAAATAAAAGGAAAAGGGGAACAAAGTAAACGAGCTTATAAACGAGTCGATAAACGAGCGTATAAATGAGCCAATAAACGAGCTTGTTCATTAACATAAACGAACCAAATACACCTCTATTCGTATTTTTTCGTTTATTAAACAAATATAAACATTTTGTTCATACTCATTTATGTAACTTAATAAATGAATATAAACGAACGGTTCACGAACATTTCGTCGAATGGTCTGTTCATTTACACCCCTACCAATTTGTCAAGTTGATAGGAATTAAATTGCTTCTCTTTATGAGAGGGACCAATTTGCCAAATTACGAAATTTAGGGGACCTAAGAGGTCTTTTACCAGCAAAGATTAAAGTTTCTATGCTGTCTGGACACGTGGCGAGATTAAAAAGGACAATTTGTTCATCTTTCATAGATTCACCGTTAGACTCAAAAGTCTTAATTCAGAGACCCTTTTCCACATTTCTCTGTTTTTAAGATTTCTTCGTACAATTCTAGTTTCTACTTTCAAAGGTACGCCCAATTCTTTTCCGTTTCTAATTAATTGAGGGTTTTCCGTACTGTCAGCTTGTTGTTTTTTCGGGTTATGGATGGTTCAATTTATTTCTGGACTGATACACGCGCGCGCACACACAAACCGAACTGCACATAAAAGTGTATGCTTGAGGATTCGAGGCAAATTTGATAACGAAAGAGACGTTTAATTGCGAATTTTGAGTTTTCTGAACCCAATTGTTTGATAACAGATGGAAAGGTCCGAAACGTTGTCATCTCTTACATTCAAAGGCTCAATTCCTGAAGCAATTATCGAAGCTAAGAACCAGAAGAAGCTTTTCGTGGTCTACATTTGAGGTAGCTTTTTCTTCTTTATTTGATCCATTTTTACTATTTTTTATTTAGGTTTTGTGATCGACAAATACTGTTAGCTTTTTAAGCGTAAATACTGTTCTTTTTCATTTCATGTGATTACTAATTTTTATGCTTATTGGGATTTAAGATGAAGATTCTGAGTCGAAAAACATGGAGGATTCTACATGGACTGACCTAAAAGTATTTTCTTCTTATTACTATTATTGATTTTAAAGTTTTTGTCTCAAATTAATCCCTTTTTTCTTATGTTCGTGTTCTATATCTTATCATGGTGGATTCAGGTGAAAGAGTCATTGTCAAAGCATTGTATAATGTTGCATATCCGAAGTGGAAGCATCGATGCTGCAAATTTTTCCGCCATATGTATCCTAATTCTAGAATATAAATTTTATTTTTTGGTTTATAGTTACTCTTAAGGGTATGCTTGGTAGGATAGATAGTAAAGTGGAAAGAAAATGAATTTTAGGTGTGCTTGGCTGGAAGTAAAATTGTGAGGGGGAAAATAGGAAAGAATATTGGTTTCCACATCTAAAACAAATCACTTCAAATTTGACAAAAAAAAAAGAAACAAAATGAGAGTGGCTTGATTTAATGTGCTTATTTACAAGATATTTCATCATTTTTTTAATCTTTAACTTACAGTGAGTATAATGGTTAAACAATATACTTTTCATTTTTTTCTCATTTTTCAATCTTACCAAGCAATGGATCGAAAGAAAAAAAATCTCCACTTTTCCATCCTACCAAGCATACAAGGAAAAGAAATTGTTCTTTTTTCTTTCTCTTTTTCTATCTTTCCATTATTCTATCCACCCAATCAAATAAAGCTTAATATGAGCTAAGTTTTAGGACTTTATCCTTTTTCTGTTTATGCTAATGCAATTTCTGTGATATTTTTGCTTCAAGCTGTGAATTAAGTATTTGGCATTGAACTGGTTTATACTTTTTCCCTATATGCATTTATAAGGAGTTGTTGAAGAGACTAATGACCTGAAATGTTCTATTAGTTACTGATAGCTAATTTTCCTTGTTATGAACTATTTGCTTTAGTGGTTGACTTACCCAAGGCTTATTGCACCATTAACTGTTGGAGCTTTTTAAATAATTAGTGTTTATCTCTTGGATCTTTTGGTCACCAATATACGAGAAGAAGAGTGTACTGGCTCTGCACAACCTGTACATTCTCTTTTTCTGAAAGTATGTTGTGTTATTGGTGCCGTTTGATTACCATTTTGGTTTCTTCTTGTATATCCTACCTACCTGGTTATCCATCTTTGCATGAGTCTGTTGAAAGTAATGAAAACCTACTTTGTGTGATTGCTGGCTAAATATCTAGTGGCAATGAGTAATAATTGTTGTAGTTATGTTGGATTTCTTATGCAATGTTTGATTAGAAAAGAACAATAAGAAGATAGAAAGTGATGGGTGGGGAAAGGTATAAGAAAGCTTTTTTTTTTTTTAAAATCTTTCCATGTATTTTTCTTACTGTCCTTCCCGACATGACAGTTTTTTTGGATTCTCTCTGTTTCCGAACTTCATGTCATTTCACTTTCCATACTAATACAGCACATTCACCACCCCTCTTAAAGTGGAGAGCGCCATCATTCTTCTTCCGTTTGTAATAGAACCGGTAGCTGTCTTTTGGTATCAGGCTGAGTTCTCTAGTCCACCATTTCAATAGCCACTATAGTGTGCAGCTACACGAGACTTGTTTAAGTTGGTAGTTCTTGTTTCCTCTTGTACATATCTGTTACCAGTTTTAATGAGAGAACAAATCCTTGCATCAACTTTATACAGACCCACAGAAATCTGTCCCGTGCATAACAGCAATTGGATATAATGGTGTACAAGCTTGGCAAAGCGGTATTAGTATTTTCTGTTTGTGTAAAACCTTTTTACCTTCTATTTTTGAGCAAGCATGTAATATTTATGGAAAGGTGTTGTAATTAGTTAATTATTTTCTTTTGTGGAACTCTTCCAGAAGGATTTGTCTGTGCTGAAGTTTTGGCATCCAGTTTAGAGAAGGCATGGTTGAGTCTTCACATCCAGGTTCTCTAGTGATGATTGAGTTATTCTCCACTTCGTGGAAAGATTCTCAATGTTCATTTACAACAATCAGGATTTATTTTTGGATTTCTTAGCATTCTTAGTTTTCTGGTCAAAACTGCAGGAAACAACAGCAGCTGTCCTTAGTGCTGCACTTGCTTCAAAGAAATATGAATCATCCAGTTCTGGGGCATCTACTGTTAGCCAGTCTGAGCAGGGAAGTTCTTCAAGTGCTTCTGTTCCTTCTGGGGTGATAGAGGAAAACAAAGACAGTGAAAACACTGTTAAGGTAATTTAGAATGCTGGCTGTCTTGATAAGTGTCTCTAATTTTGTATTATCATGGGAGTTCTGGGTGGAGGGCACTTGGACTTCATTCCAGGTTGTGGTTCTCATCACCAGGTAGAAGGGGAAGTGCTTGGAGGTTTAAAAACTTTGCTTGATATAAGATATTTTCTGTCCTGACATGGCAGGAGAAAAATCCTAAGTTGGTTGAAAAGAGTAGTTCTGAATCATTTACCAATGAAGAAACGAGGACAGTTGTTAGTTCAGTCACTTCAAGTCCAGCAGGTCATGCATCTGAGAATGCATCCTCTCAACCCGAAGATGATCATCTCGTCGCAGTAAAGGGGATTGATCATCAGTCAAGTTGTCCCAGTGGAAGTTCACCAGTGAGTACTGTGGAAGCAGAGAAAACCATGGGATATGAAAAGGATAAAGGCATAGATTATGCGTTAGAAAGCACGACAACTGCAAACATACCAACTGATGTTCATCTAAATATACGATTACCTGACAGTAGTAGCCTACAGGAGAAATTTCCTGTGACATACACTCTGAGTATGATTAAAGACTATGTGGATAGAAACCAATCAAGTGGCATGAGCTCCTACGATTTTGCCATTCCTTATCCTCGCAAGATATTTGGTGATCAAGGTACGACTATGTGCTTGCACTCATGCACTGTACATCTTTAAATACAGTGTGGCTTGTTTAGTTTTGTCTGAGTTCAGATATTGCATTACTTTAGCTGAACTTTGCCCATCTTCAAGCTGGTGTTTAGAAGAATGTTGCAAATTGATATTATTAAACTTCTGGGCAGATTATAGGATGGTGGATGCTCTATTCTGGTGCTTTATTACAGTGAATGTAAATTCTTTTTGGCACTTGAAGGGCATTCTTTCAGTTCTACGAGGGGTGATCCTTTTTTTCTTATTGTGAACACTATTCTATGTGATCGCATATTAGTGTTTACTATTGCTGATGAACTTTTGTTAATCTCTTTGCATTGAAGATGTTTTGAACTTGACTGAAATGTTGCTACATTGCATTGCCTTAACATGTGAGGAGTGTTCCATCTCTTTAAAATATGCTTATGAAAAGAAACGTTACTTTTGAGCTATGTGCCATTCATCAGTATTGCTTTCTTCTTTCCTGCAGATTTGAGTAAATCTTTGTTGGACTTGGGTCTGCTTAACAGACAAGCACTGATAGTGGTTCCACATCGGAGAACCACTGGTTTCCAAGGGCAAAGATCATCAGATGAAAATAGAAGTTTAACAGCCACTGGAGCTTCTCGGGGGAGCAATGGGGGATATTTTGCGTACGCCAGAAGCCTTTTGTCTTATGTAAATCCTTTTTCGTATCTTGGTGGTGGTGCCAGCTCATCAACTACTGGACAGGAATCTCGAAGTGGCTTCTGGGAATACAGTGAGTCACTCTGCTGTTAACGAAAATTTCTTGTTCTGCTGGCTGAAGACCTCGAGTTAAACTGTCTATTCTATGACCTATTTAATATCTTCTAAACTAATTTAGGAAAAATATACATGTCTGTGCCGTTATACACAATCTCGTAAATGTGTTGTATGTGGAAAGAGAGAAAGGGGGTAATCCTGTATGTACACTGGTTTTACTTAGAAGATAGTGGTTAATTGAATGAGGATTACAACGCAGTATGCCACCTATAAGTAAAAGGTGGTATAATTGAATATTACTCTTTTCTCCCCTTATTTTAAGTCGATTTGTAGAAAACTGTATTAATTAGGATTTTAAGAATCTTAGTGTAGTCTCAGGAAGGTAGTTGCTATCTGATTTAACAAGAATGCCTTTCCTAGATATTCTTATTTTCATACATCTTCGTAATTGTATCTTTGTAACCTATTTTACTTGGACCCGGGTCAGTTCTGGATATGTATACCATATGGATATGTTTATTATTTTCATGTATTTGGAGCATTCATGGTGGGTCATATCTTTATACCCATTTCTGCATATGCATCACATGGGTACTCCAGAAAAAAAAAAGATTCAGAACAACAGTCTGTCATAAATTATTAATGATCCAAAACTTGGATCGTGTTAAATACAAATTTGTAGTGAATTCTAAGAAAATTGTTGTTGAAGGGGTTATCCTAAATGTTGGTAACAGTATTTTCTGTTTAATTTTTCTTGTATGCAGCTTTTTTTTGTTGTTATAATCTGTTCAATCAATTAGGGCCATACAGGAAAAGTTGCCTTGGAAAAGTCCTTTCTCATTCATTTGGCTTGGTTACAATTACAGGTCCGAATCCTACACTGCAGAACAACCTGGCTGGCAGAAACAGAACCACTTCAACAGCCAGCGAGGACAACAGGAACAGGCAACCTGTGACCACTCGATATGGCAGCAATATTCACACTCTAAAACGAGAAGAAGATGATGACCGTTTCTCCGATAGAAATCAGTTTTGGAATGGAAATTCTACACAGTATGGTGGTAGTAGTGACAGCCAATAATTAGTGTCAGCCAGGTCTTTGATTTCTTATTCTACCAAGGTTTGCTCTTACCACATGTTATCTCTGATATTTAAAACTCAGAACCTTTTAAAGATAGTTGGCTATATGTGAATTAACTTATATCCTAGTTTTACAGTAGGCTTTGTTACTTGGACTCGGTATTGTGTGCAGATACTGATATGTCCTACACTGATTATTGCAAATCGTTTAAAGTTGGGTAAATATATATTTTGGTACCTAAACTTTTTCTAGCGCAATTATATACCTGAACTTGACTTTAAGGTTCGATTTTGAACCAACAAGACAAGTCCATTTTCAAATACCAAAAGATATATTTTCCTTTTAAAGTTTTTGCTTATGTTTGGTTTTAGTATCATATATATTTGTGACCATGGTTACTTTTGGAGTAAGTATCTAGCTAGGTCTATATAGAGGTTCTATCGAACAAAAATGTAACACTTGTTTTTGAACAGGTCATGTACATCATGCCATGCCTCGAGTATTTGGCCATGCTCAAAGTACTATTTTTCTGCTTTTCGACTTCAGATTTCTCCTCTTTCATTAATTAATGGGTAAAGCAATAAACTATCCTAAAAATACAAAATGGTCACCAAACTTTTAAAAATTATATAATAGATATTAAATTTTAATTTTTATTATAAAAGTCATTGAGTCATTAACCGACGTTAACATGATGATGTATTACGAAAATTTGTATAATATTATATTTACTTTTTTATATTTACATATTTAATTAATTTAGACATTAATAATGAAAGTTAAATTATAGTTAAACTGATTGAATATGCTAATATAAATGATTAAATATTTTATTATTTAATTTTTTATAACTATTACGTTACTTACTTAACGAATAATTAAGAGATTATTTTATAATAAAAATTAAATTTTAATATTTATTATATAACTTTTAAAAGTTTAATAATTAATTTATATTTTTAGAGATAAATTAGTGACTTACTTTACCTTCAATTACTTTTGTGTTGGAAAACAATAATGGCGATTCCTCGTTTCCCTAAAGGATTGGCCCAATCAATCATGTCCAAGTATTGTACAGCGGTAAAGATGTGGCTTCTATGGAGCATGGTTTCCATATGGTTAGTTAGTTTAGAACACAGTTTGTCATGAGGATAATAAAATCTATTATTGGACAACACATTAAATAATAAACGAGTATGCCAAAAAAATAATTAGAATACAAATATTAACACCATAGAGCAAATTAAAAAAATTGTAAACATGAAAATATTAAAAATTAAATAAAATTAAAGTGTTAATCTATTAAAAGTTAAATAAATATAAAATACCATAAAAATAATTAGGATATGATAATATATATATATATATGAATACAAAATAAATGCATAGTTATTAGGTTTAGTTTTAGGGTTGCTTTACTTTCCTAAACATGTTATTATGCGCGCTGATACGGTGGAGTGGACGTATCGCATTACAATCAGAGGATGTTGGTAGGTAGGGCTGTAAATGAGACGTGACAGGTTGCGAGCTATTCGAGCTCGATTCGGTCAAAGCTCAACTTGATTGGACTCAACTCGAGTTCGAACTCGGCTCGAGTTCTTAACGAGCTGAGCCGAGCTACTTGATACCCGACTCGAAAAGCTCGCGAGCTACTCGAAAATATAATATACTATTTTTTTTTATTTTTTTATAATTTAAAATCTAAATTCCTAAACTTAAACCCCTAAACATAAGTAATGAACCTTAAAATCTAAGTCCTCAATTCTAAACCCAACAATCTAAACCTCTAAACCCTAAATTAACACCCAAACCCTAAAATTAACAAGCTTGAGTTTACACAACTTGTGTATCAAAGTTTTTTCTTGATAGGGCTTTAAATGAGACATGACAGATGGCGAGATACTCGAGTCCGACACGGTCAAAGATCAGTCAACACTTGACTCGATTGGGCTCGAATTAAGCTCGAACTCGACTCGAGCTCAGATTTTTCAGGCTCGTTAAAAATTACTCAAGCTCGAACTCGACTCAAAATCTTAATGAGCTGAGTCGAGCTCAGCACTACTCGAGCTCGACTCAGCTCGTTTACACCCCTATTGGTGGGAGCCTGTGGGGGCCAGGCCCTCCTAAAATTTTGGGTAATTCACATTTGGCCCTTTGATTTTAAACTTTTTACAAATTGGCCCCTTCAAAAAATTTAAAATTCTCTTTAAATTTTATTTTTTTTCTAAATATTTTTGATTAAGTCCCTTTTAATTTTTTAAAAATTTCTCATTAAGTCTCATTTTGTTTAAAAAATAGTTAGACCTCCAAAATTTTAAATTAAATCTTTCAAAAAAATTAAAATTTTAGTTTACACTTCTAACATTTTTAAAAATTTCAAGTAGGTCTCAACTTGTTTTGTCAAAATCCGTCCCGGATTACAAAGTGACATGATCGACAATGATAAATTGAGATAGACCAGTTAAACCACTTCTTAAAAATCAAATTAATTTTTTTATTATAAAAGTGAGCTGAGCTATTAGATTCATGAATATTTAATTTAACTCTAAATAGGAAAGATACGATTTATAAATTTGACTGTTAAATATGTTGATTTTAAAAATAAAGTTTCTCCAAAAACATTTTGTATCACGTCCACTATTATTATATCAATTATAAGGTAGTATTTCAGTTCAGTTTCATATTTAGATAGACACACGCATATCTACAAATTATACGTAAGAAGAATAACGCCATCCTCTATCACTAGAATCCCTCAATGAATTCAATTACTATTTACATTTAAAAATTCAATAATCAATACATAATCCATTGTTCGGGAAAAATCAATTCAATTTGAAATTCCAATTAAAAAATACAATTATTTTAATTTTAAATCGAGAAAAAAGCTGGTATCAATCCATAAACCATATTTATCTATGATATATTTAATATTTGATAACAGTTTTTTTTAAATGAATTTATTTGATATGCAAAACCAGATTTTAGGTAGATTTTTTTATTTAATAGATAAAATAGTAATATAAACAAATTTCCTTTTAAAATGAAAAGATATTATTTGTAGGGAGAAACTGAAAAATGAAGAAGCAAAAACTATATTTAATGAGAGAAATATTTCAATTCATCATTGTTTTCCTTCAAAACCAAAAGCAAAATCAGCCTCCCCTCCCCGGAAGAAAGAGAAAAAGAAAGGAAAATAGTGAACAAATCAGGTATAATTTGTGTCCTTATCTGCCAAATTTTATATGTATTTTAACGTTAATGTAAATTCACCTCCTTTGTTTACTTAATTATTTATAATTAATTCATTATGTTTTTAGTTTTTTTTCTTCGAACTATACTCCGTGAGATTGCATAATATGGAATTGTTGGTTTTGTTTTGGTACATATGTATTATTATTTCAATGAAATTATGGTATGTGTTGATACAAGAACATGACTGAGATTTAAATTGCGGTTGCAGCCACGTTTTTTTGTGTTTATTACGGTTGTGGACATAATGGTGGCGTTTTATTGTGCTTGTCCTATAGGCGTCTCTTGACCCTACGGGGCCGTGTACGTAACAAAATGCAATCCATGATTTTTTCGTGCCGAAACATTTCTTTATCATTTTTTGTTGTAAATTTCCGGATTGTTGATGCATGATGTTAGGGTGAGCTTAATTGTTCGTGCTGCTGGATGAATGTTAAATCTGTCTTAGATTTGTCATATCCGTTTTCATATTCGAGTCGCGTCATGCAGATCTTCTTTTCTACCTACGGATTTGTTCTGATCATGATAGTTTAGTGTGTGTCTTGTGGAATTTTGCAGGCATACACATGTACCTCCCCCTGACTACTTTGTCCGACTAGAAAATCCGGAGGGTCTCTTTTTGGAAGAAAAGAACAAGGATGCGTCGATGGCTTTGCTGTTCCTCTCATGTTGAGGAGAATCATCGGCCTTGTGAAACTCAGCAATTGAAGTGTCCCAAGCATAAAGCAGATGGTATGTTACTTAGATGTCAACTTGATTTTGGTAATTCTGGTTTACTGTTTGGAATCTTGCTTGAATTCTGTACTTAACTAGTAATGTTCTTGCAAATATACATGTTAGCATGCTTGTTCTCTTGGAACGATTTCAGGACATCAAAAGAACTCAAAGGCGGCAGCTCCTGTGAAACCGGAAGAGCGAGAACCGGAATCACCTATTCAAGTGCCCGCGTTATCGTTGGAAGAATTGGAAGAAAAGACCGACAATTTCGGATCAAGTGCTTTAATCGGGGAGGGTTCCTATGGAAGAGTTTATTATGCAGACTTGGATAACGGAAAAGCTGTAGCTGTTAAAAAGCTTGATGTTTCCTCTGAGTCCGAACCGAATTCCAAGTTTTTAACCCAGGTGTGTAAGCAATATGACAGAAGTGTGTGTGTGTGTTCTTGTTTGGTAAGAACATTAAGGTTGTTGTTATGTCATGTGTTTTACCTTGTTTCTTTGTTTAGGTCTCCATGGTTTCGAGATTGAAGCACGACAGTTTTATCGAGTTGCAAGGTTACTGTGTCGAAGGAAATCTCCGCGTACTTGCATATGAGTTTGCAACAATGGGATCACTACATGACGTATTGCATGGTTTGTGAGGCCATAATGTTATATATGCGTTCCCGATTCAGATTAATCTACCAAAACATTGTTATACAGCTAGACTATTAGTACGACTTATTTTGTTTCTCGGAATTATAGGAAGGAAGGGACTTCCAGGGGCGCAACCAGGCCCGGTGCTTAACTGGATGCAGCGGGTAAGGATTGCGGTCGATGCGGCAAGGGGCTTGGAGTACTTGCACGAGAAGGCTCAACCCTCTGTTATACACAGAGATATAAGGTCTAGCAATGTGCTCCTCTTTGAAGGATTCAAAGCCAAGATTGCGGATTTTAACCTCTCGAATCAGTCTCCGGACATGGCTGCTCGTCTTCATTCTACTCGAGTTTTGGGGACATTCGGCTATCATGCTCCAGAGTATGCTTTCTAAGCTCCTTTATATCGTGCTTATTTGTTTCCCATTTTCTGAACCAACATGGCATTGCCTGTTCTGGTGGTGTTTAATTGTCTTCCAGTAGATGTTACTCCTATATCTATGTCTGAATTTGTCGGGTATGAGTATTCGACACGGATGTTTTAGGAAAAATGAAAAGTCAGAGCAACATAAGAATCCGAGGCGCTGCATGGATTATAACTGATTTATTGACATTGTCCAGGTACGCGATGACCGGAGAGTTGACACAAAAGAGTGATGTTTACAGCTTTGGGGTTGTCCTCCTAGAGCTTCTGACCGGAAGGAAACCTGTCGACCACACAATGCCTCGTGGACAGCAGAGTCTCGTTACCTGGGTGAGTCCATTGCTTCCTCTTCTTTTTCAGTTCACTTTAAACTCGAGTTCGTTCGACTTACTCTTCGACATTCGTTTTCTCGATGCAGGGTACTCCAAGATTGAGCGAAGATAAAGTTAAAGAATGTGTCGATCCGAACCTAATGGGAGCGTATCCACCTAAAGGAGTTGCCAAGGTATTGTTATTCCGTGTCTGCATATAGGTTAAATCACATGACTTATCGAATGGATTCGGTTTTGATTCGCAATATTTTCTCGATGCAGTTGGCGACTGTGGCAGCATTGTGCGTGCAGTACGAAGCCGAGTTCCGTCCGAACATGAGCATCGTCGTTAAGGCTCTCCAACCATTATTGAAGGCTCCAACACCAGAGACTTGAAAAACGAAAGGCGGATGACATGAATCCATTTTCTGAGAACATTTTCTTCACTTTCTCTCGGAGAATTTCTGTAATCAATGCACAGTTTCGTTTTATTTCATTTTGGCTGCAGTTTTCATCGTATCACAATATAAAAATATATTTATAGTTTTTAATAAATTTTCATGTAAGGAATTGATGTATGGGTGCATAGAATTATACACTATATATCCTTGAAGTTGAGTTGTAGTCACAAAATTTAAAGGGATGTTGGGTTGTTTTATCTGATCTGCTGTTTATAAACCATAAATGTTACTGCTACACTATTACGTTTTCTTCCTTTTTGGTCAAATATGAGCTTTATCCTTGTAATCTATTAAATTTAGGATTTAAATTTATGGAAAATATTTTAATACACAAGTTTGTGAAAATTTTAGTTTATACAAGTCTTTTAATTTTAAGGTTTAAGATTTTAAGTTAGGATTTAAGGTTTAGGGGTTTAGGTTGTAAGATGTAGAATTTAGGATTTATAATTAGAATTTAGAGTTTAGGATTTAGGTTTTTGGGTGTTAAGATTAAAAACTTAAATTTTAGATTTTATAATTTAAATATGAAAGGTTGTGTAATTTTTTTTACACTTGTGTATTAAAAGATGGCAAGAAGATAGTAATAAATAATATATCTCGTTTAATATAAGACAAATAATTGTTAGACATGCTAGTGGTCGAACTATAGGAAGGGGTGAAGGAACACGTAGCCCTTATCCTTTACACATCTCATCAATTTAATTTTATTTATTTATTTTTTTTAAAAAATAAAATCTTTATTAATGAAGACGAGCGTATAGAATAACAAGACATATATATGTGAGCCTCATTAAAAAAAACTTTACTAATTTTAGATAAAAAAAGAGTGTCGCACGTGTATACCTAACATCGAGGTGAACAAACAGGCCGTCGACCAAATGAAAACACCGAAACATCAAGTGAAGCATCACATACTATAATTAAGCACCCAAGCAAAAAGCTTATGTAAGAGCAGCAGATAAGCTCACATCAGTCCACCACACTTTTACCTTGGTGACAAAGAGCCCCAGTCCAAATCTTTTATCAAAGTAATCTTGCCCTGCTAGAAAAAGGGAACAAGCAAACACATGCTCAATCAGGATCCACCTGCAGCAACTCGAAATGCCGAGAGATACCCTTTTTTGCCAGATTGTCAGCCATTGTATTTGACTCTCTGGGGATCAGTTGTATAGACCAAGCAAGACCTTCACACTCTTGTAAACAAGCCGAAATAAGGGGTATAAAAATTGAAGGAGAACGCATGGGGTGTTGTAACAGCATTACTACAATCACTTTCAATAATAAGATTGAGTGATCTATACCCGGGGATGTTAGAAAGAGGTAACATGCTTCTTTAATAGCAAGAAGTTCAGCCGTTTGCGCATCCACAGAGCCAACAGACTTTGAGAAAATCAGTAGGGATTTACCTGAATGGTTTCTCAGCACACCCCCAATACCAGCCTCGCCGAAACTCCCAACAACAGCTGCGTCAACGTTTTGCTTTTGGGAACATAATCCACGGAAGGGGGTAACCAGCGGCTTTGGGAACAAATTCATGCCTAATATCGAGATTCTGAAACACAAATCAAGTCATTTAAAGAAGAAATATCCATCGGCCATTTTGCTTTACACCACCAACTCAATCTAACTACCGAGAGATCAAAAAGTTGATCCACATCAACGCTAGCACCTTTGAAAACAACATCGTTTCTATAGAGCCACACAGACCATGCAACGCTAAAGAAAGTCAATGACCAAATAGGTTTGCATTTATGGTTTGAAAATAAAGCATCCCAAAGGAGGAGTAAGCTGCTCGCATGATTCGGCATAACCAAGACCGTTCCCCAAATACTACACCATCTTTGCCAATAACCCATGAGATTTCACAATGACAAAAAAGATGACTTACTGATTCTGCATTTTGTTCACAAAGGGGACAAATAACGGATTGTAGAACGCATCCCCCACGTTTAGAGAGCTCAACTTTAGTTGGTAGTCTACCATGGATAAGCTAATACTTCCACCTTTGGTGGGGCGAGGTTGGCCCAAATCAATGGCCAAATTGCATCCTTGTTAGAATTGGTCAAGGTGGCTAGCATGTAATAAGAAGAGGAAGAGCAGACACCATTTAACGAAGCAACCCACCGGATCGCGCTCTCTTTGAGAAAACTTGGTCGACAACTCCCCAATAGTGTTGAGAACATCAATTTCCCAATTAAAGAGTCTCCTACGCAAAGGAATGTTCCAACGCCATGTCCCATCAACAATGGATCCAAAATCCGAGACAACACCGCACTTTCGAATAGCCAAATTAAATCTCATTTTCTTTAGTTAACTTTAATCATCGACCTTTTAATTTTTTGATCAAATTGTTGTGATTTTAAACGTAATCATAATTAAGTCATCAAAATTTTTAATGACGGTAATGTTGCTATACGTTGTTCACGGAAAAATTATATCATAGACCAGGTTCGCCATGTTATTCATGGTCCCAACTAATAAAAAACATTAATTTCATTAAAATTTTCTGTCATCTTTTTACTCAGTAAATCTACAATTGGTAAAAAGTGATTTTTAATTTAATTTACAGTAAATTTGAGTAAAGATTCACTTGGTAAAAAGATGACATGGAAGAATTTAATGAAATGGATGCTTTTTATTGGTTGGAACCATGGATGATGTGGCGAGCCGTGCCTATGATATAATTTATTGTTGTTCATGTGTATTTTATTACTGACATGTCTTGTACAAGGACGAAACTAAGTTGATTTTGGGAGGTTCTGTCCTCTAACTTTTTTGATTTAATGTCAATTTAAATCCTTATAAAATTGAATATTAGCCTAATTAAATCTTAACTTTTAATTTTTGGGTTAAGAACACAATATGTTTTTTTTTAAAATTTGATAACTTAATCCCTCTCAATGGCTGATCATAATTTTATCCATAGAAATACATGTGGATTTTAATGTGAACGGCCACATTAACATTATGAATGATTTAACGGTTTAGTCAATATTTCTACAAAAAAATATAATAATTTATTAAGAAGTTAAAATTTTAAATTTAATTAATAGAAAAATTAGGATTAAATTATTGTGTAAATATATAGAGTTAAATTTGTTATTACAAAATAATAAAATTTACAATCGGATTAGAGCTGAAAAGGAAAAGGTACGTACTAAAAAGTACTGGATTTGATTATTTATATATGAATTTGGATTTGCTAAGAGAAATAAAATTTAAATTTATAATTATAAAATTCTAAATATTTAATCATAAATTTTAAATTTTAAAATCTAAATTCTTAAAATTTAAATTTTAAAATAAATATATTTTTATAAATTAAAATTTAACCGACACATCAAATATTTTTCATTGGTTTAAAATCAAAATACGTAAAATTGAATCTATCAAATGGTTTTAAGTAAAAAAAATGTTATCTTTAAATGACCGGACTTTGAATAACTTGTTTGTATAGTATATATGTTTTAAAAGGTTATTAGAGCTTGTTTTTGGTTGAGTTTTTTTCTCCAACGTCCGTTGTTGTCGCGTTTTTGCTGTCAAACAGGTGCCAGTTACGTACCAAACGAGCGTTTACTCACCATATTTTTCGCCCAAATGCCCATTTGTCCATAGCTGAATTTTTTAACTTCTGACAACAAACGTTTAGACCCTAACAGTCGTTTGTCTCCGCACCCAAAAACAAAGCTTTAGTCTATTAGTGGAGTTAGCAGGAACGACATGATATCACATCACATGTGGTCGTTCTTAGGTTAAAAGTTTAAAAACTTTATCCACTTTGTGTTTTTATTTTAGCTTAATTTCAAAATAAAATTTTAAATTATTTCAATTTTTAGGTACTTATATTTTTTTGCCTCTTTTAAGTAATCAAATTATTATTTTTTGTTAAAATATGTGCTTCGTTTTTGGTCAAATTACGAGTCGGGTAGTGAAAAAATTGTATTTGACTTGACTTGACTCGACTCGATTCGTATTTTCATTTTATAATTCAAACTTTATTTGAAATTTTTTGAGCCGAATTTAAGTACTTACGAGTCGAGTTAAGACAAGTCGATTGAAATAATTTGATTTTTTTAAGTCGAATTTTGTATACCCCTAATTATGGCCAATAGTTTTATTCTTATTTTTGGTGGAAATACTTCTTCCTATTCAATTTTGGGATTCCAGTTTCTTTTTTTAAGGTGGGAATCCAATTTCAAAAGTTTATTTACAATCCTTTTTCAATAATCATCTGAATAATTGTTTCAAGATTTCAAATATTTTTTTATGGGTAAAACTTTGATACACTATAAAAACCCAAATCCTAAATTCCTAACTCTAACCCTAAAAAACTAAACCCTAAACCTTAAATCCTATATACTAAATTCTAAACACTAACCTTAAATTCTAAACCTTACAACCTAAACCTCTAAACCTTAAACACTAAACTAAAACCATAACCCCTAAAACTAAAAGACACATGTAAACTAAAGTTTACACGGCATGTGTATCAAAGTTTTTTCTTTTTTTTATTATCATGTACATTAACATAGATTTATCATGACATCAATTTAATTAAAAATTTTAATAACATAAGTATAGGTAAATAAACCACAAATAAATAATTACAAAAACTTAAGCATTTATTCATAATAACAAAGTTAACATTAACAACTATCCAAAATGATGTCACACATAGGATAAAAGAAAACAATTCATATTAAAAAATAAATTTAGAATATAAATTACACCGATTTTTTTCTCACAATTTCCATATTGCAAATATACAATACTCCCTTTCAATTGGTGGGGGGATTTAAAAATATATATGCAATTAAAAATTTGTAATAAAATCTCTATATTTTAATTTTTTAATCCAAACTCACTTTTTGAGTTCATATTTTTAATTAAATTACTATATTCGAGTTTAGATAAATCACCTAATCCTTATCAGGAGCGGCTCAAAATTTTATGAGGCTATGTGCAGTTTATTAAAAGGAGACCTTTATTTTATAATTCTAAAGATATATAAGTTTTTTTTAATATTTTTATTTTAGTGAAAAATATTATGGGTCCTCTTTAAAAATGATTTTTTTAATTTTTTTCTTGTAATTTATTAAACCAAAATATTTTGTTTTCCTCCTATAAATATTTAATTCAACTCATTTGCGCCCTATTTTCTTGGGGGCCCTGTGCAATCTCTCATCTTGCACATGTCAAAATCCCCACTGATCCTTATATAAATTTAAAACGTATTTTCTTTTAGCAAGTATATTTAGTTGGTTGGTTAAGCTGCACATTTTTCTTCTCTTAGATTTTTTTAGGTCATGGGTTCTAGACCCAGTAAGAGCACACATTATTTCTCTAGAGTCCTCTCTTCTCCCTTTAGGTAGGATTAGGATTCGAATCAAGATTTGTAAAAAAAAAAAATTCTTTTATAAAAATCCAGTATATTGGAAATTTTCCACAAATTTGCCTTTATAAATATACAATCATTTCTATGTGTGGGATTTTTTTTAAAAGAAAGTAAAATCTCTAAAATTGAGTTTCCGTATCTTAAAAATATTGTTGAAGCTAATTTTCGAGTCTCATATTACTGTTCAAATTCTTTGAAATATCGGATGAAGTTTTTAAATTTAAATATATAACTCAACCATTAAATAGGTCTAATACACATTTGTTTTATAAAAATCTCAAATGTATTTCTCACAATTTCCCCTTTTAAATGTACAGTAATCATCTTTCATCTCGTGGGAAATTTAAAAAAAACTATTAAATAGGATGTTTGAATTTGACTCCCTTGATAACTAAATTGAGTTCAAATTTTCTCTTCCCGAGTTAAACTAAACTAATTCATAATAAATAGATATTTATAGGTTAGGTTGCATCATGCTAAAAAAAAAAACCTTTGGCTTAAGGGTATAAAAAGTTTTTGAACTTAAAAAAAATCAATTAAGCTTTTAAATTTATTTTACACTCAATTAAGTCATTGAACCAATAAATTGAATCAATTAAGTCCTTTGATTAACATTAATTGTTGAGTCTAACAAGTTTTTTTCGGATCAGTTGGTACAACACGTTGTGTCATAATATTGTCACTTGACATTTTCAGAATTTTTTATTTAAAAATTTCTTTAAAAATCCTAAAAATTGAAAAAAACTTATAAAAAAATATGTAGATGTTGCATGATAGAACTGTAGTTTATCATGTGACAGTAATATCTAATAAAAAAATCTGACAAAATTTGACGATTAAAATTGGTTAAATGACTTAATTAATTTAATTTATTGGTTCAATAGTTTAATTATGTGCAAAAAAAATTAGGAACTTATTAATTTTTTTCCACAAAATAAGAATATTTGTTACAAATATCTATACATTACTATTTTATATTTTTATAACTAAATTTAAATTATTAGTTTTATTTTTAAAATATAAATTGGATTTAAAAAAGTTACTTGCAAATATATATATATTAAATGCATGAAGAACCACAATTTAAACGTGAAGATGGGAATGTATGGAGAAAAGGAATACCTTATTTTTATCGGCATCGGCCATGATGTCTTTGATAAGCTGTTGATGAAGGTTGTCATGGTCATGGCTTAAAGCTTCCTGCAGCTCTTCCAGTTCGATGTAACCACTCTGGTTCTTGTCGGACACACCAAAGGCTTGAGACAAAAGCTCGTCACTGCCGTCCATCCGTTTCAGGTGAACCGCCATTATTACAAACTCATCCTGGCTCAGCGTTCCGTTCCCATTCATGTCGGCCTGCGTTTTATTTTTGTTTTCCGTATTTAAACATTCCAAGATTCAGACAATCTTCTGTTTTGAAAAAGAAATAAACTTACTGCTTCCATTAACATCTGAACATCAGGATCATCGAGAGTATGTCCAATTTTTCGAAGCCCATCTCTAAGCTCCTCGAACGACAAGTTCCCGTTTTCATCGGTGTCCATCATATGAAGCATCTCTATAATTGAATCCACTTGTTCATTCGGCAAGTTGTCTGCCACCACCTGCAATAATATATATGAACATTTCTCGGGTCCATAAATGAAGCTTGTTGATGTAAGATTGTCGGTAGGGGCGAGCAAGATCGAGTTCGGTTAACCATTAACAATGGTAAATTCGAAAATCTTTGCACCAACAAAACTAATATACTAAACATAGAAGAGTAAAGAGGAAAGGTGTTGGATGGGTTTTCTTACCCTAAGAACTTCCTTCTTGAACTTGTTCATCAATGAGAAGTGCTTAATCCTTGTTCTCACGTGTTCCCCAAGATTCACATTCCGAGCATTCTCCAAGTTTTCAATCCATGGATGTTCTTCATTTAATGCACAACACAATTGTCATCATTTCTAACAAATTAAATGCACGTGCAAATAAAGAATTTAAATTGTATTCATTCTCGAACATGGATGCAAGGATAAACTACACGGATACCACTAAACTAAAAATCTATATTATTTTAGCAATCGATGACATGAATGCAAGGACGAAGGTATGTGGGTTGTGGGAGGGACAATTGCCCCCCAACCGCAAATAGGGATGGCAATGGGGCGGATTTTTGGTCACCCTAGCCCGAATATTAGGCATCTATATCCGACCCTACCCTGACTTTTAACAGTGTTTCACCCGCCTCGAACCCGCCACGGATTTTATAATGAAACCCCGACCCGACCTGAATCAATACCAAATTTTTTAATTTTCCACATTTTCTCACTCAATCTCAGATTTTCTCTCAAGCCAAACACCACCATAAGTATCCAAATTTAAACAAAATAAAATAACATTAAGTATTTAAATAAAAACATGAAAATAGTAAATGACAGATCAAGAACTTCATAAAAGAAACAAAAAATGTGAAGTAATTTCATCATCTTTTAACCAACAAATCAACATTAAGACATGCAAACAACAAAAAGAAACATAAAAATGATAGATTTTTTTCATAAATCTACGGTGAGTTTCAAAAATAAAAATTTATTTAAGATGAAGAAGGAGTTTGGCGAGGAAAAGAGTTAAATTCTTGAATCATACATAAAAGAAACGAAATGAAAAATAATGGAGAAAAAAAATAAAAAAAACAAAATAAAAAAGAGATGAAATGAAGAGTAGTATGCATATATATAAAGAATGGCATTTTAATAAATCTATTAAAAACATGTACATTAAGGTAATTTATGTCAGGTCGGGTCGGAGAATTTTTACCCTAAACCCGAACTGTCTCGACACTCTTCTTCGTATAACCCGTCTCGCCCCGCCTCGAAACCCAATTTTTTTATTATAAAAAATAGCCCTGATCGGGTCGGGACCCGTCGGGTACAATTTTTTTGGTCATCCCTAACCGCAAATTATGGATGGATCTTAACGGTACACATGTGAGGATATGGAGGGAATTTAACGGCTTAATAGTGTAATTGAAATCTAAACTAAAGTTGTTAAAATAATATCAATTTTTAATTCAGTGATGTAATCGATACTAAACTTAAGGTTCAATAATATATGGTGTAGTTTACCCTTTTATAACAAACTCGGAATATGTAACAGGCATGACTAACATGCAAGAGCAACATAATAGATATTTGTCTCTAATATTAAGCATCTAACCTTAAATTAACTAGAACATAAAATTCAAACAATATTTTAAGATTTTAATCGATTTAAGATGATATATAAAAAATAAAACAACATACCGAAAACCTGTTGAACTGTTATTCGTGTTCTAGGATTGGTGAGCTTATACGAACCCTATTTACTCGATTCCATTTCATTTTATTTGATTTACTCGATTTAAAATCAATTGCTTTTATAGGGGCAGTTTCACTTCCATCTGCCAACAAGAAATTCTCTGGTTTTAAATCCCTATGTACCACTCCATGTTCATGGCATACCTGCAACAAGTATGAATAAATTATATATATATATATATTGTAAATTAATTGCATATTCCAATGGAATTTAATATAAAGATATTTAATAATTAGAAATTTATGATGATTTCTTATTTTTCGTATAAAAACAATTATATGAATCAATTGAATTGCCTTTATAATCTCTAAAATGATTTTCAGAACTCTAGCGGCAGCTCGTTCCGTATAATGACCTTTAGCAATAATTTGATCGAAAAGTTCACCGCCGTGGCAAAGCTCCATTACAAGATAAACGGCTTCTTTATCTTCAAAGGCTTCCCTAAAGGCCACAATGTTTGGATGCTTAGGCAAATGCTTCATGATCTCAACTTCCCTCCTCACATCTTCGATGTCGATCTCCGCCCGCAGTCTCGCCTTTGATATCTTCTTGCACGCGTAAGGCTTCCCGGTTTTCAAATCGAAACATTTGTTCGTGACCCCGAACTCGCCTCTCCCTAGTTCTTCTCCTATCTTGTACTTTTCCAAGATGTTGCTTCCCGATGAATCCTTCACAACCCTATTACGTGGGTTTACCGATTTCCGTGCATGTTTCGATTTGGATTTCGGTTTAGGTTTGGAGCTATATTGATATTTCTTTGATATTATACCTACTAGTTTTTTTGGTGTTGATACGCAACTTCCCATCGAACGAAGATGGTAGTAGCGACGGCGACGGTAACAACAACGTGGATCAAGTTTGATTTTATTCCATATTTTGGATCAAAAACATTCCATGAGAAGAAAAATAATTTTTATTATTTTTTTTAGCATTTGAGAAGGAAAAATGTAAACCCTAGCAAATTGCAAAAGAAAAAATATACTAAATTTGGGCCATTTTCTTAGGACAGTTTAAACTATAGTTATCTCTTTAACATTAAATGCCGTTGATATGGTTTTCATTACAGCTTACTAAAAATAAAAGAGAGTGGATTTAAATATTAAAATATCTAAATTCGACTAACCTAATAACTCCAGCTACACTTCAGAATAAATAACCCGAATTTGATCATTTTGAACCAACCGTAGCTGGCTACTATAAATGTCTCATTTACGTCCTAACTGTCATGCTGTTTTGGTTGGGTAATGTTGTTTTATATATTTCTTTAGTCTGTTTCTATTGTTGTTTTATGTATTTCTTTATAGGAAAATATTCTATGCACTAGCGGTGAAAATTTTATTTTTCATAATCGCCTAATTTTTAGGGTTTAGAGGTTAGGGTCTAGAGTTAGAGTTTTAGTGTTGTAGTTAGATTTTAAGGTTTGAGAATAGATTTTATAGTTTAAAGTTTAGGGTTTAAAATTTATAGATTAAAGTTTAAATCCCTAAAAGGGATACGTGGCAGTTTTAGAAACCCACTTATAGAAAATAAATTTTCCACTGCTAATGCATCAAATAATTACCCTTTCTTTATTTTGTTTCGATTCTAACTTTTATATAATATGTTTAGATGGTTTTGTCTTGGTTGATATGTTACTTCACATGTTTATTTAAGATCATACAATATCCATATTTCTAAAAAGGGTAAACTACACTGATAGTCTCTAGACTCTTAGAGCATTTTCACTTTGGTCAACAAACTTTTAGAGCTTACAATATAGTTATTGAATTTTTAATTTGTTTTCATTACTGTCATTGTCATTAAGAAATGTTGATGTGGCACATTAAAGCTTTCTTCCCAAAAAAATCTCTATTTTTTAATTTGGCAGCTGGCACAAAAGTCGAGTTTTCGATGAACGGAGCCGTTGTCGGGCCAATCACAACAATGGCGACGCTTTATTTTTTTTAGAAAATTATCATAGTTTAGTTTCAAGATGATCCAACAGATAATAGTGGTGAATCGATAAGTTTTAACTTTTAGTTTCGATTGGACTGTCACCTCATTTTATCGTCCTTCAGTGTTTCTCTGGTTGAAAAGATCACCGAACTACTACTCTTCTTCTTGTTTTCTTTTCCTTCGGTTCAAACTCATAAGAAAACCTTTCAATCTTCTCATATCTTAATCGAAACTAAACTAAAATTGTTAACCAGTGGATCAACTTGAACCCGAACTATGTTAATCTTCTAGCCAAACGTAGCATTCTCACCAATGAGATTGACTGTTGACTGCTTCATTCATTGAAAACTTGACCTTTGTGGCGGCTGCTAATTTGAAAAGTTAGGGTTTTTTTCGGGAAGAAGACTGCCATTTTAGAATTTCTTAATAGCAGTGACAGTAATAAAAGCAAATTAAAAGTTCAATGAATGAATTGTAAGTTTTAAAAGTTTAGTGGTTAAAGTGAAAGCAACATAAATGTTTAGGGACTACCAATATAGTTTACCTTAAGAAAATTATACTTAAATGAAGAATTTTATTTTTTTAACTATTTTGTTTGAGAATTGTTTTATGACCATAGTTTAAAATTCAAACCATGATGGCCGATCCAAGCAGTTACAGAAATCAGTCCAATGATTGAACCACAAAAGCAAAGAATCGGAAGAAACGATCCTAGTTATCCCGGTAGACACAGAAATATTGTTCATTTTAAGTGATTTAGGGAGCAACGTCCAAAACCGCAATTCTATAGCACCTTTTGTGGTCCAGCCTAAATATTGTTAAACTCGTCTTATCGTCCTGTATCACTTTGTCGATTTAAATTTTTCCAAGACAGACAAGGGAGCAACGTGATATGATGCAGCAACAAGCATCAGATGAATTAAACCAATTGAGACAATATTGCTTTTGAATCTCGGGGTTTATGCTTGTCTGCAAAAATCTTGATATGAGACGAAGGAATCATTAACAACAATAGCAATCATGTTTTTAAAATATCACTCATATTCCTATTGAAATGAATCTTAGACTGACCTTTTCCCCTTGTTTATATTTTGGTAATTCTCCATGTTACTGAATGAATATGTTGGATTGAATTGCACATGGAGCAACGTCAAAACTGTGAAATATATATTTTTAATAAAAATAAATCACAGTTAAATGAACGAATAATATATTACAGGTTCATATACATCAACACTTTCAATACAAGTCTTGGTCGTAATAGCAAAATAACAAGACTTTCAGCTTCCTAATCCTACGGCTTCGACTAATATATATTTTTGGCGTTCATTTTTGTGGCAATTTGTAACAATGAAGTGCATGAGAAACTTTGTTTTTGTTGTATGATGGAATTCAGAAGCAGGGACATATTTGTTGCAAAAAAAAAAAAATACTATTAGTAAACTGCATAACAACAGTATAATTACAAAGAGACTCAATACACATGATAGCATATTACGATGTTCAAACTCAGCTAAACTACTAATACGCTCATATTGTTGCTTGTCTTCCTTTTGATCATAAAACCAAAACCTAAATTAATGTCTGAAGTAAATCTTGCCTTGTGCATCATCCTTGATAATATTATGTAAAATGTCAGGAAAGTCGGTTGGCCAGAACACTACATCTTTTAACCCAACATGCATCCTTGTAACATATTCTGCATCTTTATTAGCTTCGCGCCATGTATGTATCACGTGATAGTTGTCAAAGTTAACTAATAGTTTCCCTATTTTACTTAAATAGCAACCACTACTCGGACCTCCTGGCTTCTCTCCATTAATTATTTTTTACCACGCTCAATGAATCGGATTCGATCCATATTGTTCTAATGCCTAGGCTCAAAGCGAGATGAAGACCCCTCCAGATCGCACTTAGTTCTACCACGAAAGTATTCTCATTAAAGGTTTTAGTGAAAAAAGCACGTAATGGCTCACCCTTGTGGTCTCGAAATAAAACCACCAATAGCCGAGTATCCCTCACTCACAGATCTATCCGTATTTAACTTTATCCATTTTATCTCTGACTTTTTCCATATACACCATTTAATTTGTAGAGAGACCAGATAAACTGAAAAAACACAACCAACCTTAGAACTACAGCGGCATAAAGTTGGAGTTGAAGCATATAAAACTCCAAAATTGAAACTCGATTCAGATACCTTTGAAACACTTCTATCTGTAGCGATTTTTTTTTTGGTGAAAATCGAAAATAGCCTAAAAAGGAGTAATAGGTTTCTCTTTTTTTTTTTGTAAAATGTTTGAAAAATGAGAAATTCTTTAAAAATTCGCATTTTTGAAAACAGTAAAACTTTGAGTCGCCATCGGCCACTAAGGTAGGCCGGACACCATAAAACCAGAGATTCATTAAAAAAACGGGTTCTGGAGTTGGTTACGCGTGAGGAAGTATTAGCACCCCATCGCGCCAGGAAATCGGTATCAAAATATATGTTGCTTTTAATCGATGAAAATTATCGAAATTTAAATTGACTTTAATTAAATTGTTCGTAATTGAATCTAAGCTTTAATTAAACGGGCTTTGTCAAATAGATGAATTTGAATTAATTAAACAATTAATTAATAAAGGTGACGATACATCGGACTATAGATTAAACCGACATCGAATAAGCCCGATTGTCGTGTTAAATTATGGTTCGAACTTCGTTCATCACCTTTATGCATGATGCAAGCAGTTATGAATGATGTGATGACTTGCCCAAATTTTATCTCAAATTAGATTACCTTTAGACGATAAGAATTAATTCGAATATTTGGTTAACATCCATTGAGCCAGAACTGTTACGACACAAATATTGAAATTAATAAATACCCCCGTTTTATAATTTAAGTTAATTAATTAAAAGCATGTCCAATTAAAATAAAAGTCAAATGAATGATAATTAAAGATGCATGGCATAGAAAGACATAAAATAAAACCTAGGCCCACTAAAGTCTTAACCTAAAGACGCCCAAATTATGAAAAATCCTTTTGGTGATATAATTATTAACTAGGCCAATCTAATATTATTCCTGAGTTAATTAAATCTTAAAAATTAGAAAATCCTAATATTTTATTGATTATCAAAATAATTAATTCGACTAATTTTAAACTAGTATCCCAATAAGCCAAGGATTTTATTTAAAATAAATCAAATTAATTAATCATGATTCTAATTAGGTGTCCACCTAAGTCAAATGTTGATTTTACCCCTAAAAGTAATTAAGAGTTGTCCAACCAATTTAATGCATTCAACATTTACCCCAATGGGCCAAGAATAAATTTAAATTAATTAATTTAATTCGAATCTTAAATCTAACTACAACTCTAATACCTAAAATTAATTTAGTTAATTTAGAAATTATGTCCCAATAAAATGAACACATAATTTCAATTAATTAAATTATTTTCAAACCCTAAACTAATCCTAAAAAGCCTATACTAATGAGAACTTAGGCAAACACAACGAAATAAAGGAATGTAAATATAAAGAGAAGAACACGAAAAAACAAGTAAGATTGTAATAGCAGTATACAAAAACATAGCATACCTATATAGGAAACATGTGAGCATTTATAATATTATATCATAAGAGGAAGGAAATTATTTACGATATAGAAAAGAGATAAGAAAGAATGGAGGATGAAAAGATGGCGGCAGCGAACCCTAATGGAAACCCTAATGAGAAGATATCAGAAACCCAAGCGGAGAATGCTAAGGCGGTGGCTGCGGCCACCCTGTGTGATGCCTCCCGTATATCTGGAATGGCTGGGGTTGCCCGGTTTGAGTTTCCTCCTGTTTTGGAACGGCCTGGGTCCCCGGTTGCGCAGGAGGATCAGCGGGCGACAAAGAAGGTTAAGAATAAAGTTGGTTCTCCAAGCATGGAAATAGATGGGGATGTAGAGACGATGGCTTTGCCTGTTGATCCTGTCGCTGCTGGTGTTGGTATTGATGAGCCGACAGACACTGTTGGTGAAGCCATGTAGGCCGCGGGACCCCCATTGAAGGGCTCGTATTTGACTGCGCTAAAAGGCGTGAGTGGAAAAAGCTCGATGGAAACGGCTTCTGTATGCGAGGATAAAATTGAGATTAGTGCGGAGGATGTTTTAATTGATCACAATGGTCTGGTTCCGTCTATAAAGTTCTCGGAGCGGGTCCGTGCACTGATTGACGCAAGGACGAAGACTACTGTTATCGTACGACTCTTAGGTAAAACTATTAGTTATCGAGCTTTACACACTAGAGTTAAGGCTCTATGGGAACCCAGGGGTAACTTTCAGCTAATAGATATCGACAATGATTACTTCTTGGTTAAGTTTGAGGATGTGGCAGCTTATTCAAAGGTCTTAACGGCGGGACCGTGGACGATTTTTGGTAGTTATTTAACGGTCCAGCCGTGGAGCCGTTCTTTCTCAACAGCAGAGAAACACCCCTCCCAAGTTATTGCTTGGGTAAGGTTACCAGGCCTTCCTTTTCGGTACTACACAAAATCGTTATTTCGGTGGATTAGAGATTTGATTGGTACCGTTATTAAGGTGGATTACAATATTCAGATGGGCGAAAGAGGTCGTTTCGCACGGCTTGCTGTGATTGTAGATCTTAACAAGCATTTATTGCCTAGTATTAATATTGATGGTTTTAACCAGAAGCTGGAATATGAGGGTTTAAATCTGATTTGTTATAAGTGTGGGACTGATGGTCATACAAAAGAATGGTGTTGCGTATCGAAAGATAATGAAGATGCTAGGGACCGGTCGAAGGAGGCAGTTGACGTGGCAAAGGAATCTGAGGTGTATGGTCCTTGGATGGTAGCTCAATCTCGTTCTCAGAGGGTGCGGAAGGATTTAGTGGCTCGGAATGGGGCATCGATAAATTGAGCAATGGCGAATAAGACAAGGTTTCAGGCGTTAGCGGACCTAGAGGATGATCAGGTTGAGGCAGTGGCGCAACCTTCGGTGACACCAGCAAGAACCGCGGTTTCCAGCAGGACAGATAAGGGGAAAAAGGTACTAAATAACATGGATGTTGGGAAACACAATAAGACAACTCTCTCGGTACCATTGACGGTGAAAGTTGGTTCGGTGATCTCTCCAAGGGCTGGTTCGAGCAGCATGCAGAGTAATGGTGTGATTGGTGGTACGAGAGTGGATCCGAGTATTGTGCATGAGGTTGAGTCTAGGGTGGTACAAGGTAATAATTGTGCATGAGGTTGAGTCTAGGGTTTGCGTATTCGTCGAGGATCGGAGTTCAAGCAACCTTTAAACCCCCCCTTTATGGAACGTTTACCTATTCCTGCGTCCAACGAGGTGGGAAAGGTCACTGGGTGGTTAGTGATGAGAACATGTCATCGGGATTGGTTGGGATCAATGATGAGCCACCTAGGTCCGAGTTAAGTTCGGAGGTTGTTGATCAACATAACAACAATGTTTTGGGCAATGAGACCGTGGTTTCTGTGATGGATGTGTAGTAAGGTGATCCTATTCCCTTTTCAATTATTTTATAATGATTAATATTCTTTGCTGGATTGGACAGGGTGTTGTAGGCCCTCCTTTTCGACGTCATTTTAAGAATTTTGTTTGAGTTAATGATCCTCAGATTGTGGCTCTGGTGGAGCCTCGTATCAGTGGTCGAAGGGCAGATAAGGTGTTATTAAGGCTTGGTTTTCCAAACTCTTACCGGGTCGAGGCTCATGGGTTCAGTGGAGGTATTTGGCTTTTATAGAGAGACTTTGTTTCAATTCAGATTTAGCATATTGACAATCAGTTTATTCACTGCCGAGTCAATATTTTGAGTTCTGGAGATTGGTTCATGTTTACTGCAGTGTATGCTAGTCCTACAGTTTCTAATCGCAGACATTTATGGGGTCGTCTTGAATTGCTTAACCCGGGACATGAGGTGGCATGGGTTTTAGGGGGCGATTTTAATGCGACGCTGAGTGTGAAGGATAGAAGTGGGGGTGCAAGTCTTGGGTCGGGTATCAACAGTCTTTTCGCTGACTTTGTGTTTTCGCAAGGGTTGATGGATGCGGGTTTTTCAGGACCGCAGTTTACATGGAGCCGTAGTGATCTTTCAAAAAGACTTGACCGTTACTTGGTTAATCAAGCATGGGTGTTTCATTTCTCGAGCTTCTCGGTGATCCATCTTGATCGTTTGGGCTCAGATCATAGGCCTATTCTGCTGAAACTTGTTACGGCCGAGCAAACTTTGGGGCAGCGACCGTTTCGATACTTGGCTTGTTGGCAGGAACATGAGGATTTTGATAGGTTCTTGGGATCATGTTGGGATGTTCATGGTGGTTTAGAGCAGAATTTGGGAACTTTTAAGTCTCGTATAAGGGAGTGGAACAAGTCAGTGTTCGGACACATTGCTCAGAAGAAGAAGAGATTACTGACTCGTATCTATGGCATTGATCGGAAGTTAGAGTGTTGTGTGTCGGAATCCTTATGTCGACTGCGTTTAAAGTTGGTTGCGCAACTTGAGAAGGTGCTAGAACAGGAGGAAGTGTTATGGTTTCAGCGGTCACGGACCCAGTGGATTTCGTATGGGGACCGAAATACTAAATTTTTCCATGCAAGCACATTGTGTCGGAGAAAGTGTAACTATATTGCTTTGATTAAACTGGAAAATAGGGATTGGTGTTCGGATCAGGAGAATCTTCGGGGTTTGCCAGCTAATTATTTTAAGGAGTTATTTACATCTTCAGGCCCTAACTTGCCAAAATTTCTTCTGCTGGGGAGGTTCTTTCAGTATTCGACTAGTATTTGGGAGTCTTTGGTCTCACCGGTGTCGAACAAGGGGATTATTGATGTAGTGTTTTCGATGAGTCCGCTGAAGGCTCCTGGTATTGATGGGTTGCATGCTGCTTTTTTCCAGCGCAACTGGAGTATCGTCGGCGTTGATGTTTGTGGTTTTATCCAACAGATTTTTGAGTCTGGTACTCTGCCTCTGGATCTAAACCAAACTTTGTTGGTGCTTATTCCGAAACTCGAGAATCCTGAGCTAATGTCTCAATTTAGGCCCATTAGTCTTTGCAATGTGTTGTACAAAATGGTAACCAAGGTGATCGTTAACAGGTTAAAACCGCTTCTAGCTAACTGGATGTCGGATAATCAGACAAGCTTTGTTCCGGGTCGTCTAATTACTGAAAACATTATTATTGCGCATGAGGTTATTCATTCAATGAGGGGTAAAAAGGGCAAGGAAGGATGGATGGCAGTTAAGATCGACTTGGAGAAAGCCTATGACAGACTTGAATTGAGCTTTATCAACGAAACTCTCATGGATATTGGAATCCCTGTGGTGCTTTGTCGGTTAATTATGCAATGTGTTTCAACGGTATCAACACAGGTAATTTGTAATGGTCAGCCATCGTCCCTGTTCAATCCGTCCAGAGAGATTCGACAAGGAGGCCCGCTCTCCCCTTATTTATTCGTTTTATGCATGGAACGCTTAAGACAACTCATTCAGACTAACATTGGCATGGGTAATTGGAGACCAAATCAGTTGTCCCGTGGTGGCCCTGAGGTTTCTCACCTCTTTTTTGCGGAGGACCTAGTTTTGTTTGCAAAAGCTGTGCCGGATCAAGCAGCGATCATTCAGAAGATTTTGGATTTTTTCTGCGGCAGCTCAGGCCACAAAGTGAGTAATGCAAAATCAAATATCTAATTCTCGAGAAATGTGGTTGGGGTTATTCGGGCAGATATTGTGCAGATTCTTGGGTTTATAGAGGTTGAGGACTTGGGAATCTATCTAAGGGTGCGGCTTTTACATAAAATGGTTGGAAAGGCCACATATGGGTACCTTATTCAGAAGGTACGTGATCGTCTATCGGGGTGGAAAGTGGTGAGCTTATCTCTAGCAGGTCGGATTGTGCTTGCAAAAGCGGTTTTGGCTGCTATTCCCTACTACACCATGCAATCGGTTCTACTCCCGAAGGGGTGTGCGAGGAAATTGAATTGTTAATACGACGGTTTATTTGGGGTGGGTCAGGCACGAAAAGATCGATGGCCCTAGTTCAGTGGAAAGAGGTCTATCGGCCCGTTCTTGATGGTGGTCTTGGATTTAGGGAAATGATTATGCAAAATGAAGCATTTCTTATGAAAGTGGCCTTTACGCTTCTTTCGCGGCCGGATAAATTATGGGTGCAAGTGCTACGGGCTAAATATAAATTGGAGTTGGGTGTGCCCATATCAATACATCGCACTGGGGGTTTGCGGCTTTGGCAAGGACTATCGATGATTTGGAATGATGTTCGAATGGGAATTTCTTGGAGCCTCGGTAATGAGACTAACGTAAAGTTTTGGCTTAACCCTTGGGTAGGGGATCAAGGGCCTTTGATTGACTATGTTGGAGATCCATCGATGGTATTGGATAGCCAAGTCTCGGTCGCATTTATGGTGGACATTACTGGTGAATAGGGATGGAGTCTATTTGATCAGCTTTTGCTGGCTACTATGCTTCTTCATATTGCTTCGATTAAGCCACCGTTGGCCGACATGAGCAATGGTGTTCCTGGATGGCTTTTGTGAAGTGGATCATGAGATATCTTCGTGGCAGTTCCAACTTGAAACTTTGTTTTGGTAATGAAAAACCTGTTCTTGTTGGATATACAGATTCAGACATGGCCGGGGACATTGACTCGAGAAGATCTACTTCAGGTTACTTGATCACTTATGCAGGGGGAGCTGTGGCATGGTAATCGAGATTGCAAAAGTGCGTTGCCTTATCCACCACTGAATCAGAGTTCATTGCAGCGACCGAAGCGTGTAAGGAGATGCTTTGGATGAAGAAATTTGTTTATGAACTTGGCTTTACTCATGAGAGGTATGTCTTGTATTGTGATAGCCAGAGCGCGATTCATCTTGGTAAGAACTCAACTTTTCATGCTAGATCTAAGCATATTGATGTGAGGTACCATTGGATACGAGATGTTCTTGAAGCTAAATTGTTAGAGCTTGAAAAGATTCATACTGATGATAATGGTGCTAATATGTTGACTAAAGCCTTACCAAGAAGGAAGTTTGAAGCATGCTGCTTGATGGCCAGCATGAAGACATTCCCCATATAGCGGGAGGGGGAGATTTGTTGGGTGAGGGTCCCACTATGTGGGTAACCCATCACCGATTGAACCCCAAATTCAAAGGGGTGGTTGCTGCCATATTTATTTTTCTTGACTTTTTATAAGCCTTTAACTATGACTTTTATTAGTATATTATAGGCTTGGGCAGATTTGAAAGAGATTGAAGAAAGCTCAGAAACGTTCGAGAGAAAAATAGGAGAGAAAAACTATTTCCAGCTTTGAGCAGTTTTAATCAACTCTTCGATCGGAGGTCCATCCGTGGTTCGATTGAGCTGATTTTTGGACAGCAACTAGGTGACTCGGTGTTCTTGACTTTGGACGGTCGGATTTTTCATCCGAGCTTCGTAGCAGCGGGTATACGAGTTTTACAGCCAGCTTCAGTTTTTGGTGATATTCTCATTTTTCTCTCTTTTGCTGAAGACTACTTGTTATTAGCCTTGTTGGAGTTAAATGCTTGTTGTAGGTTGGATATTGTAGTCTTGTAGTTGAACATTTGATTATAGTGGAGCTTTTGATTGGACTCTAAAGTCCCATGGTTTTTACCCTTGATTTAGAGGGGTTTTCCACGTAAAAATATCGGTGTCTCGATTTACTTGTGTTATGGTTGCATTGATGATTTGTGGTTGATTAGTGCTGCTAGAGAACATATTTGTGATATTGTGCTTGCCATAATTGTTGACTTGAGTTATAGGGAGAGAAAGAACACTAGTTGTGCTTCCGCTTAATTTCGGTTGTTCGGTTTCTTCCCAACAAACTGGTATCAGAGCTTGGTTATTGTGTTAGATAATTATGGAAATTAATACAAGCAAGATGATTATGTTGAATGACACGAATTATCAACTTTGGCGGAATAAAATGAAATACTTGTTGTTTGTAAAGGCTTTGCATCTTCCGGTCTTTGCTACTCAAAAACCCGATTCAAAAAGTGATGAGGAATGGGAATTTGGGCATCAACAAGTATGTGGCTATATTCGACAATTTGTTGAAGAAAATTTTTACAACCACATTGATCAGGAGAAACATGCTCGCACATTGTGGGAGAAGCTTGAAAGCTTGTATGCTTCGAGGTCGGGTAACAACAAATTGTTTTTGCTAAAGAAAATGATGGCGTTGAAATACAGAGAAGGAACGTCTACACTGACCATGTTAGTGAGTTTCAAAGTGTGATGAATCGGCCTGCTTGGTATGGGTGTCAAATTTGATGATGAGATTTTAGGGCTTTGGTTGCTTGCTACTCTACCGGACACTTGGGAGACTTTTCGGGTCTCACTCATTAATTCTGCTCCAAATGGTATTATTACTTTGGATTTGGCTAAGAGTGGTGTGTTGAATGAAGAGGTTAGAAGAAGATCTCAGTGTTCTACATCACAGTCCGAGGTGTTGGTTACCGAGAACAGGGGGAGAAACAGAGAAAAAGATGGCAAGGGTAGAGATAAAAGTCGAAGCAAGTCAAGATCTAGATATAAGAATCTTGAGTGTCATCATTGTGGTAAGAAAGGTCATATCAAGAAATATTGCTACAAGTGGAAGAGAGAGAACAAAAGCGGTGGTGATAAAAACGATCGAAATGATGATGAAAAATCTGAGCGTATTGCTACTGCTACTCGTGAAGATCTATTGGTCATTTGTTCTAAGAATTTGGTCAACCTAGCATGCGATGAGACTAGTTGGGTGATTGATACTGGTGCTTCAATTCATGTCACGTCAAGGAGGGATTTCTTCACATCTTATACTCTTGGTGATTTTGGAGTATTGAAGATGGGTAATGACGGTTTGATTCCAGTTATTGGCATGAGAGATGTTAGCTTGGTGAGCAATAATGGAACAAAGTTAACTCTCAAGGATGTCAAACATGCACCGGATATCCGTTTGAATTTGATTTCTGCAGGAAAGCTTGATGATGAGGGATTTTGTAACACCTTCAATAAGGGGCAGTGGAAGCTGACTAAAGGCTCATTGGTTGTGGCTCGAGGAAAGAAGAGCTCAAATTTGTACTTGATGCAGACTTTGACTTCCAAAGACACTGTGAATGTGAAAGTAAATGACTCAACTAAGTTGTGGCATAAACGGCTTAGTCACATGAGTGAGAAGGGGCTTAATTGTTTAGCCAAGAAGAATCAACTTTCTGGGTTGAAGAACGCCACATTGAAGAATTGTGCTCATTGTCTAGCGGGGAAGCAGAAAAGAGTTTCTTGTAGAAGTCATCCTCCTCAGAGAAGATCAGAGTTGCTAGAGTTGGTCCATTCAGATGTTTGCGGTCCGATAAAGGTAAGGTCGCATGGTGGTGCACTTTATTTTGTGACTTTCATTGATGATTGTTCAAGAAAGCTGTGGGTCTACACTTTGAAGTCGAAAGACCAAGTTTTTGAGCATTTAAACAGTTTCAAGCATCAGTTGAAAGAGAAATAAAGAAGAAGGTAAAGTGCATTCGTACTGATAATGGTGGCGAGTACACAGGGCCATTTCATGAGTATTGTCTGCGAACGGAAATCAGACATCAGAGAACACCACCAAATACTCCACAGTTAAATGGGTTAGTTGAAAGAATGAACCGGACATTGATTGAGAGAGTCAGATGTTTGCTGTCAGATGCAAAGTTGCCAAGATCGTTTTGGGCTGAAGCCTTGAATACAGTGACACATGTGATTAATCTGTCTCCTAGTGTTCCTTTACGAGGTGATATACCAGACAGATTTTGGTTTGGTAAAGACGTGTCATATGATCATCTGCGTGTGTTCGGTTGTAAAGCATTTGTTCATGTTCCAAAGGATGAAAGATCGAAGTTGGATGTCAAGACTCGTCAATGCATCTTTATTGGTTATGGTCTAGATGGTGAGTTTGGTTATAGACTCTACGATCCAGTTCAGAAGAAGCTCGTGAGAAGCCGAGATGTTGTCTTCATTGAGGATCAGACCATTATTGACATTGACAAGACAGAGAAAGAGGATTCACAAGACAGTGGTGACTTGACCGATGTGAATCCAATTCCCCTGGACCCTTCACCGAATCCTATTCAGGATGATGTACAAGGTGATGTTAATAATGACCAGCAGGACATAGGTGACTTTGATGCTTCCATAGATGATGTTGTGAACGATCAACAACAAGCACCTATAGCTCCACCAGCAGTTTCACTTCGAAGATCTTCTAGACAACGACGATCTTCTGTCAGGTATTCTTCTGATGAATATGTTCTTTTGACTGACGGGGGAGAACCTGAATGTTATGAAGAGGCAATGGAGAGTGAATGCAAAGATCAGTGGGTTGAAGCAATGAAAGATGAACTTCAATCCTTGCATGATAACCATACCTTTGAGTTGGTGAAACTACCTAAGGGCAAGAGAGCTTTGAAGAATCGGTGGGCTTACAGGTTGAAGCAAGAAGAAAAGTCTTCATCTCCACGATACAAAACTAGATTGGTCGTCAAGGGTTATACTCAGAAAAAAGGGATTGATTTTGAAGAAATATTTTCTCTAGTTGTGAAGATGTCCTCTATTAGAACTATATTGAGTTTGGCAGCCTGTTATGACTTAGAGGTTGAACAAATGGATGTGAAAACAACTTTTCTTCATGGTGATTTGGAAGAAGAGCTTTACATGGAGCAACCAGAGGGATTTGTTGCACAGGGAAAAGATGACTACGTGTGCAGGTTGAAGAAGAGCTTGTATGGTTTGAAGCAAGCTCCTAGGAAATGGTACAAGAAGTTTGAGTATGTTATGGGGGAGCAAGGCTACAAGAAGACTACTTCTGATCATTGTGTTTTTGTTAAGAGATTCTCTGGTGATGATTTTATTATCCTTTTACTCTATGTTGATGATATGCTTATTGTTGGTCGTAATGCTTCCAGAATTGACAAGTTGAAGCAAGAGTTGAGTAAATCCTTTGCGATGAAGGATTTGGGGCCAACAAAGCAAATTCTTGGCATAAGGTTGACACATGATAGAAAGGCCAAGAAATTGTGGTTATCACAAGAGAGGTACATTGAGAAAGTACTTCAAAGGTTTAGTATGGACAGAGCTAAAGCGGTTAATACTCCATTTGCTAGTCACTTCAGATTGAGTGTCAAGCATAGTCCTTCCACAGAAAAGGAGAAGGAAGAGATGCAGAAAGTTCCTTACTCTTCAGCCGTGGGGATTTGATGTATGCAATGGTTTGCACGAGACCAGACTTGGTTTATGTTGTTGGTACAGTTAGTCGGTTTCTTTCTAATCCAGGCAGAGAGCATTGGAATGCATTGAAGTGGATCATGAGATATCTTCGTGGCAGTTCCAACTTGAAACTTTGTTTTGGTAATGAAAAACCTGTTCTTGTTGGATATACATATTCAGACATGGCCGGGGACATTGACTCGAGGAGATCTACTTCAGGTTACTTGATCACTTATGCAAGGGGAGCTGTGGCATGGCAATCGAGATTACAAAAGTGCGTTGCCTTATCCACCACTGAATCAGAGTTCATTGCAGCGACCGAAGCGTGTAAAGAGATGCTTTGGATGAAGAAATTTGTGCATGAACTTGGCTTTACTCAGGAGAGGTATGTCTTGTATTGTGATAGCAGAGCGCGATTCATCTTGGTAAGAACTCAACTTTTCATGCTAGATCTAAGCATATTGATGTGAGGTACCATTGGATACGAGATGTTCTTGAAGCTAAATTGTTAGAGCTTGAAAAGATTCATACTGATGATAATGGTGCTGATATGTTGACTAAAGCCTTACCAAGAGGGAAGTTTGAAGCATGCTGCTTGATGGCCGGCATGAAGACATTCCCCACATAGCGGGAGGGGGAGATTTGTTGGGTGAGGGTCCCACTATGTGGGTAACCCATCACCGGTTGAACCCCAAATTCAAAGGGGTAGTTGCTGCCATATTTATTTTTCTTGACTTTTTATAAGCCTTTAACTATGAATTTTATTAGTATATTATAGGCTTGGGCAGATTTGAAAGTGATTGAAGAAAGCTCAGAAACGTTCGAGAGAAAAATAGGAGAGAAAAACTATTTCCAGCTTTGAGCAGTTTTAATCAACTCTTCGATCGGAGGTCCATCCGTGGTTCGATTGAGCTGATTTTTGGACAACAACTAGGTGACTTGGTGTTCTTGACTTTGGACGGTCGGATTTTTCATCCGAGCTTCGTAGCAGCGGGAATACGAGTTTTACAGCCAGCTTCAGTTTTTGGTGATATTCTCATTTTTCTCTCTTTTGCTAAAGACTACTTGTTATTAGCCTTGTTGGAGTTGAATGCTTGTTGTAGGTTGGATATTGTAGTCTTGTAGTTGAACATTTGATTATAGTGGAGCTTTTGATTGGACTCTAAAGTCCCGTGGTTTTTACCCTTGATTTAGAGGGATTTTCCACGTAAAAATATCGGTGTCTCGATTTACTTGTGTTATGGTTGCATTGATGATTTGTGGTTGATTAGTGCTGCTAGAGAACATATTTGTGATATTGTGCTTGCCATAATTGTTGACTTGAGTTATAGGGAGAGAAAGAACACTAGTTGTGCTTCCGCTTAATTTCGGTTGTTCGGTTTCTTCCCAACAGTTTGGATCCCATGCATAGATTTTCAGTTAGTTCGACGTATTCTTTTCTTCAACGTCTTTCGCTTGTGGTAGAGGATAAGGTTTGGGAGTTATTAGCGGGGTTTAAGGGGTCACCGAGAGTTCGTACTTTCTTGTGGCTTGCTCTTAAGGATATGATTCTAACGAATAAGGAACAGAATCGTCGGCACCTTACGGATGGCATGGGTTGTGAGATTTGTGGTTCGCTGTTGAGGATACGTTACATGTGTTGCGCGATTGCCCTGCTGCCATGAGTGTGTGGTCGCAACTCATCCATCATGATCGCTTAAGCGAGTTTCATTCCTTAAGGCTGCGCGACTGGATCGCAGGTAATTTGTAGGCTCAATGCTCCTTTCCGAGACAGCAGCAGTATTGGGAGTTGATGTTTGGATACGTGGTGTGGTCTCTTTGGCTGCAACGTAACAGCAGGATCTTCGATCCTAACTACTGTGGTGAACTCGTGATTGATAAGTGTCGTCGTCTTGTGAGTCAGTTAGTGGGAACCATGGGCGATACTAGGGTTGATTTATAGGCACGTTCGAGATGCACGCAACGCCCTCGAGTTAGATGTTGGGTGGCACCACCTGAGGGATGGGTTAAAGTGAATACTGATGGCTCTTTTCGTCCGGATTTGGGATGAGCTACTTGTAGGGGTATCTTCCGTAATCATTTTGGGGAGTGGGTTGTTGGCTTTGTGAAGAGTATCAGGTTGTGTTCCCCGATCGAAGTTGAATTATGGGGCATCTACGAAGGACTAAGAATAGCTTGGGATCTTGGAATAAGTCATTTGTGGATTGAATCGGACTGCAGAAATGCGTTGGATATTATTAAAGATCGGTCCTCTATGGCGGCTTGACCCTCGATTGTATAACATATTTGGGGTTTTTTAAACAGGGATTGAGAGATTCGGTTGACAGTAATTGATAGAGAGGGTAATAGAGTTGCGGATGTGCTAGAGCAAGCGGCGTGGAGGACGCCATTTGGTACTCATGAGCTTTTTGACCCGCCCGGTTATGTAAGTCAATTCTTACGGATGGATAGTGAAGTATATTTAGGTTGACTGTTTGTCTTTGAATTGTATTATTACTATAAGTATTATTTTTCCTCCAATTAGGACTAGGGAGGTTTTTTAACGAGACTCATAGTAATTTCCCCTTTTTCAATCAAAAAAATTATTTACGATAACATGACCATATTCACACATGCAATTAAAAAACAAACACACATGTATAACTTCACTAAAACGCTATACAAGAAACTAATATATAATATATACACGTATTAAAGTTAAAAGGGTGGCCAATGTAAAACTTATGATATATGCATATGTTATATACATATAAAAAAGGAAATCTCACAAGCAAAGTTTAAATTAGAAAAGCTTAATACATCATGGTTTAGAATATAAATATATATACTTTATAGTATAGGAAAAAAATTATTTTATTATTCTTCTAGAAATTATATGCCTTTTATATATAAAAACATAGCACACTTATATTTATAGAACGTACGAATATAACACATGCGATAAAACATAGCTAACACATCCACAAAAATATCGAACAAAGCAACAAATCAAACGAGCCAAAGACACAGATATCATCAAGTAAACAAATAAACATAAGAAAGGCCGAAATGTAAAGAAATAAAATTCAAGGGCGAAAGTTAGATATGCAATGCAATAAGGACTAAAATAAAAGTAAAACAAAATGGCAGAGAGAAAAAGGAAATTTCAACACTGGATTTCGGACCAAATTAACACTGAAACTAAGCTTTGAGGACTGAAAAAAGCATTAACCCACTTAGAAATCGGATGAAATTCGAATTAAGGACGAAAATAAAACGTTTCATAGCTAAGAGGATTGCGGCCGTCATTTTGAAACATGAAATGGCCTGAAAATAAGTTTGAAAATGTGGGAGGACCGGAAGTAAATAAAACCAATTTGAAACTTCAATCTGAACGAAAATGGGGTGAAATTACGATATTTCGAAAACTTGTAAGGACTGGATGGTTATTTTGAACAACGGAAGTCCTTAGATTGTGAGAAAGAAGAAGCTGAGGGACTCATAAAGTGAATAGACCGTTTTTAAGTAAAAATAAAAAATATATATGGCAATTTTGGCCTGGCCATTACCTCTTTTGGCCAAACAAAACCCTTAAACCAGTTTAACCTCCCTAGCCTCCTCCTTCATCCAGCTACGGTTCAATAACCCAGCAATACCAAGCCGGCCGATGTTGGACATCCAATTCTTTCTCCAGCCGAGATCAGCACTGCAGCAATGTAGAAAGAAGACATGGGTTTCAATCTTTCAAGATATTTTTTTTTAAGTTCCCCCTCCATTTTTTTTTTCAGAAACTCCAACAATAACGCACTCCAATTAACCTAGTGAAATCCAATTTTATTTTTAAGATGCACAAATTTCATCAACAGCTTAAGGAATTTACAATTTGTTAAATCATGGCCAATTTTATTCACAGTCAATTAAAATAAAAAATTAGATCTTCATTGTTCACTTCTCCCAGAAAAAGGTTAAAACTATAGAGAAACAGAAATCCATCAATTATAGAAAATTGAAATTGAACACTAATTAGCGCAAAAAAAAAAGATCATACCAAATATTCCAGGTAATTCCAAATTGTTAGAGTTCTTCTTTCGAAAATATTCACATCTAACTAATTTCTCAAAGGCAAACAAACCCATAAGACACACACATGCAGTTGCATGGTAATAATGCACAAAAGTAGAGCCTTGGAAAATATTGAGAAAATTCGAAATGCAAATCCTATATAAAATAAACATGAAACAAAAAATGAATCGTAGATTTTATTAACTAAAAACGAATTGTTTTCGACATTATTTAAACTGAAACACAAATAATTTAGTTTTTAACAACAGAGAGAAAAGTAAATTAAAGGTGAAAAATTACCAAGCAGAGTTCTAGCTTGAGAGCGCTGATAAAGCTTCGAGCATAGAATAGAAAATGCTACAAAGTGCGAGTAAAGCGACGGATTAAATTCTCGAGGACTTCGGAAGAGAAAAAGCGAAAATGTTCCAGTAAACCTAGAAAGAGAGTTAAAAGGAAAACGAGTTCACTCCGAGTTATTCGACTCAGTGAGTCCCGCTACCCGACTTTTAATTTCCTCCAAAAAGGACATTTGGTTTAAAATGTTGGTTCATGGGTTAATTTAAGGGAAATAGTAAATGAGTCATACAAGAAATTAGATAGAAAATTAAGGGTTAAAGTATGTCGATAGTCACAAAAGTTTTAGGGTGCGTTTATTTTGGGCACTAAACTTTTAAAATTTTTATTATAATCACTTAATTTTTAGTTTATTTTTATTTTGGTCCTCCTATTACCCTCCGTTAAAAAGCTCTACGTGACAGTTAACTTTCTTTCTTTCTAAAATTAATATACTTTACGAGTCTCATTGCTGATAAAATCACGTAATTTCTTCTTTAAATTTTTACATCTTTCTTTCCTATCACAATCAAACCAAGTGATAAACTTTCTGCTTGATTTGCAATATGAAAAAATGGAGTTTACCTCTATTTCAAGATTGTAAACTTCTTGACACCTCCATCCTCTTCTTAAAATTGTGGTTAATAACCTCGAACCTGTATTTGGATAAATAGTCTTTGAATTACTAAGACTCACTAATATGTTAGTGACGCCTGTCATCTGAAAGGACATATAGGCATTGAAATAGTATGGAGCAAACATGACAACGAAACCCCCCACATCACTAAAGATTTGTACAAATTATTTTCTTCACGCAACTGCATAAAAATAAAAGAGATTATTTTACAGCATAATTTTATTATTTTTCTGGTTAAAATAAACATAAAGAATAGAGTATAAATTTCTACATCGCATCAATAACATGGCTATTAACAATATATATATAATTGGTGTATGAGATGGCAATGACTGCATCAACACTTCTATGAACCCAGATTAATATTTCAATGCAATATGAGGACAGTTAAAAGAGGAAATTTATACAAAACAGAGCCATTGATGAAAATTTTAGCCATTAACAAATACATGTCATTAAAAAACCATAAATGAGCTCTTTTTTTCTCCAATAACTCGATTTATTTTGTAAAGTTCTTTCAATCCTTGATGCCATGGCATCATATTCCTATAAATATTGTTTACTAAGTCAATGTTACTAACCACAATTTTAAGAAAAATATAGAGGTGTCAAGAGGTTTACAATCTTGAAAGGAAGGTAAGTCTCATTTTTTAAGTTGCAAATTAAGCAGGGAGTTTATCACTTGCTTTGACTGTGATATAGGAAGGGATTTGCAGAGATTTAAAAAAGAAAAAGGAGAAAGAGATCACGTGCTTTAATCAGCAGTGAAACCTATAAAGTATATTATTTTTTTAGGAAAAAAAAAGTTAACGTGCCACGTCAGCATTTTTTAACGGAAGATTACATGAGGGACCAAAATCAAAATGAACTAAAAGTTGGGTGACCCCAATAAAAAATTTAAAGTTGGATGATTAAAATGAACACACCTTAAAAGTTCAGTGACCACCGGTGTACTTTACCCGAAAATAAATTTCAAAAAAGTGAAATTAGATCGAAATTTGGGCTTTTATAGTATCAAGAGGAATCATTTTCAGCTGAGGATGATATTGTGGGGGAAATAGGGGTAATATTTAATCGAATTGAGTTAAAAATTTGAATTAGTCGAGTTGAAGAATTATATTTTATAAATAAATTTTTATTTTAAAAAAATGAGTCAAGTCAAATTTATGAAATTCGAGTATAGTCAAGTCGAATCGAGTTGTTCAAGCATTTGTTAAAATTTAATTGTAAACGTTTTTAATGTTATAGTACTAATTAATTTCAATTTAAACGGTTTTCTATAAACATATACAATACACACATATATTTCTTCATATTTTATCATTTATGATATATATATATATATATCATGCAGAATTGAGAGTCTCGACTTGAACTTGAAAATCGGTCCACTAATTATTAAAAAATTGATTTATTTAATTTTTCATTTTATAACTCAAATTGTATTTGAAATTTTTTTCAAGTCGAATTTATGAAATTACGAGTCGAGTAAAAATGATTTGAGCATTTTTGCATCGAGACAAGTCGAATATATTTAGTTTTTTTGAGTCGGTTTTTGCCCACCCATATTGGAGAAGGCGACTTTAGTCTAATATTTTCAATTTTAAGACTAAAATAAAAAATTAGAAATATATAGTTTGAACATTTGTTTTTTAATTAAGCCAATTTTTTGTATCAAATAAATCATTAAACATTTTAAAAATATTCAAAAACCCGTCTAATTAATGTGAATAAAATTAAATTAAACAAATTTTATAATTATAAGGGTATGCAAAAAAAAAAAAAAAACTACTATAGCTTTACAGAAAATCCAACAAATAATGGAAGAAATCTTGGTAATTAGAAGAAAAAGAGCAGGATTTAAATAAATAGTTTACGACAAGTGAGAAAGAGAGGTGGCTTGTGGGAAAAAAAACAAGTACTTAAAAGCTTATGTCCTAGAATATTTCCATTTGATGTGGGATTGGTGTCTTGATAACCTGCAATATTTGCACGACTTCCGTCATGGAAGGCCTACTGGATGGTATCTGAGAAGTGCATACCAATGCCAATTTCATCGCCGGCAACACTTCGTCTTCAGGATAATCCGACATAGTTCTATCCACACAATCTAACACATTCCCTTGTTCGAGCGAAATTCGTACATGGTCGCTTAGTATCATGACGTTATCTTCGCCGTACTCGACCGGCCGTCGTCCAGTCACAAGCTCCAAGATCAACACTCCGAAACTGTATATGTCACATTTCTCGTTAACCCTTAAGCTCTGGCATGCTAGTTCTGGTGCAACATATCCTACTGCACTCTGAAACCGGTTGTTAATCACATGCTTTTCGAGCTTCGTTAGAAGCCTTGCCAACCCGAAATCTGAAATCTTCGGACTGTTATTCTCATCGAGCAGGATGTTAGATGGCTTTATATTGTAGTGGATTATCGGTGGTCGGAAGGAGTGATGCAAGTGCGCGAGTCCCTTCGCTGTTCCGAGAATAATTTTGAACCGGTCGGACCAAGAAAGTGCTGGGGTAGAACTTAGCCTTTCATGGAGTTTGGTCTGCAAGTTACCATTCGGTGCATACTCAGTAACCAGAAGCTGACAATGAGGAGTCCAGTAATATCCTTCTAATGCTATGAGATTCGGATGCCTTGCTTTGCTCAAAACTCGAACTTCTCGGTCGAAGTCATCAGGATATTCGATTATTTTCGATGTCACGAGCTTTTTGATTGCCATAATTCTTCCCTGTGCACCCAATGAGACCTTGTAAACGGATCCGAATACTCCCTCACCGATCTCCGATGCTTTCTCTAGGACTTCAGGATTGTCAACCCCATCAGGCGATAGCTTCGAATCAAACAGGATCAACTTCCCCGTGGGCAAACTTCCCGATCTCGTAGAACTCGAACACATGCTTTCGAGCGCAGCCTCCACCATCGCTTGTCTCCTTCGAGCCGAAACATTCAAGAGACTTATAATTATCACACCAGACACAATCAAAACAGCTGCCGAAATCGCAATGATAGCGGAAACACTAAAGAACATACGATGGTTGAATCTCGTGGTGCTCGAGGACTCGTTTCTTCGCCTATGATCACCCATTTGGTCGTTATACAAATCAGGATCGAGAACCAAAGGTTTCGGAGTATTCATCTTACAGGGTCCTTTCAACAATGGGGAACAAAGTCCTAAATTTCCCATTAAAGAACTTTGATCCAAGCTTGGGAATATGCCTCTTGTTGGAAGCCTGCCTGTAAGTTGATTATATGATAGGTTTACAGCAAGAAGATTTCCCAAAAATCCAAGCTCGTGTGGTATTTCTCCACTTAGTTCATTGTATTCCAAGTTGAGAATCTTGAGCATGCTCAATTTTGACATTGATTTGGGGATTGAACCCCTTATATTGTTGTGAGACAAGCTCCTACACACACAGATATTGCAAAAATAATCAGTCCAAGAAAATTCTAGTTATTTCATAAATTTCGCATTGAATTTTTTTAATGGTTTAAAGGTGATTACAAAGTAATATATGTTCATACATATTATTAACTCTTTGACAATACACATACACCTTGTAGATAAAGTGATTTGAATTGGTGTCTCTGAAAATGAACATCATCCGCTTTTTCACTGAGACACTTATTGGTTCAAAAATAAATTGAATTTCAATGCGCATTAAATTTTTTAACAAGGATATAAGAGGTGAGTTGGGATAGATCCGATAATTTTTTCTAACAGTAGTTCCGACAACTTTTAGGGACGAGTTAAAATAAAAAAAAATTAAAAGAATAAAAGTTTTATTTAATCATTATTTAAACTTTAAATGATCTAACTGTTATTATACTAAAAAATTTGAAAAACTACAACCCCTCCCAATGTCTTGGTGACTTCCCTCTGATCTCACGCAGTTTAAATTTTATTCTTATACAATATTAACAATGAATATAAATCTTCTATATTTAGTATTCATATTTATATCTCTACACTAAAAATTAAATTTAGGGTTTATAGTTAGAGTTTAGAAAATTTAGAGTAGAGTGTATTTTTAAGGTGTAGGGTGTAAGATTTAAAATTTAGAGTTAGTACTTAAAATTTAATTTTTTTAATGTTTGAGCATAAAAAAGCTCCGAAAAGAAGCAGAAAATTCTTATCCAATTTTTCTGTCAATAAATAAGAAGATAACTCACATTTAACACTAAATATATTTTGTGTATATATTAATATGGTATATTTAGTGCGTGTGTAATATTATATATATATATACACACAAAATATATTTGGCTTATATTACAAATAAGTATTTAAAGTATATTAACTTTTTATTTAGGTACTTAAAGTATTTTTGGTCAAAATAAATATTTAAAGTATATTTTTATCATATTTTTTTGATCAAAATAGACACCTAAAGTATTTTTTGATCAAAATAGATACCTAAAGTATTTTTTGGTCAAAATAGGTACTTAAAGTATATATATATCATTTAGGTTCATAAAAGTTGTCATATGACATTGATTAAAAAATATATTAGGTACCTATTTTGACAAAAAAATATACTTTATGTACCTACTTTAATGAAAAATATTTTAGGTACCAATTTTTGCCAAAAAGTATATTTTAGGTACTTCATTTGACCAAAAAATATAATTTAGATACTTATTTTGATTAAAAAATACTTTAAATACCTAAATAAAAAAGTTAATATACTTTAGGTACTTATTTATAATATAAGCTAATATATTTATTACGGTAAAGGGATTAAATTACTTTTTAACTTATAGTATATGGACCTGTCGAGAAACTTAACCAAAGAAATTAAAGTGCAAACTTACAGCAAGTAGAGAGATGAACAGTTGCCAATCTCATCTGGAATTGGTCCGGTCAATGAATTCCCATCCAGTTGAAGAACACTTAAATTTCCAGCTTCACATAACCCCCCCGGGATATCACCAAGTAAGCCATTGTTTCGGAGATCCAACACCGTTAGATTCTGTAATAAACCCATCTCCGGTGGAATCCTCGATCGAAGATTGTTCCATGACAAATTCAAGTACTTAATCTTAGCAAAAACACCCGTTTCTGCAATGATATTTCCTTGAAGACTGTTTCTGGAAATGTCTAAATCTTGCAGGGATTGAAGCTGAAATAAACCAGGTGGAATGCTGCCGTTGAAGCCATTACCTCTTAAATCGATGGCCGATAACTGGAAACAGTAAGCCAATGACGGTGGGATGTTTCCTTCAAGCTTGTTGTTTGATAATTTCAGTTGCTTTAAAGCTTTCAGGTTACCTATCGACGGTGGCAGATTCCCGGTTAAACTGTTGGTTGAAAAATCCAGGTGCTCTAAGTTGGTGAGGTTACCGATCCATTGAGGGAAATCGCCGGCGAACTTGTTGTTTGATAAATCGATGGAAGAAATGGAGTTTTTTAGGCTTTGGATTGAATCTGGAATTGGTCCGTTGAAATGGTTGCCTTGTAAATGAAGCTCTTTGAGATCATTAATGGCTGCCAATGCCTTTTCTGGAATAGTTCCGGAAAATGAATTGTACGAAAGATCTAAAGTTTGAAGCTTGGTCATCGAACCCAGATATTCTATGTTTCCGGAAAACTGGTTTTTGGAGAGTTTAAGGTTGTTCAAATTGGAACATCGGGATAATGTTGTGGGCAATGTTCCTTGGAGTGAATTCTCGGCTAGAGAGAGAAACTCGAGTGACGAACATGTTTGAAAAAGACCATCTGGGATCGGACCGGTGAGAAAATTCCCGGAAAGATCGAGGGATTTCATCGAATCCATAACGAAAAAGCTTGGGATTTTCCCGGAAAAACCATTGTGGCTGAGATTAAGGCTTTGGAGAGAAGTGTAAACCGAGCCGAGTTCATCAATGGAGCCATTGAAACCGTTGTGAGACAACGATAATACCTTCAAAAACTGCAATTTCTGAAGCCCTTTACCAATCTTTCCCGACAACCCTAAACCATTAAGAGATATCTCCGAAACCCGGCCGTTGAAAGGGTTGCACCGAACGAACCTCCATGAACACGGCGAGCTGTCGTCCTCGTCCCATGAATCGAGATACGACAAAGGGTCTTTGATGCCCGATTTGAAGAGGATGAGGCCGAGAACGTCGTCGTTTAGTTGGAGCGAAGGATCGTCGTCGTTTCCCATGCAGACCGCCATTGTTGAAAGGAACAAGAAAGCCGAAAGTTGCAGAAACCCCATTGCTGGTATTCTTCTTCTCATTTCAGTTCTCACCGTAAAAAAGAATAAAAGCATGCAAAAAAAAAAAACAGTAGTTTTAGTGGAGAAAACTGAAAACTGCAGTGTCAGTGTTGGAGTTGTACTGCTGTGTTTGTGAAATCTATGAGAAAACGGTGAAAACCATAGCAGTAAAGTTGTAGAATTAACTAGCGTGCATTGATCTCATCGACAATAATGACCCATTTTTAGAATTGGATGGAGATGGACAGTGAAAAGACGAAGGGCAAAAGATAAGAGAATCTGAAGCGGAGAATGAATATAAATCTTCTACGGTTTTGGGTACACTTATTTATACCTCACATTAGAAAGTTAAATTTAAGGTTAAAGTTTAGGGTTAAAATTTAAGAAATTATGAGTATAATATTTTTTTTTAGAGTTTAAATAGTTTAGGATTTAAAATTTAATGTTAGAGTGCGTTTGGTTCACGAAATATAACATTATTCTTGAGAATAGAATTCTCGAAATGATTCATTGCATTACTGAAAATATTATATTACTTTGTTTGGTTTGTTTGACATGGATATAAAATTATAAAAATGTAAAATTACAGTGTTTGATTGGTAGATTATAAAATTATCAGAATGTATATTTTACAAAATTATCCCTGTTATATATTTTCTTTTTAACAAGTCAAATTTCTAATATTAAAGTGAAAAATATTTGCATAAAAAATAGTAAAATATATATTTTCTATTATTTTTAATTTATATACTTTTCTTTTATAAAGTTCTTACACAAATAATTTAATACTAATGTTATAGTATATATTATATATTAAAATATATGCATACACAATATATAAATTAATCGTGGTTTATTATAATTATATATTAAAAAATACAATATCTTAGTTTTAGAGTTTAAAGACCTTATTTAGAGAATAAATAATATTAAAAATCATTATTACTATTTATTATTTCTTTGTTTTTTAACGATGAGTGTAATTTAAATATTTATTATGCAACAATTTAAGTCATACAAGAAATTATTTTAACATATAAAAATAAAATAAAATATTGCTAAGGAAATAGAAAAAAGTAATTTACATGAATAAAAGACATTATTTCAAGGTATTTTAGTCTAAGGTAATAAAAATTGTATAATATCTAAAAATATGGTGGGATTGACATTCCCATCATTTTTAGGTAATGAAGTTACTACTTAAAATATAACATTATCCCATGAAGATAATGCTTCTAAATCAAACGTAAATATATACTTATAAAAAATATTATTTTTATAATAATTTTTTTCGTAAACTAAACGTCTCCTTAAAACTTAAAATTTGATTGTTTAGTGTTATAATATAAAAAACACAACAAGAGGGCAGGAAATTTTTGTCTGTGTTGAATCGGTCCAACTTGGCCACATTACTGACAGTATTCCCACCGCATTTCGAATTCTTTTTGTTTTGTCACTGCTTTGTCTGTGACCAAATCTGTCGCTTCTGTCCTCCCCATTTCGTCCTCGTCCCTTCGCTCTCCATTATCTGTCAATTATTTTTTCTACTCTTTTGGATTTTATGATAGATTTTCACTTTTCTATTTTCAAAAGTATTTTTTAGTGTAACGACGAAAAACTTAATTTTAAGGCTTATATAATAAATAAATATTTAGAAGTATATTAATTTTTTTCATTTAAGTACTCAAAATATTTTTTTGTCAAACTAAATATTTAAAATATGTTTTTTGGTCAAAATAGGCATTTAAAGTATTTTTATAAAAATAGGTATTTAATTTTTTATTTTTAATGTTCAAATTAGGTATCTAATAGAATTTTTTTAATCAATATCACATGTCAACTTTTAGGAACCTAGATGAAAAAATATATACTCTAGGTACCTATTTTGATAAAAAAAAAAATAATTCAGGTTCATGTTTTGATCAAAAAATATACTTCAGATACTTATTTTAACAAAAAAATATTTTAGGTGCCTAAAAGAAAAAATTAGTATACTTTATGTAAACAATCAATGATTAACAGTGACGGAGTCCGAAATCAAAATAAACGGTAAAATATAATTAAACATTAAAAATAAAAAATTAAATAAATTGAAAATTATGATCTAAATAAATAAAAAAACTCCATTATATTTTTCTTATAAAAAAAATTTGGTGCTCCAGCACAACTTTCGACTCCCATATAGATTCGTCCCTCGGGACATACCGTTTTTAAAAGAAAAATGCTTCATTAAAAATAAAAAATATTATTTAAATTAGCTTTTTCAATGTAACCGTAAAAGTAAGAAAAAACGTTTTCACTATAACATTATCAAAACACTCCAATTGTTTCTCATATTTTTCAATTAATTGTACTTTTTAAAATATGTTTAAAATAAATATTTTAATTTTTCAAATATGTTTAAAATAGTGACAAATGTTTAATTTAAGAAACCAAACTTTTTCATGTTAATTTTACACAACGTTTCTTAAAAAATATTTTTAAAAGCACTTTTTAATTCAGCAACAATGAAAAACTGAACCCTAAAGGACTAGAATTCGTTATGTATAGTTTACAAATATGAATAGATTTAAATAAAATTCGAGATTATTTTTCAAGTGAGTCAAAACTTGTAGAAATATATAAAATGTTAATACCACACTTTAACACATCCTTAACTATGAACAATTCTGAGACTTCGTTCGTCGTAGATTTTTCAACGCTCGTTTGGATAAAAACATTTGTTTAGAGAAAAATTAAAAATTTTAATTTTTATGAAACAGTCGTTTGGGACCAAACTAGATGAAAAAATATTCGTTTGAAGTGTTGTCTGTTACTGTTCAATATTACTTCTCCGTTCGACAGCCAAACGCTCGTTGAAAAAATATTGTTCAACGGACGCTGAAACTGATTCAAGAATAGATACAATAGCAATCTTCTAATCACGATGGTGAGTTAAAAAGCACCTCGCAAAATGATAACGTACCAACGGCAGTCAAAGAATAAATTATATTCGAATTATTGATTGATTAACTGGGAAAATGAGAATATAGTTTAGGCATATAAAAAGATTGAAGTTTCCCTGGGTCCAAAGTAACGTGGCTAGTGTTCGCAAGATCCAAACCACAGTCACGAGATGCCTTAGGCCTTTTAATTCTTTTATAGAGATGGCTGTGGCCCGTGAGTCCCACTACATCACTCCCCACCTTTGCTTGTTTTGTCCCTCTTTTTGTTTTGTTTTGGACCCTTGACCTGTCAGGTTGGGTAGACTTGTCCCGGTCAGAATCGGGTTCGGACAATATATCGTTTATTTGGATCGGTTATTGACTCGAAATTATTTTTTATTTGTTTCATTAATGTTGTTTAAATTTAATTATAGAAATGGACAAGTATTAATATATAAATGTATCCGTTTAATCGTTTAAATGAGAGTTTAATTTTTTAGAGGTGCCTCATAAAAGAATATAATGTTTTTAAATCTGTTTAAATAAGAATTTAATCTCTCAAAAATGTCAAATAAAAATCTAATGATTTTGAGTTTGTTCAGATAAGCGTATAATGTTTTATAATCCGCTCAAATCATGACCCTTATTTAGAAACATTTTCAAGATGTTAGACCTTTATTTAAGTAGATACAAAAAATTCGACCATTATTTGATTATTTTGAAATGTCATACCCTTATTTGAATAACTTCTAAGTGTGCGTTTAGTACATGAAATATAAGATTATATATGAGAATATGATTATTACTTTATTTATCATACTAAAATTGTCTTTTATTGATTTTTTTTCAAAATATTTTAACTTGGACTTCTTATCATTTCAAAAATTATTATTGACGAAAATGTGAAAAGTATATTTTAAAAATCTTCAATCAATTAGTTTTTAAAACATATACTCTATACTTTACAAAATTAAGTTATTTAAAATAATTATAGTCAAAATTTAAAAAGTTTGACAGCAAAATGTCAATTAAGGACAACTTTAAAGGGATAGAAAGAGTATAATGTAACATTACTTGATACATTATTAAGAATATTGTATTACTTTGTTTAATCTATTTGACTGAAATGTCAAAATATACATTACACTCTAGTTTTAGTTGATTTAAAAAGTTTGAACCTTAGAGTCGACATTGTTGAGAGAGAAAGACACAAATTTCGAACATAGATCATAAAATAGACATGAACTATATAAAAAAGTATATCATGGGGATTTTGCCTTTAATGGCAGTGAACAAAGTTGACAATAAAACATATGACATGAGAAATTCATATTCCACATTGGTAGGATATCATGAGAAATATTTATATACACCAACCAACTTGCTAGTTATTGAATGACTTTAGTTGAGACTGTGCCTATCGTGCATGCTTAAGGGAGCAAATCAAAGCTTGTCGAACCCATCGGGGTTGGCGGTGCACACACAAACTAAATGATTAAGTTAATAAAAATTCAATTTAGGTTCTAGGAGATAGACGTCTAACATGCCTCAAGCATCATAGGAGTGGACGGATCTGTCTTAAAGAAATGATGATTTCACAGGCCTCAACAACTTGACGGTTTCAGTTGTGTTATTGTTTTACATTCAATTTCGAATTACTTGTTCCTGTATTATGTCCGGTTAAATTAATAAATTCAATTTATGTTGTAAAGATGTGTATTGTAAGGATGTTGGGAAGATATTTTTGGTTACACCGGGTTTGGGGATATATATATATATATCGTGTTATGTGATTACATGGGATATCATACATTTGTACCATTCATGTTCTCTATATTGATAGTGAGATTATTTGCTTCTCTTATTCGTAGATGTAGACTGTAACACCTCAACGTATATTCGATATTCGAATACACATTAAAGATGTTACTAACTGATTTACCCTGATTTCCAGACTTGTAATTTTTTTTTATTTTTTTCTCAACAAAGTAGTTCAGTGGTTGACCCTTTCTCAGTTTTCATAATCACTACACAATAAACAACCAACTAAGTTTAAAACCATTTAAAGCATATTTTTTAATATTCTTAATTTCTCAAAACTTAGTCATGTTTCTAGTTCATACAAAATAGATACTTACTTAAATTCAATTCATGCCCCACTAGACTAAGATGTGGTGATACTTACTGATAATGCAGATTAACTTGATTCAATGATGTGTAGCTCCTCATTTGTTATCTCGTTTGAAGTACCTACGTGTGATACACAACACACATTAAGTACAACTTAGTGAAGCATAATCATAATGATATAAATAATAATTATAATAACACAGCTCTGCAAGATGGCAAATGAATTTCAATTGCAGTTGATAATATTTTATCATATATAGAACTGTCTTACTTGTGTAGTTCATTTGTCTAATATAATATCTAAATCATAAGATTTGATTTGTCTTACCAGTTTTGTGTACATTAAGCTTTTTAGCTTAACTACTTGCATAATTGCATTTCAAGTATTATAGCCAAAGTATAAAATCAAGTCATTTGTAATGCAGAATTAATCATGTATCATGACTATCTTAATGTTCATATTATCATTGTTCATCAGGTGTTCACATGCATAAAAATTCCTTCAACATAAACATGTTTTCAATATGATTCATATCATCATTATTCTATGTTCATCGGTATTCACATGCATAATAATTTTTTTGACATAAACATGCTTTCAATATGTTTCATATCATCTATCAATTCTGTTATAAAATCATGATATCTATAGTTCATGATCATCAAGTAGTCATACTTTATCACATAATCAATTGCATATTATGTTATGTAACATGGCTATACTTTTCTCATGCAATCATTTACATATCATTTCCTTTATCATAGTCGTACTTTCATCACACAATCATTTGCATATCATTTCCTTTATCATAATCATACTTTCATTATGCAATCATTTGCATATCATATCCTTTATCATAGTCATACTTTCATTATGCAATCATCTGCATATCATATCTTTTAATATTGCTCGAGGTAAAAAATCATGTGATGTCATGGTACACGAGTCATCATGATACCGTAGTGTCTATGACGCTTTAGCGTCTGTATCACCAAAGCGACTGAGATGAGTACGTACTTGAGGACGCCCTTTGCTCCTCATCCTAGCACATTTTGTGCCTTTTAACACCGTAGTGTTTGAACTAACTCCGTAGAGTCTTTCATGAACCGTAGTACTTTGACACAGCTGCTAAGACCCTATGGATATCCAACTATACCAAAGATTCTCATGTGAACCTATGGCATACGAGTCTGACACCGTAGTGTTTATAACGCCGTAGCGTCTGATGTGAGTACGTACTCGAGGACGCTCTTTGCTCCTCATACCTTCAACACCGTAGTGCCTACTTTATCTCAGCACCGTAGTGCCTACATTAATACCTTCAGCACCGTAGTGCCTACTTTATCTCAGTACTACCGTAGTGCCTACGTTAATACCTTCAGCACCGTAGTGCCTACTTTATCTCAGCACCGTAGTGCTAGTTCGCAGCTGCTATAACTCTTTTTGGATATCCAATTATACCAAAAACTCTCACATTAGTACTTGGGCATAATAATATATTATTTTCACCTTCAATATCCAATTCATCAATATTATCAACCATAATTTGATAATAAGCATTTCATACCCAAAGTTTGAAATTCGATTTATCCTAGATAAATCATTATGCCATATTCATGTATCACATATGCCATTTAATATTTCATGCCATTTACATAACTTTGGTCAACATATATTTTCATTAATATCAAGATTGACTTATTGCAAGTTTTCTCATATATATATAAGAATGCATTCATTCATTTCACATATATTATAAATAAGTAAGAATGCACTCACCTGGGCCATTTATTAGCATGCCTCACTAAATTCTACTTGATCCTCTCCTTCATAGTATCTCAAATCTTCTTTTGATTCGAATTTGACTTCATTAACCACATGAATATAAATAAACATTTATTAGATCCACTTCTAACAATATTTCAATCAAGCTATCTAATCATAACATAAAATTTTCCATAATTTTCCTTCTTTCCTTATTCTGTCCAAAAATTCATTTTGGTCATTAATGACCAATTTGAACTTCCAATAATTATTCTGAGCTTGTTATCAAACATTTGGATACAAAATGTATCAAATTCTATTTTGTCAACTTGTCCTACCTTTAGAGTTTTACTTCTAAAGATCAGAATACACATTGGATCTTAATATCCTTCATACTGTAAGAACTAGATTCAATAACGATTCTAACGATATAAGCCACATAAATTAATAAAATCCACAAAAATTATGAAAATTCTTCAAACTCCCGTCACAGAGTTGTCCTGACCAAAAACTGCTATGTAATTTTTAGACCTTCATTCGATTAAAAATTTATATACTTTAACTCGAAACTCGAAATCAGTTTCCGTTTGTTGAAGACAAAACTAGATGAACAAATCTTTACATCGATATAAAATTCATCATCTAAACATGTTTGTAGAATTTATGGTGAATTTTCAAAGTCACTGCCAAAATTTCAATCTTCTACATAGCTTTCCATAATTAACTTCTAATTCATACTAACTTCTTCTTATTTTTCTACTTATCAATTTAGTCCCATCACTTGTTTCAAACCACCAATTATTCATCTTCTTCATCAAATAATTATTCAAAATAATTCCCTCAAATTTTCTTTCTTTGCCAAAATAGTCACTAAAATGCAAATGTAAGAATTCAAACTTCTTAACTTTACAATTTAGTCCTCAAATCAACATTACTACCTTAATTCTATTATTTTAATTAAAAAACAGATTTAATCCCCATCCAATAATTCATTTCCTATATAGTCACTTAATTTTGACAAATTATCAAAATGATCACTAATTCGATTCAACATCGGTTTAGCATTCTAACATCAATTTCATATCTCCAACATCATTAATTACATGAATACACTCAAATTTAATAAAAATTCAGATTCGGTCCCTTAACTTTGAAGCTTTCCGAATTGGTCACTTAGCTTCTATAGGCTCATTTTTCATCCAAACAACATTCTAACATGCTTAAATTAATTTTCCAGCAAAAGATCTTTATTTCCAAAAATTAACACTTAAATTCCCAAATTCTTCTTACTTGGCAATTTGGAAACCTAAACTTCCCAATGACTTTACTTTAGTCCTAATGCCATAATCAAGCTTCAAAATTCATAATCTCTTCAAATCCACTAATAAAATAATTTTTACAATATTTTCCCTAAATTTCCAAACATGTCGAAATGGTCACTTTGAAAACTAGTTGAGGATTTTTCATTCCAACATCAAAATCAAGCTTATAGAATCATAAATCTTCCATATTCTTCCTTAATTTAAAAACCATAAATAAAACCCCAAATTCTAGGGGTTAGGGTTTATGTCTTCAAACCTGAAATTAATCTAAATCTAAGCTTTATTTCATCAAAACAACATTGAATTCATGTAATTCAAGTCCTAATTTCAACTTAGCACATCAATTCCTTAATTTTTTCTCATCAATAATTCATGTAACCCCATCGACCCGGCCTAGTCGTAAGACCGAACCGAGAGAGCTGCATTAGGTTTACCAAAGTAAAACGTGAAGATAAAGCTCAAAACCAAGACCATTTTTTTTTAATTTTATAGGCATAATTATTAACCTACATGTACATACTGATCATAGGTGTAAACTCAACTCAATCGGGCCTCGAATTGAGATCCAATTGAATATTATTACAACTCAAAGACCAATATGTAATTTCCACAAGTTAAGGGTTCAATTAACCAATTAAGTTTACCAATCCACCATTAAGTTCATTCCATGCAAACTCATTAAATTTCATCATCGTTAGATCACCACAGCACCTTCAATTTAACATTCAAACATTTAGGGACCAAATTGTAATTCTGTAAAAATATAAGGACTTACTTAAAATTTGATTGACCAATCTTCAATTAGTCAGGTTTAATGCACACATGCCAAATTTCAGCTTAAAACAACCATCCAAACTCATTCAATTGCATACACAACATCTAAGGACTAAACTACAAGATTTCAAAGCTTAAATCAAACATATAACTGAAATAACGGTTATTGGTTTCGGTACACGAGTTTTCAGATCGATACGAGGCCAAATTATATTAGAGGTTTCGAAACCACCCCTACAGGTTTCGAAACTAGGCCTCTAGAACTTAAAACCTGTACTGGTACGACTCCCCGCTTACCGTACCCTATAGCCAATTTTGGCCTACAGGTTTCAAAACATCTAGGCCTATAATGAGTATTTTAACTGGGTTTTCATCCTTTTACGGTTTCCAAAACACTTAAACATGCTTCAAACATATAACCATCATATTCAAGGATCGAACCACATCAAAGCATCACAAATTCAACATCGATTCATGGCATCTCGCATCAAATGAAAATCAACAGGCATGCTTCCTAGAAACCAATCAAGCAACGCATGAAACTTCAAACCATCACCAAAACACCTTATAATGGCCATTTACAATTCAAGAGCAGCCAAACAAACTTGCCTAAATAGGGAGTTCAACAAAACATCTCCCAAATCAACTACGAAAACCCCATTGCCGTTATTACTCATAGTCTGATCCAAAAACATACTTCTGTTACCAATTCTTTCAAGATCCCTTGCTTCCCGCTGCATTCCGAAACTTTCGTCCTCTGCATTGATGGACAAAGAGAGCGTAAGCACACTAGGCTTAGTGAGGAATGCTCAAAAGCAAAACACCATCAATGCATGTAAAACCATTTTCCAACAACACATTGAAATCCCATTTCAATTCATATTTACACAACATATAAAACATCATGCCTTGAAAACCATGCACTTTAACCTTTTCAAAACCAGCATATTCAACCATATGCTACATGTATCATGGATTCCACAGCATACTCCCATATGCAAATTCCCTCTACTTAAGCATTCTCATGCATAACATCCCATATGCAAAGCTTAAAGAGTATAACACGTATAAAACACATCATTCAAACCAATCCATCAACATGATACAATTTAAAACATTATATTGGCTTTCAAGTGATCCATTACCATATACATCCTTTACATAAACAATCATTAACATCGACATCAACATCGGATACACGGATTTCCCAAGAGATCTCGTAATTTCTCGCAGCTCAATGGCATGGAGTCGTGCAACACATGCACCACCTCTACACTACCAAGGCTAATCCTCTAACTTGGAGTATACACATTTGACGCATCAACCTCTACAACACGTGGCTAGAATAAAAGCCATCAAAGTGCTACCTCAACAACATTGGTGTTCACATGATCAGAGTAAGTACCTCTCGTACCACCTCTACGACCACAAACGACTTATTATAATGCATTTTAAATCCTATGGCCAGCCAATTGTATCCGATAACATTTCCATAACATTTTTAATTCATCACTTGCCAATATAATTCACTTTTAAAACGATACCTCACTGTTTTCATATGCATCATTCAAATCGTTTCAACATGCATTAAACCATGCATAAACCATGTTCATAAATATTCTTTAAAACCGTATATTACTTTCCAAATGCATCTAAAATCATTTCATATCAGTTTCCAGCGTTAAACCATGCTCATTTCATGCATAAAACAGGAGGTAAACAATCATTTAACAAGTGCATTTCATAAATCATTTGCCAACCGAAATCAAGAGAGGAATCCACTTTACTTACTTACGAGTCTTAGACCAGCATATCAAGCCTAGTCTAGACTCTTATTAAACCTTTTCAAATCTTTGAAAAGCCATTCTTATTCGTTTCACACACCGACAAAGTAACGCCTCCCTTGATGATGTCAAATCAAGCTTCCGGTAACTCCTCAACACCAAGGTTCACCTCCGAATTAACTTCCCCTGTTTCAAACACATTACAACAGATGATCAAATGCATTACAATGCATCCAAACTCACAAAAAACAACAATTAACATTCTCCAACTATAATCCTCCACAGCACCACACCTTAACAACCGAAAACATCATCGATTCGTCTATAACCTCAACCCAGCCATTATCAACGAATCTCAGCCTTCAAATAACATCTAATCAACAACTCAGCCAATTCTCCTACCTCCAGCAACAATAATCAACCACAACACCTCAAAAATTCTTAACTATCAACCTAACTAATTAGAGATTCTCTATATTTCGGGATTCTATCATCAAAACTCACTTTATTAACATTTTGAACATCAAAATCAAGTTATAAATCAATCCTTAACTCAGTAAAAATAGATCAATCACGAATTTCCTCAATTTCCATCATAAATCACCAATTAAACCATAAATCCGAGTTTAATTAATCAAAACCCAATGAAAATCATATAAAATGGATCAAGAACTTAGGAATTTCAATAAAAACCCTTTCATTAGAGGAGAAGAACGAATCCTTACCTCCAATGTTGATTTCTCCCCTTAATTGCTTAAGAAAATATGAAAATCAATATAGAAATAATAAGAATTTGTTGTAAAAACTTTAGGAAATCAATTAGAAGTTTGAAATCATGATTTTTATCTGAAGAAATTGAAGTTGTAAATGTGTTTGGCTGGAGAGAATTTGAGAGAAAGAAGTTACAAAGTTTGTTACGTGAATTTCTATTAAAAGCTTAATTATATTTAATTAATTCTCCCCACTATTTATACCTCTTAAAAACTTATTTAAAATAGTTAATTAAAGGGAGAAATCTGATAAAACCCTTTTGGATTATTTGCTCCTTAAAGATTCAAAGTTTTGACCCTCAAAACAGTCAATAAAAACAATTTTGCAAACTTTGCATTTTGGTCACTAACTCAAAATGTCCCATTTTTTAATTTCATTTTTCCAAGATTGTTTCCAACAATATTAATCATTTATTAAAATATGATTTTTAACCATTTTCCATATTTTTATCTCACTGAAAAATATATGATCCCGAATCCGACTCGAATCTCTAACCGGTCCACCGGACCGACTAAAACATCCCCAAAACTCCTAGGCCCAAAACCGAGGCGTTACAACTCTCCCCCACTTAAGAAATTTCATCCCCGAAATTTACCCAGAGTAAACAAAAGCAGAAACTGCTCCAACATCTTTGACTTACATTCCCACTTGGCTTTCTTAACACTGCGGTGCCTCCTTAACACCTTAACAAGCTCAAACGTTTTACCACGCAGAACCCTACTACTGGCATCAAAGATCTCCACCGGACCCTTATCATAAGATAAATCCAATCTCAATACAATGCCTTTCACTGGCATAACACGAGAGGAATCCAACCGATACCTCTGCAACATCGTCACATGAAACACATCATGAAACCTCTCCAACACAGGAGGTAACCTCAAACAATAAGCAACAGGACCCACACGCTCAACAACCTCGTATGGTCCAATAAACCTCAGGCTATACTTTCTTTCCTGTCCAAAACATGTTACCTTCCTCTAATGCGACACCAACATGATCATCCGATCATCAACAACACACTCTATAACACTACACTTCAAAACCGCGTAGAATTTCTGACGATCCAAAGTCGCTCTCAAGCGTTCACATATCAACTTTACCTTCTTATTGGTGCTTTTCAACACATCCGACATTGGAACGTATTTTTCCCCATTTCAACCCAACACACGACATACCTTACTTCCTACCATACAACGCTTCGTACGGTGCCATATGTATACCTGCCTGATAACTGCTATTAAAGCAAACTCTACCAAAGGCATCTGTTTTTCACACGATCCTTGGAACTCTGTGGTACATCAACTCAACCTATCATTCAATACCTGAATTTCATGCCCCAACTGGCCATTTGTCTGGGAATGACACGAAAGACTGTAACTCATTCATTCACTCAAGCTCAAAACAAGACCCTCATAACCTCGCTATAAACCACATATTTCCATCCACACTATGGACTCAGGCACATTGTACAAACACACCAACACGGCAATATACAAACCTGCCAACTTGTCTAAAGTACACACCACAAACATAGCCACAAAGACGCGCACAATTCGCAACTCAATCAACAACATCTTAAATGAAATTATTTTTGGTCGATGTCAAAGACAACCCTGACACAAGATCCATGGTGCCTCTTCTCACTTCCTCCAGTATCTTCCACAGTTGCAACACCCGAAAAGAAACTGATGCACAGCTTTCACTTGCTAACATACCATACATCGAGCAACAAAATCAGCAACAACTTCCTTTAGACCAACCCAATAGCAATCCCCTTTCAAACCATGATATATCTTGGTATTTTCGGGATGCATAACACAAGAGCTGGCATGCGCCTCAACTAAACATTAAGAGACCACTTTCTGATCTTTAAAACACAACACCCTACTATCATTAACACGAAAATCCATTAGATTTCTTTCCCTGATAACCTGGACATGCAGTAATAACACATCCTAACAAAGTTGCCATTCTCTAATCAATTGTGACCCGGATGACCTCACTTGCAATTCGGCCATCAAGCCTCCATCACGCATCGTACTCAACCGCGTAAACAACATCCTCAGCTCCACCGCAACTCACATAAACAAAGCATCGGCTACAACCTTAGCTCAGACAATATCCAATCATCATACTACAACTCTTAAACAACTCCAACCATCCACGTTGTCAAAGACTCAAATCATCATTCATTTTCATTTTTAACCACACATGATCCGTGTACACAACACACTCCTCATCGTAGAATTGATGTCTCTAAAACATTTAAACAACCACCAACGTAGCAAGCTTCGCGTCATGCGTAGGACAAAAGCGCTCATGCACCCTTAACTATCTAGGTGCATAAGCCACAACTTCACTTGCAAAACTACAATCCCAACAACCCTCAATGCTAAAAACTGATCTAGCAAACCCACAAACTGTCAACTCTAACTTTGGTCGCTCAAAAACTAGCACAAGCCAATCTCCCAAGAATCAAATCCTTAACATCTACTTAAAACCTTGAGGACTTCAAGAACCTTATTACCAAAACTATCTCTATACGTTACCTTACTTACACCATCACTCCATTGATTTTCAATCAGTCATCCGTAAGTGTGAACATATGTATGCATGATTACTTATATGCCCTCATAGATGTCTATGTGTATGTATGCAAAACCTCAATGTCATGCCCAAATGTATGCATGTACTGACATATTTAGATATACATATAAGTGTTTTTGCAACTGTACATGTTTAACTGTTCACACTTACTAATAACATTTTCAAAACCAGAATTCTTTGCAACATACCCAAAACTCGTACTTCCCAAACAAAGAGCAACATTCACTTATCCCCAAAAATCCACTAATTCATTCATACTTATCGATCAAAACCTTTTTCGGTGCTTCTGCACACAGAAAAACCATCAATAAACACAACAACCAACTACCCAAAAACTCAGACTACCCGATTCAACAAAACTATGAATGCAAACCAAGCATCGATCAAACCAAACGACATCACCAAGAACTCACATCGTCGCCCCCTTACAAAAGGCAAATCTAAACACAACCACATCCTTCACCTACACAGATACCACCCGAACCTCAACTCATACTTACAACCACTAAGGCACCCCCGAACTGATCAACAAAATATCATCTCATTTAGCTACCGAGAACCAAAGCACATTCGCATCATGTTATCCTCATTTTTCACAATGACACCAGTGCAACCCCTGACGAAACACTAAGCCTAATAAATCCTTTATCACGTACTCCTAAAATTGTATCTTTAACCTCTTCAACTCTCTTGAGCCATGCACAAAAAGTAATAGACACTAGAGCTGCATTTTTATACAAGTCAATGCCAAACTTAACCTCTCAATCCAATGACAAACCCGACCATTCCCTCGAAAACACCCAGAAACTCACATACTGTACGACTATTGTTGCGCGTAATAAGTGCTACGCAAATGTGCAAGTATACACGTCGCAAGTTATAGTATAAAAGATATCGTCTCCACAGGGATTGGTGCCACTTCAAGAATCTAGTCTCTTGCACTGTAAAAAGTAAAAACACAAGTAAAGGATTATCGAAGTTTAACTAATTACTAATCTAGAAAGCAATAAAATAAAATAAAAGATGAATTCAATTGAGAGAGATAGGCTAGGTTATCGTGAGTTGAGGTGTGATAGCCGATTGGATTGTCTTGGTAAAAGAGTGCATGGGCAACTCAGTTGCCGTGGCGACTTGCACAACGGGGTTGCCTTGGCAACTAATTGATGGTTGCTTGGGCGACTAGTTGGGCAACTACTTGGGCGACTGGGCAGCAACTTCAAGGTTCGGAGGAGCATTCTTCAATGGTTTCTTCTTATCCCTAAGTCGAAACTCTAGCTACTTGTGCATGCCTTGATAATACATCCCTGCGTGAATCAAGGGTGAACAACAACCAATCTTGCGCTCCTCTTAGCCGTTGAAATCCTTAACTTATTCCTAAGCCGGATTAATCTTCACCATCATTGGATTGCATAAAGATCATATTCATTCGTTTCTTGAATCTAACTCTCCCGATATTAGATAAATGGATGAAATCATGAGATCCTCTCCCAATTCACTCGCAAACAATAATAAGAATCAAGAATGAATAAACCTTGAAATAGAAAAGTGCAAACTCTTATTACCTAAACAAAAACCAATAGTTTCTCACAACCACAAAACACAATAACCATAGCCAAGTAAATTTAGTTCATGGCTAGGTTCCAAAGAAACACAAGATAATTAATCCCTAGCATGAACCCAATCGAACAAAGATGAAGGAAGAGGCTTGTCGAAATCCTCCTTGCCCTTGATGCTTGTCGAAAATTCTCTCCTCTTGCCCTACTTGGACTTGCCGAAATTTCCCTCTTGCTCTCTCTATTCATCTTGTCGAAATCTCCTTGGTATTTATAGGGCTAGGCCAAAGTCCTTCTTTGAGGAGGAGTTTGAGTTGGAATTAAATTATCTTTAAAGAATATAATTCTTTATTATAATTTTATTCCTATTAGAACTTCTCCTATCCTCTTGGAATTTAATTCTTCTTTAATCTCTGCATGGCAATCAAATTCCTTTGGGCTTGGGCCTTGCTCCATGTCATCTTGGGCTTGTAAAGTCATGAATTTCGACATCCATATTGCTTTTAGTCTTTGTCGACAAATGCCATGGCAACTGGCTCGGCGTCTCCTTCATGCACTGCCCTGGCAACTAGCTCGGCATTGCTTTGGCAAGTGATCCTGCACATACACACACAAAAACACACCAAAGCAGCATCTATTTCCACAAAAATCACCAAGTTATGTAATCAAGTTCAACGTTTGAAGGAAACATGGATTAATGCATGAATGGCTAACTATGCAACTATTATGAGCCTAAGTCTAACAATAATATGAGTAAAAAGGGTAAGAAAAATAGTACTTTTGAACACTTATCAACTATCCTGAGCACGCACTTCCTATGACCTTGGATTCATTACATTGGCTAGGAATGCATTGTAACCAAAATCCATCAAACAAATCGCTTCCAACGCCAAAATAGCATTAGATAAGAATTTAATATTATCGCATGTGATTACCGCCTCGTAACCATCAGTAAGTTTAAAGATAACTCGCTAGGATTCAAAATCAACCACAGCTCTGTGTTCCAGCCACTTATCCAAACCCAAGATTACATCAAAACCCGTGAAGCGGCAACTCCAACAAAATAACCGTAACTTCAAGATCTTAAAGCATCGATGAACATTTCCAAACAGCCTCATCGCAACAACCGTCTCACCGGAAGAACTAGCCACCTATATTCCTGCAACTAACACTTACGAGACTATCATTCAAACCACAGCTCTCACATACGTTAAGAACGACAAACACAAGAGTTTACACTCCACATAACAAATACATATAATCCCACCTTATGAGATCACACAATCCACATACTCAACATGTATTAAATACTATTATTGTCTGGATACTCTAACCCTGTGGTCCTCACCCAACACTATCATCACTTCGCCTCAACTCAGGGCGATGTCTTTTATCACAATTCTTTTTAAACTGATTACTACCATAACTACAATCTGTATTTCTCTTGCCAGAGCCAGAACCTCTCGTACGAAATTGATAAACCCAGGTTCTGCTTAATATACTTCGCCCGTGTACCAACACGTCAAAATGGTGTAGTCAGAAGCCAACTTGTACAATTTAACATTATATACCAATTCATAACAGAATTGGTAACAATAATACCTCTTCACCGGTACCAAATCAGAAGCATACTAGCTCAACCGAACAATTTATACCCTAAACTCGACCACATACATACGATCCTAAACCCAAGCCATGAACTCTTGTTTCTTTTCATCCAAGTATCTAAACCCCCAAATACTTCTTCTTAAAAACAGCATGGAAAAACTCTCAATCCACATCATTGGGTTCCATGCCTGTAGGTACAGTTGTCTACCAACTAAAAACATTATCTTACAATAGGGATTAAGCACATCTTAACTTTCGGGTGCCAATACACCTCATTTGATCCATAACCTAAGCAACACTGGCCATCCATGTCTCAGATGTCTTGGGTGACAACCCACGGTACTTCACTCCTCCTAAACTACGGGGATATTCCAACGACAACCTCATTTACCCAACAGTTGGTGCAAACACACGTACTCTAGGAACAACAACTTAAAAGCTCAAAACATTGCCTATATCAAGGCATCATATCACCCAACATTGGCCCAACCGGCACAAGTGGTACATATTTTGGGGTGACAAACCCCCCAAGGGACACGACACTCTCCTCAACTCACTGCCCAAAGGCAACATCATCACGTTAGTTCCCATTTCTCCTCTCGGTCGTAACATAACACATTTTCTAAGGCATGATAATCATTTTAAAACAAAAATAGTCAGGCCAGCTTCAAGCAAGGATCCAATACTTTTATTTCAAAATCATCACATTTCAGACTATAATAATAAGGCAATGGTTTTCTGACTTTTCCCCCAACATTGCATAAAGCAACCAACATGTATATTACAATCACCGTGCATAGCAATCATAGAATATAACTCACAACAACCATACCAACTCCCAATTATCGCAAACCTAGCTCTGATACCACCAAATATAACCCATTTGACCCGGCCTAGTCGTAAGACCGAACCAAGAGAGCTACAATAGGTTTACCGAAGTAAATCGTGAAGATGAAGCTCAAAACCAAGACCATTTTTTCTTTTATCTTATCTAGAGGCATAATTATTAACCTACATGTACATACTGATCATAGGTGTAAACTCAACTCAATCGGACATCGAATTGACATCCAATTGAATACTATTACAACTCAAAGACCAAGATGTAATTTCCACAAATTAAGGGTTCAATTAACCAATTAATTTTACCAATCCACCATTAAGTTCATTCCATGCAAACTCATTAAATTTCATCACCATTAGATCACCACAGCACCCTCAATTTAACATTCAAACATTTAGGGACCAAATTGTAATTCTGTAAAACTATAAGGATTTACTTAAAATTTGATTTACCAATCTTCAATTAGCCAGGTTTCATGCATACATGTCAAATTTCAGCTTAAAACAACCATCCAAACTCATTCAATTGCATACACAACATCTAGGGACCAAACTGCAAGATTTCAAAGCTTAAATCGAACATATAACTGAAATAACGGTTCTTGGTTTCGGTACATGGGTTTTTGGATCGATACGGGGCCAAATTATATTAGAGGTTTCGAAACCAGGCCTCCAGAACTTAAAACCTGTACCGGTATGACTTCTCGCGTACCGGACCCTATAGCCAATTTTGGCCTACAGGTTTCGAAACCAGGGGACATGTTTCGAAACCTTAGGGCATAAAATGGGTATTTTAACTGGTTTTTCATCCTTTTACTGTTTCCAAAACACTTAAACATGCTTCAAACATATAACCATCATATTCAAGGATCGGACCACATCAAAGCATTACAGATTCAACATCGATTCAAGGCATCTTGCTTCAAATGAAAATCTATAGGCATGTTTCCTAGAAACCAATCAAGCAACACATAACTTCAAACCATCACCAAAACACCCTATAATGGTCATTTACAATTCAAGAGCAGTCAAACAAACTTGCTTAAACATGGAGTTCAACAAAATATCTCCCAAAACAACTACGAAAACCCCATTACCGTTATTACTCATAGTCTAATCCAAAAACATACTTTCGTTACCAAGTCTTTTAATATCCCTTGCTTCCCGCTACCTTCCGAGACTTTAGTCCTCTGCATTGATGAACAAAGAGAGCATAAGCACACTAGGCTTAATGAGGAATGCTCAAAAACAAAACACCATCAATGCATGTAAAACCATTTTCCAACAACACATTGAAATCCCATTTCAATTCATATTTACACAACATATAAAACATCATGCCATGAAAACCATACACTTTAACCTTTTTCAAAACCAGCATATTCAATCATATGCTACATGTATCATGGATTCCACAGCATACTCTCATATGCAAATTCCCTCTACTTAAGCCTTCGCATGCATAACATCCCATATGCATAACATCCCTCTACTTAAGCCTTCGCATGCATAACATCCCATATGCAAATTCCCTCTACGTATAAAACACATCATTCAAACCAATCCATCAACATAACACAATTTAAAACATTATATTGGCTTTCAAGTGATCCATTACCATATACATCCTTTCCATAAACATCATTAACATCGATATCAACATCGGATACATGGATTTACCAAGAGATCCCGCAATCTCTACAGCTCAATGGCATGTAGTCGTGCAACACATGCACCACCTCTACACTACCAAGGCTAATCCTTTAACTTGGAGTACACACATTTGGCGCATCAACCTCTACAACGCGTGGCTGGAGTAAAATCCATCAAAGTGCTACCTCAACAACATTGGGGTTCACATGATCGGAGTAATTACCTCTCATACAACATCTACAACCACGGGTGACTTATTATAGTGCACTTTAAATCCTATGGCCGACCAATTATATCCGATAACATTTCCATAACATTTTCAATTCATCACTTGCCAATATAATTCACTTTTATAAGCATACCTCACTGTTTTAATATGCATCATTCAAATCGTTCAACATGCATTAAACCATGCATAAACCATGTTCATAAACCATGTTCATAAACATTCTTTAAAACTGTGCATTACTTTCCAAATGCATCTAACATCATGTCATATCAATTTCCAGCATTAAACCATGCTCATTTCATGCATAAAACAGGAGGTAAACAATCATTTAACAAGTGCATTTCATAAATCATTTGCCAATCGAAATCAAGAAATGAATCCATTTTACTTATTTTCGAGTCTTAGACCAGCGTATCAAGCCTAGTCTTAGACTCCCATTAAACCTTTTCAAATATTTGAAAAGCCATTCTTATCAGTTTCACTCACCGACAAAGCAACGCCTCCCTTGCCGATGTCAAATCAAGCTTCCGGCAACTCCTCAACACCAAGGTTCACCTCCGAATTAACTTCCCCTATCTCAAACACATCACAACAGAGGATCTAATGCATTACAATGCATCCAAACTCACAGCAAACAATAATTAACATTATCCAACTATAATCCTCCACAACACCACATCTTAACAACCGAAAACATCATCGATTCGTCTATAACCTCAACCCAGCCATTATCTACAAATCTCAACCTTTAAATAACATCAAATAACATCTAATCAACAACTCAGCCCAACCTCCTACTTCCAGAAACAATAATCAACCACAACACCTCAAAATTTCTTATCTATCAACCTAACAAATTAGAGATTCTCTAGATTTCGGGATTATATCATCAAAACTCACTTCTTTAACATTTTGAACATCAAAATCAAGTTATAAATCAATCCTTAACTCAGCAAAATAGATCAACCATGAATTTCCTCAATTTCCATCATAAATCACCAATTAAACCATAAATCCGAGTTTAATTAATCAAAACCCAATGAAAATCATATAAAATGGATCAAGAACTTAGGAATTTCAATAAAGAACCTTTCATTAGAGGAGAAGAACAAATCATTATCTCCAATGCTGATTTCTCCCCTTAATTGCTTAAGAAAATATGAAAATCAATATAGAAATAATAAGAATTTGTTGTAAAAACTTTAGAAAATCAATTAGAAGTCTGAAATCATGATTTTTACATGAAGAAATTGAAGTTGTAAATGTGTTTGGCTGGAGAGAATTTGAGAGAAAGGAGTTACAAAGTTTGTTATATGAATTTCTATTAAAAGCCTAATTATATTTATTTAATTCTCCCCACTATTTATACCTCTTAAAAACTTATTTAAAATGGTTAATTAAAGGGAGAAATATTTTGAAACCCTTTTGGGTTATTAGATCCTTAAAGATTCAAAGTTTTGACCCATTTTCAAAACAATCACTAAAAATAATTTTGCAAACTTTGCATTTTGGTCACTAAATCAAAATATCCCATTTCTGAATTTCATTTTCCAAAATTGTTTCCACCAATATTAATCATATATTAAAACATAATTTTTAACCATTTTTTCATATTTTTATCTCACTAAAAAATATACAGTCCCAAATCTGACTCGAATCTCTAACCTGGTCCACCGGACCGACTAAACCATCCCCAAAACTCCTAGGCCCAAAGCTGGGGCGTTACAATTCAAGCAGTTCTTCATAACACCATGCAATATTACTACCAAAATGTATAGAATTGAATGTAGAAGAAATTATTCTAAAGGATCATACCTTGAATCTTGCTTTAAAGCCCTTTAAAATTGCCTTTATTTTCTCTCTCTCTATCTCCATGGTTTTCGAAATATTTTGGAGAAAGATGAACAATTTGTTCATCTTTATTTGATTTATGCCACATGTATATATTAAATTAAAATTTATTTAATTTAATCCTTATTCCAAAATTAACCTCCAACTAAATCATAATTTACATATTGCCATTCTAGTTCAATTCCAACCAAATCCCATTCAACTCTAACCAAACTAGATTAATGCTTTCACATGGTAAATTTCCACATTACCCATGGTACTTTCAAAATATTTCAAAATCGCCATTGTGACCAAATTACCAAATTACCAAAACTAGTCACTTAAATCACAAATTTTTGCCATTTTATAAAAATGGAACCAAGTCTAGTTAGATTCCAACTAGAAACATTAAAATATTCATAAAAATAATACTTTATGAATTTTCCATGGCTTATGGAACTGCCTTTAAAATTTTAATTCGATCCGATTACCCGATAATCACTTACTACGATTTTCCAGTTTCCAAACTATCGAGTAAAATCTGAAATTCTCAAAATTCTGATATCCATAAATAAATATTGTTGACTAATAAAATATTCCATAGTTTTGTAAAAAAAATCAAAATATTGAAATTTTGATTCAGTCCAATATACTGATAGTTTATCCGAAATCTTTATCGGATAAATTTCTCTTACTAATCCTTTATCTTATATCCATACGAATAATATTAACTCGAACTGATTCCTTTTTATCAGTCTCAATTACTGACATGAGACCTTCCTAAAAAGGTCACCCATCCCATGCCTTGAGCACACTTAACTTTGCAGTTCAATCAAAATTCGATATCTTATACTACATTTTTATTCCCGTAATCTATATCAGATTTTTCTCAATGATCTGTTTAATCCATGTACAAGATAAAACAATTACTGATAAATTCTCCAAATATCCATAAAATAATATATTATAACTCCTCCAAAGTCTATGGAATCACCTCCGAAATTTTAGCTTGATTCGATTTACCGATAAATACTGAGAATTTTTCTCAGTTACTAAATAAATTCCTTAATCAAAATAAATCACAGGATTCATCCTGAATCGAACTAAAACTTATCATTTTGGTCACTAAACTTCAACTTTTCATATTTCAACTTGTACCACCCAAGTTTTAAAAACTTATCATTTTGGTCACTAAACTTTAACCTTAAATTCCCATTCCAATTTTCCATGAATTTTAACTAAATTTTGCGAGTATCCTAGTTTACTCATTCTCTATCACATGACACCTTAAAACCTCAGAAATTTCTTTTCTACGGTCCATAATTGATAAATCCTAACTTTTATATTTTTGTCATTTTAGTCACTAAGTAAGCTTTTAAGCCCTTATCTTAGTACTAAATGACCCTTAATCAACATAACAAAATTTCGGGTATTACATAGACAAAGACGAACCACGCTAAATCTCGTCTCTTATGTATATCTTATTTTACGATGTTATTCTTTTATTAGTTTTCTGCATATAAATTCCTAACAAAACTAATTATAACGAATTTACTTTCATGACAATAATCATACATAATTAAATCTCCGTTTTAATTGTTTTCAAAATAATTTTCGGTCAATGTTAATATTTATTTTGCAACATTTCAATTTTCCGTAGTCAACGTTAATGGAGGAGTTTAATCGATTAAATGTGCAATTACTAAAGGTTCAATTTACTTAAAATATCATGAAAACTTAATTATTTTTTATTTTATACCGAATTTTTTTAGCATTAAGTAGGAATGTCAAACCAGCGGCCGGTGCAAATACCACCTTTCTATATCTATACTCATATGCAACTTTTATATTCACTGTTTACTCACTACCGCGAATACAATTTTTTAAATTTATTTCGTATTTATTATCTAATTAGGTATCCATCACCCAACTTGTACCCGTATGCACGCGTTTATACGACATTAAAAAATTCACTTATCTCTTAATGTATGACTCAAAACTTTATTCTATTTGCTCAAAAAACCCTAGACTCAAATGTATTTTTAACTATAATGTAGTACTTCTAATTCGACTTGTAGAATTTATGAAAAAAATTAAAGTCACTGTCGAACTAGTATTAGGATCAGTCCGTTGCTTTGTTTTTTTGACCTCCAATAACTTAAAAATTCGTATATTTTAAAACACATATCAAAATCAATCTTGTTTGTTATAAACGAAACTATACTTGCTTACGGTTACAACGATATATTGATCACTTCTTAACTATTTATATAGAATTTTTGGTGATTTTTTGAACTCATTGGTTATGCATAAAATCCTGGACAGATTTGACAACCTTAGTTTTTAACTCGAATAATCATTCTAAAATTCTTCTAAATGCTTACAAACATATTCATCCACCTCACACCATATAATATATATACATGTGTATATATAATAAATAAAATTATATTTTTATTTTAATTAAAATTGCCTTATTCATATGGTGAATAGTGGGAAAGCAGATGCACAACAGACGTATATTGAAGCGAGTAAAATTTCAAACCATCACATACTAACTATCCACGACATATATGACTTTTGATATCTACACCTATGCGCAACACGAATGTAATACAAAATCTTTAAAATTGTACCCGTTACCGTCTCTAAGTGTCACGCCACAATTAATGTATTCTCCATCTTCTTTAGTTTATTGACTGATATATTTATGGTAGTCAATTGTTCTTTGTCGAATGTCATGTGTCATCCTTAGGTGTGTAATCCCTTATTCGAATACTATTTATTTGGAGCTTAAATGTACACTTTTGGAGATTTGGACCCTTTTCTTTAGGCCTTGTTTGGAATATATGAACAACAATAATTAGTAAGTATTATTTATTTTAATATAATTATTATTAAAATTTTATTTTTACAACCTAAGTATTAAGAATAGTATTTATTATTAAATAATAGTTATATAATTAAATCATATTAATAAAATAAAATAAAGTATATTATTTAAAATAAAATATTAATAAATACATCTTAAATATTTTAATAATTAATATTAAATATCACATTAATATTAATACATAAAATAATACTATTCATTATAAAATTTTAATAAAATCAATTTTATAGTTTATATAAATAGAAAATTTATTTTTGTCAATATTATTATTAAATATTTATTAAAATTTAATAATAATAATATTTTCATGAATTACATCCTTTTGAAACTATGAATTTGATCCATCATTGTTTTATTTGACTTTTTGTGCTTCAGCTTAGAACCAAATAGTAGAGTGAGATGAATTATCACTTTGAATTATTTACAGGTCCATAAAACTAAACCACCAATGTCATTTTCAATAACCCATACAATTATTGTTTTTAATAATTGTGTTTTTTAGAAATAATAATTGTGTTGCTAAATTATAGTAAAACTTAAATTATTGAGTAGTATAATGATATGATGAGTTTAATAGGGACCTAGGGAAGGGACAAGAAATATCTCCTTCCTTTTGTATTCTCTTCGAAACTTTCAATTTTTTTTATGTTTAAAAAAACTTTCATTTTTTTACTGTTTATATTTTAAAATAGTAAACAAATATATTTGTAACAAATTGATTTTTCAGTTTAACAATATGGTCTCGGACCCAGGTTTTGGGTCTTTTAATTTATGGTTTAAATAAATGGTTTACCATTTTATTAAGGTATTTAAATAAAGGAAAAAGGGGACGAAAAGAAGGAGATGGATAGGAAGATGATATGATGGAGAGAGAGAAAAATAGAAAGGTATGAGAGAAAATAGGAAAGAGAACTTAAAATCTTGATCTATCATCGTCTAAGCTTCCGATCGTGATATCGTCGAAACTGTTGGAAAGAATTCGCCAAAACGAGTCGACTGATGGTCACCATATCACTGTCGTCCTGTCTTCCACTGGGTGAGAGGAAACAAGTGGCAGATTGTTGAGTGAAAGTGGTTCCGGAGGTTAAAATCGAATTGTGAGACTACCGACGTGCTCTCCGGCATCGGGACAACGGTGCTGAAGCTTACCACCGCCGTCCGACCATCAAAGGACCCTCCACGCGCCACTGCCGAGGGTGGGCATGCATCTGCCCAGGCGGGTGCACCATGCTGCGGTACACCACACCACACTGGATCAGGCTACCCAGGTGCACATGCTCCCTACCGCACCAGATTATCGCCAGCGGATGCACCATAACTGTTGTGTACCATGTCGCACCGGATCATCTGAGTTGCTGACCAACCTTTGACCGCGTTGATCGGTCGTTCATTTTTTGGGACCCTATTTGGGTGGTTTTCGACGTTCTGAGTCCGTTAGTCCGTTTTGCTAAATTCAAATTCAATAAGTTATTTTTACATCTTTGATTTTATGAATTAATTAAAGTATGTGATTAATTAATATACGATGTATTAATTGTATACGAGGAATATTTGGGATCGTACATCGAAACAAAGTGGAGTAATCGGGAAGCTTGAATGAGGATTTACAGTTATGGCTTGAGGTTGGTACACATCGAACTCTGAAATGCTTCATGAGCATCATAAGTGTAATTGCCTTGCTTGCTAGTATTCGTAAAATAGGTAGATGAAAATAAGCATGTGTTGAGAATGATATTATGAGACTCGGTAATTATGAGATGCATAATGAGTTTGAGAATTTTTCGAGACTCGTATGAGCTTTAGAGACCGTGTAGGGTCGTTTGGAATGCTTGTATAATTATTTGATGATTGTTTGATTGATTGATAAAATTGTGATGCCTTGTATGTTTGTTCGAATAGATTGACGTAATTCGATGGAAATTATGCTTAAGGGATAATACCGATTAATATTCGATTAAATGTTCATAAAGACAGTAATTGATATTAAATGATTGTTTGCGCTAGTAAACAAACCCTAATAACTTTCATAAGCTTTAAGGATTGTATGAAGCGTTGTAATCTCGTAATTTGAGGAACTGGTATAAACCCGTAAGTAGGATATCAGTACGGGCTTCGGCCATACAGATATGCGTTTGGGGGTCGTATCAGTACGGGTTAACCCGTACCGGTGCTTATGAAAATTAAGGATTTTCAGTAAGCTATGTCAATATCGGTACGCGTGTGAGTACCGATACCCAGGGGTACCGTATCGATACTAGTATTGGAGTACTGGTACCCCTGAACAGAATAGTTTATAATGCTAATAAAAAGATGGAAATCGATGTAAAAGATTAATGAATTGTTTTATGTCTTAATTAATGAGATAAATGTGAATTTATAAGATAATTAATAGGGATGATTAATAAACACTTCCATAATGTATTAACAACTTGGTAAACTTAAATTAGTGGCTTGTTAATTGATAGAAACCATAAAGTTATGATAATCGTGTCAATGATGTGTGTTGTATGGACACTTGGTTTATTGAGTCACATTTGGTCGATGGGATCCAGATACGCAATGAGAGTTTTGCAACACCATGGTTAGAGATGTCGAATGTCCGTTCTCGACGTTGTGTGACACCGAACCTTATTTGAAGATATTCGAGGGGGGATTCCGAGTATAGAGTGTACGTTTCTGACATTGTGTGGCCCCATGTCTCACTCAAGTATTTCAGAGTTCAGAGAGTACGTTCCCGATGCTGTATGGCCCCGAGCCTCGCTCAGAGTGAACATTTTCGATGCTCTGTGGTCCAAGGTCTCACTCCAAGTTTGTAGATCTACTTTGTGTGATTTTGGCTAGGATGATCTTGTGAGATCCCGAGTATGGTTGGGCCTTGTGTACCATGTTTGATGACTTGCATGACGAGAGCATGTGTTTAAGCGACTAGTGGTAGTGCCACATGTTTATTTATCTCTCCTTATTGCTCGTACTAGCCTGCATACTTATGTTTATGATTAGCATAAAGTATAGTAGAGTAGATGTGTACCACTTAGCTTTGTAAGCTCAGCCCTCGGAATCGTTGTTTCCATACGTAGGTTGATTGTCGGCTCGTGGGATCGATGAGCACTATCAGTACGAGATTCCAGCATGTGGTGATTTCAAGAGTGCGATACTTGTGTTTAGTGGGCTGTGTATTCATAGGACCTTACGTGGTGGAGTCTGTAGTTCTTATTTTTGAAATTGCATCAATCAGGTCGAATGTTCAAATGTTTTAAATTAAATTGGAGCTCATTTGTAACGTTTTAAATCATTTAACTATATTTTCAACTGTTGGCTTTAAATATTTTTGGGAAATATTCTATTTGGGCTAAACCAAGTTGAGAAATTTTATGATAACAGGTTGGGCTTAAGGCACAAATGTGACATTCGGGTTTAGGGTGTTATAATATTGATTCCTAAAAAAATATAATTTGATTTTTTTATTAAATATACTTTAGGTTTTGAATAAAAAATTTCAAATAACTTTATGAGTTATTGAATAAGCCATTGAGTTTATAGTTTATTAGAATTTTTTAATAGAGTTAATGATGAGGATGGGATCTACAATGGGATGTGTACGGTTCGAGTCAGGTTTTTTGTTAACTCGAACTTAACACGAAAATAACACCCTAAATTTGAATCTGATCTAACCCGACCCGAAATTATATACTTCAACCTGAATCCGATCCAATCTATATAAAATATTTAATTTTAGGGTCTAATTGTAAAAAAAATAATTTTGGGAAGCATTATAGCAAACATCCTTAAAATATATATATAGGAAAATTATACTATTAGTCTCGGGTAGGATATTTTTTAGCCTAAACTCGAATCCAACCCGAGCACACGCTTAATAAAAGTGACCCGACTCGACCTTGTTTTTTTTAAATGAAAACCCAACCCATTCAGGTCGAATCGGAACCCGATCAGACTGAGTGAAATGTCATCCCTAGATCTACAAAACATTCCGAACACATTTTGATGCTCAAGTGAGAACTGAGAATTGAGGTTTTTTTAAAACATACAAGGAAGAACAATAGAATTAAGGTTGTTAGGATTTCTCATACTTTTTTCGAGTTGTATTTTTTGTTTGATTTATATGGCGTCAGATCTCACGACTTTGCTCATCGTCCATTTTCTCTCTTATCACCAGGAGACATAAACAATTGTAATATATTTTTTAAAAAATAATATTACTAATTTTCATAATGAATAATATTATTTATGCATTTAATATTAATATAATATTTTTGTATTATTTATTAAAAATATATATTTAATATTATTTCAAATATCAACATTTATTTAATATCAATGTTAAATTAAAAATAATAATAATATTTTTTAAAAAAATAATCAAACAATTAAAAATATTTTACACTGAACTACCATACACTATAAAATTAATATTTTTCCTGAATTATATATTATCCTATTTTTTTTCAAAAACTATTTTTCATTAAACAAACACACCCTTAATACATTTTTTGAATAGTCTGAAGGTGATTACAATGTAGTATATGTTCATATATATTCTTAACCCTTTGACAATGCGCATACACCTTGTAGACAGAGCAATTTGAACTCGTGTCTCCTAAGAACATCATCCGTTTTTCCACTGGGACACTTGTTGGGTTCAACACACCCTTAATGCATAAATCTCTGCATTAGTTATAATATGCATACTTATAATATATATATATATATACATATATATTGTCATTCATGAATTTGGATATTCATGAACTCCAAACATACATAACTTTTACATACATTCACATTATGATGCATATTAACTTATGAGTGACTATTTATTAATGTTTAGACTCCTAAGCTCTATACGTTCATTATTTGAGTATTACTAAAACAATTCAAGAATTTAAAATATATCATGTTATATTTGGGAATTTAAATTTTTTTAAATTTGAATTTAAGTTTCATTTCTATATAAATTATAAAAATAAAATGCAAACATTATATTGAACAAATGATGTATCGATTTTTTCCTTTCTCATATAAAATTATATAAAAAGTGAATTAATGAAAAATAAATTATATTGAACAAAAAAAGAAAAAATAATCTATAGTACAAGTGTTTGACCGTAGGATGGAAATAGAAAGATTTGCATCCCTAATGTACTTTCATGCCAATAGACTCCGGTGATGACCGGTTTTGAAACTCGATCGGTACAAATGATGTACCGATCGATACTATTTTAATCTATTTTGAAGTGATATTTTAATTGGTAGATACGGTCAATATTGATACGGTTTTGTTCGGGTCAAGAGCTTGTTTATATTGATCGACTTCTTTTTCGAGCATCTCGATTATCTGATCTTTCCTAGCAATGGTGTCCAAAAGCCTCGAATTTTCATCTCGGAGTGCTTCAAATTGACAAACGATAGCTTCAATCTGTGCTTCAATGGCTTCATCACTCAACTCCATAACACTTTCCACCACCCTAACTACCCTCCATAAACTCACTATCACAAGCAACCCTCCGCCTTTCGCCTCCACAGCGGCTTCCAAAACCAGTGCCCCGACTACCACGACGCCATCGACAACATAGCCCGGCCTTCTGAAGAACCCTCCGGGACCGAGCGCCACCGCTAAAGCCACCGTCTTAGCCGAAAGCAACGCCAGGATCGAAATCCCCACCCAATGAAACCAAGCTGATTTCTCCACGTTTTTGCTACACGAAACCAACGTCGAGGATAGTTCGAGGACAGTGAGGATCAGGTCCGCGAGAAGCAACGATATAGCGAGAATCCGGATTTGAATCAATTCTAGAAACTTGGCCAAGTGATCTCTCCAGGGTGCTTTGCTTGGTGATGATAATCTTGGGTTGAACATGTGGTGCCATTGCTGTCTCTTGTACCAGTTGTTCATGAGAGTTTGGATTGATATCTCAACGGACTCAATGGCCATTGTTTGATTTTGAGAGGGGCCATTGCAGCAATTATTCGAATTCATTTGTGGGGAAATTGAAGTGGTGGAAATGGATATATAGATATACATACATAATTAAATCTGTGATTATTATAGAATTTGGCGGAAGGAAGATGACAATGGTTATGGATGTTGGCTTGTACCGTAAGGCAAGTTTGGTTTTCAAGAATTGTTTGCTTTGGGGTCACGTTGATGGTCGCTTCACTGTTTTATACGTATTATGTAAATGGGTTAATTGCATTCACATGTTTTTAAATTATGATACATATTTTAAATTGATCCTTAAATTTTAAAAGTGTTTAATTAAATCCTTAAAGTATCAATATTGCATTAGTCAAACCCTTCTTACAGTGTGACCATCAACTTGGGCATTAAATTTTAGCTTGGACCTGATGAAGTGCGTATTTAAAACTAGTGGATAAAATTCTAAACTTTGTGTGTTCCTATTAAATGGAAAATGTTGATAATTGATATGAATTGTTAAAAAACAATTTTCCTACTAAATTTTAATGATACTATATTCTTGTTCCAGTACGTTAAGTTCAAGCAAATCATCAATAAGTACACACATGTATAAAAATCAATCCCTATGGTTTGATTTCAAGGTTAAGGGTTTGTTTGCCGTTGAAGTTCCAAACCTGGGTTTGGCGGCTAAACGCGGCTGTCCCGAAACGCCCGTTTGGGCGAGAAAACCGGTGAATGAACGGCCATTTGGAGGGCAAACGATGGTTGATTGGGGTTGCTGTTGCTGGTGAACGGGCGTTTCCCACCGCAACAGCAACAAAAAACGCAGCCTAAATCTAGTTTGGTTTTTTGATGTCTCAATTACTTCTTAAAGTTCGGGACCATTTTAAAATATATCTATAATCTGGGGTTGCTCAAAAAAAATATCTATAATCTTGGACCTTGTAATGGAATTAAGCCTATAATTTGAAGTTAAAGCTTCAAGTAAAATCCGACTGCCAAAACCATAGGCTATGGCGGCTCCTTCTGCTCCAACGAAGCCCAAATGGCGACCCAAAATTGAAAAGTAAAAAGATGCTTCACGGCATTATAATGTTCCTTCTCAAAAAAAAAAAATGTTTCAGTGCTACACTTCCAAAAATATGACACATTCATTATTAGACACCAACAAAACAAACAAGCGAACCAAAATATAATGGTCCCCTATTGGCAAGAACTTGTTGTACCCAGATGAACAACAAAAAAACATATATGACAGCAACTATAAGTAATAGTACATACATACACATACTGTTGCTCCAGTTAAAGTTGATCTATATATTGCAACGATCATAACCGAAGAACCATGATGAGTTTTCTGCAAGTTTTGATGATAACTCACCATCCTCCCCGTTATAGAATGGTTCAAATTCCTCTCTCCACCGCTGATCACTGGCATCAGGGATCTCACCTGCAACGTATTTGGGAATATCAAACTTGTCATAAGAAGGTGGTATTGCTTCCTTAGGTAGGCGCGATTCTGCAAGCAGCTCGTTAAGAGTGCTAATCTCGTGTTCATGTTTTCGCTTTAATTTATCAATCTTTTTGTGAGCTTTCTCTGTTTCTTGTTCTGCTTCCATTGCTCGTTTCTGCATTTATTTTAAAACAGACGGAAATGAGAACAGTCTAAAAAGTTTCAAATGCCATGGAGGACACATTCAAATACACACACTCGCGAATATTGAAGATTACTAGTCTAACACTCTTTTTAACTGCATTGTGTTGAGATATATAAATCGAGAGGCAATGTTACCTATTACTCTTTCAACATATAAGCAATACGACAGACTGAACATATACGTTAACATTTAAAATTCAAATACGAAAAACTACCTTAGCAGCAGCTGCAGCTTCCTCTGCTTCTTTCAGTCGTACAAGCAATTCACCTGCAGCCTGGACTGCTTCAGCAGTATCCCTCAATTGATCCTGGAGTCCTTTATTTTCATCCCTAAAATATCGTCTCTCCTTTTCCCTTTGCTCTTTCAATGCGGAAATTTCAGCAGCGAGGGCACTTATGAACTTGGATTCAGCACCCCTGACCCCTGCCCTAGCAGCTGCCTTTTTAACGTCATCTATTCCCTCTTGAATCCTTCTATGTCTTGCAAGCAACTGCATATGTCTTTCCTCAAGATCTGCATACTGTTCAAGCATTCTTGCATGTCCTTCCATGGCCATTTGCATTGCTTCCTTTAACTCTTCTGCACATTTCTTCTCCATATCTAGTTCCTGCTTCCTTTTCTCAGCCAGCAACCTGGCGGCATCAAGTTCAGTCCTCAGTTCATCTGCAAGAGAAATCCATTTGCTTTCTACCTCAGTCCACCGAATTCTCTCTTGTTCAAATTTCTCTTCAGCACTCTCCTCACTCATCTCTGGTATTGCACTAAGAGGTGGTGGCGCATTAGGATCACACGAATGCATCAGCTGCAGTACAGAATTTTGTCTTCGAGCTAATGTGGAAGAAGAGTCTATGTAATACTGTAACTGGTTTCTTAAATCATGAATTTCTTCCAACAATACTTCCCTCTCACCCAAATCATGAAAATTTCGAACTTGCTCCAACTCATTCTGAACTCTTTTTAACTCAATCATCGTTCTTAAAACCTCAGGATGGTTCTCATATTTCTCCTTCAAAAGCTGAAGGCAAATTGTTTAAGTTATAGATGCATAAAAATGTTTAACAAAAAAAACTTAAAAATACCAAGCATATACCTTGTGCTCATGTATGAGGGAAGCTAGCTCTTCTTCCAAAAATTCCTCGGTAGGTAAAACACCATCCATAAGGCTCTCAAGGCGAAAAATTTTATCTTCCCTCGTCTGTCCTATAATTGCATTGCATTCTCTCTCATGTTTGTACTGTTGCACCTGTAAATAATAACCCAATAAATATAATGTCAACAGTTCAAAATGACGATGGCCACAGGTAGCTGCTGGTACAATTACTAAGAAACCTACCAAACGGTTTAACTGCATTATCTCGGAAGTTTGCTTAGCACAGATCTCTTCAAGAGCCATTTCTCTCCTGATAGATCCAGCCAAAACCTTCTCCACTGCCTAAGCAATAGAAAAGTAAAATTATGTCAATTATGTTGAAGATATAAATCTGCAATGCTATGACTAAGATCTATTACCTTTGGAACTTGCTTCTTGGTTTTCTCAGAAGCTTCCGACTCATTGAATAATACTAACTGCAAGTTTGAGCTTTCATCAATATCTTCACCCTCCAAGTTTTTTCTCTTCTTACAATTAGTACAAAGATTTTCTTCTTCTTGAATCTCATAATCTTGAGGGAAAGTTTGAATTCCGACATCAACTTTAAATGCTGTAAGGGTTGGCTTAGAGTCGGCATGTTTTAATGAAAAACGATATGATGATCTCCTCAATGCTAAAGTCCGACCAATAACCTCAAGACCACGATGGAGGCTAGCTGCCAAATGTTCTGTTGGTGTGAAAGATACACGCATAGCCTCTGGGCCATCATCCTTAGGATCTTTCTGAGAAGCAGTGAGCACTGATGATGTTCTCAGACTCTTCCTACTCTGGTTAACTTTAGGTGAGACACTTGACATTGGGGATTTGAGAATCCCAGAGGAATCCCCATCAGTTGTTTCAATAGTTAGATGGACCGGATTCTCTTTTACACTATCATGAGCAGTAATAATGTTTGGGGTGTTTGTAGCAGGTTCAGCACAATCAACAGTCATGCTTTCAGAGGTTTTAGGCTCATCGGATATTTCTTCCTCAATGTGCTGATCCTCAACATCTTGTGCTTTGACACACTCAGATGCATTAATTCCTGGATCACCAACACATCTAATCTTTGACGTGATCGTTCTTGAATCTGATTCATTCATCTCTAGTGTGGTCACTTCATTTGACTGGTTATATATATCAGCATATTGTAAACCTACTTGAGCACAAATATTCTCAACAGCTTCCTCATCAATTTCCATCTCCTCGTCACCATCTTCATCAACATGAGGTAATACACTTGGATGATTGAGGCTAAATTTTAACAAATTCAAGCTTCTACGGGCATTCCATCCACTTGAGTAACCTGCATTTGGGTCGGTTTGGTTGTTGCCATTAGCTTTCATTCGATGGAGTTCATCCTGCATGATTCCATCCACATTTGTTAGAGGTTCACTCTTCACACATTTTATAGCATGACTGATTTAAAGGTGGGAAGGGGGGATTATGAGTTATGAGAACATACCTTCAGTTGTCGAATCACTCCACGCAGAAAATTTACATCATCCTGCATGACTTCATTGACAACTGCCTTGTTCTTGATTGCCTTTGCACGCTGAGCAAATCGTAATGTGCTGAATGTTTCACTCTTACAGCTGCAATATATTACATGCTTAATCTTCCCTTCCAAAAGAGACAAAAAAGGGGAGAGCATCTTAAATCAAATAGGGCAGTTTTATTTTTACCTTGGTGCTGGAGAAATTGCACAGACCATTGCTAACTTTGCATTGCCACCAAGAGATTCCTGCAATAAAAATGTCAACTTGGAGTCTCTGTAGGGGATATGCCTTTGCTTTCCAGTTTGGGAAACTTCAGCAAGAATGTTTATCAAGTTCCTGAACTCCAAATATCAAGTAAAATTAGCAAAAGAGCTAGTGTACAGCACAATAAGAACAACTGTCTATATTTATGCAATTTGTAACTGAACCTACATTCGTCAAGATAGCATAACACTCGGAGATCAACAATTTTCAGTACTATAATTTGGCAATACTTTAAATCTAAAAGAATCCAAGATCAGAAAGAATGTCTTTCAAGTTCCTGAGCTCCAAATATTAAGTGAAATTAGCAAAAGTGCTAGTATACAACACAAATAAGAACAACTTTATGTATCTGTGCAATGTGCAACTGAAAACCTACATCAGTCAAGATGACATGACATTTGGAGATCAACAATGTTCAGTACTATAGTTTGCCAACTATTTGAAATCTAAAAGATTCTGAATTGTTGGTGCATCAAACTAGAAGATGAATCCAGAGTCTAGAGTTAAGGATGGCAGGAAAGAAAAGTTAAAAAAGCATACCCAAGCTGCGAGAGTGAACGGTTAATATTGCCTGCTTCCTTTAAGCGCTCCCCTGCAGCACCAGTTAACTTTTGTCGCTCTGAGCCAGCTAGATCAACGAAATTTATTCGGCTTGTTTTAAAGCTACTTACACCATCGGCTACACTCTGTAACAATAAAGAGAAACTTCTGAATACCTCAAGCAAGATTGAGAGAAAAGAAACCCAAAATATAGGTAACGTTTTTCACTTGTTTTGCAGATCATTAGATCCTTGTAAGTTTATTATTTACAAAAAAATAGCAAATAAATAATGACATGGTATCTAAGAAAATTCCTCTATGCAGAGCTACAAAATTAGTGATTTGATACCACCTATTTGTAATTGGAAAAGAAGTATATCAGCTCAAAACTAAATACTAGAAGCACAAAATCAAACACTTGACATTCAAAGCATTATTACCTTGCATCGAGATTCAACAACACAAGTAAAAACACTATGGGATCGAGAACTTTCAGCATTGATACTAGTCACACCCGTTCTTCTACTTGATAATCCCTACATCATTCATTGAGCAGTTTATAAGTAATACCTTTTAGCTACTGAATAAATGGATCAAGCTATAATAGGAAAATGAAATCATACATAGGTATTAAAGCATCGGCCAAAAGAAAAAGAAAGAAATGAAACTAACCTTTAGCAGTAGCTTAGTCACATCCTTCATTGAATTCACGTACTCTTCTGTCAAATTCTCAACATAGACTCCAGATTTTACATCTTCTCTTATCTGGATAAAAATAATAAGACAGTAAGAAAACCCAATTTTTTCGTCCCCTAAGAAAACGGCAACTGAAAGATAAATAATAATCCATTCTACCTGCAGGTTTCTTTGATTTGGATCCAATAAATCTGTTATTTGCTCATTATATATCTGCAAAAGGAAATTGAAAATGAAGTGATAAGGAACAAGAATAATACAACACTAAGCAGTCCAATTATGTCAAGACTTAGAATCACTCAACTCTACCTCAAGAAAAGAACAGCGACATTGATACTTGAGCTGTTTATCAGCATGCTTAATTTGCTCCTATAGAATAAAGAAGGACAAAACACAAACTATTAAAAATGGTCCATTCTTTAACTTTTTTTAAAAAAAAAGAAGCACATTCATTGATGAACATAAACTCAAAATTTTTACCTCATTTATACGATCAAATAATCGCTGAAACACACGAGGAGTCAAGCCTTGTTGATCACTTGATAAATTTTCTTCAAACAAGGCATTTGCTGGACCCCAAATTGTATAAGTCTTTCCACTTCCGGTCTAATGACATCATTTTATTCAGACCCAGAAATTGAAAAACGTTATAAATCAATATAAAAGTAATTCACGCGTGAAATCAAGGAAAATGAAGAAGCAAGTAGCCAAGTACCTGGCCATAAGCAAACACGGAGCTGTTGAACCCAGCAAGACAATTTTCAACAAGAGGCGCTCCTACGAGCTGGAAGATATCATGCTGAAGTAAAAAAAAAAAAAAAACAGGGCATTTTAGAAATGATTAAAAATATGGAAATTAATAAAAATAAGTTTATTATTAGTGCCTGAGTTGCATCCGTGTTGGCGACTGAGTCAAAAGTGAAGGTCTGGCCGTTGATGCTCAAAGAATCACCATTAATTTTCTCCACAATAGTTTCCGCCTCTTCCTCTTCTTTAATCGGCGGTCGCATCCGTACAATCACCTTTTATGTTAAGATTTAAAATTTTAAAATGTTGTGAACCTAATATATATATATATTGTAAAAGGAAATACCTTGACACCGGAATCGGAAGCTCCAGAGACGGGGTTTTCATGGAGGGTTTCCGCGAGAAGTTTGCGCTTGAGAGGGTTGGAGGACGGAGGACGCGGTGGCAAGGGGCACTTGATCTTAGCTGCTGCGGCGGGGGAGAGTTGGGAGTTGGGATCTGGCGGCGGAGCGTTCTCCTTAGATGATTTTGGATGCTGCTTTCGTTTGGATTTGGGAGGGGTAGGGCTTGGGGAAGAAGGATTCTCCATCTGATCTCGCAAGATCGCGTTTCTCGGTAACATGAAATGCTTCATTTTCTGCTATTTTCTCCTTTCTTCTCTCTGCTTTTGTTTGTTTGAAAAGCAAATAGATAGAGCTGAAGTGATAGAATTGTAGCCGTTAGTGAAAAGGGGGGGGGGGGAATTTGAATTTGGGATTTGAAATTATGCTGGATCTGGAGCTTACTTAACGACCCGATAGTCGGGTCGGGTTGACCCAAATCTAATTGCCTTCAAACTTTTTTTTTTTAAATTTGTTTTGGACTGATAGTCCGCGGGCAAATCCCTTCAACTTTTTTTGTGCATTTTCACCTGGCTGGCCTTGATGGATTATTTTATTATTAAAAATGTTAAATATTAAAATTATTATTACATTTAGACATGAGTCTTGGCTATATAATATCTCTTTATTTAACAAAAAAATATTATTAATAAAAAAATTCAATTGGATTGTCAAAATTATTTCTCTTAACAGAGACGACTTAATAATTTCTAATTATTTTTAATAAGCATAATATCAAAATTAGACCAGCATTTAATTCCAAGGGTTCAAATCGGATCATCGGATTTGCCAAGACCACCAAACTTGGCCCAACAATTGGAGAATACTAGAGAGTCCGATCACACTAGCTTTTCAGAAATGGCAGGAGACAATGAGTCAAAGGAGGAATCTTGCCATATCGAGTGTGATCAACTATCTAAGGAAAGAAACATATTAATTGATGTAATTAGGTAGGATTTGATATTCTTTCCTAGATTAGAGATTCTTGTAAGGATTTAGGCTAATCATGGCCATCCATATAAATCAATCCGGACCATTGGTTGAGTGGGAGCTCAACTATAAATAGAGAGCCTCTCACTCTCATTTGTATCATCTATCATCCATCTCATTTCTTTCATTCTCTCATTTGAGAAGAGTAATAAGACTATAAGGCATTTACTCTAGTTTTCCTCTTGTCCCTTTCAGTTGTCTTTGTTTCTAAAGCTCTTCGAGCTAGTTGCCTCTCGAGTGGCTAAGAGTAACCACCTTAGTGTTTAAAGCGCTTCAGCATCCATCGAAGCCTGGAGGGCTTGTCCGAGCTGTTGTCGAGTAGGAGTACTTGCAAGGCTGGTTGAAGGCTTACTTAGGCGCGGGAATCGACCGATTAGCGTCAAAGGCGTCTAAGGCCGCACGGATCCACTAGGGTTGAGCCCTAGCCCCGTGACATACTAACAAAGTTAGCATTATATTATGGCTTAACTACAAAATAAGTGCTTGAACTATGTTTTTTTTTGCAATAGGTGTCTAAAATATTTTTTTTGTTGAAATAGCTGCCTAAAGTTTCATTTTTGGATGAAATAGGTGCCTAAAGTATTTTTTGGCTGAAATGGATTCTTAAGGTTCATTTTTGGTTGAAATAGGTGCCAAAGTAGGTGACTCAGTTGACTTTAAAACAAACCAAAAATTTAAGATTGAAATTAAAGGTAATTACACCATGCACCAGCAATGAAAACTTTTTGTTTTCACAAACGTCTTATTTTTTGTTGTAATGATTTAATTTAGGGTTTAGAATTTTACGGTTATGATTAGAATTTGAAAAAAAACGAAAAAGTTGGACAGATCCGTTGACAGACTTTAAGGTTTTAGTTTAGTATTTAAAATTTAGGATTTAGTTTAGTATTTAAAATTTAGTGGTTTATAATTTAGAAGGTGTGATTAGAATTTGAAAAAAAAAACAAAACAATTGGAGTGACCTGTTGCCAATGATTCTCCGCGTTGCATGTTTATTATACTTATTTATTGGTTAATTATATATTGACTTTGGTTTCACAAGTTATAAGCCAGATACAAAATAGTTTTACTATTTCTAAAAATTCATAATGAAATCACAAATTTTTAAGATATACAAAATAAACCAGTAAAAATGTGATATATTTCATTTGCGTTTTAGAGCACAGCACAAAAGTTATGACTATTCAGACAACCAAAACATATTAAACTAGAAATGAAAACAAAAGCAGAAACATTTGGCTTCCCCTTGTAGAAATTGCAATTGGCTCTAGATTTTGTTTTCTGGGGATTCATTCATCGATGACTGTGGATCATTGTCGTCCGGCTGGTGTGTGACAGCATCATCCAACTCGGTTCCATCCCAATCCAGCATCCGGTTTTCTGGGGATTCATGGGGAACGTTGTTGTCTGCCTCGTTCACTGGCTCATGTGTGACAGCATCACGCAACCCCCGGGTTCCATCCCAATATAGCATCCGGTCCCTGCAACCGCCAATTTCATTCAAAAATCACTTTTCTAATTATTAAATTGCGGAAGCGGTTGCAGATGTGGTTGCAACATTGGCCGTCGAAATATGATTCCGTAATTCGGGGGGGGGGGGGGGGGACTTACAAAAGAAATAGATAACGTTCATGAAACCTTGGTTTCAGGCGAAATCTGAAAACAGTTCACCGCCGGCAAACCATGGAACAACGTCGGAGCTGCTACATCATCCGTCCGTACATTGTCACTGTATTATATCAACGACGCACAAAGATTAAATTATAGTTTTACACAATGAACTGTAGTGTCGGATATTGTGTTATTCAATGGGAGGTATCTTACACAGTGCGGCAGAGCAATCTATCGAATGCCTGATCATACAATTCGAATCAAGCAAGTTTGCATACCAAAAAAACAGTAAGTTCTACGGCAAAGTAAGATCACAAATTATTACATATAAAGATAGTTGAAGAACACAATCAAGGATTGAAGTAAAAGAAGAATACTTGGCCAAGGCAGTTGTTAAAGGTGGCGAGGTGGTTCCTGCAACACCTGCATAACATGAACTGAGTTTGAGCATTCATTGCATATCTAACTGTGTTTGACGGCGTCGCCATTGGAGAAGTCCAAGAAACACCCAAAGATTGTGTTGGAATATTTTCAAACATTTAAATTGTTTCAATAGTTGTGTACGGAAGATTGTGATTATTCCAAAAATTATGACTTTTGTCTCAGTAATCGTGACTATTAATAGAGAAAAGTTCTTATTGCTTTTCAAATGTGCTTTTGGAGGTGTTGAGAGACTAAAAGGAATGCAAAATATGTAGCTTTTTCAGTTTATTTTAAAAAGTATTTTTTAAAAGTTAAATTTTTTAATTTATAGTTTTTTTTAAAAATACTTTTGAGTATAATTACTTTTTATCTCTGTTTCTATCCCCAATTCTTTTATATTTTTAAAAATAATGTATAAAATAAATATTTTATCTATTTAAAATCACCTTTTAAAGTAGTGCCAAACATTTTTATTTTAAACCAAACAATACATAAATATTTTTTCAAAAGTGTTCTTCAATAACACTTTTTCACCATACTTTTCAAAAACAGTATCAAACTGATCTTAAAGCCACTTCCTGTCTCTGATAAAATCACCCTGCCTAGGATTAGTTAGTTTTATTGGGTATAAATTTGAAAATTAAAATTTTATTTAACAGAACAAAATTGCTTATTATTCGATTAATTAGGTGTTGGTAGTGAAAATTGTAGTTGCAAACCCATACATATGTAAAAGCTTATATACGTCGGAATTTTACTATTAATCACCCACTCCTGGGGTTGCTTAAAGAGGGGGTGGCTGCTATTTATTGTGGTCGAATTTTATCATTAGTCCACGTAAAATGTGCATTTAGTTAAATCAGGTTGTATCAAGATTTGGATTTTAAAAGTTTTTAAGTTTTAGGTTTAGTCTGGCTCACTCAAACTACTTATTTTAGTCACTAAAGTTTCAAAACGTTCAATTTACTCACTGAAGTTAAGACATTGAACGTTTTTTGTCATTAAAATTTAGACATTTAATATTTTTTGTCACTCTTAAACCCCAAACAGTCCTAAATGATGGTAATTCGATCCTAAATTTCACCAGTCATCAGTTTGAATATGACCTCTTTTTTGCCTGAAAGTGCTCCGAAGTTCACAAATCGACCATAAATCTTCTGATTTTTTATCGGTCTTTCTCTTCCGCCGTCGGATGGAGCTCATTTCTTAGTATGTTGTTTCTCTCGTGCCGATGAAATTCTTCACCGTTCATATCTTGAAAAAGTTCCTTCGCTCGCCGATAAATCGACGTCATCAAAAAATTAACGGAGGAGTGTCAAAAAATGTTCAATGTCTAAACTTCAGTGAGTAAATTGAACGTTTTGCAACATCAGTGACCAAAATAGATTTGACAATAAAGTTCAATGATGATTTACGTAATTTACCCTTATTAAAATTTAAAAAATATTTGTATATATAACTAAAGGGCAATTATTCTATGCACTTTGTTTATACAATTGTCTTAGTTTTAGTGTTTACAGACTCCGTTTAGAGTTTGAAGGTTTAAATGTAGTAGTTTTAAACTTAGGGATTGTGAATAGAATTTTAGGTTTAGGGTTAAAAGTTAAGGTTTATAGGTTAAAACCTAAACCCTAAATTCTAAACTCTTACACTAAAACTCATAAATTATAAACTCTAAACTAAAACCTAAACCTTAAAATTGAGGTACTTGTGTAAATAATTTTTTTTTAATAAATAACTAAATTTAAATGAAATATTTATGTGGAAATATATTCTAGTTGGATTAGTTTGCGGGTTAAAAATCTGTGTCCGAAATTGTCCGGGGTCATGTATAATCATGAACAAGTCTACTGCACATCAATGTGGTCAATATTTGTCCTTGTATTTTTTAATTTTAAAATTTTAGTCGTGAGTCAAGATAATATAGAGATATAAAATGATTGAGCTACAAAGATTACAAACGGTCAAATTTTAAATCTATAACTTACTTAGAATATAAGAATTAAAAGTTTAACAGTTATTTTTTGAGTCAAATTTTAAAATTTTAAAAACAAAACAACTAACTGATCCGTTACCATGCTTATTAGATGAGACCATTGTTGAGGTGGTAGAAAGAGTCCATCGAATAATTTTTGCTTATATAGCCAATGACTCTCGGCGTTGCATGTTTATTACTTCTCATCAGTATGTAAAAATGAAGGATTGTGTAACATAAAGGTAGTTTTTTCATTGTGCCAACAAAATAACACTCTTGTAAGAAAGAAATACAAAATAAACCAATAAAAATGTGATACATTTCAATTGCGTTTCAGAGCACACTAAAATATGCTCACTTGAATTAGCACAAAGCGTTGCCTTTTTATCACCATTCAGAGAACCATAACACAGTAAACTAGAAATGAAAACAAAAGCAGAAACATTTGAATCCCCTTGTAGAAATTGCATTTGACTCTAGATATTGTTTTCTGGGATTCATTCATCGATGACTGGGAATCGTTGTTGTCTGCCTCGTTCACTGGCTCATGTGTGACAGCATCATCCAACCCCGCGTTCCATCCCAATATAGCATCCGGTTGCACCCGCCAATTGCATTCAAAAATCAGTTTTTGTATTAAATTCGGTTCACTTGCAGATGTGGTGACAACATCACGGTCGAAATATGTTCCGTAAATCGGGGAGGGGGAACAACTTACAAAAGAAATAGATAACGTTCATGAAACTTTTCTAATTATTCAGGCGAAATCTGAAAACAGTGACAAATATTTTGTATCTATGCCGTCGGGCATTATTCCGTAACCAATCATTTACAGTAAAGTAATAGAAACGTTCCCGCCAATGGTTTCGTTGCATCCATTCAAAAACAGTTCACCGCCGGCAAACCATGGAACAACGTCGGAGCTGCTACATCATCCGTCCGTACATTGTCACTGTATTATATCAACGACGCACAAAGATTAAATTATAGTTTTACACAATGAACTGTAGTGTCGGATATTGTGTTATTCAATGGGAGGTATCTTACACAGTGCGGCAGAGCAATCCATCGAATGCCTGATCATATGATTCGAATCAAGCAAGTTTGCATACCAAAAAAACAGTAAGTTTTAAGGCAAAGTAAGATCACAAATTATTATATATAAAGATAGTTGAAGAACACAATCAAGAGTTGAAGTAAAAGAAGAATACTTGGCCAAGGCAGTTGTTAAAGGTGGCGAGGTGGTTCCTGCAACACCTGCATAACATGAACTGAGTTTGAGCATTCATTGCATATCTAACTGTGTTTGAAGGCGTCGCCATTGAAGAGTCAAGAAACAAGAAAAAGATTATCTGAAAGATTTTGTGTTGGAATATTTTCAAACATTTAAATTGTTTCAATAGTTGTGTACGGAAGATTGTGATTATTCCAAAAATTATGACTTTTGTCTCAGTAATCGTGACTATTAATAGAGAAAAGTTCTTATTGCTTTTCAAATGTGCTTTTGGAGGTGTTGAGAGACTAAAAGGAATGCAAAATATGTAGCTTTTTCAGTTTATTTTAAAAAGTATTTTTAAAAGTTAAATTTTTAATTTATAGTTTTTTAAAAATACTTTTGAGTATAATTACTTTTTATCTCTGTTTCTATCCCCAATTCTTTTATATTTTTAAAAATAATGTATAAAATAAATATTTTATCTATTTAAAATCACCTTTTAAAGTAGTGCCAAACATTTTTATTTTAAACCAAACAATACATAAATATTTTTTCAAAAGTGTTCTTCAATAACACTTTTTCACCATACTTTTCAAAAACAGTATCAAACTGATCTTAAAGCCACTTCCTGTCTCTGATAAAATCACCCTGCCTAGGATTAGTTAGTTTTATTGGGTATAAATTTGAAAATTAAAATTTTATTTAACAGAACAAAATTGCTTATTATTCGATTAATTAGGTGTTGGTAGTGAAAATTGTAGTTGCAAACCCATACATATGTAAAAGCTTATATACGTCGGAATTTTACTATTAATCACCCACTCCTGGGGTTGCTTAAAGAGGGGGTGGCTGCTATTTATTGTGGTCGAATTTTATCATTAGTCCACGTAAAATGTGCATTTAGTTAAATCAGGTTGTATCAAGATTTGGATTTTAAAAGTTTTTAAGTTTTAGGTTTAGTCTGGCTCACTCAAACTACTTATTTTAGTCACTAAAGTTTCAAAACGTTCAATTTACTCACTGAAGTTAAGACATTGAACGTTTTTTGTCATTAAAATTTAGACATTTAATATTTTTTGTCACTCTTAAACCCCAAACAGTCCTAAATGATGGTAATTCGATCCTAAATTTCACCAGTCATCAGTTTGAATATGACCTCTTTTTTGGCTGAAAGTGCTCCGAAGTTCACAAATCGACCATAAATCTTCTGATTTTTTATCGGTCTTTCTCTTCCGCCGTCGGATGGAGCTCATTTCTTAGTATGTTGTTTCTCTCGTGCCGATGAAATTCTTCACCGTTCATATCTTGAAAAAGTTCCTTCGCTCGCCGATAAATCGACGTCATCAAAAAATTAACGGAGGAGTGTCAAAAAATGTTCAATGTCTAAACTTCAGTGAGTAAATTGAACGTTTTGCAACATCAGTGACCAAAATAGATTTGACAATAAAGTTCAATGATGATTTACGTAATTTACCCTTATTAAAATTTAAAAAATATTTGTATATATAACTAAAGGGCAATTATTCTATGCACTTTGTTTATACAATTGTCTTAGTTTTAGTGTTTCTGAGACTCCGTTTAGAGTTTGAAGGTTTAAATGTAGTAGTTTTAAACTTAGGGATTGTGAATAGAATTTTAGGTTTAGGGTTAAAAGTTAAGGTTTATAGGTTAAAACCTAAACCCTAAATTCTAAACTCTTACACTAAAACTCATAAATTATAAACTCTAAACTAAAACCTAAACCTTAAAATTGAGGTACTTGTGTAAATAATTTTTTTTTAATAAATAACTAAATTTAAATGAAATATTTATGTGGAAATATATTCTAGTTGGATTAGTTTGCGGGTTAAAAATCTGTGTCCGAAATTGTCCGGGGTCATGTATAATCATGAACAAGTCTACTGCACATCAATGTGGTCAATATTTGTCCTTGTATTTTTTTAATTTTAAAATTTTAGTCGTGAGTCAAGATAATATAGAGATATAAAATGATTGAGCTACAAAGATTACAAACGGTCAAATTTTAAATCTATAACTTACTTAGAATATAAGAATTAAAAGTTTAACAGTTATTTTTTGAGTCAAATTTTAAAATTTTAAAAAACAAAACAACTAACTGATCCGTTACCATGCTTATTAGATGAGACCATTGTTGAGGTGGTAGAAAGAGTCCATCGAATAATTTTTGCTTATATAGCCAATGACTCTCGGCGTTGCATGTTTATTACTTCTCATCAGTATGTAAAAATGAAGGATTGTGTAACATAAAGGTAGTTTTTTCATTGTGCCAACAAAATAACACTCTTGTAAGAAAGAAATACAAAATAAACCAATAAAAATGTGATACATTTCAATTGCGTTTCAGAGCACACTAAAATATGCTCACTTGAATTAGCACAAAGCGTTGCCTTTTTATCACCATTCAGAGAACCATAACACAGTAAACTAGAAATGAAAACAAAAGCAGAAACATTTGAATCCCCTTGTAGAAATTGCATTTGACTCTAGATATTGTTTTCTGGGGATTCATTCATCGATGACTGGGAATCGTTGTTGTCTGCCTCGTTCACTGGCTCATGTGTGACAGCATCACGCAACCCCCGCGTTCCATCCCAATATAGCATCCGGTCCCTGCACCCGCCAATTGCATTCAAAAATCAGTTTTCTAAGTATTAAATTGCGGACTCGGTTGCAGATGTGGTTGCAACATTGCGGTCGAAATATGTTCCGTAATTCGGGGGGAGGGGGGAACAACTTACAAAAGAAATAGATAACGTTCATGAAACCTTGGATTATCAGGCGAAATCTGAAAACAGTGACAAATATTTAAGTATCTATGCTCTCGGGCATTATCTGTGTAACCAATCATTCGAAGTAAAGTAACTTACAAATCTCCCGCCAATGTGTGCGTTGCATCCATTGCAATGTACATTCACCGCCGGCAAACCATGGAACAACGTCGGAGCTGCTACATCATCCGTCCGCACATTGTCACTGTATTATATCAACGACGCACAAAGATTAAATTATAGTTTTACCCAATGAACTGTAGTGTCGGATATTGTGTTATTCAATGAGAGGTATCATACACAGTGCGGCAGAGCAATCCATCGAATGCCTGATCATATGATTCGAGTCAAGCAAGTTTGCATACCAAAAAAACAGTAAGTTTTAAGGCAAAGTAAGATCAGAAATTATTATATAGAAAGTTAGTTGAAGAACACAATCAAGAGTTGAAGTAAAAGAAGAATACTTGGCCAAGGCAGTTGTTAAAGGTGGCGAGGTGGTTCCTGCAAGACCTGCATAACATGAACTGAGTTTGAGCGTTCATTGCATATCTAACTGTGTTTGAAGGCGTCGCCATCGAAGAAGTCAAGAAACACCCAAAGATTATCTGAAATGGATTTAAGGTAATTGTGTCGGAATATTTTCAAGCATTTAAATTGTTTCAATAGTTCTGTACGGAAGATTGTGATTAGTCCAAAAAGTATGACTATTGTCTCAGTAATTGTGACTATTAGTAGAGAAAAGTTCTTATTTCTGTAGGTCTCTGTTGTTCATTGCTTTTCAAATGTGTTTTTTTGGAGCCAAAAATATTTTTCAAACGTGCTTTTGGAGCCAAGAGTGTTTTAGGGAACAAAAGCAATGCAGAATATGTAATTTTATAGTTTGGTTTGAAAAATATTTTTTAAAAGTTCAAATTTTTAATTTTTAACTTTTTCTAAAAGTCCTTTTGAGTACAATTATTTATTTATCTTCGTTTATATTATCAATTCTTTTATATTTTTAAAAGCAATATATATATAATAGGCATATTATCTATTTAAAAGTATTTTTTAAACCAATATTAAACACTTCTATTTTAAACCAAACAATGCATAAGCACATTTTGAAAGTATTACTCAAAAGTACTTTTTTACCGTACATTCCAAAAATAATATAAAACTTAGAGGTGGCAAACGGGTCATTCGGTTCGGTTTCAATTCGGGTTATTTTGGGTTTGACTACATCCGGTTTAAATTTGGTTCGGGTTGGTTCATGTCTGGTTCGATTTTAGTTAATGTCTATGGTAATTTCGGTTTGGATATCGGGTTAGGATATCATGTCGATTGATTTTTGGTTCGGTTGATTTTCGGTTCAATTATTTTTGGGTCGGTTGATTCCGGGTCGGGTCAATAACGGGTTTGATTGAAACAAAGTTAAGCCCTTAACCCTTAAAATAAATGATAATTTCAAACGTGTCCTAAATTTTGTGATAAAATTCAAACCTGGGTGATAAAGTTTATGAAAGGTAAGAAATTACAACTAAAACCTGTGAAAATAGTTTTAAAATTAGAATAGAGATATTAGTATAAATAAGGTGAAAACATGAATTTGTTGACACCAACGTAAATAGAGATGACAAATGATAAAGTTTTTTTAAATGCGACACAAATAACAATATGATTGTGATCTATAAATGAATATTTTAAAATATTTTTAATATATAAAAAATATTGAAAATATTAGTTAAAAATTTACTCAATATGAAATATGAAGCTGCAACACTGAACAATAAAGTGACAGATTAGTCTACTGTAAAAAAATCTTGGATATGAGATAGCATTCGAGAAAAAAAACCTAAGGTGTAATGGCACAAGCTAAATTGGTACCCCTCCACATCCCTCAGCATTCTATAATAGCTTGGATGGTTATATTGGATCGATTATCCACCAAAGATATATTAATCCGCATAGGTATAGCTACGAACACTACTTGCAAGCTATGTGACAGCAGCCAGGAATTAAGAAATCACTTATTCTTAGGAGGCCTTTTCTCTGCCTCTGTTTGGAACCGAATTCTACAAACCTGCAGGCTGTAAAAATAGGTTAGTGACTGGAATGATGAAAATGCATGGGCCTTAGAGAACTTGAAAGGGAAATCTTTTATTGTGCTAATTCGCAAGATAGCATGGAGTGCTTACATTTATAATATTTGGGAGGAATGAAATTATAGACAATTTAAAAATATTTTTTTTGCTCGACAATGTATAAGTTTTATTGATTGAAAATGCCATACATAATCACTATATGTCTCATTAAAGAACCCGTCCACTAAAGTAGAAAAAAAAGAGCGCATAATCGTAATCGATAAAATTAAGAAAATCTAAACGCCTAATACAACAAGGGTTCTCCAACACCTAACATTGTCACTACATACATCATTACCTCAACCCAAACCATAATAGTACATATCTGTCAAACTCGCGTAAGCAAACTCGCAACAATCGCAAACCAACCTCGAGTTCCACAAATTTCGCTTTAAAAACATGTAATTTCCCCACCATGCCGAGTGAAAAGTAACCAAAGTTGATAACCATGGAACACTGCACATGTAAATGGTACTTAACAACACTTTCAACCGTCAATAGAAAATGGTTCAACTCCAAAACTAGCACTTTCAACCATATATAAACTACATATACCGAAGCACCGAATGAATCCTAACCCTCACTAGCACCTTTCAAGCTCCCTACAACAATCTGAACCCAAATAAGAACGACCAATCACCATTGAAACAGATGCCCGACCACTTTCTGTAAACAGAAACCTCACAAACACACAACAATTTAGAAATGTTACTCGTTTTATAGACTATATTGTTAGATGCATTATTGATATTGTCCATTTTCGTATACATGGAAAAGATACAGATAGAACAGACAGTTAATGTACAGTTGTTTATTGATTGGGGGATTTTACATTGAGAATTCCTTCAAGCCAATTGTAAACGTTCTCTTTTGCAACATCTTGCTGCTACTTGGATAATAAAACACATATTACCCAAAAATATGAAATATCGTATCGATAATTTTATTATTTAATGATTAAGTGACATTAACAAATATAAATTTTACTATCTCTCTTAATTATAAAAATAAATATAAAATACCTCAAAAACACGTGACAGAGGTTACTAAGACTAACATGATTACACAAATTAATAATAACTTTTTTAAGTACCGTCCACATTTTTTTTGTACAAATAGGGAAGGCAACCAACTGGCTGGAAGTAATCATGCATATCTGCATTATATAGTCGCGGATTTAAAAATTCAAAAATAAGAGTTCAAAATATATATATTTTTAAATAAGTATGCAAAAATAATTTTTTTTTATAAATTAAACAAAATTAATTTTTTAAAAATAACATTAAATTAAATCTATTTAAAAAAAAAATAAAAAATGGGATGCAGATGCACCCTACCAGAGCTGGGTGCATCCGCCACTGGCATTATAGCAGCCAAGCACATACTTGGTTTGATCTCAATCCTGTTTTCGTCATTTTATCAGTAACTTTATTACATTATCGAAATGCATGCGTGAAAACAACATAGTTCGAGTGAGTGCAAAGGTACCAGATTGAATGATCGATCGAACCAAGCTCAAATAGTCCCTCAATGACTTTGTTAATCATGTCAATGATGATCTCTATAAAAACTTGATCATATCTTGGAAGCCATTTAAAGAACTTCGGAACAAGCTCATAGTCAGGTTTAACCACCTCGACGCTCATCCTCTGCTCAACTCCGCCCACTCCCTTAATGAATTTAAGGCATATTAATCAAATTATCGATCTCTTGAATCTAATAAATGATTCTAGTGAAAAAAAATAATGATATTCATATTAAAAAACTTGAATTCGAGCATCTATATGTACGTTGTCAAATATTAAAAAAACATTAACAAATACTATTATATAATTACATCAACGATTCATAAAATATATATCAAACTCTTAACTTGGTCTGAAAAAGATTGACCCAACTTAATAAGTTGACGTCTTGTAGGCCTCATCCAATTTCGGCCCAAACCCTGACAACTGTCAAGGCAAAGAAATTCCAACCACACTTCCATTTTACTAAACCATTTTTGTCAACAACTTGCCTTTGATCCGCCATAAATTCGACACTTAAAATTTTTTAATATATATTTTTCAGCATTTTTGTTTAAATAATACATTTATTATTATTTATCAAATAAGTACACTTACAAATTTATTTATAAAAATAACACTCATTTTTTTTTATGTAGAATAAAGACACGTCTAATCAGTCATGCCTTTCAAAAGCGTGTTTGGTGGAGGGTACCTTTATTTAATGTTGCAAACTTAATCAAAGCTTGTATTCAGGGCAGATTTACATATAAATTGGGGTCAATTAACCTCACTTGATTTGTTAGGGTATGAGGTTTTCAAGGATTAAGTATAGAATTTATAGTAGTTTCATAGGAAATATTAAAATTGACCCACTTAATTTGTTGAGATATGAGGTCAATAATACTTATTGTAATGACAGTTGCGGGACTTATAGTAAGAGTATGGGGCCAAAATAATTTTTTTAAATGTGGAAACTTAAACGATTTTTTTTTTAATTTTGAGGGTTGAACTAATTTTTTTAATAATTTTGAGAGATTTAATCAAAAATTTTAAAAATTTTAAGAGGGAATTTAACTGAAAATATTCAAACTTTTGAAGCTTAATATAAAATTTTAAAAATCTTGAGGGGACAAATTAAAATTTATAAAAAATTTAAAAGCAAGATTCGAATTTCCTAAAATTCGGTGGAGGGGAGGCGGGGCTCTAGTCCCATGGAGGTTCAGCCCTGTGTAATGGTATGAGAATCCCACACATTTTTGTTATGTAGGATAAAGACGCGTCCAATTAGTCCTGGCTTCCAAAAGCGTGTCTGACGAAGGGTGCCTTTGGTTCATGTTGCAAACATTATCAAAGCTTGTATTCAGGGGATGATTTACATTCAATTGACCCTACTTGATTTGTTGGGTATGAGGTTTTTAAGGAGTTGGCATAGAATTTATAGATTTTTTCATAAAAAAATATTAGAATTGACTCCACTTAATTTGTTAAGGTATAAAGTCAGTAATACTTATTGTAGTAATATGTAAATCCCACATACTTTATACTTCGCTCTGACCCTACTATATAAAAATTCTGATTCTATCATTATTTGTATTAGAAAGGGACCAAAATAAAAATAATGTGCCAAATGAAAAAAAGATAACTTGTAGGAGTGCATGTCGTGTTTTTAATAAACATGAATCAAGATAAACAGTAGTGGCAGGATACATCCATGTTGTGTTTTTAATCACTAAATGAGTGTATATTTAAACATTTGAAAAAATTAATATTAAATCAATGTGGGATTTTGAAATAAATAAATCTCGCATTGGTTAGATATTAGTTTTCAAGTTTTTAAATATAGTCTTTAAACATATTTATTGAGTTATTAAAGAATATGCACATACATGTACAACGATATCATCCGACACGACTCGTATTTGTATTAGTATGTGTTTTCGACGTGTATCGCATATTTTTTAAATTTAAAGAGTTAACTGATATTTTTTTAAAAAATTTAAAGACTTATGATATTTTTAAAATTTTTTTATTATTTGTTTTAGACGGACTAGTCGGCGGGCAAATCCCTCGACTTTTTTTGTGTATTTTCCCCGGTTGGCCTTGATGGATTGTTTTATCATTAAAAGATATTAAATATTTTAATTAAAATAGTAATTCGAACCGCTACAACGATTAAAATTTATAAAAGTTCCATCACCATGAAAGTTAGATCTATCAAACTGAATAGATAATTTAATTCTTAAACAAATCTAGTTCGAACTATTCACAATAATTCATTATATAGATTTCAAACACATTCGTGTACTTGTTGGCATTTGAATTTTTTATAAAGATAAAAAATCTAAACAATACAATAATAGTTGTCGGTTTAGTGTCACATAAGGTGATTTGAAGAAGACATGAAGTCTATCTTTCAATCTCTTAACAGAAACGAATATTTTCTAGTAAATTATTTTTAATAAGCATAATATCAAAATTAATTCCAACATTTGATTGGATAGTTAGGTTAATTCCTATTTTTTAATTATTTTAATCTTAATGTTTCAATTTTGTCACCCGTATCTAAACCATTGATTGATTATTTAATCATACATGTACAACGTCTAAATCATATGATCTTACTTTAAGTTTACTACCAACAAAAGACACATTGTACTTCTAAGGAGAGGACGTGGGTTCAAATATTAAAGACAAAATTGTTAGAAATAACAGCCTCGTACCCTGAACATGGACAGTAAAAACGACATGCATAATACTAAGATAAATATATGCAGAATAGTGAACAGTAATATTGTACCTTTTGTTTTCCGGATCTCTTTTTTCAGATGGAAAATTGGTGGTAGTCGTGGTCGTGGTGGGTCTTGGACCTGCTAAAGCTCGGGATAAGCAAGTATATACACAACCCTGAGAACTAGGATTGTTTATTGTAAGTTTGCGTTTTCTAAATTTATCTACAATAATTTGTAATAAAAAAAACAAACAGTTGGACTGAGATCCGTTGCCATGTTTATTGGTATGGCCAATGATTCTCCGCGTTGCATGTTTATTACGTTAATTATATATTTTGTGCCAACAAAATAACATTGTTATAAGAAGGAAAAAGAAAGACAAAATAAACCAGTAAAAATGTGATACATTTCAATTACGTTTAAGAGCACACCAAGGATGCTCACTTGAGTTACCACAAAACGTTGCCTTTTTTATGACCATTCAGACAACCAAAACACAGTAAACTAGAAATGAAAACAAAAGCAGAAACATTTGGCTTCCCCTTGTAGAAATTGCATTTGGCTCTAGATTTTGTTTTCTGGGGATTCATTCATCGATGACTGGGAATCGTTGTTGTCGGCCTCGTTGACTGGCTCATGTGTGACAGCATCACGCAACCCCCGGGTTCCATCCCAATAGAGCATCCGGTCCCTGCACCCGCCAATTTCATTCAAAAACCAGTTTTCTATTTCTCATTGTGCTACCTTCATATCGGAATACGATTCAGTAATTCTAACGGGGAAAACAACTTACAAAAGAAGCAGATAACGTTCATGAAATCTTGGATTATCAGGCGAAATCTGAAAACAGTGACAAATATATAAATATCTATGAACTTGGACATTGCCTGAGTAACCAATCATCCGAAGTAACTTACAAATCTCCCGCCAATGTGTGTGCTGCATCCATTGCAATGTACATTCACCGCCGGCAAACCATGGAACAACGTCGGAGCTGCTATATCATCCGTCCGCACATTGTCACTGTATATCGACGACGCACAAAGATTAAATCACAGTTTTTACGCAATGAACTGTAGTGTCGGATATTGTGTTATTCAATGAGAGGTGCGGCAGAGCAATCCATCGAATGCCTGATCATATGATTCGAGTCAAGCAAGTTTGCATACCAAAAAAACAGTAAGTTTTAAGGCAAAGTAAGATCAGAAATTATTACATAGAAAGTTAGTTGAAGAACACAATCAAGGATTGAAGTAAAAGAAGAATACTTGGCCAAGGCAGTTGTTAAAGGTGGCGAGGTGGTTTCTGCAACACCTGCATAACATGAACTGAGTTTGAGCGTTCATTGGATATCTAACTGTGTTTGAAGGCGTCGCCATTGAAGAAGTCAAGAAACACCCAAAGATTATCTGAAATGGATTTAAGGTTATTGTGTTGAATATTTTCAAACATTTAAATTGTTTCAATAGTTGTGTATGGAAGATTGTGATTAGTCCAAGTAATTATGACTATTAGTAGAGAAAAGTTCTTATTTCTGTAGGTCTCTTTTGTTCATTGCTTTTCAAATGAGTTTTTGGAGTCAAAAGTGTTTTTGAAACGTGCTTTCGGAGCCAATAATGTTTTAGGGATCAAAAGCAATGCAAAATATGTAAATTTATAGTTTAGTTTGAAAATTGTTATTTAAAATTTTAAAATTTTAATTTTTAGCTTTTCTAAAAGTCCTTTTAAGTATAATTATTTATTTATGATTTTTTTATATCATCAATTTTTTATATTTTAAAAATAATATATATAATAGGTATTTTATCTATTTAAAAGCATTTTTTTAAAAGCAATACTAAAAACTTCTATTTTAAACTAAAAAATACATAATTATTTTTTTGAAAGTATTTCTCAAAAGTATTTTTTCACTGTACTCTCAAAAATAATATCAACCGATCTTAAAGCCACTTCAGGATTGATAAATTCGCCCGGCCTAGGATTAGTTAGTTTTTTTGGGTAGGGTTTGATAGTGAAAATTATAGTTGCAAACCCATACATAAGCAAAATCATACCTAGAAATTTTACGATTAATCAAGGAGGGTGGTTGCACCATTAATCGGTTAGTCTAGTGGGATGAGACATTAAATCCCTTAAGTAAGATTAAAATTTTGAATTTTGACGTTGTGAATAGAACAATTGAAATAAGAAAGTCACTTCTGTAATAGACATCTACAGCATCCGATATGAATTAGTATTGGAAACCGGTGGCCAAACAAAAAAAAATGTGGTTGCTATTGTCGTCGAATTATATCGTTAATCCACGTAAAATGTAAATTTAGTTAAACCAGGTTGTATCCATATTTGGATTTAAAAAGTTTTATGTTTGAATTTAAGTTTAGTCTGGCTCACTTAAATGACCTATTTTATTAAAAAATTTTAAAATAGTTTTTATATAATTAAATATAAATGAAATATTTATTTAAATTATATTCGATTAGTTTTCGGGTCAAAAATCTTTGTCCGAAATTGTCCAGGGTCGGGAAGGTTACTATATGATTCATGGACACGATTACTGCACATCAATGTGGTCAATTTTAGTCCTTGTATTTTTTTTTCTTCTAATTTTAAAATTTTAGCTGCGACTCAAGACAATAGAGAGATAGAGATAAAGTATTGAGTTGCAAAGATTATTAGGGATGGACATTTTACCCGACTCTGACAGGTTTTGACTTGATACGGCCTAATCGGGTCAATTTTTTTAATGAAAAAATTGGGTTCGGGTCGGATTTTTATTAAGGGTGAACTCGGGTCGGTGCGGGTTTAGGGTGGAAAATATCCGACCTGACTCGGGATTAATTGTATAATTTTTCCCTAAATTTTTTAGGGATATTTATAATAATACTCCCTGTTTATGTATATTTTTTTATAATTAGGTCCTTAAAATTAAATTTTTATTTATAATTTTGTCCTTCAAATTATAATTTTTTACAATTAAGTCCCCTAAAATTATTTTTTACAATTAGATCCCTAAATTTAATTTTTTATATAGTTCAGGTCGGGTCGGGGTCGAATTTAATATATTTATTTTTGGGTCGGGTTAAATTTTTAAAAAATATATTCGGGTATGATGCGGGTTTGGGTATTTATTTTCGGGTCGGGTTCGGGTGGACCAAAAACCCGACCCGTGCCCATCCCTAAAGACTACAAACGATCAAATTAGATAACTTGAATTAAATCTGTAACGTACTTATAGTATACGGACTACAACTTTAACGATTATTGTTTTAAGTCATACTTTAAAAATTAAAAAGTAATGAATTAGGGTGTAAGCATGAATTACTACCTTACACACCACATCATTTATGGTCCATCTAATAGTATTCACCTATTTTTTGACACATTAACCAAACAACTTTATTGATAAATAAAATAAAATCAGAACATAAACATAATAGATGTTTTAAACATCCAAAAGAACAATAAAAAAGAAAATCATAAATCTAAAAAAAAGATAAGCGTTGTACCAGTCATATCAAACACTTCCTCTTTGCACCAAAGAAAATCTCTGTGGTCCATTGTAAGAAGGGTCCATGGGGAGTTGTCAAAACACGAACTAGAATAAATCCCCAAAATGGAAAACAACCTTTCACGTCTATTCTCAAAAACGACGATTCGCAATAGATTATTACATCGGCAAGCAACTCAAAAGGAGATTAAACTCTACGTGGCCACCGACAAACACGAATCAGAGACAAACGATGTGAGGGTCATCGTACGAACACCAAAAACCTGCAAAAGTAACCATAGAAGCGTGTCATAAGACAGAGACGTACCATAAAGGCAGAAAAAATACGCTACAGAGACAGAGAAAAGCGCAACAAAATGTGTGAAGAAAAAAAGACACATAAATAAAAACAAATAAAATGTGAATAACCGGTGGTCGACAACCAATACAAAGACTGGTGTCGCCGTCGATTAAACAAAGAAAAAGAAGAAGGGAAGCGGCTATGGTTGAGAGAAAACTGAAAAGGCGGCTAGGTTTTTTTATTGAATCCAAAGAATAACAATAGTATTCACCCATTTTAATGTGACTTCTAAGTAACTAAACACTTTTTAGTTACATGTAGGTGGAGATTCACATTAGAAAAAAATAACATAAAAATGTTATTAGATGAGACTATAGATAACGTGATGAGCTAGACCCATCTAATAATTTCTCCTTAGGCATAGATTTGATCTCCTATTATTCACCTCGACTTTTATGTGTACACATCTGAATTGATTTGGAACATGATTGATACAAAGTTAAGCTCTCGACCCTTAAAAGAAATGATAATTTCGAACGTGTCCTAAAATTTGTGATAAAGTTCAAACCAGGGTGATAAAGTTTATGAAAGGTAAGAAATTATAACCAAAACATGTGAAAATAGTTTTAAAATTAGAATAGAGATATTAGTAAAAGTAAGCTGAAAACATGAATTTGTTGACACCAACGCAAATAGAGATAACACATGATAAAAAAAAAACTGAAATACGACACAAATAATAAAATAATTGTGATATAAATAAATGAATACTTTAAATTAAAATATTTTAAATATATATTAAAATTTTGAAATATTAAAGTTTATAAAATATAAAATATCTTATCAATAATTGTATTATTTTAATAATTAAGTGACATCGATACTCTCTTATCTAGAGTTTAAATTTTACTTTTTCTCTCAATTGTAAAAATAAATGTGAAATACCTTGAGAACACGTGATAGAGGTTACCAAGACTAACATGATTACACAAATTGGTAATATCTTATCTAAGTACCGTCCACATGTTTTTGTACAAATAGGAGGGCAACTAACTGGCAGGAAGTAACCATGCATACTGCACTATAGCAGCCAAGCACATACTTGGCTTGATCTCAATCCTGTTTTCGCCTGTTTATCAGCAACGTTATTACATTCTAGAAACACATGCGTGATAATAACATGGTTCGAGCGGGTCCAAAGGTACCGGATCGATCGAACCAAGCTCAAATGGTCCCCCAATGTCCTTGTTAATCATGTCAGCGATGATCTCAACAAGAACCTGATCATGTCCTGAATGTTGGATTAAAATTCAATAATAGTGAGCACATATGTATAATGTACGTTACTATTATAAAGTTTAACACGTAATTAAGTGACCAATTATGTTACACGTGTTATAGGTACTAAATTGTCGTGGAATTAAAAGTGTAGATACCATAAGTTAGATTTATAACTCAATGAGGGGTAGAGTTGTAAATATTAATAAACTGTTTTAATTCAGTTTATATAAAGGGTAGTGATCCCCGAGATATAGGTTAACTTGCATATCTCTTTTCCCCGTCTGAGAGTTGTGTGCCAAGAGGTAATCTATCATCTCGGAAGATCAAACCCTCTCTGGAAAATCTCCATCGATGGATTCAGGTACGCTTCTGCAAATCTAGTTTTTATTCTTAATGATTTGATATACATATAGATCTTGGGTTTATATTCGTATCGAATATATATTTTGGTTTCTAACAAGTGGCATCAGAGCCATGTTATGTCAAATCATTGAGATCACAATTTTTGGGTTATTATCTTCCATCGTTTATTTGCCTATTTGAAATATACTATATGTGAATTTATGGTGATATACGTTATGTCGTTGCAGTATATTCTTTGGTTGCAAAATTAAGCTATTAATCGGAAATTGGATTTTAAATTAGGGTTTGTGCGTTTTTGGATTTCCGATCGATACATGTATTCCATACGTTATTTTTTTTTCAATCGGCAAATACATGATTGTTTTTCACTTCGTAAAATTCTGAGTGTTAGAATCAATTCAATTTACTATCTAGTGTTTATTGAGTTTAAGATTTTAATACTAATGAATATCTTTGAATATATTATGTTTTGGTTATGGAATTCATTAACAGTAAACTGTTTGTTTTTTTTAAGAATATGAATTTAAGAATCAATTCAATTCGGTTGGATCAAAATTTTAATTTTGATCATTAGGTATAAAGATAAATATTTAGAAACAGATAAATTCATGTTTTGGCTATGTTTAATATTTTAATAGGTTAATTGAAACACAATGTCACCAAAGTGACCACTTCTGCGTAGATTAACTTATTTAAAATATCAAGATGTTTGTGTTTTTGTAATTCATGCGTTTATTAATTGGCCCAAAGGAAAATTAATATTTGGCCAAATTTCAAATAATATATGTGGTAATAAATGTGTGACAATTATAAGGTAATTTATGTGTGCAATACGTTAGTCCAAAGATTAACCTGTTGTTCGACATAGTTTATTGTCAATGTTTGATTGCTACAATAGGAGTAACGCTTACAGTTAATATTACTGTCCAAAGACTTGATATTAATGCTGTGTTTGGTATCTTGAGGGGAATTAGTCATTATTTTGAATTTATTTGTTTACTTATGAATTATTGGTGTGAGCATATTTATTTATTTATTATTCTTTTGTTCTATATTCAGCTAGTTCTTCTGCTGCCACGATATCTGCTAATGTCAATTCTATACCCATGCTTAATATGACGAATTTCAAGGAATGGAAAAGGCATTTACTGATAGTGCTTGGTTGTATGGACATAGACCTTGCATTAAGGGAAGAACAACCTGCACCTCTCACTGCGGCAAGCACCCTTGATGCAAAAAAGGATTTTGAGAGGTGGGAACGTTCTAATCGCATGAGTCTGATGATCATGAAACACAACATTTCGGTAACCTTTAGGGGTGCAGAATCTGAAGAAATTATTCAGGCTAAGGATTTCAATGACAATATTGAGCAACGTTTTGTTAAAAACGATAAAGTTGAGATGACATAATTTCTGAATTCTTTGATGTCTATGAAGTACAAGGGTCAAGGAAATATAAGGGAGTACATTATGGAAATATCTCATATTGCTTCAAAACTTAAGGCACTTAAAATCGAGTTTTCTGATGATTTACTCGTCCTTATGGTTTTGGTATCGCTTCCTGCACAGTTTAATCAATTTAAAATTAGTTATAACTGTCAAAAGGAGAAGTGGACTCTAAATGAGCCCATTTCTCATTCTATTCAAGAGGAAGAAAGGTTGAAGCGTGAGAAAACAGAAAGTGCTCATTTGTCTAGTGCCTCTAAAGACAAGGGCAAGAAAAGGAAATATCGAATGAAGTCGCTAAGGATCCACTCAAAAAAAAAAACAAGAGAATGTTCCAAATAATTGTTTCTTTTGTGACAAGCTTGGACACATGAAGAAAGATTGTACCAAATATCACGCATGGCATGCAAAGAAAGGTATGAATCTTACTTTGGTCATTTCGAGGTTAATTTAGCTTGGTACCTAGAAACACTTGGTGGTTAGATTCTGGTGCTACCACTCACATAAGTGTTTCTATGCAGGTTGCCTGAGCCACCGAAAGCCAAGTGATGGTGAAAGAAACATCTTTTTGTGGCGATGGAAAATCGGTAGAAGTGGAAGCAATTGGGCATTTTAGGTTGTTATTAGGAACAGTTTTTATTTGGATTTGAAAGACACTTTTGTTGTTCCGTCTTTTAGGCGGAATTTAATTTATGTTTCTTTATTGGACAAATTTGGTTATTATTGTTCATTTGGAAACAATCAGTTTACTTTGTCTTTAAATTCAAGTATTGTTGGAACTGGTTATTTAAATACTTATGACAATCTCTATTTGTTAGATACAATTGCATCATATAATGAAACCTTGCATGTGGAATCACGTGGTACTAAGCGAAAATTAAATAAAGAAAATTCAGCATTATTATGGCATAAACGCCTAGGTCATATATCAAAGTGTAGGATTGGGCGTTTTGTGTCTAATGGTATTTTAGAGTCCCTTGACTTCACAGACTTTAATGTTTGTGTTGATTGCATCAAGGGAAAGCAGACCAAAACTAAGAGATTATGTGCCAATCGTTCTACAGACGTCTTAGAATTAATTCATACTGATATTTGTGGGTTATTCCCTACGGCATCTTGGAATGGTCAACAATATTTTATAACATTTATAGACGATTACTCACGTTATGGGTACCTATATCTCATTCATGAAAAATATCAGTCTTTGGACGTGTTCAAATCCTATAAAGCTGAAGTTGAGAATCAACTCAACAAAAGGATTAAAAAAGTTCGATCTGATTGTGGTGGTGAGTACTACGGTAGATATGATGGATCAGGTGAACAACGTTCATGACCATTTGCAAAGTTCCTAGAGGAATGTGGTATTGTCCCATAGTACACCATGCCAGGATCACCTAGTATGAATGGTGTTGCTGAGAGACGTAATAGGACTCTTAAGGATATGGTAAGAAGTATGATTGCTCATTATACCTTACCTGAGTCACTCTGGGGAGAAGCATTAAAGACAGCAGCGTACACTCTGAATAGAGTACCCACTAAAGTAGCTGAAAAGACACCTTATGAGCTTTGGTGGGTAGAAAGCCCACTCTAAAGCATTTTCACATTTGGGGATGTCCAGCTGAGGCAAGGCCTTATAGGCCACTTGAAAAGAAATTGGACTCCAAAACAGTAAGCAGCTACTTTATTGGCTATTCTGAGCGATCTAGGGGCTATAAATTTTATGATCCCATAATTAAGAATATTTTTGAAACAGGAATTGCAATATTTTTTTAAGATGTTGAGTTTGGAGGGAGAAATAAGGTAAGAGACTTTGTCTTTGAGGAGGAATTGAGTTTTAACTCAGTTCCTACTATCACTTTTGATGATGTTCAAGTTTCTATACCGATCATCAACCAAGAAGTGAATCTGGAACCTCAACAAGACAATGTCGAACAGCTCCCTCTTATTCAGGATGAGGTAATTGTTCTAGAAGAACAAACTCAACAACCTCAAGAACAAGTGCCATTAAGGAGATCTACGAGAGAAAGGAGAAATGCTATTCCGGATGATTATATTGTATTTCTCTAAGAAAATGATGATGATAATGGAATGATGGAAGATGATCCGATCAACTTTCATCAGGCCATGCAAAGTATTAACTCTCAAAAGTGGATTGATGCCATGCAAGAAGAGTATAAATCCATGCAAGACAATAAAGTTTGGAAACTTGTCCCATTACTTGAAGGAGCAAAACCAATTGGTTGTAAATGGATTTTTAAAACCAAGAGGGATGCAAATGGAAATGTGGATAGGTATAAGGCACGTCTTGTAGCTAAAGGTTATACTAAAAATGAAGGCATTGACTTTTCAGAGACTTTCTCTCCAGTTTCATCGAAAGACTCATTTAGGACAATCATGGCACTTGTAGCTCATTTTGATCTTGAGTTACATCAGATGGATGTTAAGACTGCGTTTCTCAATGGAGACATTGAAGAAACAATTTATATGGTGCAACCAGAAAACTTTAAGTCGGGAGACCCAAAGAATATAGTTTGCAAATTAACAAAATCCATCTATGGACTCAAACAAGCTTCTCGTCAATGGTATCACAAATTTCATCAAGTAATTGTCTCGTTCGGTTTTGAGATGAATATTGTTGATGATTGCGTGTATCACAAGTTTAGTGGGAGTAAGTACATATTTTTGGTTTTATATGTCGATGACATTTTGCTTGCCACAAATGATATAGGCTTACTGCACGAAACCAAGATATTTCTATCTAAGCATTTTGAAATGAAAGATCTTGGGGACGCTTCTTTTGTTTTAGGAATTCAGATACATCGAGATCGATCTCGGGGTATTCTTGGATTGTCACAAAAGAACTATATCGATAAAGTACTTAAAAGGTTTGGCATGCAAAATAGTAAACCAATAGACACCCCTGCCACTAAAGGAGACAAGTTTTGTCTTGCCCAATGCCCTAAAAGTAATCTTGAAATTCAAGAAATGCATAAGATTCCTTATACGTCAGCTATTGGGAGTCTAATGTATGCTCAGGTATGTACACGTCCGGATATTGCATACATTGTTGGGATGTTAGGCAGATACTTAAACAACCCTGGTATGGACCATTGGAAAGCAGCCAAGAAGGTTATGAGGTATCTTCAGAGAACAAAAGATTATATGCTCACATACAGGAAATCAGATCATTTGGAGGTCGTAGGGTATACAGATTCTGATTTTGTTGGGTGCCAAGATAGCAGAAAATCTACATCAGGCTATATTTATCTGTTAGCTGGTGGAGCTATATCCTGGAAAAGTGTCAAACAGACACTTGTAGCTTCTTCCACTATGGCAACAGAGTTTGTAGCATGCTACGACGCATCAAATCATGGAATATGGCTGTGAAATTTTGTCACGGGGCTGCGTATTTTGGAAAATATAGAAAGACCACTTAAATTATTTTGTGACAATAAATCAGCAGTGTTGTATTCCAACAACAATAGGAGCTCATCTAAGTCAAAGCACATTGACATAAAGTTCCTAGTTGTGAAAGAAAGAGTGCAAAGTGGACAAATATCCATAGAACACATTGGGACAAACTCTATGATAGCGGATCCGCTCACAAAAGGTTTATCACCCAAGGTCTTTCATGAGCACACTGCTCATATAGGTGTTACATCATTTGAGTATATTATTGTTTGAGAGGGAGTTTGTTATTTGTTCGCTTTATGTTTATGTTTATTTTCAGACATTTATTTATTTGGTTATTTTCTGATCAGAAATGAAGTATTCAGTTTATTCAATATTTTCTTATTTGGATAAGGACCTCGCTTATGTTTAAAGAGGACCAGTTGGAAACAGGCATGTTCGGTTCACATTTACATGTAATTTCCATGCTACGCATCCATGATTGATCTATGTCATTTGATTATGTTTGTATACGTGACCATTGATGGGTCCAGTCATGATTGATATGGCGAAGACCGCTTTGATCCTATATGGATATAATTGATGGACGAGATTGTTATAGAATACGTATTACATGATAGCAAATTTTGAGCTCATAAGGTCGTACATTTGTCAGGAAACATATGTTGCCCAAGTGGGAGATTGTTGGATTAAAATTCAATAATAGTGGGCACATATGTATAATGTACGTTGCTATTATAAAGTTTAACACGTAATTAAGTGACCAATTATGGTACACATGTTATAGGTACTAAATTGTCATGGAATTAAAAGTGTAGATACCATAAGTTAGATTTATAACTCAATAAAGGCAGAGTTGTAAATATTAATAAAATGTTTTAATTCAGTTTATATAAAGGGTAGTGGTCCCAGAGATATAGGTTAACTTGCATATCTCTTTTCCCGTCGCCGAGAGTTGTGTGCCAAGAGGTAATTTATCATCTCGGAAGATCAAACCTCTCTCGGAAAATCTCCATCGATGGATTGTGTACGCTTATGCAAATCTAGTTTTTATTCTTAATGATTTGATATACATATAGATTGGTACAGTGTAAGCTATTTCAATTTAGAATGGTTATAGCTTGTCGAAAGAGTGAACTCTAAACATTTCATTTCTCATTGTGTTCAGAAGGGCCCAGGCGTGGCTTGAGGAATACTCTGGGCTGAGGGCAGAAAATATGGAATGAAGGCATGAAGGTCGACTCAAAAGAAACGAGAAAGTATTCCAAATAATTACATTTGTGACAGCTTTGGTTGCATGAAGACCAGCCCTTAATATCACGCGTAGTGATAAGTATGTGAATCACACTGATACGTGCAGGGTTGGTAACCGTGCTAAACACTTGGTGGTTGGGCTACGACCTTCTACTCACATAAAGTGTTATTTAAATGCTTATGACAAGCTTTATTTATTAGATACAATTGCGTCTAGTATAATGAAACAGTGGTGTGAGTCCGTGGTACTAGCGAGAATTAAATAAAAAATTTGGTACTGTTGTTCGTCTTTAAGCGGTCACCTTATTTCAGTGTTGAATTGACTAGTTCTTGTGTTCATTTGAAGCTGTCGTATTTAACTCTAGCTGAGACTTTAATCTTTGTGTTATTGGTGCATCAAAGGAAAATGGACCAAACTAAATTAGGTGTGTGTCAGTTCTAAGACGTCTTAGAATTAATTCATCTTCGTGTTGTAGGCCCATTCCCTCGGCATCTTGGAATGGTCAACATTGCTTCCTCAACATTCATAGGCAATTACTCAAACAGTGGTACCTATCTCTCATTCATAATCTCAGTCTTTGGATGTTCAAATCCTATTTGAAGTTGGTAAACAACAAAAAGTTAAAAGTTGATGGTGATGGTGGTGAGTACTACAGTAGATATGATGGATCGGTGGAACAACGTTGGAGCCAATTTGGTTCTAGGAATGGTATTGTCCGCATTTTCCTTCCAAGGATCACTAGTATGAATGGTGATGGCGAGAAGTGTAAATAGGACTCTTAAAGATGTAGGTAGTAGCGATTGCCATTCTACCCACCTTACAGTCCTGCAGGAAAGCATTAAAACGTGACGTACATTACGAGATGAGTTCACTGGCGGTGAAAAGATGCTAGCTTTGGGTGGGTAGAAACCCGCTCTAAAGCATTTTCACATTGGGATGTCCAATGAGGCAAGGCCTTATAGGCCTGTGAAAAATTGGACTCCCAAAAGCGATGGCGAGCCTACTTTTGGTTATCTGAGTGATCTAGGGCTATAAATTTTATGATCCCATAATTAAGAATATTTTGAAACAGAATTGCAATATTTTTTGAGGATGTTGAGTTGGAGGAAATATGCAGACATTGTGTCTTTGAGGAGGACGGACAGTTTAACCTGGGCCTTACTACTTTTGATGATGTTCAAGTTTCTATCATCAGTGTAATCAACCAAGAAGTCAACTGAACCAACAAGACAATCAACAGCCCTCTTATTCCCAGGATGAGTAATTGTTCGAGAAGAACAAACTCAACAACCTCAAGAACAAGTACCATTGAGATCGAGAGAGAAAGGAGAAATGCTATTAGGATGATTATATTGTATTCCAAGAAATGAGGATGATAATAAAATGAGAAGATGATCAATCAAACAGAAGCCACACAAAGTATTAACTCTAAAAGTGATTGATGCCTTGTGCAGAAGAGTATAAATCCATGCAAGACAATAAAGTTTGGAAATCATTCCATTACGTCGTGCAAAACCAATTGGTTGTAAATGGATTTTTAAAACCAAGAGGATGCAAATAAATGTGATAGGTATAAGGCACGTCTTGTAGCTAAAGGTTATACTAAAAAGAAGAGCATTGACTTTTGAGACTTTCTCGGTTTCGAAAAGAACATTTAGGACAATCATGGCACTTGTAGCTCATTTTGATCTTGAGTTACATCAGATGGATGTTAAGATCGCGTTTCTCAATGGAGACATTGAAGAAACAATTTATATGGTGCAACTTAAAAACTTTAGTCGGGAGACCCAAAGAATATAGTTTGCAAATTAACAAAATCCATCTATGGACAAAACAAGCTTCTCGTCAATGGTATCACAAATTTCATCAAGTAATTGTCTCGCTCGGTTTTTGAGATGAATATTGTTGATGATTGCGTGTATCACAAGTTTAGTGAGTAAGTACATATTTTTGGTTTTATATGTGATGACATTTTATTTTGCCAAGGAATGATATAGGCTTATTGCACTAAACCAAGAGATTTCTATCTAAGCATTTTGAAATGAAAGATCTTGGGACGCTTTGTTTTAGGATTTGGATACATCAGATCGATCTACGGGTATTCTTGGATTGTCACAAAGAACTATATCGAATAGTAAAGTACTTAAAAGGTTTGGCATGCAAAATAGTAAACCAATAGACACCCTTGTACTAAAGGAGACAAGTTTTGTCTTGCTCAATGCCCTAAAAAGTAATCTTGAAATTCAAAGAAATGCATAAGATTCTTATACATCAGCTATTGGGAGTCTAATGTATGCTCGTGCAATGTAGCGTCCGGATATTATATTACATTGTTGGGATAAGAACAAATATTAAACAGCCACAGTATGGACCATTGAAAGCAGCCAAGAAGGTTGTGCAGGTATCTTCGAGAACAAAAGATTATTTGTCTGAGAAATCGGATCATTTAGTCGTAGGGTATCGTATTCTGATTTTGTTGGGTGCAAGATAGCGTAAAATCTACATCAAAGGTATTTATCTGTTATTTGGTGGAGCTATATCTCGAAAAGTGTCAAACAGACACTCGTAGCTTCTTCCACTATGGCGTGAGAGTTTGTGGCATCTACGCACGTAATCAAATGGAATATGGCTCTGCGGAAATTTTTGTCACTGGGTTTATGTATTTTGGAAAAATATAGAAAGACCACTTAAATTATTTTGTGATGATAAATCGACGGTGTTGTATTCAACAGCAATAGGAGCCTATAAGTCTAAGTCAAAGCACATTGACGTAAAGTTCTAGTTTAGCGAAGAAAGAGAGTGCAAGTGGACAAATATCAGAACACATTGGATAAGTTAGATTTATAACTCAATGAGGGTAGAGTTGTAAATATTAATAAACTGTTTTAATTGGTTTATATAAAGGGTAGTGATCCCCGAGAGATAGGTTAACTTGCATATCTCTTTTCCCCGTCCGGAGAGTTGTGTGCCAAGAGGTAATCTATCATCTCGGAAGATCAAACCCTCTCGGAAAATCTCCATCGATGGATTCAGTGCACTTACGCGCAAATCTAGTTTTTATTCTTAATGATTTGATATACATATAGATCTTGGGTTTATATTCGTATCGAATATATATTTTGGTTTCTAACAAGTGGCATCAGAGCCATGTTATGTCAAATCATTGAGATCACAATTTTTGGGTTATTATCTTCCATCGTTTATTTGCCTATTTGAAATATACTATATGTGAATTTATGGTGATATACGTTATGTCGTTGTAAAGTATATTCTTTGGTTGCAAAATTAAGCTATTAATCGGAAATTGGATTTTAAATTAGGGTTTGTGCGTTTTTGGATTTCGATCGATACATGTATTCCATACGTTATTTTTTTTCAATCGGCAAATACATGATTGTTTTTCACTTCGTAAAATTACGAAGTGTTAGAATCAATTCAATTTACTATCTAGTGTTTATTGAGTTTAAGATTTTAATACTAATGAATATCTTTGAATATATTATGTTTTGGTTATGGAATTCATTAATGAAGAAACTGTTTGTTTTTTTAAGAATATGAATTTAAGAATCAATTCAATTCGGTTGGATCAAAATTTTAATTTTGATCATTAGGTATAAAGATAAATATTTAGAAAAGATAAATTCATGTTTTGGCTATGTTTAATATTTTAATAGGTTAATTGAAACACAATGTCACCAAAGTGACCACATACAAGCGTAGATTAACTTATTTAAAATATCAAGATGTTTGTGTTTTTGTAATTCATGCGTTTATTAATTGGCCCAAAGGAAAATTAATATTTGGCCAAATTTCAAATAATATATGTGGTAATAAATGTGTGACAATTATAAGGTAATTTATGTGTGCAATACGTTAGTCCAAAGATTAACCTGTTGTTCGACATAGTTTATTGTCAATGTTTGATTGCTACAATAGAGTAACGCTACTGATTAATATTCTTGTCCAAAGACTTGATATTAATGTTTGTGTTTGGTATCTTGAGGGGAATTAGTCATTATTTTGAATTTATTTGTTTACTTATGAATTATTGGTGTGAGCATATTTATTTATTTATTATTCTTTTGTTCTATATTCAGCTAGTTCTTCTGCTGCCACGATATCTGCTAATGTCAATTCTATACCCATGCTTAATATGACGAATTTCAAGGAATGGAAAAGGCATTTACTGATAGTGCTTGGTTGTATGGACATAGACCTTGCATTAAGGGAAGAACAACTGCACCTCTCTCACTGCGGCAAGCACCCTTGATGCAAAAAAGGATTTTGAGAGGTGGGAACGTTCTAATCGCATGAGTCTGATGATCATGAAACACAACATTTCGGTAACCTTTAGGGGTGCAGAATCTGAAGAAATTATTCAGGCTAAGGATTTCAATGACAATATTGAGCAACGTTTTGTTAAAAACGATAAAGTTGAGATGACATAATTTCTGAATTCTTTGATGTCTATGAAGTACAAGGGTCAAGGAAATATAAGGGAGTACATTATGGAAATATCTCATATTGCTTCAAAACTTAAGGCACTTAAAATCGAGTTTTCTGATGATTTACTCGTCCTTATGGTTTTGGTATCGCTTCCTGCACAGTTTAATCAATTTAAAATTAGTTATAACTGTCAAAAGGAGAAGTGGACTCTAAATGAGCCCATTTCTCATTCTGTTCAAGAGGAAGAAAGGTTGAAGCGTGAGAAAACAGAAAGTGCTCATTTGTCTAGTGCCTCTAAAGACAAGGGCAAGAAAAGGAAATATCAGAATGAAGCTGCTAAGGATCCAGCTCAAAAAAAAAACAAGAGAATGTTCCAAATAATTGTTTCTTTTGTGACAAGCTTGGACACATGAAGAAAGATTGTACCAAATATCACGCATGGCATGCAAAGAAAGGTATGAATCTTACTTTGGTCTGTTCTGAGGTTAATTTAGCTTCAGTACCTAGAAACACTTGGTGGTTAGATTCTGGTGCTACCACTCACATAAGTGTTTCTATGCAGGGTTGCCTGAGCTACCGAAAGCCAAGTGATGGTGAAAGAAACATCTTTGTGGGCGATGGAAAATCGGTAGAAGTGGAAGCAATTGGGCATTTTAGGTTGTTATTAGGAACAGTTTTTATTTGGATTTGAAAGACACTTTTGTTGTTCCGTCTTTTAGGCGGAATTTAATTTATGTTTCTTTATTGGACAAATTTGGTTATTATTGTTCATTTGGAAACAATCAGTTTACTTTGTCTTTAAATTCAAGTATTGTTGGAACTGGTTATTTAAATACTTATGACAATCTCTATTTGTTAGATACAATTGCATCATATAATGAAACCTTGCATGTGGAATCACGTGGTACTAAGCGAAAATTAAATAAAGAAAATTCAGCATTATTATGGCATAAACGCCTAGGTCATATATCAAAGTGTAGGATTGGGCGTTTTGTGTCTAATGGTATTTTAGAGTCCCTTGACTTCACAGACTTTAATGTTTGTGTTGATTGCATCAAGGGAAAGCAGACCAAAACTAAGAGATTATGTGCCAATCGTTCTCTGAGGCGTCTTAGAATTAATTCATGCGATATTTGTGGGTTATTCCCTACGGCATCTTGGAATGGTCAACAATATTTTATAACATTTATAGACGATTACTCACGTTATGGGTACCTATATCTCATTCATGAAAAATATCAGTCTTTGGACGTGTTCAAATCCTATAAAGCTGAAGTTGAGAATCAACTCAACAAAAGGATTAAAAAAGTTCGATCGATTGTGGTGGTGAGTACTACGGTAGATATGATGGATCAGGTGAACAACGTTCATGACCATTTGCAAAGTTCCTAGAGGAATGTGGTATTGTCCCATAGTACACCATGCCGGGATCACCTAGTATGAATGGTGTTCTTGAGAGGCGTAATAGGACTCTTAAGGATATGGTAAGAAGTATGATTGCTCATTATACCTTACGAGTCACTCTGGGAGAAGCATTAAAAAACAACAGCGTACACTCCGAATAGAGTACCCACTAAAGTAGTGAAAAGACACCTTATGAGCTTTGGTGGGTAGAAAGCCCACTCTAAAGCATTTTCACATTTGGGGATGTCCAGTGAGGCAAGGCCTTATAGGCCACTTGAAAAGAAATTGGACTCCAAAAGCGATGCGACTACTTTATTGGCTATTACGAGCGATCTAGGGGCTATAAATTTTATGATCCCATAATTAAGAATATTTTTGAAACAGGAATTGCAATAATTTTTTTAAGATGTTGAGTTTGGAGGGAGAAATAAGGTAAGAGACTTTGTCTTTGAGGAGGAATTGAGTTTTAACTCAGTTCCTACTATCACTTTTGATGATGTTCAAGTTTCTATACCGATCATCAACCAAGAAGTGAATCTGGAACCTCAACAAGACAATGTCGAACAGCTCCCTCTTATTCAGGATGAGGTAATTGTTCTAGAAGAACAAACTCAACAACCTCAAGAACAAGTGCCATTAAGGAGATCTACGAGAGAAAGGAGAAATGCTATTCCGGATGATTATATTGTATTTCTCTAAGAAAATGATGATGATAATGGAATGATGGAAGATGATCCGATCAACTTTCATCAGGCCATGCAAAGTATTAACTCTCAAAAGTGGATTGATGCCATGCAAGAAGAGTATAAATCCATGCAAGACAATAAAGTTTGGAAACTTGTCCCATTACTTGAAGGAGCAAAACCAATTGGTTGTAAATGGATTTTTAAAACCAAGAGGGATGCAAATGGTAATGTGGAGAGGTATAAGGCACGTCTTGTAGCTAAAGGTTATACTAAAAAAGGCATTGACTTTTCAGAGACTTTCTCTCCGGTTTCATCGAAAGACTCATTTAGGACAATCATGACACTTGTAGTTCATTTTGATATTGAGTTACATAAGATGGATGTTAAGACTACGTTTCTCATTGGAGACATTGAAGAAACAATTTATATGGTGCAACCAGAAATCTTTGAGTCTGGAGACCCAAAGAATATAGTTTGCAAATTAACAAAATCCATCTATGGACTCAAACAAGCTTCTCGTCAATGGTATCACAAATTTCATCAAGTAATTGTCTCGTTCGGTTTTGAGATGAATATTGTTGATGATTGCGTGTATCACAAGTTTAGTGGGAGTAAGTACATATTTTTGGTTTTATATGTCGATGACATTTTACTTGCTACGAATGATATAGGCTTACTGCACGAAACCAAGATATTTCTATCTAAGCATTTTGAAATGAAAGATCTTGGGGACGCTTCTTTTATTTTAGGAATTGAGATACATCGAGATCGATCTCAGGGTATTCTTGGATTGTCACAAAAGAACTATATCGATAAAGTACTTAAAAGGTTTGGCATGCAAAATAGTAAACCAATAGACACCCCTGCCACTAAAGGATACAAGTTTTGTCTTACCCAATGCCCTAAAAGTAATCTTGAAATTCAAGAAATGCATAAGATTCATTATACGTCGGCTATTGGGAGTCTAATGTATGCTCGGTATGTACACGTCCGGATATTGCATACATTGTTGGGATGTTAGCGAGATACTTAAACAACCTGGTATGGACCATTGGAAAGCAGCCAAGAAGGTTATGAGGTATCTTCAGAGAACAAAAGATTATATGCTCACATACAGGAAATCAGATCATTTGGAGGTCGTAGGGTATACAGATTCTGATTTTGTTGGGTGCCAAGATAGCAGAAAATCTACATCAGGCTATATTTATCACATTAGTTTGGTGGAGCTATATCCTGGAAAAGTGTCAAACAGACACTTGTAGCTTCTTCCACTATGGCAACAGAGTTTGTAGCATGCTACGACGCATCAAATCATGGAATATGGCTGTGAAATTTTGTCACGGGGCTGCGTATTTTGGAAAATATAGAAAGACCACTTAAATTATTTTGTGACAATAAATCAGCAGTGTTGTATTCCAACAACAATAGGAGCTCATCTAAGTCAAAGCACATTGACATAAAGTTCCTAGTTGTGAAAGAAAGAGTGCAAAGTGGACAAATATCCATAGAACACATTGGGACAAACTCTATGATAGCGGATCCGCTCACAAAAGGTTTATCACCCAAGGTCTTTCATGAGCACACTGCTCATATAGGTGTTACATCATTTGAGTATATTATTGTTTGAGAGGGAGTTTGTTATTTGTTCGCTTTATGTTTATGTTTATTTTCAGACATTTATTTATTTGGTTATTTTCTGATCAGAAATGAAGTATTCAGTTTATTCAATATTTTCTTATTTGGATAAGGACCTCGCTTATGTTTAAAGAGGACGATTGGAAGCTTGAGCATGTTCGGTTCACATTTACATGTAATTTCCATGCTACGCATCCATGATTGATCTATGTCATTTGATTATGTTTGTATACGTGACCATTGATGGGTCCAGTCATGATTGATATGGCGAAGACCGCTTTGATCCTATATGGATATAATTGATGGACGAGATTGTTATAGAATACGTATTACATGATAGCAAATTTTGAGCTCATAAGGTCGTACATTTGTCAGGAAACATATGTTGCCCAAGTGGGAGATTGTTGGATTAAAATTCAATAATAGTGGGCACATATGTATAATGTACGTTGCTATTATAAAGTTTAACACGTAATTAAGTGACCAATTATGGTACACATGTTATAGGTACTAAATTGTCATGGAATTAAAAGTGTAGATACCATAAGTTAGATTTATAACTCAATAAGGGGCAGAGTTGTAAATATTAATAAAATGTTTTAATTCAGTTTATATAAAGGGTAGTGGTCCCCGAGATATAGGTTAACTTGCATATCTCTTTTCCCCGTCTGAGAGTTGTGTGCCAAGAGGTAATTTATCATCTCGGAAGATCAAACCCTCTCTGGAAAATCTCCATCGATGGATTCAGGTACGCTTATGCAAATCTAGTTTTTATTCTTAATGATTTGATATACATATAGATCTTGGGTTTATATTCGTATCGAATATATATATTGGTTTCTAACATTGAAAGCCATTTAAAGTGCTTAAGAACAAGCTCATAGTCGGTATTAACCAAACTCTATCCACTCCCTCAATGTATTTAAGGCATATCAAATTATTAATCCCTTGAATCCAACAAATAATTCTAGTGAGAAGAGGATGATGTTCATTTTAGGAGACTCGAATTCGAGCACATATGTGTGCAAAATCTGTGCATGTTGTCAAAGGATTAAAAAGTACTAAATGAATGTGTGTGCAAAATGACCCTAAATATCATTTTAACTAATAATTGAAATATTAGGATTAAAATACTAAAAGATTAATATTAATTTTTTTTTTGTTTAATCATTCGTATCGAACTCACTCACTGACTACTTGCCTAAATCATATGATCTTACTACGAGTTTTCTTAAATTTTAAAATTGAGAAATGAAAGCACGTCTTGATCTGTTATTCACTAATGTTTATCATATTCAAAATAGTGGATATCCGAGAACTGATATCTGCATAATAGTGAACAGTAATATTGTATATTGATTATTGTTTTCTGGGGATTCATTCATCGATGACTGGGAATCGTTGTTGTCTGCCTCGTTCACTGGCTCATGTGTGACAGCATCACGCAACCCCCGCGTTCCATCCCAATATAGCATTCTGTCCCTGCAACCGTCAATTTCATTCAAAAACCAATTTTTTAATTCTCATTCAGCCATAGTATTAAATTACGGTTGCAACGTTGCTATCGGAATATGATTCAGTAATTCAAGGGGGGAAAACAACTTACAAAAGAAACAGATAACGTTCATGAAACCTTGGATTATCAGGCGAAATCTGAAAACAGTGACAAATATATAAATATCTATGAACTCGGACATTGCCTGTGTAACCAATCATCCGAAGTAAAGTAACTTACAAATCTCCCGCCAATATGTGTGTTGCATCCATTGCAATGTACATTCACCGCCGGCAAACCATGGAACAACGTCGGAGCTGCTACATCATCCGTCCGCACATTGTCACTGTATTATATCAACGACGCACAAAGATTAAATTACAGTTTTACACAATGAACCGTAGTGTCGGATATTGTGTTATTCAATGAGAGGTATCTTACACAGTGCGGCAGAGCAATCCATCGAATGCCTGATCATACGATTCGAATCAAGCAAGTTTGCATACCAAAAAAACAGTAAGTTTTACGGCAAAGTAAGATCAGAAATTATTACATAGAAAGTTAGTTGAAGAACACAATCAAGGATTGAAGTAAAAGAAGAATACTTGGCCAAGGCAGTTGTTAAAGGTGGCGAGGTGGTTCCTGCAAGACCTGCATAACATGAACTGAGTTTGAGCATTCATTGCATATCTAACTGTGTTTGAAGGCGTCGCCATTGAAGAAGTCAAGAAACACCCAAAGATTATCTGAAATGGATTTAAGGTTATTGTGTTGAATATTTTCAAACATTTAAATTCTTTCAATAGTTTTGTACGGAAGATTGTGATTAGTCCAAAAATTATGACTATTGTCTCAGTAATTGTGAGTTGTGACTATTAGTAGAGAAAATATCTTATTTTTGTACGTATATGTTGTTCAGTGCTTTTCAAATGTGTTTTTGGAGCCAAAAGTGTTTTTCAAACGTGCTTTCGGAGTCAAGAGTGTTTTAGAGATCAAAAACAATGCAGAATATGCAATTTTATAGTTTGGTTTGAAAATTATTTTTTAAAAGTTCAACTTTTTAATTTTTAGCTTTTTTAAAAGTACTTTTGATTATAGTTATTTATTTATCTTCGTTTATATTACTAATTCTTTTATATTTTTAAAAACAATATATATAATAGGCATTTTATCTATTTAAATGTATTTTTGTAAAGCAATATCAAACACTTCTATTTTAAACCAAACAATACATAAGCACTTTTTGAAAGTATTGCTCAAAAATTATTTTTTTACCGCACATTCCAAAAAAAGTATCAAACTTAGAGGTGGCAAACGGGTCATTCGGTTCGGGTCATTTTGAGTCTAACTATATTCGGTTTAAGTTCGGTTTGGGTCAGTTCGGGTCTGGTTCAATTTTAGTTCGGGTCTGGTTCTGTTTTAGTTCGGGTCTATGGTGATTTCGGTTCGAGTATCGGGTCAGGACATCGTGTCAGTTGATTTTTGGTTCGGTTGACTTTCGGTTCGGTTATTTCCGGGTCGGTTGATTCCAGGTCGGGTCAAAAACGGGTTAATAGGAGATCGATCGATTTTAGACGGGTTTTCAGGCCGAGTTAAGTTTTTCACCCTATATTCAACTTTATATAGCATGTAAATTTGACTTTTTTTTAGTTGTGCGACAATTCACATCTCATCTTTATTTATTTATTTTAATATATTTTTTATTTCAGGTTACCTTCGGTTCGGGTTACTTTTGGTTCGGGTGAAATCGGTTCGTTTCCATTCGGTTTGGTTAAAAATCGGTTCGGGTCCATTTTCGGTTCAACTAAAATTCGGTTCGGTTCGAATTATTTCGGGTTTCGAATCAATTTTGAGTCTCGGTTCGGATAAATCGATTCGGTTTTCGGGTCTCGAGTCAAGTTTGCTAGGTCTAATCAAACTGATCTTAAAGCCACTTCATGTTTGATAAATTCACCCGCCTAGGATTAGTTAGTTTTATTGGGTATAAATTTGAAAATTAAAATTTTATTTAGCAGAATAAAATTTCTTATCATTCGATTAATTATGGTTTGATAGTGAAAATTATAGTTGCAAACCATACATAAGCAAAAACTTATATACGTCGAAATTTTACTATTAATCAAGGAGGGTGGTTGCACCAACAACTTAATTTAGTGGGATGAGACACTAAATTTTTTAAGCAAGATTAGGAATTCGAATTATAGCGTTGTAAATTGAGTAATTGAAATGGGAGAGTCGCCTCTATAATGAATCTATACCCGATGTTGAAAACAGATGGTCAAACAAAAAAAGGTGGTTGTTGTTGTGGTCGAATTGTATCATTAATCCACGTAAATTGTATATTTAGTTAAATCAGGTTGAATCAAGATTTGGATTTAAAAAGTTTTAAGTTTGAGTTTAGGTTTCTCTCACTTAAATTATCTATTTTATTAAAAAATAAAAAAATATTTTATTATGTAATTAAATTTAAATGAAATATTTATTTTAAATAATATTCATGTTGGATTTGTCTACGGGTTAAAAAAAATGTCCGAAATTGTCCTGGGTCGGGCAAGTTATTACATGATTCGTGGACATGTCTACTGCACATCAACGTGGTCAATTTTAGTCCTTGTATTTTTTTTAATTTTAAAATTTTAGTATTGACTCAAGAGAATAGAGAGAGAGAACATGATTGAGTTGCAAAGACTAGAAACGATCAAGTTAGATAAGGTGAATTAAATCTATAAGTAGTAAAGGACAAAAAATTTAACGGTTATTGTTTGAGTCAAACTTTAGTAAAAGTATGCTGAAAACATGAATTTGTTGACACCAACACAAATAGAGATGACACATAATAAGAAAAAAATTGAAATACGACACAAATAATATTATAATTGTGATATAAATAAATGAATACTTTAAAATATTTTTAATATATATGAAGATTTTGAAGATATCAAAGTTTATAATAAAATACAAAATATTTTATCAATAATTTTATTATCTTAATGATTAAGTGATATTTTGTTTTTTTTTTTTCTCAATTAAGAAATAAATATGAAATAGCTCCCTTTAGGTGTTGATCCAAGCAAAATTCAGACTTTGGATCCAGTTGTTGAGAGATTCAGGGATAAGCTGGCTGGATGGAAGAGTAGCTCCATGTCATCTGCTGGAAGAATCATCCTTATTAACTTGGTATTGTCTTCGCTTCCCCTTTACTATATGTTTTTTTTTTGTAATCCCAAAGACAGTTTTGGCTAAGATTGAAAAAATTAGAAGAAGATTTTTGTGGGGCACTAGTAAAGGAAAGATGAAACTAGCCCGGATTAGTTAGAGCTGTATTTGTGCACTTAAAGGAAAGGGTGGGGCTGATGTGGTGAATTTAGAGGCCAAGAATAATGCGTTGTTAGCAAAGTGGGGTTGGAGGTATGCTGTGGAGAAAAAAGCAGTATGGCGACGGGTGATTTGTGCTAAATATCAATAGTTTGGCGTGGAATAATTAAAAATCTGCAATGTAGGGAGGTTGCTTCATGGATGAATGAAGAGGCTTTTAGGTGGCAAATGGGTGATGGCAAAACTATTTTGTTTTGGGAAGATGCTTGGTGTGCTCCTTTACTTCTGTGTAAAGAATATCCTAGACTGTATAGGCTGGTAGAGAAAAAAGGAACTGTAGTGAAGAAAGTGGCTATAACAGTTCCATTGGAGTTATTTGGGAAGAGCTATTCACAAGACTGGGAAAAGCTGGTAGTTTCGAAAATAGCAGGTGTTATTGAGAATGTGACCTTATTAACATACGCAAAGGATGCACGACAAATCTGGTATTTTCTCGATTAAAGTGCTGACGGATTTACTCTCTAATGTGGATTGTGAGGAATCAAATTTTAATTTCGATTTGATCTGGAAGTTGAAGGTCCCTCCTAAAGTAAGAAGTTTTTTGTGGATGCTACGATTGGAAAGAATCCCAACTAAAGTTTTTCTTCGCAGCAGAGTAATCCCTTTGAATGAGGATCAATGCCGATGTTGTTGGTGTAACTGTGAGCTAGAAGATGCTGATCATTTGTTTGCAGGTTGTGTTTGTAAATAATTTTTGTAATTGGTGGGAAATTAGATGGAATAATGTTGTTAACATCGAGGGATTGTTATCTTTTTGCTTTAATGCGAAGTTCTCAGGAAAAGCGAGGAGTCTGTGGTTAATTACTTGGGGGCTGCTGTTTGGAGTTTGTGGTTAGCTAGAAATGAGAGTGTGTTCAATAATACATCGTCAAGCTTGGAGGACATGTTGTTCTACTCCAAGCTTCGCATTCTATTTTGGATTAAGGCTACAAGAGATGATTGGTTAAGTAACATTGAAGGTTGGAGGGAGTCACCAAGAAGCGGTTTGATGGAGAGCATCAGGTTGAAGGCAAGTTTGATTGTCTGGAAACCCCATGTGAATGGTGTTGTTAAATTTAATCTTGCTGGTTTTTGCAAGGATAATGTGGCAGGGGTAGGAGGGATATTGAGAATAGAGGATGGAATTATTAGAGCACTTTTTTCCGGGTCGGTAAAGGATTCAAGTGTGGAAGCAGCAACATTAAAAGCGATCAAGATAGCTTTGGAGATTTTTGTTGATGCAACTTGGATTGGGAAGGCTCCTCTATTGATTGAGATTAATTCTGTGGTGGTATTATTTTGGCTTCAAAACGTTTTACATGGACCATGGAGTTATGGACAAGTTTCTGTGGAGGTGGATAACTTACTTCACAAGATCAATGAGCTAGTTTCGGATACGCCGATAGGGATTGTAACCTGATGACAGTTTGCCTTGCTAAAATTTAAAGCATGGTGGTAATGTCCCATGGTGACTTGTACATGCCTGGATGAGCTTTCTTGCTGTTTGGTCCCGATATTGAGTTTAGCCATGCTTATTTTATGCCTTGAGAACATTGATGAACAGAAGAATGAGGGAGTTATTTTACTGTATGCTTTGACTCTGTTTTGGTGATGTGATTACCCGTATGCATTGTACTATTTTTCTCCGACTTCAAATAAAATTTTTGCCTAGCAAAAAAATATATATAAAATACCTCGAAAACACGTGACATAAATGACCAAGAGTAACATAATTAGGCAAATTGATAATATTTTATCTGAGTCCCGTCCACATTTTTTTGTACACATAGGGAGGGCAACTAACCGGCAAAAAGTAATCATGCATATCTACATTATAGGAGCCAAGCACATACTTCGCTTGATCTCAATTCCGTTTTTACCTGTTTATCAGCAACTTTCAAATGTTACAAAATAATTATTAAACTTTATATTTTGTAATAAAATAATAATTTGGCCGTTAAAGACTGTTAGTGGACAACGTTGTAATTATGAAAATTTAAATAATAACATGTTTAGTTCATTATATTTATAGATTCAATTAATTTAGTCATATTTCAAATAAAAATTCATAAATTTTCGGATCATTCTCAACACTCCATTTCTGCAATTCCTCCACGCTCTGAACTTAATTTCCATGGCTTCCTTCACACCAACATTATCCTCACCTAAACGACCCTTGATATTTTCAAAATTACTTCAATTTAGTCCCTCTTCACCATCATTATTCCCTTGAATTTGATCCGAAATTCAATGGATATCAAGACTGACTTTTGGATCCTTAATTCGAAACATTTGCAGCCCCAGAAAAAAGAAAACTATTGAATACAACCTCAACTGCGTTCGATCCTACAAAACCCCAAAATTTCGATTAAACTTCTAGAACGAACATTTGAGAATTGGGTTTTAGAGTTTAGACCTTTCGTGAAATGAGATGATGAAATATTAAGGAATTTGTTTTAGAAAGTAAAACACGCACTTTTTGTTTATGGAGTTTTGAGATGTAAGAAAATGAGAGTGGATAAGGTAGTAAATAGGGTTTTCTAGTGAGATGAAACAGAGAAAGCCGAGATAAGGCTGTGGAGATGGAAACCGAAGCCATTTTTGACATAAATAAAAATGGTGGTGGTTTATATGCGGGTAGTTCAGCGACAATTTTTGCAGGATCTGCTAGGAATTGGAGAGTACGTCCTGGTGCAAGCCAATTTTAGCGACAGATATAGCCATATTCACTGGCCATCTTCCATGGTCCAAATAATTTCAGACAATCACATTTAGGGTTAAAATGCTCCTTCTATTTTTGTCGTTTTCTTCAGTTTATTGAACTATGCGAACGTGTGAAGATTTGGTGTGAAGGAAGCCATGGAAATTAAGTTCAAAGCTTTGAGGAATGGTAGAAATGGAGTGTAGAGAATGATTTGAAAATTTATGGGTTTTTATTGAAATATGACTAAATTCATTGAATTATAAATATAGAGGACTAAACGTGTTATTAACCAAATTATCATAATTACAACGTTATCCATTAACATGAGAAATTATATCATAGGCATGTCCCGCCACGTCATCTATGGTTTCAAACAATAAAAATCAATCATTTAATTAATTTTTATCATGTCATATTTTTACCAAGTGCAGATTTACATGGTAAAAACTTTTTTTAAAATTTGATTTACGATAAATAAGAGTGAATATACACTCGGTAAAAAGATGACATGGAAAATATTAATTAAATGGATTATTTTTATTAGTTGGGACCATGAATGACATGGCTGGATGAATCTATAATATAATTTCTACATTAACGACCTTTAACGGCTGAGTTAAAATTTTGTTACAAAACATAAAATTTAATTGTCATTTTGTAATATTTGAAAGTTTGATTACCATTTTATTTTTTTAACAAAATTCAGTCATCATTTTATTACTTCAACGAAAAATATATCAAACTCTTAACTTGGTCTTGAAATGATTGACCCAACCTGATAAGTTGACTCCTCGTAGGTCTCATCCGGTTTCAGCCCAAACCCTGACAACTATCAAGACAAAGAAATTCCCGACCACACTGGCATTTTACTAAGGGCTAGTTTAACATTGTTTTTGAAAAGTGATTTTTAAAAGTGTTGTTATAAAGGGATTTTGAAAATAAATATTAAAAAGTTTATTGTAAGATTTTAGTGTTTGACATTGCTGTCAAAAAATGCTTTTAAGAAGATACATGACTATTTGGACATGATATTGTAAGTTATATATATATATATATATATATATATATATATATATATATGATATTCAAATTCTTTAATGCTATAATATATGAAATATATCAGTTTAAATTATTATAAATATATAAAAATATTTTTATTAATAAATATATTTTTTAACAATTGTACGTGTTTTATGAAAATATAATAAATTTAAAATATTTTATTTAAAAACTTGACATGAATAAATATATATAATTTTTAAATTAAAAAATAATTATTAATTATATAATTATATTTTCGTAAATAATTATAAATTATAAATAAACACAATAGCAAATGAATGTTAAAATTATAATTTGGCTCCCAAAAGCACTTTTATACTCGCAAAAGCTAAAAATTTTAATTTTTACGTTTGGGTTAAAAAGCACTTTTCAAAAACAATTTTTTTTTTCCAAAACTAACTGTTTAGCATTACTTTTGACCTCAAATAAATTTTTGTAACTAAAGGCTGGTTTGAAAAGCAGCCTAAACCATTTTTGCCAATGACTTGCCTTTGATCCGCCATAAATTACACTTTTTTTAATATTTAATTTTTCAGATTTTTATTAAAATAATACATTTACTAATATTTATCAAATAAGCACGCTAACAAATTTATTTATGAAATAGCACTCATTTTTGTCATATAGGGAAAAGACGCTCCAATCATTATTGCCTTTTAAAAGCGTGTCGGACGGAGGGTGTCTTTAGTACATGTTGCCAACCAGATCAAAGCTTGTATTTAGGGGTGGATTTATATATATAATTGGGTCAATTGACCCCATGATTTATTAAAGTATGAGATTTTTAAGGAATTAGTATAGAATATATAGAATTTTTTATAAAAAATATTAAAATTGATCTCACTTAATTTGTTGAGGTATGATGGCAATAACACTTATTGTAATGGTATGAAATCTCACATACCTCATACTCCGCTCTGATTTCACTATATAAAAATTATGGCTCCATCACTGCTTATATTGGTAAGGGCCAAATGAAAATAATGTGTCAAATGAAAAAAAAAAAAAACTTATACGCAATCACTCAATAAATGTATATCTAAACACTTGAAAAAATCAAAATTAAACTAATGTGGGATTTTAAAAGAAATACTAAATCTCACATTGGTTAGATATTAATTTTTCTAGTGTTTAAATATAATATTCAAACATACATTTATTGATTTATTAAAAACAATACACATACATGTATGTCGTTGTGTATATAACTTTTTTAAAAAAAATTGGCATGTTATTTTCAATTTTTTTCCATTTTGACCCTTAACAAATACAAAGTTATGACTTGATGTGCCATGCGAACTAAAGATGTGTCCCGTCAAACACACTTTTAAAAATATAACTAAATTAAGTATGTTTATGTACGTAACAAAAATGGTCGTTATTTCCGTAAATAATTATGGATAGATGTCAATTTATTAAATATGTGTAAAATACCTAATATTTTAATACTTTTTTTTCAATTTATTAAATAACACTTTAATTAATTGAATTTCTTTCAGAAATTCAATGGGTCGTCCCATTGTCCTGCGTCCCAAAAATGAATATTATTTCCCTAAATAATTAGGGATAAAGGTCAATTAATTCAATAATTATATTATGTTATATTGTTTATATAAATATATCAATTTTTTTAATACTTGATTTTTCAAATTATTAAACAACCCTTTAACTCATTAAAGTAGCAACAATTAATATTTCTTTTGCCCGGCAAAAGTAATATTATTAATAACAGGTTTAAAGAGAACCCATCTTGAATGTGTGCCTCTTTAAAAATCTCTCTAATCTTAACAAAAGAAAAGAGCACAACACATTGAGGATATACATAAAAGCCACCAAATAAAAACTCCAACCATTACACAGCCAAGAATTGCTCCTAAAATAAACCACACCTATAAGCCAAATTCTATATCACCCATACCTCACCAAGCTCTAAAATATAGATAAAAAGAAAAACCAATTAACCATATCGAAACTCCAAGCCAATCACCTTCAAACGGATTCATCACCTGGAAAACCGGGATAACACCTAAGGACACCCTTAAGACACAATTTCTTTCATCTCTAATTCGGTTATTTCCTGTATCACCTCGTCCATCGGCCCAATAAACTGAACCCCTAAATTTGTCCCGACTTCAACAATCTTTATGGCCTTCTTTGTTGCATTATCCCATCTAGCTTGTAGATCAAAATCTGAGAGGGATCTACCTTTCAACTCCGAGCTTTTCACCGCTAAATCCTGGTTCTCTTTCTTTTTTTTAGGGCCCGATACCTATTTTTCTTATCAGCTTTGGACATAACTTTTTCCTGAAACTCTGCTAAGGTCCGTATCTCTTTTGTTTCCCACAAGAAGGCCGATGAAGTTCAGACAAAAACAAAACTGACTCACATCGAACTGAAGGAACATTTGGGGGGCAAGAACCCATATCGTCTAAACCAATCTCACAAACCTTATCTTTTGATTGGTTGTTTAAAAGATCAACCTCTTGAACCCAATTACACAACGCTATTGGCTCAACAAGTAAATCAGGCTCGAAAGTCTGGTCATGAACATGATCTTGGGCAAGATCATCATTAGTCAAACCCATCGAATACAAGTCTTGAAGGGCATTGTTTCCACCTTGGGCACTATCAACCAAGAGACCCACATTCCCCCGAGGCTCAATAAAACAATTGTCAATCTTAACTCGGATAGATCCACAATGTACCAAAGAAACAATCTGGCTCGACCCCTCAATAACCATTAGATTTTTAGGAGCTTCTTCATGTCTCGATTCAAGAAATCACCCTCGAGAATGATACAATCCCAGCCAACATATTCTAACACTAGATAATCTCTAAAGGCTGACTATCAGATCACTTTGTTGAAAGGAATCCGATGAGGCTTCCGATATGCTTGCCGCAGAATTCACTGCAATTTTATGAACAGAAGGGCCAGTCCCAAAGGGGATCTTGGAACTCCTTGAAAGATCGCGAACACCTTAGTCTTCTGCTTCTGATATTATTTGGTGCAAATAATTAATCTGGGGAAACAATATTAATTGTGTACATTTCAAAGCTGATGTGTACAGTTCAAATATAATTAAGTAATACACGTCAAGATCTCATGCAACATGCTTTCTTAATAGTATATGATTAGTTTCTATCTATAAGTCTATACCGTAAGATTTATTAATTAATAAGTGCATGTGTGCTGTATATGAAATTTGTTAAAGTCAAATCCACATCAATTAATAAAAAAATAAAAATAATATTTAAATTATAATAAATATTATTATAATGATTGTTTGTCTTTTCATGCTGACATGACAATGCACGCTGACATGACAGTGTTATACTGATAAAGATTTTGACTTGAAAGAATGACACATCAGTTAAAAAATAATTTTACAAAATTATATAAAATAATTTTTCTACTGACATGTCATTCTTTCAAATCATTTCAAGTTGTTTGTCGTTAGTTGACTAACAGTTTTCATTTGCAGATGGACGGGACCATTTTGACCTAATGAAAGTTAAACTGCTTCAAAAAAAGAATAGAGACTAAAATAACTATTCAATCAAGTATTGAAGACATTTTTTGGCATCATGCCAATTTGTGTTTACCCAATTGGCATCATGCCAATTCCTTTTACTACTCCACCTATGATTATTTGTCAATTTAATTTTTGAAAACAATGCTTTTTACTTAAATTATTTGTTTTATAATTTTAAAAATATTTATTCCATAGAAAATTATAAAATATTTATCCTAATAGTAAAATGTTTGAATGATCTTGATGGCATTGTTAGTATATATATATTTTTTAATTTTTAATTTTGGGATGTTTTTATTATTTTTTTCATTTTAGTCTCTTAGCAATTGCAAACGCTAATTAGGTGTGGCATGTGGACTAAAAGCACGACTAATTGAGCGCACTTTTACTCTATACGACAGAAATATATGCTATTTTCATAAATAATTGAGGATGAGTGTCACTTCGTTAAATAATTAAAAATATATATTTATATGAAAATGTCTAATTTTAGACTTAAAATTTCAATTTATTAAACAACACTTTAACTTAGTAAAAATTGAATAATTCAAAACTTTTCGGACCCTTTTAACCCTATTTATTTTTGTATGAAGTAGCAACCAACTGCTTACCTGTTTGTAGTTCTGATATTAATTGGCGCTATAAATTAGTACGGGGAAAACAATATTAATGGGGAACAGTTCAATGCTGCTGTGAACATTTCAAATATAATGAAGTAACACACGTCAACGTCTCAAGCGACATGTTTTTTTAATACACGACTAGTTTCTATCTATAATTATGTACCGTAATAAATGATAAGTGCGTGTACACCATAGGTATATAATTTTGAATTTAATTGAATATAATTTAATTAGAAAATAGTTTAAACAATTTAATTTTAAATTATAATAATATTTATTACGATTGTTTGTCCTTTTCATACTCTTTAGATAAAAAACTAAAACAATCATATAAGACTCAACTCAAGATCAATAAAATTTGTATACGAATCTTTTATCACTCCTACTATTATTATTTGTCAAATTTAATTTATATAAACAATACATTTTACTTAAAATAATTGTTTTGTATTTATTTTTTTATTAAAAGAAATATTTCGTATTTCTAAAAAAAATAGTATCATGAGTCATCTCTACACCAACTCAATAAGATATTATCAAAATTCCATATTTTAACTTAATAAAATGTTCACATATGTTAACTTAATAATTGTTTATTAGCCAGCATCAACATCATTAATTCATGTAAAGTATGACATGTGTAATTTGATAAAAATGAATTTATGATATACGTATATATCTTGAACATGAATTCTGATCAATAACTTCATAATTGAATGTCTGATACACCATTATATTTTGAACATGATTTTCATGACATAATTTATTGTTTGATTGATCTGTTTAAAATAATTTGTATATTTCTTGCTTTTGCGAATCGTCTGTTATGAACAATTTACTACTTTATTTTTTTATCGTTTGTTAATTTTGTTAGAAAAATATGAGAAATCGGTAACTTTGAGTCATATTTTTTATGGGTAAAGGTGGAGATTTGAATAATAAATTTATTGGCTCATATTCTACTCTATGAGACCTTTACAACGGTATCTCATATGCTCAAAACAGTTGAGTGATGAGTGAGAAATTGATGCTCAAAGTAAGGTGGTTGTGAACTGTATAAGTAAAATAAAACCCTTTTATCACACATTGGTAGGATAACAAGCATGAGAAGTGTTTAAAATAAACCAACCCACTTGCCAGTCATTGAATGACTTGGATAAAAACTGCCTCGTGCGCAAGCGTAGGGGAGTGCGAATCAAAGCTCGTCGAACCCATTTTGGGTTGGGGCACACCCCCACGACGTGGGCGACACGAATGTTCGGACTGGTCAGGCCCCTCGAGGACCTAATGACCATTAATTCGGAATATTTCTTTTCTATGTTTTTCCACCTTCACTCTCCTATAAATAATGTGTCTACCTTCAAGGTTTAGAAACAACTCCAATAGTTCGTGATCTCTACAACCCGTGCTACTATTGAAGATCATCATGTTGTTGTATCCTGAGAGACTAACAACCGACAAACTCAAGCACTCCAGAGTGGCCAAAATCTGTCTTAAGGAAACGGCGTAGCTGTAGGCCTCAACACGTTTCCTACGATTTTTTCATTCGAATCAAGAGTTTGTTTCTCTTCATTCTGTATTTTCAATTATTTAAATAATATTTTATTTTCCTTTTTATCGTCTCGGATTGTTATTTTTGTAACAAACTTAAGACAAAATTCTTCTACCTTTCTTTTGATCCGAAACAATTCATAAATCTTTCTGATATCGAGATAGCAAATAAATTTGTTTTTAGGGTTTATCCTATCGTTTTAACAGGTTTTCCTAATCTCAAAGTGGACAAATCTGTTTACAAAAATTATCATTATAAGTAACAGTGGTTACGGATTTCATACAATATCAAAATCAAAGATATACGAGAATTCATTTTCTATTTATTGGAATTATTACTAATTACGTTTTGTTTCTTTTTGAATAGAAACAATGACTATGGGAGATTCTACCAATTCACCCAACTCAACCGCTAAGGTGTTGATCCCAGAAAGACTTCGAATCAAGCTCTGAATCTAACCTCACCGACAGTGGCAGTCAGCCACAACGAGAAGCCGACAAAATTCTGTGGATAGAATTTGAGAATATGGCAACAGAAGATGTTGTTCTATCGTACCATGTTGAATTTGGTAAAATTCTTGAAGGAAAATCCTCCGGTTGTTAAAACAGGAGAGGAGAATAACAGGTGGATGATATCATTGCTTTCAATATCATTGAAACTTGGACAAACTCTGACTTCTTATGCCAGAACTATATCCTTAACATATTACAAAATTCTTTGTATCCGGTGTATTTTGTTTATTAAACAGCTAAATAGTTGTTGAGTGCATTGGACCACAAGTATAAAGCTGAAGATGTTGGGGCTAAAAAGTTTTTAGTCACCAAATTCTTGATTACTATGGTTAATTCCAAACCATAAGTAAGTCAAGTGGAGGAACTCTAACTGATTGTTCACGGGATCCTTGCTAAGGGAATGGTCGTAAGTGAATCCTTCCAGGTAATAGCTACCACTGAAAAACTACCTCCCGGATAGAATGACTTCAAAAATTACCTGAAACGTAAAAGAAAAGAAATATCATTGGAGGAACTGATTGCCAGACTTCGAATAGAAAAGGACAACAAAGGCGATGCCAAAAAGCTCAATAAATAAACCTTCAATGAGGCTAAGGCAAACGTTGTTAAAGTCAAGGACTTCAAGAAGGGAAAATAACCCTAAAATAGGTCGAAGCTGGGACATAATGGTGTAATTTACAAGAAAGAAAAATTCAAAGGGACGTGCTACAACTGTGGCAAGGTGGGACACATATCCTTTGAATGCAGACATCCAAAGAGAGCCAAAACTAAGGAGGCCAATGCTGTGGAGGATGAGGATCTATGTGTTGTAATCTCTAAAGTCAACCTGGTTGACTCTAACTCAAGAGAATGGAGGCTTGACACTGGAGCCACACATCATATATGTTGTGGCGAGAACTCATTTTCTGAGCTGATATATAGCGACAATAGGGAGAAGCTCTACATAGGAAATGTTACAACTTCCAAGATCAAGGAAAATGGAACTGTGCTCTTAAAGATGACTTATGGAAAAGAACTCAAGCTGCATAATATGTTGTATGTGCATGACATACGTAAAAACCTTGTTTCTGGAACATTTTTAAATGTTTACGGCTTTAGAATGGTTTTTGAATCCCAGAAGCTAATTTTGTCTAAAGGGGGATGTTTGTGGGTAGGGGATATGTATTTAATAGAATGTGGAAACTCAGTGCTATCTCTATAAAATCCAAAAGCATGAATGAAAATATCGCTTCTTCTTCCGTTTATATGCTTGAATCATTTAATTTATGGCATGATAGACTCGGACATGTTAATTATGACACTTTACATAGATTAATTAACTTGGAACACATCCCTTCGTTTCATATTAATTATAATCATACATGTGAAACATGCGTTGAAGTAAAATTAACAATGTCTTCGTTTCAAACTATTGAAAGAAGTAATGAACCGCTTGATCTAATACACAGTGATGTTTGTGATTTGAAAATTGTTCAAACTAGAGGAGGAAATAAATATTTTATTACCTTTATCGATGATAGTACTAAGTACTGCTATGTGTATTTGCTTAGGAGTAAATACGAAGCTATAGAGAAATTTATACTCTTTAAGCAGAAAGTCGAAAACCAATTTAATAAAAAGATTAAGATGGTAATAAGTGATCGTGGTGGTGAATACTCTAAACCATTTGGAGAATATTATTCACAACATGATATTATTCACGAAGTAATACCACTGTATTCTCCTCAATCAAATGGAGTAGCCGAACGAAAAAAATCAGATTCTAAAAGAAATGATGAAGGCTTTGTTAGGAAGCTCTGGGTTTTCACCGAACATGTTGGGGAGCTGTTCTTTCAGCTAATTACCTTTTAAATAAGGTTTATCGAAAGAAAAAATGATAAGACATCATATGAGTTATAGAAAGGTCGAAAACCTTCCTACAAACACTTGAAAATGTTGGGGTATCTTGCCAAGGTAATGGCCCCATTACCAAAACAAATGAAAATAGGTTCTAAAAATGTGGATTGTATTTTCATTGACTATGCAAAACATAGCAATGCTTATCAGTTTCTTGTGTATGAATCAAAGAATCTTAAGATTCGCAAGAAAACGATAATATAATCAAAGAATGCATTATTTTTTGAGAATATATTCTCTTATAAATCTAGGAAGGTTGATCAAAGTTCAATAAAAACAAACTTTAAATGAAATTAGTCTAAATTATCAACAAGAGATTGAAATTGAAATAGAGCCAAGAAGGAGCAAATGAGCAAAGGTGGAAAAATTCTTTGGATCTGATTTCCTAACGTTTATGCTAGAGGCTAAACCTCAAACGTACAGTGATAATATACGCTCCTTTGAAGGCACCTTATAGAAAGAAGCCATTTAAAGTGAAATTGATTCCATCATGCAAAACCATACATGAGAATTAGTAGACTTTCCTCATAAAATTATACCACTAAATTCAAAATATATTTTCAAACAGAAAATGAAAGCAGATGGAACTATTGATAAGTACAAGGAAAGATTGGTAATAAAAGGATACCGATAAAAAGAAGGCCTTGATTATTTTGATACATTATCTCCCGTATCAAGAATAACATCCATAAGAATGATACTTGCAATTGCTGCTTTGCAGAATTTATAAGTACATCAAATGGATGTTAAAACAACTTTCCTAAATAGAGATCTTGATGAAGAAATCTACATAGAACAACCTGAGGGTCATGTAGTTTCAGGTCAAGAAAAGAAAGTATATAGATTGGTGAAGTCTCTGTATGGACTTAAACAAGCACTAAAGGAATGGCATGAGAAGTTCGATAGTGTCACGATGACAAACGACTTTAAGATAAATTGATGACAAACGACTTCAAGATAAATAAGTGTGACAAATGTGTATATGTCAAAACTACTAATATTGGATATATCATTCTATGATTGTATGTTGATGACATACTCATTGTTGAAAGCAACAATGAAATGGTAAAACGTACCAAAAACATGTTAAATTCAAGATTTAGCATGAAAGATATAGGAATGGCCGATACGATTCTGGGCATCTAAATCAAAATTTCAACTAAAGGTCTCATATTGACTCAGTCACACTATACGGACAAGATTTTCGAGAAATTTAACAATAATGATTCTGGCATAACCATAACTCAATTAGATTCTTGTTCACATCTGTCTAAAAATCAAAGAGAGGGTATTCACCAAGTGGAATATACAAGAGTCATAGGCTGTTTGATGCATCTCATGAGCTTACTAGACCGGACATCAGTTTTACTGTGAGTAGTCTAAGCAGATTCACAAGCAATCCAAGGAAAAACCATTGGAAAGCAATTATGAGAGTACTGAGATATCTCAAATATACCCGGGACTATGGATTACATTATTCCAAAAGCCCCGCTGTCTTAGAATGATACTCTGATACCAGTTGGATACCTGATATTCAAGATACCGAAGGTACAAGTAGATATGTATTCAAATTGGGGAAATGAGTTGTGTCATAAAAATCTTCAAGACAAACTATTATAACCAGATTCACGATGGAATCTGAGTTTGATGCTTTGGACAAATCTGGAGAAAAAGTCGAATGGCTTTAACAATATCTCGAAGATATTCCTGAATGGCTGAAACATGTGCCCACAGTATGCATATACTGTAACAACCAAGAAACAATTGCTAGAGCACAAAATTTTATGTACAACGGTAAATCGAGACATATGAGTCATCGACATAATACTGTTAGACAACTGATCTCAAATAGAGTTATCTCTATTGATTATATAAGATCAAAGGATAACATTGCGGATCTGCTAACTAAAGGGTTAAATCAAGATCAATTTGAGAAAACATCTAAAGGAATGTGACTAAAGCCCATGAAAAGTAAATTTGCTATGTGAAGAAAAACCCTACCTAGCTGACTTACCTAGTTGACTAGAGATCCCAAGATCTAGGTTCAAAGGGACAACCTAATTACATAGACCTATTCGGTCACTGTAGGGTTGCTTATCCCCAAGTCCGTTCCTATGATGTAACCAGTGATCAAAGTGGAATAGGCTAAGCAAAAGCTTTTAATGACCATTGTGTGTTTTGGTGAGTCGAGCAACATAAGTAACCTATGTGAGAGTGAAGTGGGTCCGCTTTAAAGAGACTATTGGGCATAGTTCTTTCAAACTCTTGCAGAACCAGGCGATGTCCATGGTCATATGGACATAACTATGAGAACTAATACTCTTTTTAGAGAGGTAGTTGTGTGAAATATATCACGTTTACACAAATGACAGAACGGTTCAAGGATATCATGTCTACTGGTTAGTCAGTAAAGTAAATATACTTTTACAAAGGAAGATTCAAAGGAGGTAACCTACCTATCTTATGCAGTTATCGATCATAGAACATATCACCACATCGAGTCAAAATGTTTTGATAAAATCATCACTTTTATTCATGTGGGGGATTGTTGGAAAATGTGAGAAATTGGTAACTTTGAGCCATATTTTCTAAGGGTAGAGGTGGAGGTTCAATTAATGAATTTATTGGCTCATATTCTACTTCATGGGACCTTTACAACGGTATCTCATATGCTCAAAATGATTGAGTGATGAATGAGAAATTGATGCTCAAAGCAAGGTAGTTGTGAATTGTGTAAGGAAAATAAAACTCCTTTATCCCACATTGGTGGGATAACAAGCATGAAAAGTGTTTAAATACACCAACCCACTTGCTATTCATTGAATGACTTGGATGAAAATTGTGCCTCGTGCGCAGGCACAAGAGCTGCAAATCGAAGCTCGTCAAACCCATTTGGGTTGGGGCGCACCATCACGATGTGGGCAACGCGAATGTCGTGACCGGTTGGGCCCTTCGAAGATCTACAGATATTTTACCCACTTTGAATTAAATTTTTCCTTAGCATATCATTTTAAATATTTCGAATTTAAAAGGATATTTTTTTGTTTCCTTAAATTCGAATATTAAAAAGATAACAGCTGCAATTCACGAAAATGTATACATTTAAACATGGTATTAATTGATAATTTCTTAATTGAATCGGACACGAAATTAATGACCATTAATTCAAAATATTTCTTTTCCATGTTTCCACCTTCACTCCCCTATAAATATTGTGCCTCCCGTCAAGGTTTAGACACAACTCGAAAACCTTTTCTTCTCCTCTAGTATTTTCGGTGATAGGCAAAGTCAATAGAATAGTTTGTGATCTCTATAGCTCGTGCTACTGTTGAAGATCATCATGTTGTTGTATCCTAGGAGACTGACGACCGGCGAACTCAAGCACTCCAAAGTGGTCGAAATCTGTCTTAATGAAACTGCGTAGCTGTAGGTCTCAACACGTTTCCTACGATTTTTCCTTTCGAATCAAGAGCTTGTTTCTCTTCATTCTGTATTTTTGATTATTTAAATAATATTTTATTTTCCTTTTTATTATCTCGAATTGTTATTTTTGTAACAAATTTTTAAATATATTTCTACATAAAGTATTTTTATTTATTTTTAAAGTGTATGATTGAGTTTCTTGTCACTTAATTCATTAACACAAATATAATTGAGAAAATATGCAAAACACAAAGTATAAAATAAAAAAAATATTTATATATAATGTTGTAGTAGTAATTTAGTTTTTACTAATAAATAACTAACATTGAAAATAACTAATTTTCTAAATTATATTTTAATTAAAGTTAAAAAAAATTATGAACTTTTTAACTAAAATTTATTTTCACTCACAGAATGAGTGTACAATAGAATTTTTGTATTTTTAATGTTCTTTAGTGAGTTATTTATTGGGAAAATTATATAACGAGTGACACACGTAACTATATACCACTAACGCTTCACACTATTAATTTTTTAATAACTTTTAAATAAATATTAAAATTTTCAGGTACTCAAAACGCAATTAACCGTACTTCAAAACAAATTTAGAATTTGGGTGAAAATTTTTTGTCATATTTTTTTGTCTTCAATCCCTCTCATCTTACCTCTAATGTTTTTGTTTAACTTATTTCCTTTTACTGCATTTGAAATTTTTATGTAGTTTATCATCTTCTGTTTAATTTCACGCGTGAGTTGCTTATTGGAATTGGGGCCTTTATGGGTAGGGGTGTTCAAACGGTCGGTTCGGTTAACCGACCGAATTGAACATTCAAAATTTCATTAATCGAAATTTTTTTTTATTAACCGTTAACCGAACCGAATTTTTTTCAAAAATTTTTAACCGAACCGAAAAAAGTTCAGTTAATTCGGTTAACCGGAATTTGTTATAAAATTTTAGATAAATTACACTAATGGTCACTAAACTATGTTAAAATAATCTTTTTAGCCATTGGACTTTCAAAAGTTATAAAACAACCATTAAACTTATCGAATTATTACAAAATTATCATTTATTTATTGCACACTACAAATTATTGATAAATATTGAAAATTTTAATGATTATTTTTTAATAATTTAATAAATTTAATGATCATTTTGTGCTAATTTGATAAAGTTTAATGACCATTTTATAATTTTTAAAATTTTAGTGACTAAAAATAAATATATATAATATAAAATTTCGGGTAATTCGGTTAATTAACCGATTTCGAACCGAATTAATCGATAACCGAAGTTTGAAAAAATTATTAACCGTTAAACGACCGAACCTAAAATTAACCGACCGATTAACTGAAAAAAAATTCGGTTCGATCGATTAATTCGGTTAACTGAAATTTTGAACACCCTATTTATGTCGACGCCGAGATGGGTGAAGGAGATGGTGAGAGGGAGGTAAAGGAAGAAGATGAGGATTGGTTATACGAGTTAAATTTTAATTTTATTTTAAAATATGGTTAATTAGGTATTAAATATCTGAAAATTTTTATATTTATCTAAAAATCATTAAAAATATTATTGTCGTGTAGACAGGGACGGAGTTAGGATTTGGGGTTGGGGGCAAAGCATCAATGTTTAAAAGTATGGGGCAAATTCAAAAATAAATTAATTTTTAAAAAAAATTATATAAGAGGACAAAGGTAAAAAGAAAATTTTCTTGGGTTCCGTCCTTGCGTGTAACGGTGTGTAACATTAGTAATGTATAGCGGTGTACGTCGCCCATTCTAGGTTCGTTCTAACTCATCCTACTCATCGACATCAACTTAGTTAAAAATAAAAATATATATAGTATAAAATAAAAGGTTTAGATTTATAAAATTATAAGTCATTTTATTTTTACTAATAATTATAATTTAAAATAAATAATTTTCTGAAAATATATTTACTTTGAGTTTAATTAATTTTAAAATATAATTATCTTTAATAAATTCTATTACTTTTGAAAGAAAAGATTTTCGTACATTATACAAATGCTTATATATGACACTTGCAGAATCGTAGCTAGAGGGGGCATGCAGGGGTTTAGGTCCAAAAATGAAAAATTGTAGTTTAAGTTCTTTTATTGTAAAGTTGTGAATTGAAATAATGATGAAATTTCACTTTGACTTCAAAATTTAATTCCTTCGAACTCTTTAAAATTTATAATTCAATTTTAGTCTCTCTAAAAATAATGTAATTGTAAAATTATGACTTTTTGTTTATTAATTATATCTTCATTATTTAAGTTAAAAAATCATTCGCTAAAGTATGATAATTGAACTCCGCACGTATAATATAATTGAAAATTTAACTTGACGTTTTGTTTAAAATCTTGTCTTGAATATATTACCCTCATAAAAAATTGATAATCCTTTGGATTTTATCTGTTTATATAATCTGATTATTTTTTTCTCAATTTCTACTTTATATCCTACGATAAACTTGATTATTATATAAAATAATAATTTAATCATTCATTCTTGACGAACAATTGTGATTCTGGACATGTGCAATAAGTACAACAGCACATGGCTCCCAAAAAATAGGCCCCCAAATGAGTTCCCTAATATATCTATATATATTGAAAAAAATATTATAATATATATATAACAAATTCTAAAAAATAAAAGAGTGGTCTTATAGAAGAAGTTGATATTAAAAATGTTGTAGATGATTTTACATCAAAACATGCAAGAACAAATCTTATACCTCTTTCATATTATAAATTAAGAGCCTAATTTTAATAAATTGCACAATACCCCTTAAATCATGAACTGCCCATGTTGACGAATGACTCGTGATCATGTTCTACTTTCATAAACTATACAATGTCATTGAAAGGATATCATTTTCTCGTTAATTAAGTTGTTATTTCATATCTATAAAATGTAGTGATAGTCATGTATGAGTTACATACTCATGATCATGTTCTACTTTCATAAACTATACAATGACATTGAAAGGATATCATTTTCTCGTTAATTAAGTTATGATTTCATATCTATAAAATGTAGTAATAGTCATGTATGAGTTACATACTCAACATATGAACCTTTTGCTTAATATCTTGAGACACATGGTCGACTTAGATAAGGGAACAACGTGAGCTCCAGCTCACGGATCCCACCTTCAATAATTTTTGAAGTGACAATCTTGTAAGTTGTGGTTATTTCTTATTGTTTAGTTGTATTTAAGGTGTTCTCTAAATAAAACAATGAAAATAATTATTTTAATGAAATGTTAAATTGATTGTTTAAAGTAATGGAATATGCTTTCGTTTTAGAGGGGCTCATCCTTAAGTTTTCCTCATGACCTTGAAAATGTCTGAGATGACTTTGTTGAGTGTTGAGGCTCAAACGATCAACCGAAAGTGCCAAGAGGGGGTGAATTGGATTTTTGCTTTGGTGGATGAAAAGCTAAGCAATAGAAAATGTGGCACGATGATTTATAGTGGTTCGACTTCTAAACCAAGTCTACCTCCACTACCGTAGCTATCCACACTAAGGATTTTCCACAAATTCACTAATTTGTTTTCCTTTGGGGGGGTCAAGGAGATAACACTTATACCTCAAATTCTTGATAAACACTCTCTTATAAGAGAAAAAAAATTGGCAAACAAGGAAAACCTTTCTAGGCAAATGTGTTTGCAATTTAAACACACATTCAAAACCTAACACTTAGCAAATATAACAATTAAGCTCACAAGTGTGTTTTACAAAGAAATTGACAATTAAAGCTCTAAAACACTTTCTTAATCATTGAATGTTGGTAGTTGGTTTCTTATAGTTCTGTGGCTGCTTGAAGAGGCCTTTTAAACCCTTTAATGAGTTTGTAGTCATTACTAGTCGTTGGGGTTGGTTTGGAGCCCTCGGAAACTTTATTTCCAGCCTTAAATGCACTTCTAATGTAGGGCGTATTGGTACACGGGTTAGCATATCAATACATGCCTCAAAGAAGAAAGAGCCATTAGGCAATTTTTACACTGGTATCGGTACACGTACAAGTGTATCGGTACAGAACTTTCATATCGGTACGGTCTAAGTCGTATTGATACTCATTTTGGCTACTGGAAAATCTGACCGTTTGGGACAAAGGGGTGTATCGGTACACAGCTTAGTTGTACCGGTACGGGCTCTTATGGGTATCGGTACAGGCCAATATGAAACAATACTTAGAGCATGTTTTTGACTTTTGGGTTATTTTGAAAACATTTAAACAAGTCAAAAACCCTTTGAAAACCGTTCAAACATATTTTTCAAGTTTATGAACTTTTGAAATATTTTTGCAAATTTGTTTAAGTCAAAAACATTTTTCATTTAAGTTATATCAAAATCAAATATCTCAACAATCTCCCCTTTTTAATATAACGAAACAACTTGAAAAACTATTTTTGAAATTTCTCCCCATTAGAAAAATAATTTTAGAAAAAGAAAATATTTTTAGAAAATATTTAAAGCTCTCCATTTTCCTTTTTGAAATTTAATATTTCAAACATATATCTTCCCCTTTTTGTTATATCAAAAATAATTTCAAAACTAAATTTGAAATCACATTTAAGTTTAAAACACCAATTATTGAAAAGTTGATACCAATCGTTGGAAATTTAGTACCAATTGATAGAAAATACCAATTGTTGGTGTAAAAAAACAATGGAGAAAAGAAACAAAAAAGAAGTTTTACATAAAATAATTTTAAAAAAAATTGATCCTCCTTAACCAAGCATCAACAAAATTGTTAGTCCAACAATTTAGGAGAAATAAATTGAATTTTAAATAAATAAATCAAATAAATACAAGAAATTCAATCAAACATGTCATTTATCAAGATTTATCAATAGGCACACAAAGCTCTAATACCAATTATTGAGGCTCGAATGATCAGCCGAAAGTGCCAAGAGGGGGTGAATTGAGTTTTTGCTTTTGTGAGCTAAGCAATAAAAAATGTGACACGGTGATTTATAGTGGTTCGACTTCTAATCAAGTCTACCTCTACTACCTTAGCTATCCACACTAAGGATTTTTCACAAATTCACTAATTTGTCTTTCCTTTTTTCGGGATCAAGGAGATAATCCTTACACACCAAGACTTATACCTCAAAATCTTGATCAACACTCTCTTATAATAGAAAAAAATTGGCAAACAAGAAAAATCTCTCTAGGCAAATGTGTTTGTAATTTAAGCACTCACTCAAAACCTAACACTTGAGCAAATATAACAATTAAGCTCACAAATGTGTTCTACAAAGAAAATTGACAATTAAAGCTCTAAAACACTTTCTCAATCATTGAATGTTGATAGTTGGTTTCTTATAGTTCCATGGCTACTTGAAGTGGTCTTTTAAACCCTCTAATGAGTTTCTGGCCGTTACTAGCCTTTGGGGTTGGTTTGGAGCCGTTGGAGACTTTATTTCCAACCTTATGCACTTTTGATGCAAGACATATCAGTACACAAGTCAGCGTATCGGTACCTGCCTCAAAGAAGAAAGAGTTGTTGTGCAATTTTTACACTGGGTATTAGTACATCGGTACCTGCCTCAAAGAAGAAAGAGTTGTTGTGCAATTTTTACACTGGGTATTAGTACACGATACAAGTGTATCGGTATAGACACTTCCGTATCGGTACAGTCTAAGCCGTATCGACTCATTTTGGCTATTGGAAAAATCTAACCGTTTGGGACAAATGGGTGTATCAGTACACAGCTTAGTTGTACAGGTACGAGCTTTTCTGGGTATTGGTACGGGCCAATATGTAACGATACTTAGAGCATGTTTTTGAATTTTTGGCTATTTTAAAAACATTTAAACAAGTCAAAAACCATTTGAAAACCTTTCAAACCTATTTTTCAAGTTTATAGACTTTTGAAATATTTTTACAAATTTGTGTAACTCTAAAAATATTTTTCATTTAAGTTATATTAAAATCAAATATCTTAACATTGAGACATGTTGATTCTTGATATATATAAAAAAGCATGTCAAACATATTACTTAGAATTTAATCTTTTTAAACATGTTTAAGATTAATTCAGTTTTCCTTAAAAAAAAGATTAATTCAGTTTGGGTCCAATGCAATGTTCTTTTAGTCTAGATTAACTCATATATGTATCTACGTGGGAGTAAACCTGTTGTGATAGCCAAAACAAATCATCTTCCCTTCTTATGAATTATTTACTCGAACTTACATTCAATTAATTTTAATAGCAATATTTTTATTTATAAAAAATAGAAATATTTTTTTTTAAAAATAAGTTTAGAAATATAAATTTATTAATACAATTTCTTAAATGTTTTTATTATTAATTAACGATTAAATGAACTCGAGTAAACTAAATAAAAATGCTTAAGAGTGCTTGAACCCTTGAACTTTTGAAAAAAATCAATTAAGCCCTAATTTTTTTTGGCACCTGATTAAGCTCTTGAATCAATAAATTGAATCAATTGAGCCTTTTGACTAATTTAAACCATAAATTTTGTTGGATTTTTCTAAAGATATTAATGTCACGTTACACACTACAGTTCTATCATGTGACACTTATAGAGTTATTTAAAAATTATTTTTTATAATTTTTATAAGTTTTTTCTAGAATTTTTAGAACGTTTAAAGAATTTTTTAAATGAAATATTTTTTTAAAATATGATGGTAAAATTTTAGAGTATAAGAATTTAATTGGATAAAAAAAATCAATGACTTAATTTTTTTAAAGTTTGAGGCTTATATACCTTTAAGCCTAAAAATTTTGAAGAAAGAAAGTTTGAGGCGTATTTGATTCCGTGGTGAACAACAGGGATGGACACAGAGGGGGGCCTGGAGGGGGCAGTCGGCCCCCTTAAAATTTTGAAATTTATATATGATTTGGAAAATTTTTAAAAATTTTCTATGTATTTTCTATTGAAAATCTATTTTCGCCCCCCTAAAATTTTATAGTCCTCATTCCCTTAAAATTTTATAGGTTCGCCTCCCCTAACATAAAATCATGCGTTCGTTCCTAGTGAACAGTGAACACCTCGAGTTGAGGGGGAAGTTCTGTCGTGAGGCACTCTTAGGGTGCAGTTAAAACTAGGCAGCATTACGTAAATTCTTACTCAGTTGGTTTACTCAAATGGTAAGAATTTAGATTATAATATAAGAATTTGTGTAGTTACACAAATTCTTACCTAAGACAAAATCTATACAAATTCCTACCCAGTTGATAAAAATTTGTGTACTTATACAAACTCTTACCCAATTAATAAAAATTTTGATTTCACCTAAATTATTACTCAATTCCACATAAATTATTACCACAATAATAAAAAATTATGTCAGACCATATTTTAACCGCGCCCTAAGGTATCTTCCCGAGTGGAGAAATATGAAGGACTGACCAACTATTAAGGAGGCATTGAATGGGTGGGAACATTGACCGTTTTAGGGATTTCCAAATGCCTACACGACACTGCTTTCCCTAACTAATCTTATGTTTAGAAATTGGAATCATTCCTTTTGCGTTAAGGTTTCCCGCATTTGAAGCTTTCCGTTAATCTGGAAATTTATGAATATCTGTAAAAACATACTATAAAAAAACATTAATAATTTTATGAATCCTCAATAAAAAAAGACAGAGAAAGCGGACATCATTTAAAGTGATTTCGGATTTTCTTATTACGTTAAAAACGAGTTTGGATAAACTATATAATTATTTTATCTTGTATAGGTTCAAATCTTTATATCGACTTTGTAATAATAAAGCGATTTGAACTATGATCTTCTCAGATAAATATCATTCATTTCTCCATTAGAACCACTCATTGGTTTCATTACTAACTATATAATTATAAGTTCAAACAATAATAAAATTATATTTTAATATTTTAAAAAATATAATATTAATCTACCCCAAAACAATTTTTATAATTTCACCACTAATTAAACCTTGGATAAACTATTTTGTACTTTTTGTTAATTAAAATACTATAAAAATATTAATATTAAAATTAAAAAAATTTATGTATCTGACTCATCTATCGATTAATCCAGATTAAATACTACATAAATTTATTATAATGACAACTCTCTTAATTCAACTCAATTTATTTTATTCACAACATCATATTAATGAACTCATATTTGGTACATGAATCGAGTAAAAAACAATCTAAACTATATAAAAATGGTGGTCCAATTCGATCAACAAACCTAATAATAAATTCTTTGCATTTTTATTGGTGCTTGGCCCTAGTGATAGGGAGACACCTCTATCTTGCCTCTACAGTCCACAAGTTACCCGACCCTTCCAACCAAAACTATATAACATTTTTTTTCATATGCATTTATTGAATCTTGAATTAATCCCTACATCAAACGAGTATGATTGTCACGTATTTTCATTCATTTATTTATTTGTATCATGAATCAGCAAAAAATTAAATCATGGTTGCAAATTTTAATACAACATTTAATGAAAATCCTTTAATTAAATAACCACAAAATATATTGATTACGTAACTTCTTTTAATTCACAAATCAATAAAACTAAAAGTATAATTAAACGATAACAAAAATCTCCTGCCTATTTTCGGTATTTTTTAAGCTCAATACTAAAAATTAAATTTTAAGTCCTAACTTTAAATTATAAATCTTGAATCTTAAACCCTAAAAAATACACCCGGCTCCAAATTCTCCAAACTTTAACCCTAAACTTCAAACCTAAATTTAATAAATTTGATATATACAAATATATCAGGTATATGTTTTTTAAATATATACGTGAGTAATTATGTCATGCACTAGTGGTGAAAACTTTTTGTTTCCACAAACACCCTAGTTTTAGGGTTTTAATTTATGAGTTTAGAATTTAGGAATTGTGGTTAGAATTTAAAGTTTATGGGTTAGAACGTAAATCCCTAACATATTACCCTAAAAACTAAACCTTACCATCTAAACCCTAAATTCTAAATATATAAACCTAAACCCTAAATTATATTTATAAACCCAAAAACTAAGACGCTTGTGAAAATAAAAGGTTTTACCGTCAATGCATAAAATATTTTCTCCATAAATATAAATAAAATATGATTTAAATCACTCAACTTTTCGGACACAGTCACACAGCTAAAACCTTATAAGCAACAACAAATTTAGATTGAATAAGATAGCTATTTTGAATAATAAAAATAATGGATAGAATAGCCTTAAAAATGGCCACAGCCTTAGCTTAAACATTCCAAGAGAATAGATGTTGAAAACAACAACATTAAATATGGCTTGAGCCTTGACTTTAACATTCAACATCCCAACTTAGTCGAACTCATTTTTCAATTTCATATATTGTATTCTTTTATACATTACATAATATATATTAATAAAAATTAAATGATAAAACATTAAAAAATAAATAATATCTTATCGATTGTTATCAGAAATTTTTATTTAGAGTCAAGTTAGGTTAAACTTTTAAATATATTAAATTTTCAATTATTTATTTTTATTCGTATCAAAAATAGATACTGATTTTTTTATCACTCAATTAGACACGTCAGAGATATGCCCGGATCATTTTTGTTTCCTAATTTGACTGCACCGTGAAGGGGCTTTCCCTCCCATCCATTTCAAACCGGTGAAGATTTAATGCAAGGCCGAAATGGCCAACTGTTTTCAGCCAATGAAGAAGACCCACTTTAATGTTTACCATTAACTCACCCCACCTGCCCTGATTTAGGAACCGAGTTATACCCCCCCCCCCCCCCGAATGACCCATTTTCGACCGAACCATCTCCCATTTTTCGAACACAAAACCATGCTTTTCCCCCAACAAGACCACGATCTCATCTACAACCTCAAGCTCTCGTCTGTCGGGCCAGGTCGTGTCACCGGTTCCGACGTGGTCCATGACCTGACCGGCCTCGACTTAGCCATGAAACTCCACTACCTCAAAGCCGTGTACTTGTTCACCAGCCATGCAGCGGAGGGGTTGACCGTCACGGCCATGAAAGAAGCCATATTTTGCTGGTGCAATGATTACTTCATGACCTGTGGGCGGATCAGGAGATCCGAGCCGTCGGGTCGGCCGTACATAAAGTGTAACGACTGCGGCATAAGGTTCGTGGAATGTGTTTGCGATAAAACGGTGGAGGAGTGGGGTGAAATGGAGGAGGAGTCTAGGTGGAATTCGCTTGTTTATCATCGAGCCATCGGCCCTGAGTTATCATTCTCTCCTTTAGTTTACTTGCAGGTACTATAATCTTCTCTCTTTTAATGACCATGAAGATTGGTCTGATATCACTTTTAGAGTCAGGGCCCATTAATCTCTTATACGTTTCACCATCGAATAGTGTCTATAAACTTGTACACTCGCACAATCGAACATTACATGGTCAACCTTGTGTCCCGAATCTGAAACAATATGATATTTGATATAAGTCTAAAAAAATGATTTCGAATCTGAAACAATATTACCTTTTGAAAATTGAATCCAAAAAAACTCGAATCTAAAAAAGACTCCAACTCATGATAAATTAAACCTACCGAACACCCCTAGTTCTAAGCAGTACAAGTCGTATAGTTTGCTACGTACACGAATTTTATTTTTTAAAATAATGTTTTCTGTCCATTTAAAAATTAAATTTGACATACACATTTGTTAATTAGTCGAGTGATAAGGACCTTTATATTATTTTATCTCTTGTAGAAAAATTATATTATAGGTCTGACTTATCACATCATCAATGATCTCAACTAATAAAAACTACTCATTTCACCATTTTTTTTCTCATATCATTTTTTCAACGAGTGAATCTTCATTAATTTTTTACTAGTCATTTGGAAAATAGTTTTTTTTCTAAATTATTATATAAGTGAGTTAATGACATGAAAAATAGTGAATTTGATAACTTTTATTGGTTAAGACTATGACTGATATGGTAAGTCATGCTCATAGTATAATTTTTCTCTTGTGTAGGTTTGAATCTTGATATTTGTCTTTAAAATGTAAAACCGTTATACTTAATTCAAAAATAAAATAAAATCTGGCATAATTAATAGTTTAAATATTTTTCATCTTCGTCAAAAAAAACTTTTATATTTATTTATGTTTTAAAATTTTGAAAAGTGTATTTATGATTTTAAAAATTCATATTTACATATAAATATATCTATTCGTGTTTAATTGAATGTATTTGTGCTATATTTGCATGTATACATGGTTTTTAAACAGGTCACTTTGTTCAAATGTGGAGGAATTTCTCTGGGGATAAGTTGGGCTCATCTCCTGGGAGATGCATTTTCAGTCTCTAATTTCATCAACGATTGGGGCCAATATATGGCTACGCTCAAGGCCAATGGCTCCGCGACCGTCGCACCGAGGTCCCTGACCGCGGTTCCTAAGCTTGAACCACCTAATGAACCACTCTCCGCAAAACAAGTGAACCATGTCGGAGACCTTTGGGTCATTGCCAACAACTGCAAAATGGAAACCTTTTCTTTCAACGTAACCCCACAACATGTATCAAACTTATATGATGAAGATCACGGCACTAAACGTAAACCGGTGTCGGCTTTCGACTCGATTTGTGCCGTGATTTGGCGATCCATTGCCAAAGTCAGGGAAGGGTTCGAGCCACAAGTTGTGACGGTTTGTAGGAAAGATCCAAACCATAACAACAACAGTATTCTTGGTAACACTCAAATTATAAGGTCGATCAAGGCAGATTTCTCGGTCGTCGAATCGGATTTGAACAGGTTAGCATCGTTGATCGCCGACGATCAAGACCGAGGGTGCGACGAGAGGAACACAATTGAAGCAGCGGTTGAGAAAGATAAAGGGTTGACGGATTATATCATATATGGATCAAATTTAACATTTGTGAACTTAGTAAATGCAGGTTTTTATGAAATGGAGTTGAAAGGAGAAAAACCCAAGTTTGCATATTATTCAATCCAAGGAGTGGGTGATGAAGGAGCGGTTTTGGTTCTTCCAGGGCCGCCGCCGCCGCCGCCGCAAGGATCCACCATTGAAAATGACGGCGAAGGAAGCTATTTGGTGACCCTAACTTTGCCTGAGGGTGAAGCATCGAAGCTGAATGCTGAGTTAAAAAGGAATGGTTTACTTTAGCCTAAATTCAAAATAAATATAAAAAAGTCTTATTTAAACTTAATTATAAAATAGTTTTATAATATGTTATTATGGGCTGATGTGTCGCATCAAGTCGACCTCGATTAAGATTTGGGCATGAAAATATTTACGTCTTTTTTACTTGTTTTCTGTATTGAACTTGACAGACTGCAAATAATAGAAGCCTGATTTATATTTTATATACCAATAGTTTATAAATTGATATTATTTTTTTTAAATTGAACTGTTGATTAAATATCATTTTTTTTATCTATTAAGAGAACATAGATGCATACATTAAAACATAAGGGTACGAATTATTTAAAAGTTATATTAGAAATATAGAGATATAAATTAAATAGTCGATAAAAATGTAAAGAAAATATTTATATTATAGAAAATTTTAAAATTTTTAAATATGTGACTACCTCAACATCCCTCGATCAATCTCTATGCTGAAATCAAAAAGAGAAAATAAAACTATAAAATTTTGAGGGTTAAAAGTTTAAAATTGAATTACTAATTTTGAATAAATGTCAAAAATGTGTTTTTTTTTTTTTTTTTAGTTTAGAACTCCATCTAGACAATGTGTTGGCCTATTAGTATCTCATAAGATCCAACGAAAATATATATGTTTAAAAATAACCAAACCTGGAAAAAATAAAAACAAAAACTTTACAAAAACAATACCACAACTTGTACGAGATAAAATAAAAGTTTCTATTATTTTCATAAGATATTAAGCAAAGAAAGACAAAATCATAAATTTCAAAATAGATATGAAAAAATAAAGGTTGGTGCATAAAAAGCGAGTGAGTGTGAATAAAAAAATGGGAAAAAAAAGAGAAAGAGGATAAGATGGAGAAGGTTGACGTGGATCTTCAAACCACTGACACCAACAATTAATTAAAAATGTTGTTAAGAGGTTTGAGGGAAAAAAAAGAAAGAAATGTCATAATCGAGTTTAATAGCCTAAACAAACGTTTGTTGACAGCTGAATTTTTCAACTTCTAAAAACGACCATTGCAATGACAAACCAAGCATCAATCAAAAGAAGCAAACATTTGTGGATTGACTATTTAGTTAGTATTAATATATCATTTTTTGGGTGTGAACCCGAACTATGGCACTTTTACCGGGACTAGAACCCATGAGCTACAGAAAAAGATTACATGTTAACATGAGTTTTTAACCAACTGTTTTAAATTGTGTTTGACAAACTTATTTTTGATCTTCTATGGGTTAAAAGAAATTAATGCAAAAGGTTATAGTTCCAAAATTAAACTTAATATAATCCTCAAAAATCAATTCAAAACCAACATATTCAAGGATTTTTAACCGACGTGATATCAATAGACTTAAGAATTCAAGTATACTCTCGTATTTTGTTTATTATTTTTAATGATTCAACACAACAAATTTTAGTTGATTAAGATTGATATTATGTTAATTCAATTTTAACAAGTGACAACAGAGCCACGCTACTAAGAATGAATTGATTTATTTTATTTTTAGTTTATTGAACTTTAAACTTTGTATGCTTGAAGTTTTTTATTTGGATGCAGTTATATTTGTTAGAGTTTTTTAGGGTTTTAAGTATGGATTTTGTGCACCAACTGCATGTATTTATTTTAGAAAAATGATTGAAACAATTTAGTCTAATGGTTTAAAATCCCATTTTTTGGACTTTCTTGTAATTTTATTGTAGAAATTTTGGCAGTTATTTGTTTAAAGACATTTTGATAAGAAAATATAAAAAATAGGGTTTAGATTTGGGGTTATAATTTGATACACAATGTGTATAAAAAAAATCTACACAATTTTTCCTATTTTAAATATATATTCTAAAATTTAAATTTTTAATCCTAAATCCCTAAATCCTAAACTTTATATTTTAACTTTTAAACCTATAATTTAATCTCTAAATTCTAAACTTAAAATAATTCTTAATTTTAAGAAGTTTATATAAACTTTAATTTGTATATTTAACAAAGTTTCTCATTAATTTCATATTTGATTTAGGAAGTTGCGGTGTTATCTTGACGTCACTAAAGATAACGTAAACCATTTTGCATAGTGTTCAGGATGGTACGGTGTCGTGTCGTGATTTCATTACAAGATAGGATTGTCCGATTTTGGAATGGCTGTATGCATCGGGGTATTTATCAAGGATCCCATTAGTATTACTTTTCAAATCAGTTTTTGAAACGTTTTTAGTTTTAAAAGCTGGTTTGAGGTCAAAGTAATGCTAAACAGATAATTTTTAGAAAAAAAAATTGTGTTCGAAAAATAATTTTTAACTCAAACTCAAAAGTTGAAATTTTTAGCTTTTATGGTTAAAAAAGTGTTTTGGAGAGTCAAATTACAATTTAAACCTCTATTTGCTATTATTTTATTTATAATTTATAAACTTATATTTTTTTCGAATATATAATTATATGATTCATTTATTAATATTTTTATATTTTATTATAATTTATTAATACTTTTAAAAGCACTTTTGAAGAAAAAATTACTTTTGAAAAGTGTTTTTTAACTCAGACATAAAAGTTAAATTTTTTTTAATAAAAATATTTTTATATTTTTATAATAATTTAAGCTGATATATTTCATATATTATAACATTAAAAAACTTGAATACCATATATATACACATACATATATATATATAACTTATAATATTATGTTCAAAATGATCATTTATCTTTTAAAAAAACTTTATAACAACAATGTCAAACACTAAAATGATAATTGTAGCCCTATGCCCCCAAAGGGAATAATTGTATCTTCATTTTTGGAGAAAACAATAGTTTAGTAAATATTTTAAAAATAATAAAAAAAAGTTTAGTTTAGTGTGCCAAGGGGTAAAAAGAGATTTGCATATCCATTTAGAAAAAAAAAAAATTTGGACCCCATTTTTTAGTTTCTAGTTTCTAGATCCACCGCCGGTTGTAGGGCGTTGTAGTTTGGGTAATTTCGAGCCATTGTTATGTCATTATAACTCCAGACGGTTCCCATATATTACCTAGAGTGAAAGTAAAAGAACTTGTCTTGGCAGTAAAGTAATAACATAAGTAATTCTTTACCTACTTATCCATGCAGAAAATTTGTTGAAATTGTTATGTCATTATACTTCCAGTAGATTATAATCATTCTCCAGAGATGTCCATTTGTATCTTGTAGAAGGGGTATGATTCAGGCTATATCTGGACCGATGATTTCACGAGGATGGGTTCGGCAAGTTTTGAAGATTGTATACAGTATTGACATTCGAGGTTACAAAGTAGTGCAGGCTGTATCACAGTCGCTTATCGGAGGCATCATCAGACCGTAGCTCTAAGCGCATCTGTTCCAAAAGTAACTTCTCAACAGCATCCACAAAAGTTGATAAATTTTGTCGAACGTTCATGTCCAAGGAATTCGCCATTTCCTAAGGAATGAAATCAAGGAAAAAGAAAATAAAAAACGAAAACAATTAAGAAATTCATCAATTGGTAAGAGAAAAAACAGAAACAGGAAAGCTGAAAATCTTTTCTCATCCCATGATAAATGAAACAGCTAAATGCTTTTCCATGCCTTGATAGTTGATACTAGAAACACAGATAACTAGTACAACATTAAAGAAACAACTCAACTGAACTAAGCTAGATTTTGGTTTTAATTAACGGAACGATTCCACTTTCAGGAGAAGGTACTAGAATCTTCACAGTGCTCTTGAAATAAAAAAGTAAATAAATGCCGCCTACCTGAACCTTGCAAAGCAAACTCAATGAAATTCCCCTCGAGTGATGATCAGAGCTCTTGACGGATAACAACTTCAATGGAGATTCTGATAACGGCCAACCTTGAGATACCTTTATAAATGCATCAATTCCCCCAACCAAATGAGCTGCAATGGTCTCATCTTTCTCGATGTACTCAAAGCAATGCCTGCATTATTCAAATATAAAAAGCTTCTCTTTATGGCTATTGTCTTAGCACAAATGATACACTACTTCGGAAGTTCTGAAAATATTATATCAACACTTTTCAAACTTTACTTATGTGTCTCACCTTGACTTGTTTGTACTCTTCACGGCAAATCGTCTCAAAGTACTTAAGACAATCCTATCCTGCACTTTTCCCACAAGCCATTCCAATGAAGACCATGGCTCCGTTGCCACTAAGTTCGAGGATAGTTGCCTACAACATTACAATAGATAATACCCCTTAAATAAGGAATTCAAGTTAAGGTCTATTGTCATAGAACTAGATAAAAATAACGCTTTGTTTCCTGACAGGTTTATTAAGGCCAAACTAAAATGTACATCTATATAAATAATATATGTATATAGAGCAATTACTGGAAAGTTCAGTACAGGGGGGTAGGAAATAGGAATTACATACTTGTAGACCCTAAATTCTAAGCCCCTAAACCTAAGCCCTTAAATCCTAAACCCCAAAATTAGGGCGCTTGTAGAAACAAAAAGGTTTCACCACCAATGCATGAGATAATTTTCCTATTTAATAAATGCTGGTAAAGTATATTCCCTTTTATGACCCTTCTAATACTACACATGCACAAATGCACAAAATCAAACATGAAAAAATAGGAAGCAGCCTCCAAGTCAGAAATTGAGAAAACCAAACCTGAAAGACTTTGCAGCATCAAGTATATCACCTATGTAAACATCATTTGGGAACATCTGGCCAACACGGTACATCAATAAGCATTTCAGTACAATTGAACAAAAAGACATGAAGAACCAATATGATTCTTCTTTAGAAGCAAGTACAGCTTTTCTAATGCATGTTTAATTTGAGACAAAATGAAAGCATGAGCTGAAATTAATGAATTATCACGCAGAAGGGAAATTATATGAAAGCAACTTTTGTGAAAATATTGATGCCAATAAATTTTGAATTTTTAGTTTTTTTCATTTCCAGTTTGATTGCATTAAATGGAAAGGAAACGGAATCTTTTGGCAATTCCTAAAACCATTTTTCCCATTTCGGTTTACTTCACATGAATATCAAACTTTTAATTCTTCTACTTTAGAACAGAGATGCAGAAAAGAACAGATGATTTCAAATTTTCATGAAAAGTAATTACTCATACCTCAAGGTTCTTGATCTCCATGGTCCCATCATCCATAATCTCTACCAGCAATTCATGATTCATTTCAGATGGCTCATCAATATCTTCAATCATTGTTAGCCCCCAAACACCATCTACTTTTGGAATATATGTCTGCAATGACAGCCTAATGAAATTTCCATCAAAGCCAATGACTTTCAAGCCTTTCAATGCATCTTCAATCTGTTCTAAGGCATCTAATCTGAAAATAGAACAGAATGATATAGTGGGTATAAGATAAATGATATAGAACATATACAACTAAAGAAAAAAATTGAACTACCTTTTGAATGTAGAATCAAGATCCTGCAAAGACTTCAAAATTAAGTTGTTCTTCTCAATCTGACTTTCTAGTTCCAAAATCTGAAATGCATATATAGAAGGATACTGAATGCTCGATGAAGTAAAATGCATTGTGCTGTTCAGAACTCAGAATTTAGCATACATTAGTAGCATATAGACATAAGTAATATCGTAATTGAGTATATCAAACATCTTAGATAACTAAGAGAGTTAGAACTTACGCAGTCATCAAAGAAAAAAGATTCTTTTAAAGATGCTTACAGAGCAAAAAACCAATGCTAAAATTCTTGAAGTTCAGCCATCAGTTTAAACCCAATGTAGTATTCGAGAACTTAGTTTTAAAAAGCGCGCCTAGGCGCACCTAAGGCACTGGGCGAAGGGAGGCGCGGAGAAAACGCCTCAATCACCGGAGGCGCAGGGAGGCGTCGGGAGGCGCGCGCTTTTCGAAAGGCGCTGGGCGCGACGCTTTTTGCGCCTTTGGGTTTCGAACGACGATTGGATGCTAATAAGACTAAACTAAGAATTGCTGAAGATTAAGAAAAATTGCAGGAAAAGAATGGAGTTTGGATTGAAGGCAGCTCAGAAACGAGAGAAGATCAGAGAGAACGGAGGAATTTTGTTTTATTCAACACAGTGAAGCCCTAGTAGTATTGGGGGGGGTGGGGTTTAACCCATTACATGAAACGGTGCGTTTAGGCAAAAAAACTAAAAACATAAACTAGAACCTATAAACACGTGTATCAGGTTATAATTCTTTTTTAGGGTTTTAACCCTAGTGTACCAGGTTATAAACCCATTACACGCAAGTTGGTGAGGTTGACTAAGTCAACAAATTATTTAAATACTAAACAAAATGGTAAAATTGGGGATTAGCCTCAAATCCTTTAGGATTTCTGATTTGACCCAAGACTATAAGAAATCCCAAGACCCTAAACTTAACATAAATCACAAATTGCCCCCAAAATATATTATATTTTTCTAAGTTTTCAAATAATATTTTTTATTAGAGTCTTATTCATATTAATTTTATATAAATATTTTTTATTTTATTTCCCATTTTATTTATTTTTATAATTAAACTATTACAAATAAAAGTTATACTTATTAGCTATTTTCATTCCTTAATAAAGAATATAAACTTTTTTTAGCGCCTCGGTTCCAGATACCCTTAGCGCCTTGGTGCGCCTCTTAAAACTAAGTTCGAGAGGCGAGAAGAAACAAAAGAACCTCAAACTTTTGCTCCTCATTTGCATCCATCAGATTTGATTGATGTTCATCATTCATAGAAGAGTCTAAGCATGAATCCTCTTCCACTACCTCCTACAAAACAAAATAAGAAAAAGAGCCGAGTATTGAAGTTTGGCTTCCAAATTGATTTCAAACTGAATGCTTATCAACCCATCAAGATTGGTTCAGAGAATGAATTAACATAGGAGAAACAACCTGAGATGCAATAGAATCCAATGCACATTTCAAGCCTTCAAGATTGCCTTCCAGTATATTCGATTCTGTAAAAATAGAAGTTAAAGGTAAAGTATGCAAGAGTAATCGCATGTGAAAATCAAACCCAAGTCAAATGAAGCCTCACCTTCAATATGATTTCTTGATAGATCTTCAATTTCATTAGAAATCTTAGCACTTTCAGCCTCCACTTGATTAAGCTCCTCTTTCAAGTATGCTAGGTATTTATCTACATGAATAATTAAGAATAAAAGAACCAATTAGCATCAACACAACCAAGCATTGCAACCAATAGATATTTTCCTATGATGTGCTAGGTATTCATCTTTTCTGACCCAGGAACTATTACTATTATTTTCTATTATTTTAGTGATGTTTATTAATTATTAGACATATAGGTAGATGGCTAGGATTACACGTTATCTTTAGGGTTTAAATATAGAATTAACACTTTATTTGTAACCCTAGTATAAAGAAGCTATAAAATACTTACAACCACAACATTATTATCATTATTATTAGAACTAAAATAGAGAAACTAGAGTTTTTTATCAAGAGTTCCAACTTCTATCTTACTCGTTTTCAGCCTCATCTCTTTCAATTGCTGTGTAAACCACAGAATTTTGGCATCTGAGCCTAAGTAGATCATAGGGTTTGCAATTAAGCCATGGTTAGGCACAGTAGAGGTTGAGGAAGGGGGAATCAACATCAATAAAAATAATTGGCTACAACACGACATGAAATTGAAGAATTGTTGTGTGCAGTTTATGCTAGGCTGTGAGGCGCAAGGGGACTCTAGATAGAGATTCCTGAAGGTGCCCATAACTAGTTTGACATACCAAAAGGTAGTCTCGTTTGTAAGTACAATTGCAATGAAGAAAAAAACCCTTTCATGATGCTGCGCCTGAAAACCCTGCATTACTAGGTGGATTGAAGAAGCAGTTGGTGCATACCCTTGACTTGAACAGGGTGGTATTATTGAAATTCCTGGTTTTCATGGAAAGACAAATGTGGAAGAGCAAGAGTATGATATGTTAGATTTAAAGAAAATGAAGAAATTGATGTGCATCAAATTCAAGGAGTCTTTGGTTGTTCATAGAGTGATGACAGACGACCTCAAAAGAAAGAATCGATAGGAAGCAAGTCAAAAATCTTCTTGATATCACAATGGACACAAGGTTGCTTCATGGTTCTAGAGGAACATCTAGCAAGTATGCCATAATATTATTACTTGATGTAAAAAGGACTGCTTTAGTTTCTATATTTGAAACAGATTCTGCTAAGGGTGAATCTAATGCCAAACTCAAGAAAAAGCAATAAAGTTTGAAAGCAAGTAACACTGAAAAGGTGATGCAATCTTTCAAAGAAAAACTACTGGCATTGGACATCAAAGCTTTCTGAAAGCTGCAACTTGGATTCAGGTTCCAATGGTTTCAAGTGAAACAAGCAGAGCTAGAATATCCTCAAAAAAGGGAGAGAAACTTGTTGAAGCAATGTGTTATCAGATTCATCTACATTCAAAGCACTTTGCTCAAGCACGGTTCTTTTTTTGCACTATTAGCACGTTAATTGGATGATTGGTTCAAGACCTAAATTCATGAAAAGGCCATGAACAGGAGTGCATGACTATTCTCCTTGGTGTCCAGACAACAGTCATTTGTTTGAAGCTGTTGGTCTAGTTCGTTCATGCTCTGATACAACATCTATGTGACCAGTTCCACATAGAGAGAAACTAGAGGTTTTATTATCCTACGTTTTTTAAAGTTCCACCTTCTATCTCACTGGTTTTCAACATTATTTCTTTCTATTGTTGCTGTTTTTCTCCCTAAACCACACCATTTCTTACTGTGTTTTCTGATGATTTTTTTCTCAATTATTTTAATTTATAAAATACTTGCATTGCAGGCATGTAGTGTTTCAATATTAAACACATTGGGCATGTTATCCGAAAGAGCATCAAAAACCTTAAATGGATCCTAAACTATCCACTTCGTCCCATATCAGGTTATCTAACTAACTTTTTTAAATCTATATTCCACCAAAAACAAGGACTTTCGGCGAGAAAGAAAAAAATCCATAATTATAACTAAAATTTCATACAATTGGATCAAATAACTAAAACGAGCCAACAAGGTCACTACTTAATAAGATAGCCTCTTGAAAACCCAATACTCCATTAAAAAGTGGGGGAAAAGGGGGAGAGGAACACTAACCCAAGGGAGAGAACAATAAATAGGAATTTCTTAGGGTAATTATTTCATACATTAGCGGTGAAAACTAAAAGTTTCCATAAACGCCTTAATTTTAGGGTATAGGGATTTAGTTTAGTATAGGATTTAGAGGTTTAGATTTAGATGGTTAGAATTTAGGGTTTATAGGTTAAAACTTAAATCCCTCCTTATATTACCCAAAAACCTAAAGGCTAAACCCTAAATTCTAACCATTATCACTAAATTCTAATACCTAAATTAAATCCCTAAACCCCAAAACTAAGTCGATTGTGTATTGAATATAAATCCATTTTCTTTAAGTTGAAATTGTACATGTACATAGGCAATTTATTTTAATAAAACCAAAAAAATCTAAAATATTAAAGGAAACGTACCTAAATCTTCAATGCCCAAGAAACCCACATCAGAATACTCTTCAATAATTTGCTTCACTTTCCTCTGCATAGATCCACTCTTAATTTATTTAGAAACAAAAAACGAAACCCTAAATTGTAACAATTTAAAAAGCACACAGAATCACCTCGAGGTGAGAAGAGCAATCATTAAGCAGCTTCTCCGAATCCGAAGAGAGAGCTTCACTCTCAACTTCATTTTTATTGCTACCATGAATCTCTGAGAGCTCACTTATTCGGCTGAAAACAATATTAAATTTTAGAGGGGAAACAAAAAATAGAAAATTATGATTAACAATTTGCTTCACATTATTAATAAGATAGGAAAAAACCTGCGGATAGATTGAAGATTGAAAGGTTCTGCTGCAGAAGAAATCTCCATCGGCTCCGCCATTTTTAACTTTTTTATTTTGTAAATAAAACTAGTCTCCCTCCTGTTTGAAATTGGTCGAGTACATTTATTTCTGATTCGGCTGGGAAAATGGCGGGCTGGCCTACTTAGGAATCATTAAAAAATATATTTTTAGATTGTTTGATTTGAGTGTTTGTATTATTGTAAAAAAGTATTTTTAAGTAAATAAAATATTTATTTTAAATTTTTTTTAAAATATAGAAAGATCGGTGATATGAATGATGATAAATGAGTAATTTTGTTTAAAAGTGCTTTTGTAAAAGTTAAAAGATAAAAATTTTAACTTTTAAAAAATATAAAAATACATGTCCTGCATTATTTTTGGTCTCAAAATCACTTTTGAACCCCAAAGCACTTTTCAAAAGCATTAAAGAACGGGGCCTTAATATTTGTCTTGTTTTGTTTCACGAGTTTTCAAATACAGTCTTAATTTTTTTATTCTAATTTTAGTCCAAACCTTTTTTTAGATAAGTAGAATAGGGGTGGGCATAAGTCGGGTCAGGTTTTTGGCCCACTTGAACACGACCCGAAAATAAATAACTAGACCCGAATTTGACCCGACCCAAAAATAAATACACTAAATCCGATCCCGACCCGACCTATAGAAAAATTATTTTTAAGGACCTACTTGTAAAAAAATAATTTTAGGAGACTTAATTGTAAAAAATTATAATTTAAGGACTAAATTGTAAATGAAAAATCAAATTTAAGAATCTAATTATATAAATATATATAAAGATGGGGTATTATTAGAAATATCCTTATAAAATTTAGGGGAAATTACACAATTAGTCCTGGTCGGGTCGGGTATGGGTGTTCCCGGTTAACCAAAATACTACAACAGTTAACCTATAAGTTATGTTCTTAGTGCAAAAGTTACATGTTCTTAGTGCAATAAGAGGGGAAATGCATAGAGAATGTACCTAAGAATGTATAGAAAATTAGTGACTCTTTCTTAATGGTTAACCAAGAACACCCCTAGGGTCGGGTCGAATAATTTTCACCCTAAACCCGAACCTGACTTCACTCTTAATAAAAACCCGACCCGAACCCATTTTTTCATTAAAAAAACTAACTCGATCGGGCCGGGTCGGGTAAAATGCTCATCCCTAGAGTAGAGATGTAATTACATTCCAAAGATAAATATTGTAATTCGAATCTATATAAAATGAGATAATATAAGTATTTTTGACCACTCACCAATTAATATTAGTCTAACTTATTTTTTTATTAAGTATAGATAACCTTGTAAAGGTAAATACTAATTTTTTTTTTAATTTAACTCGAATAAACTTATCTAATTCAACTTATTATTTATTTCATTAAAATCAATTTAAAATATTTTTTAATAGTCTTAAGGTGATTACAACATAGAATCTGTTCATACATATTCTTAACCCTTTGACAATTAGAGATGGGCATTTTACCCGACTCGGCACAATCGGGTCAGAATTTTCTATATAGAAAAATTGGTTCGGAGCGGGGTTTTATTAAGGGTGATTTCGGGTTGGGTTCGATTTTAGGGTGAAGATTATCCGACCCGACTTGGCTCGGGGACTAATAGTGTAAATTTTCCGTATATATTTTAGGGATATTCGCAATAATGCTCCTCTTTATATTTTTTACAATTAGGTCATTAAAATTGTTATTTTACAATTAGGTCCCTAAAATTTATTTTTTTAATAGGTCAGGTTTAAGTATATAATTTGCTGGTCGAGCCGAGCCGGGTCAGGCTTTTTAAAATATGGTGTTGGGTCGAGTTCGGGTTTAGGGTATATGTTTTTGGGTTGGATTCGAGTTAGCCAAAAAACCAACCCGACCCACGCCCATCCCTATTTACAATGCACATACACCTTACAAACAAAGCGATTTGAACTTGGATCTCCTAGGATGAACATTATCCGTTTTTCCATTGAGACCACTTTGTTGGGTTCAATTAAAAAAATAAATTAAACTAAGATGATAAAAAAAACCCATTTAATCAAAAGTTTTCACACATATCAGAGGAAATTAAATATGGTAGTTGAACATTTTATATTTTTGTTAAGTTTATTGATGCAAGAAAAATAAAGGAAATAAATAGATCTGAGAAACTTGAGCCTATGCATTTTAAGGAGTTGCTGCACCAAACAAATATATATGACTTACAATTTACAACATTTTACATATTTTTTAAACTGTAATTAATCCAAGATTTAAAATAAAAAATGTGTTTAAGATTATTTATATTCTTAAACTAAATTTAATATTTTTTATTTTCTACTTCTTTATTTTTATAATTACATATATATAATCATTAAATTGAAATTTTAACCTAACAAATAATTTTTAAAATTTTATAAATATATATATATATATATATACAGAATGTATATATTTGGGGTTTAAATTTTCATAAAGTTTTTATAATTACGTATATACATTTTATAGAAAAATTTAAACCCAAAAATGTATATGTAATTATAAAAAATTTAAATCCAATAATAATTATTAATTAAATTAAAAAGGTTACTACAATTATTACATGTATGTAATTATATAACTAAAAAGTGAGAAAAATTGAATTTAATTTAAGAATGTAAAATATTAAACTTCTTTTTATTTTAAGTATTGCATAACTAAACCTACTATGAACTCTTTTTTTCTCCTTCTCTTTAAGTAAGGTTAAGATTAAAATTAAAATTTATCAAAAAAATCTTACACTTAAAAATATATAAATGTTGTAAATCGTTAGCTAATTAGATTGTTTGGTGCAGTGATTTAGGTGCACCCTACTCCGTAAAAAGTCGTTCAAGCCACTCAAATTCACTTTTATTGACTTCATATTTCTAAATAAAACAATTTAAATTAAAAACTATTAATTAAATGATAACACGTCACACGCATCACAATTAATTGAATCAATAAATTTATTAACCTTTTGTAAACGGTAAGTTTAGCCGTTTTGTAATTTTCTCTGACATTGATATACAGTTAGACGTTAATATTTTCATTATATAAAATTTTAAGGCTTAAGGTTATCATAACTCATAAGCCCTCAACTTTTTAAAAAAATTTGTACCCAATTAAGTTCTTATACTATAAAATTCTATCAATTCATCATTCGACCAATGTTGACCGTTAAATCTAATAATTTTTTTGAATCAATTGGTGTAACATGTCGTGTTACAGTGTTATCACTTGACGTTTCTAACATTTTTTATTTTATTTAAAAATTCTAAAAAACTTATAAAACTTATAAAAAAATAGTTTTATAAAAAATATATAAATATCACATGACATAACTGTAGTGAATCACGTGACAATAATTTATCAAGAAAATAATCGTTAAAATTTGATAGTCAAAATCAATCAAAGGACTTAATTAATTAAATTTATTGGTTTGAGGGCTTAATTTAATGCATAAAAATTTATGTGCTTAATTGATTTTTTTTTTTAAATTCAAGGACTTAAAATAACTCTTAAACCAATATTTATATATATATATTACGAAAATATTGGATAAAATTTTAACACCTTTTTGTTTGGTATTACATTGAAGTCATAACTGTCTCATGTCCAATGTTCTGGTTCGTGCTCAAAACCTGAAACCTGAGTACAACTTGTTCTAGACATATATTAAGATACATTCTCGACTCTCCTTTCAATTTAATGTTTTTTTTATTTTTTTGAACAGGTAAAGCTGATGTTTATTAATGGGAAATCAAACTGAACAGAATACGATTGGGAGAAAAAGGGCAACGCCTTTTAAATTTAATGTATTTTTAATGTTTGCTGAAATTAGGGTATTCTGATACGTAGATTTGTCACGCTCAACATATTCATTATTTTGTTAAATTAAATTAACCGACTAGATTAAAATTTATATTGGTCCTCTTCGATAATTAATGAATAGATAATAATAAATAACATATTACATTAACTGTTAGCGGATAGCTGAAAGCATTAGCTAATTTAACTAGCGGATTACATTAGTTGATTGTATAAAAGTGTTTGGTTAAATTACCTAATAGCTGATAATTGTTTGATTATTTGAACAAGCAAAATAACATATAAAGACATGATTATATTTGATACGTGTTTGAATAATTTATTAGCTATTAACCTTTTGTATCTATTAATATTAATCAGGCTATGTACATATTAATTTTTTATTTGTAAAATTATCTTTTTAATATAATTTTAATAATTATTAAATATATATATATATATTAATTTTTTATTTATGAAATTATTTTTTAATTTTATTAGTTAATCAAATTTATGTTGTTTAGAGAAATTTTTATAATTATCAATGACAAAATAGTCTTTACAAGTCCTTTATCCAAACCTCTAACTCAAAAACTCATTTTATGAGCTTTTTCAAAATGAGAGGTTTTCACTCACTCCGCTATTACAATCATCTATTTACCAAACATCCAAATTAGTGTATTTGACTGGTCAAACCTCTAAAAATGCTTCAAACCTCTAATTTTAGCTAAAAAAATTATTTACCAAACATGGCCTATTGATTAATGGATCAATTAATTAGGTATTTGATCGATTAATAGTTAATTTTTTAAAAATTTAATTATCGGTTAATTTAATTCGAAGCCGGATAATTAATAAAAAAATAATAAATATTTAATATTTTTATATATTGCCTACATAATTTCATTTAAAGGCCAGACTTCTACCGTGGTCGTATATCTTGCATTAATATTTTTTAATGGCTTTAAAGTAATTACAATGTAATATAAGTTAATATTTTTTTCTTAACCTTTTAATAACACACAAATTGCAAACAAAACTGATTGAACTCGAGTCTCTTAAGATTAATAATATCCTCTTTTCTACTAGAAATTTAGGGGTGTTCATAGCCGAATTATTGGATACCCAGATGCCCAATAAGTCAAATAACACTACTATAGTATTACTCTATTCCATCCTCCCTTCCGCTTTATTAATTTGCCCTATGACCCAATTATGAACACCCCTAAGTGGGATCACTCGTTAGGACAATATACTAAACCAACAATCAATTGATTCAATGGAATGAGATACTAAGCCTACTAAGTAAGGTTAAAATTTGAATTTTGATGTTGTGTATGTTACAAATTAGATTAAGAATAACTATCATAATAAATATTTACAGTACTTAATCTAAATTAATTAATGAATAAATTAAATTTTATAGTTAAAAGAATAATCCTTTTACAGGGGATTGCTCAGCATGACACATTTGCAATGTTATTATAATTAAGTGAAGGGTAATTGAGATAAATTAAATTATCAAGGAAAATAATTTTGAGCTTTCTGTTGGGTGAATTTATTTGGTAATAAGATAATAATCATATTCGTGTTCAAATTAATTTTTCCATGCGTATGTGAATAATTTTTCATGTTTATGTGTTTGTATTTTATTTTTTCATAGTTTATATATAATTTGTTATTTTGATCGGTTTAGAGAAATTTTTGTGTATTACATATTTCACATGATTTATTTTGATATTCCAAATCAAGAAAATGTGTGTGTGTTTGTGACATATTTAAATTCGTGATTTTTTTCATATATAAATTATTAAATTATATATATATAATGATACTAGTTTTGGGACCTAAACCACCGATCATAACCCATTGGCCATGAATCATGCTATTCCCTAGAAAATTATTTAGGGCTTAGGCCCCCATCTAGATTTGTGGGCTTAGGTCAAATTATTAAGATCTTTTTCTCCTTTCAAAGGTTGGAATTGTTACAATATTAATGACAATGAGATGATTTCGAACAGTAATATCTTCGGATTTATGAGTAAGGTCTCGTTTTTAGTTATGTTTAGTAATTTAAGTAGGCGTTTGTCTATTATTTTATTACCAAATAGCCGACAGTTTGATTGTGAACGGCTGTTTATCCACCATTTTTAACGTTTAAACGAATGTTTGCCCACAACTAAATTTTTCAACTTCTGCCAATGAGCGTTTAATCTCAACGGCTGTTTGGTTGTAACAATGACAAACGAAGGCTAATTTAACTGATGTAACTATTTTGTAAAATAATTAAAAAGATAAATCATTATGATTTTCAATTATCGTACCATCGAATTAAGTTTATTTTTTCAATTAAAAATAAATTAAATTTATTAAGTTAATATTATATATAATAAATAAATACATTTTATTCAATAGCATGTTGAGATACTGAGATATCTTTGATTTGACTCTCTAATTTTATTAGTTTAATTATTTTAACGCTCAAACTTTATTGTATTTTATTTTGGCCCTTGAACTTTTATTATTTTTAACCAAATTGACTCAAATGTTATGAACCAATAACACATTTAAGTTTACTTCAACTAGTTTGCCATTTTTCTCCTATATCATCAAATTTTTTTTTGAAGACTTCAACTAATTTATATTTACTAAAATATTGATATAAAATTTTTATATAATTTTTAATAATTTTGTTGCAATAAGGGAAAAATAATTTAATAATTTTGTTGCATTTTGACAAAAAAATTTCAAGCGCCAAAAAGAGTACAATAAAAATTTAAAGGCTAAAGCAAAAAAACTAATCAAGTCGAAAGCCACCAGACAAAACCCAGCGGAGAAATAAAAAAGTGAGGATGAGTCGTTCCCAAACGAGATCTAAAAAGCAAGAAGCTCTCTCCCACAACATCATCGACACCTGCCTTTACAGGGACCGAGGAACCTTTAATAAAAAAAATGTCCTAAGCTTGGATCTTGACCGTCGGGAAAAACATTCCCAACCAAAATAATCACTGCAAAATAAATGAAATAATCTCAAAAGAAGAGAAGACACGACACATGACAATAAAGTATAAAAAAAAGAATGCGGGAGGGAGGCGACTACCAAAAGAGATGGTAACTGATCGTCGAAAAAAAATAAGATTCCAAGTAAACGACTTTTAGGTGTTAGACGGTGAAGGAGATGAGAAATTAAAACTTTCGAGACTACTAGAACCATTCTTAAGTTCAATCGATTATTATTTTATTGATATACTTTATATATGAATACCAAGCTCTCTAAACATTTTTTTAGGGGAATCTAAATTCACCCATAATTAAAATTTTAGGGTAATGTTAAAAGGATTATTATTTCATACACATGAGGTAGAAAGTTTGTTTCTACAAGCGCCTTAATTTTAAGGTTTAGGGTTTTAGTTTAGTGTTTGGAGTTTAGGGGTTTAATGTTTAGGGTTTATGGTTATAGTTTAGGATTTAGGGTTAGGGTTTTGGTTTTAGGGTAATATGGTTAGGAATTTAGGTTTTAACCTATAACCCTAAACCTAAAATTCTATCAACAAACCCCAAATTTAAAAATACTACACTTAAACTCCTAAACAAAGTCTCTAAACTCTAAAACTAAGGCGCTTGTGTAAACAAAATTTCCACAAGTGATTGTGCATGAAATAAATACCCATATTAAAAGACTAAAACTTTTAAAATTTTAAGACAACAATTTATTAAACTCTATTAACTTTTGAACATTTGACCCTTTAAATTCAAATAATTTGTTTTCAACTACAGATAAATTTTACTTAACATTTAATATTTACATTCTCTCCTTAGTATAATCGGTCAATTTAACAATTCAACCGGCAACCGGAGGTGTTGCCGAAGGAACATTGGATCCGGTTTCTTGACGTTGGTTCTGTGTTTCACCAACTGTAATCGTGTCCTTTTATATCGAAAAGGAGATTGTACCAATCACATACCGTGTGTAGTAGATGCATGAAAAAGACAATCGGGGGGACCAATTCAAACAAACCAAGTTGAATGTGGTCCTAATTTGGACAATGGCCATAGGGATCTAAAGGTTCCAACATCAGGAATATGCTGAATTTGGTCCTTAGGAAAAATGCCCATAGGGATCTAAAGATTCCACAACAAAAAATTATGATGTATTTTAAAAAACTATGTGCGGTTGGAAAGATATACAACAACGAGAAAGGAAAGGGAATATGCTTATTTCTTTTAAATCTTCTTTTGGTTTATATATTAATATTTTTGTTTTTCATATTCGTTTCACGACTCATGTATAAAGTTCCGTGATTGTTTTATCCAACAATATCGTTTCAAATACGATAATATATAACCGTAGGAGCCAAGTAACCCATATTTCGAGTGTATATCTCATCAAGTATCACATGCTAGATTGATTTGAGTAAAAAAAAGAAATCGTAACATGTTAGATTGTTATTATAGTTTTTAAATAATTTGTTTATTGCTTGTAAAATTAAATTTATCATTTATATTTGTAATTTTGGAGATTTAATGTTGAGTATATGTTTTAATATATAAAGATTTCGATATTTATAACTTTATTAAATATATGACTTGTAAATTAAAATTGACCATATATTTTGATCAACAAAGTAATAATTTTATTTTTATTTTTTTGATATAGAAATTCTCTTAAACCCGTGAAGATTTGATAGATATAAGAATAGGGACGAAAAAAATCTCTTAAATATGTAATAGAGATTTCTAATATTATCCTACAGTAAAAAAACGAAATTGTCCCCGCCTCACCCAATTTCCGCCCCGAGTAACATTGACACTATACAATTATAAGTTATGGAAAGCATAGACATGACGTAAATTTAATAATATAACAATAATATAGGAAAATAAGAAGGAATGGAATTATGTATGTGTTGTAAGTTCAATCTTTGAGGACCACTTTTTTGTTCTTATATTCAGTGAAAGATGGCCGGACAGGGTCTTCCATAGGGGACATGCACATGTTTTATTAATGGGTGACTTAATTATGAGTAAAGTTACATTTAAGTTATTTAATTATTAAAAATTATATTTAGGTTATTCAATTAATATTATGGTTATATTTAGGTCACTCGACCATTAAATGTTGTCTTTTAATTGAGTATAATAACAGTTTTAGTCATCGACTATTTATTTTTAAATATTGTGTACACAAATAATAATATCTATTAAATATGAAAATAAATAGATGTGTTTATTTGTAAGAAAAAAATATATTATTGAATCAAAATTAAATTTTTGTGTATATAGATGAAACAAAATCAAACTTTCATGTATACAACTGCACCAAATCAAAGTCATTTATCACATTGTCCATTTGGCCTTACTATTTATCTCAATTTTCAATGATTTGATATTTTTTTATCATAAAGTATAATTTTATTAATAAGAAAATTATACAGATATTATTATCGAGGAGCCTCATTAAAAACCTCCTTAACCCTAAGTGGAGAAAAAGAGTACTCCCCGCTAATGTTGAGGGATCTAATCGAACCAAGCTTAGCACAACTAAACCAAAGCAAAGAACAACAACCGAACACCCCACACTAAATCAGACCAACCACTCACTTTTTAACTGCCACCGTCATGCATACACTAATGAAGCACTAAATAAGAAAGGGAACAACACTCTACGTCGCTAAACACCCGAGCCCACCTTCCGAACAACCTTCTTCTTTGCCAACAAACCCAAACCCTGCACATTCCTCGACAACACCTTCATCACGCCAACTAATCGTCTCCCCTCGTTCGATCAATCTCGCTATATCTTTCACAATTGTCTCCTCATTCCTTATTGTCGACGCGCCTAAAAGTTTGCCTAATTCTATAGTCGCGCGTGCCTCTTCTAAATTCGATTGTTGCTTTTCCTCCAAATTTGCCCTCGCCTCTTTTAAAAAAATATAAAATTTTCAAATAAATAAAATAATTAATGATTTGTATATAACATTTTAAGTAATTTTTACCATTTAAAATATAAAATACTTATTCTACTTTATAACATATAGAAATAGAACACAATTCAATTTAGATAATTTCGATTTTTAAGTAATTGAATTGAATTGTAATTTATCCAAAACTCAACTCAAGTAAACCGGCCAAATTCTAGGACGGTTGATTATTTAGTTAACCGATCAAACAATCTTTTATGGCTAACCGATCTATCGTTGCAAATATTTCAGACCGTCATCAAAAAGGATTTCGAAAAATTATCGTTAATTCAATAAATCAATCTAACCATATTTTATGTTTTCATTTTTTTTTTTGCTCAGCAAGTATGATTTATTGTCGGGAATATACACAAACAATCGTCACGTGCCTCATTAAACCCCCTAATCCTAGTCGGAAGAAAATAATACACATGACGACAACAAAACAAGGGATAAACACCGAAGCAAAACCAACTAAGGAACATACCACAACATAGCCCATACCAAACACACATAACACACTCGGAGCTCACAACAGAGTTTGGAACCCGAACAACATCAAACCCGCACAAAACACCAACCCATGCCGAAATAAAAGAAAACATAACCGCGTCTCATACTCGAACCAACACAGCACCACTCAACAACACAACAAAGCTTAAAGCACCCTACAACGCCATGCACCTCCACGCACGCACAAAGGCGCACCCAACGAAGCAACCAAGCTGCCAACCATATCGCACCCTTCACCAACCACATCGCACCCTTCACCCGATCGAAGCCACACACACCCATCCTCGAAATAACCAGACCCAAAAAATTCATAGACTCACAAGGAACACGCTCGATCACTTCACACCCTTATCAGCTAAGACATCAATGAGAGAGCCGCCAAGGCCTACGCCAAGAATGTAACACCCACCCAATGGCGATACTCGAGTCCCGAATATTCCATGATACTATACGCATGATCGAAGCTTCACCCCACTCTCTGAGATAACACGACGAAGATCGCGAACAATGTCCTCTTCCCTCCCAATCGTCTGAACCCCAATCAACTTACTCAACTGAAGCGTAGCATCCACTTCGCGACGCAACGCCTCTTGATCCTCACCCACCGATTCACCACTTGATTCTTTCCCTAGAATTTTCTCGGATTTACTTTTTCCAACACCTGCATTGCTGCTTTTAGTTCCACGCTCAACAGGCACCACCAAGTCCAGCAATTTCATAGCACTTACGTTAGGTTGAACTTCCTCAATTATAGGCTCAATAGGTACCACATATCTCACGTCTAATGCCCCAATTTCCCCAGCCTGTACCGGCAACCACTCAAACCCCACCGGACAACCCACTAACATCATACCATCCAATCCAATCCATCTATTCCCAACCTGAGATGGTGGCTCTTCCCTTGAGACCATTCCCACTTCTTCATCCGATATCCAACCTCCTAAACAAGATGGGATTTCAACAACTCTCTTATCTGACAAGCTTGGCTCATTCTATAACGCATTTAACTACCACACAGGGGACTTCTGCACCCAACTTGCTCTGCAATGTCCTTGTTACGCTGCTCATCCTCCATCCTCCCTAGAGCCAACCCGTCCCAATTGATCCCTCTGCAATTCATCCGACCCTACATTGTCTTCATCCTCGCTATCAACCTCAGAACCGTACGCCAACTCGCAATTGGAACGTAATTGAGATTCCAACAACGATTCAAACTCCACCACCCGCACCCGGAACATCTCACCCTCCACATCCAACTGTATGATCTCCTCAATACGTTCTAGGCGCTCAGTTTCAATCAGGATCTGCCCCCTTTCAAAAGAGTTAGATTCCAACACTGAATCATCGCATCGAAGCCATACTCCCCATCTTGACGCGATATTATCAAAAGTACCACGCGACCACGCGTGCATTGGCAAACCGCTGATCGACAGCTAGGCACAACGACCACCTCTATCACACGATAGATCCCAATTCACCACCTTCGCAAACCATTTGCGCAACGCCTCATTCTCTACGACTCTCCGACGCGTATCCATACTAGAAAACACCAACAACATCCGTGATCCGGCAATTCTCATTAACGAAAACCCCACAAGATCTACCTCTTTTAATTCCCTAGCCAATGTCGCAATTGCAAATGGGACTCGACACCATGCCATGGCGCAGCATTGCATGATCCCTATCTTGCCCTCATCCTTTACACCTTGAACCATCTCATTCGACCTTTGATCCACTCTGTCCCTCCTTCCTATACTGCAGCCTCTCTCATTTTCAATCGATCCCTTTCGTTTCCAATACACATCCCGCGTCCCTCTCATCGCAAACGCAACCCTCAATTTCGCTCTATAAATCCACTTACCATTAAGCCTTTCAATTGCCCGCAACGCCTCCTCCTTCGTGCTCATACTACAAATCCGAATCGCGAACCATGGCGCGTACGTTTTGCTGGCACAAATACATCAACCTCCTGACCATGACGATAAAAAACCTGTCATACCCCCTTCCAATGAATTTGATCCGAAAGGTTATCCACAAAGATCGTCCAACACCTGCACCGGCTGCTCTCTTCCATTGGAATTATCAATCCTATAGAGTGCACAGATTTACATTCCAATCATTTGATAATAAAAACGGAGCAAAAACTAGGCGTGGGGAGATAATTACTTTTATGTTTTCATTTAATTGTTTTGTTTTCGTACCACATAACAAAGTTGAAGTGAAATGCGTAGGGTGGACTATATTTTAGTTTTAATCGAATACATTAGTTAATGGTTGAACAATTTTAGTTGGAAATCAGTTAAGATTTTTTATGGGCAATGTATAATTTTATTAAAGTAAAAATCATACGAGAAGTGAATATCACGAGTTTCGTTAAAAAAATTTCTAATTCTAAATTGAGAGAAAAAATATTCGAATATCCCAAAGAACACAAAGAAAAAAACCAACACCTGAAAAAGAACGTAATAAAGAGAACTGGATCGAGAGCACTTCCCTCACTTTCTTCTCTAAGTGTTGCATATGATGCACATATTAGAACTTTAAATAAATATTTTGACTTTTTATTTTGTTGTTTAAATTGGTTTAAGGGTTGAAATATTTTTACCATTAATTCCAATTTAGTAATATTGTTTTTTCTTTTTAATTGTATCAATTTAATTTTTATAATTTTTTAAAATCAATAATGTTGTTCATTCTTTTTAATTTTATCAATTTAGCCCTCAAACTCTCGAATTGTATCAATCTCGCACTTTAATTGTTGTTGACTAACAGAGCCGCTATCATCACTAGTCACCCTTTGTCATATTAGACCCTTTGTCGTTAAATAATTAACAATATCTAAGTTAACATGTCCATATGTTATTTTATTTAATATATTAATGTACTGCAATAAGATAATGACATATCAATTTTAATGATATAACATTACAATTGATGTGATTTTTTAAAATATAATTTTAAAATAAATAAGTAATTCTAAAATTATCTATTCATACTATCATGTCATCAAAACTGATTTGTCATCATCAACATGGCAAGACATTTAGTGATAACAACTGATGTGGAAGTAGATAACAGTCATATGCACATAATTTAACAGTTTTGTCAATCAACGACAATCAAAGAATAAGATTAATACAATTCAATTGTCCAGGTACTAAATTAGTAGAATAAAAAAAACAACGTTACTAATTTTAAAAGAGCACAAGTGTTAAATTGACGCAATTAAAAAAGACGAGATAATATTATTAAATTGATGCAATAAAACTTTTGTTTTAATTTAAAAACGTATCAATTTAATTAAAATTGATTTGATCCGGTTAGAATTTTTTATATATATTTTGGTTCAGTTCATGGTTGAGTATTTAAAAAATTTAACTAGTTTAATTAAAGGTTAATTTTGATACACAGACCATATAAAATTTATTTTATAAGCCTGCATATTTATACTATAAATTCAAATCCTAAATTACTAAACCTAAACCCTAAAAAATTAAACCACAAATTCTAAACTCTAAATATTAAATTCTAAATACTAACCTTAAATTCTAAACACTAAAACCCAAACCCCTAAACTTTAAACCCTAAACTAAACCTCTAACTCTTAAAACTAAAAGACTTGTGTAAACTAAAATTTACACATGTGTATTTAAGTTTTTCTCTTTAATTAATACTTATTCGATTAATAACCGATTCCACTGTTTGAACAAACTAACAACGCAGACATGAGAAAGAACACAAGAGTCTTCCAAATTTCCAATACATTATTACCACCAACAAAAAGCTTACCCCACCACTAACTGATATAACACCACCAAAAGCTTACCCCACCACTAACTGATATAACACCACCAACCATCTATCAAATGTGAGGTTAGAAGACAATATTATTCGAACTCGAATATAAGTTCGAATTCGAGTACGAGTATACATACAAATCATTTCAAACAAAAGTAGTAGCTATCAAATATGATTTCAGAATCATAGTGATAGGCTTGCATTATTATCTTCATCATCATCATCATCATCAACATCAACAACTTTTTTTATGCAGATAAATTATCAATCAAAATTTCATTGCCCCACACAAAGATAAAAGAAATGCCAAAACTTAACTGTGAAGATCATAAGAAAAGATTCAGGAAAAGACAATGAGTAGGGAAAAGGGATCATTTTTATTCCATAGAGCTTTTCAAAGTTCAATCACTACTAGTATAGACAAGCAAGGAAAACACAGTGCAAAAAAAGATAAGAAATTCTGTACCGAATCGACTGATCCTAAAGTTCCTAAATCTTCTAAACCTTAGCCTTCATCCTCTTCAGTCTTCCCTTCTTCCCAGATGATCTGTTAGACAAAGGACTTCGATTTTTAAAGTTTGTGTAACTCATTACCTCTGTTATGTTACAGACTAATAAAGTTTGTGTAACTCATTACCTCTGTTATGTTACAGACCATTAGTCTACATGTTTTTTTTAATCTTTCTTTACAGTTGAATTAATGGTGGTGGAAAATGGTAATGAACACCATCGCCTTTTGCAGCTAAAAGACTAATTCCTGCCATTTGTAAGTACCTAAACTTCGAATCCAAGTGAGAGTTGGCAGGAAAGTAAGTCCCTATGCAACAATTACTTTCAACTACAGGTTCAATTTCTCCCATTCATGACGTCCTGGGAGCGGCTTCTCGTTCACGGGATCAAAGTTGTACCTGCAAATAAACCCACATCTTTTATCAGACCTTAACCACAGTAATACCGAAGAGGTAAAAAAGAGAATGTGGTGTATACTTCTCAATGAACTGTCTTTGCTGCTCTTCTTCTGCATTGGAAAAGAACTCATCTATTTCATGTGTTGTCGGGAGATGTCCACGCATTGAATTATGTACTCTTTGGTTAATCTCTGTTGAGCTGGTAGGCCTAGTAGTAGAACCAGGGGTTCTTATAATCTCTGGGTCCCTTATCAAGTTGCAAGGAGTTGATTCCCTAGTGCTCCTGCACAAAAAAATGGCTATTAGTTAATGAAAACTTCGCAACCCAAACTCGTCTGTTAGACACCGATATGTATCCATAAGAGGTATGTTCATTTTTTAAATTGTTTCCATGTATTTTAAGGGTCCTTAAAAAGTAACATTTTCATACCTATGTAACCATGTTTGAAATCGTGTTGGGCAAAAGTACTTCAATAAAAATGAAAAATTGTAGCACCAAACAATGAGAAGGAACTGAATCTAAAGGCAAACAACTAGATCAAAGGAAGCAGTAAAAAATAATAACAATAACAGGCCTCTTTTTCCTGCTTTACATCTAACAACCAAAACAACATTGAATGGAAAACCAGACCTATCACCTATGTCGTTGGGACTCTTCATTTTTTTCTTGAAATACCCATTTCCGACACAATGGAATGGGATATGACCTCCGAGTATCCTCCAAATATATGGAGAAACTTGGAAAAATCTGGCCATACTCGTCATACTCGTTTCAGACACATACCTATGTCTGACACCAGCACCCAAGTCTGAGTAACATAGAATATTGAACCAGATAATACCGATCATTTGAGGTATAAGTAACAAACGAAAGTACTAAAGCACAAGGATTCCTCAGTATAGTATAAAAAAGAAGGCACACTTTTTTTTTTATCAATGTTCAAGCATAGAGGCTCTTGAAACTCAGAGGGGAAATAAATGAAAGGCATCCCTTGTTATCATTTTGCTTTAGATCCTGCTGCAATCTCAAATATTTCAGCAAAAGAGACTCAACAAATATATGGAATTCAATAGACACAAATAAAATCATAAAAAGCTGTGTTATGGGGCAATATCAATTAAAAGGAAACAATATATATATATATATATATATATATATATATACACACATCAACACAAAATATATTTTCTGATAATTTGATTCATTAACTAAATAACTCATGGCAAGAATAACAGCGTTGTAAATTTTTTTTCCAGAAAAAGGCACAGCATCCACCATGTGGAAAACAACAAAGAGTTTTGTTTCTTTCCGTTAGAATAATTGATCAATAGACATGCCTAAAAGTACCTAAACAACAGACCCTATAGTGCACGATATATATTATTTATATGAACACAGAATTAGACAAAACCCAAGTTTTAAAAGCATAGAACCACCAAGTTTAACGGGGTAAAAAGAAAAAGTTGGGCCAGAAATGAAAGCAGAAGTTATTAATGGCAACGAAAGGATTGTAACAGTTTTGTTTCAGAAACAACGGTTTCCTTAGTAATAAGGTGCTTGTTTCCCCCAAGAAGAGAAGACTATAATTCAGAAATAACCAAAAGTTGAAACAATTAACAACACTTAACTTCTACTTGTGACCATTATAAAGGCATAAGCTTTACTGATTTAAGCAGAAACAGATGAAAACACATTTAATTCCTAACAATCATTATCAGGTCGGGTCATCAATATAAACAACAGCAAGCTTCAAGTGAGAAAAAATACCCAAGAAAAGGCACAGCAAAAACTAAAATCTGAATCCAAATGTAAAATGGGTTTTTCTTATCTATCATTTTCTTTAAAAAAGAGCATGGAATTTCTCAAACAACCGATGGCAGAAATATATTAAAAGTGAGATTTATTTCCTTCTTTCAACGAAAGATTAAAGCAAAACCCATCAGAAAACGAGCAGGAATTAAGGGTACCCACCTGTTTTGGCTGGAGAATCAAAGGTTTAAAGATGCATGATAAAATATGTGTCCAAATATTTTATAAAAAGAAAACTTAAGAAAACAGTTGAAGTAAAAGTTCATACTTTTCCCGGAGTGTTTTTCATATATAAATTATGTATAATTTTCCTTAAAAAGCACAAAAAGCGATAATTTTGAAGGAAGAAAAGAAGCAACCTTTCTCTAGCTTCATTGTCCAAAACATTTTCTCCGAAGGAAGCTTCAATTCCACCAAAATCCTTGCTGTCATTGTTGTTAAAAATGGTAATAATATTATCATTTCCACTAGTCTCTTGCACATGTTCTTCTCTCCCAACAACCCGAAATTCGGAATCAGGGTTAGGGTTTTCCCCACAGCCCTCCTCTTCACTCCCCTGTTTCTTCAACCTCTTCGAATCATGGTGCCGCGACACCACCGGCGGTTTTTCTAGCCGGCGACTTCGTAGCTGGAGATAGGATCCGTTACCGGAATCCGGACGAGGAGATGCAACCACCGTTGCCGTAGAAGTGGAGGATTTCTGTAGGCGTTGAAGCGCAAGTGTTCTGGCCCGGGTTCGAACCCCGAGGGAAGACTGGGAGACGTCCATTACGGCAACTTCCATTGCCGTTTTGGCCTTCCTAATGTACTTTCCCATTTTGGGTTTTGAATATGGAAAAAAGGGGTTTTGGAAGAAAGAAATGCTTTAAGCTTTCAGTCTCATGAGAAAAGAGGGGGGAAAGGAAAAAAAGGGGAAAAGAAAATTAACAGTTGTTTGTTTAGCGGAGAAAGTGGCAAGGAAAATTTTGAGTTTTGTTCATATCGTCTTATTCATATATCTCGTGATATTTTAGATGTTCTTCTATAACAAATAAACGGTTCGAAATTTTTGAAAACTCCTTCTATATCTCTTTTATTATTTTTAGAAATGATTTTATTTTAATTTTAGCGTAAACTACTTATATAGTCCCTCTACTATAAAAGCGTTCTAATTGGACCACCAACTATACAATTACAAAATAATCTTTCAAGTTAGGGGTGTGTATTTTCGAATATCAGAGCGGATCTAATTCGAAAAATTGGATATCAAAAGTTTTGGATTGACAAAATAATGATTCATATATGATCCAGAAAAAATTAAATATCAAATATCCAATTATTCGAATATATAATTTGATTTAAGTATATTTTTTTAGATTCGACGGTCATATTTATGAAAATTTTAGATTTTTGAATATAACAAGCAATAAATTACCAAATATAACAAGATTCATATCCATGAAAAATTTAAATTTTCAGATATTTTTGATATTTGGATAATCCAAAACTTAAAATATTATGATCTATATCCGATAGAAAAATAAAAATCGAATCAGATCAATAGATAAACAAATCGGATTAAATATTTTTGCACACCTCTATTTCGAGTTGTCAAACATTACAAAATGATTTAATGAAACGAGATGACATTTAATAAAATTTAGTCTTATTTTATCTTTCATCATCATAATCTTCAATAAACCTTCTTAAATTCGTTTACCCAATACCCATTATTTGATAATTCCTTAGATAATCACTTGGTTTACTGTTGTGGGAATATTCTTTTTTTCCTTAACAAAGCTCTTGGACTCCTTTTTAACATTCTTTTGAACAGTGGAAGTGGACATTAATCTGGGACCTTCTTCATAAATGCATTTATGGATATAGACAAATGAAGTTCGGATGGTTAGAGAGTTATATTAGAAATTTAAGAGTTGCGAAATTACAAAATTTTAGGGTGCAAATTTAAATCATTAATAGAAAATACGAAAAAAATACATATATTATATGGAAGTTTGAAAATTTCAAGTGTGCGACTGCCTCTCACGTGGCTAGAGTTCCAACCAGCCCACCGTACGGCCTTAGGCGATGTGACTCAAGACAAACGCCTAAGTAAGCCTTTTTAAGTAAGCCTTTTCAACCCTCTCGGAAGATCAAACTTCCCAAGCACCGACAAACGCAAAGCGTTCTACACGGAATCGGATCAAACGAGATGAGCGAAGAAGAACTTCGAAAGAACGCTCAAGAACAAAGAAAGAACACAATAACACTCAGGGGATTTAGAGTAAATGCCTTTATTCCTTGGAAACTTGGATACATGAAATGAGGAGGGGAAGGCCTCTATTTATAGTTGAGTTCCCCCTAATCCGACGGTCTATACAAATTTACATCGACGGCTAAGATCAAAGCCCACCAACCACAATGGTAGAATCCTGGGAATATTCCCTTCTATCTATGGCAACAAATCCTATGTATACAGGGCAAGTTTACATAGGTCAAAGTGGATGGCTAAGCCTTCTAGAATCTCCCACGGATCGGGCTAAGTCTGGTGGTCTCTTTGGGCCCAAGATCTCTATCTGAACCTGTTGGGAACCCTGGTGTGCACCCCGTGGTGCCAATGACTCGGGCCTTGGCTGGCGGCCCGTGACAATCTCTCACATCAAACTTGGCGACGCCCTCGTCGCGCCTCTCGAACAAAGTTGAGATCGATCCTGGAGCTTCATTCCGCTCACATTGGCTTGCTCCTAACTCGGAATCTGGCATGATTGTCCCCTATAAGGACCGCTCTCCCTATAAAGAGCACCAGACTCTGATTCGGTTGTCCCCCCACAAGGACTGCACGCTTTGGCTCGCACCGCCATGCAAATTTTCCCGTCCCAGGCACATCTTGATCGTAGGAACTTTTTCCTACCAGTTCTGACTTGCTCCGATCTGGACTCTCCCGATCCTTGTGCACAAACTTGGATGCCTTCACGTTGAACACCGAACGAACCCTCGGAACTCTGAAAGGTTGCTTCGGCCCGCACCAAGTCTTGGCAACTCCATCTGATGGGTTAGGTTTTCTACGCCCTACACCCAACAAATTCGGCAAATCAAACTGTAAAACACTATCACCATGTTCAAGATGTACCTCACTCATTTTCCCGGTATTTACTCTACACATCAATCATTCGTCCCTGAAGTTTGATGCCCCACTGCTCCTCGGCAATGCAAATCTCATCGACATTTATCTCCCATTAAAGTTCGATGCCTCAGCCACCTCGCTCATGGATGACTCCTCGACGGCCTTCATGCCAACTGCCTCGGGCAACTCTCGCCCATCCAAGGTAGTATCCCCAACTGTCGCCTCCAACTCGATGTCTCCTTGGCTTGGAGCATCTTTGACAAGCTGAATGGCTGTCAGCTTCTTGGTTCCTCGCCCGCTGTCTCGGCACACAGGCACAACGCACCGTTGTCTCGGATCCAAGATGCACACGACGTTGGCAAATGGAATGATGAGAGCTTCAATATGGTCAATAAAGTTTAGTCCCAAAATAAAATCAAAGTCATCTAACTTGATTACCTCGAAATTCTCCTTGGTCTTCCAATCCCCAATCTGTAACTCGATCTTCCGCACTGTCCCCACAACTGGAACTTCCCTTGAATTCACCGTCTTGATCTTACCGGTTGAATCCACAACTTTAAGACCAAGCTTCTCAGCAGCCTTCTTGGACATGAACAGATCGCTTGCCCCGGTGTCCACCAAAGCACTCCTCAATCGTCCCGCCACGTTGATGTCAACAAACATCAACCCATTCTGCTTCTGGCCCATCCTCGCCTTGACAAAATCTAATATCATCGAGCCAAGCTTCGCAGCCTCATCACTCTCGGGCTCGTCCTCCTTGGACTTCTTGACTCGATCAGGGCATTCTCGCGCTAAATGCGGTACATCGGTAACACTTTCGATGTACTTTTACTACCCTCGGCTTCCCTCCTTTGATGCTAGATATTGCACCAACTCTACCGGGTTCTCCATCTAACTCATCGTCCTCCTGGACAATGGCATCGAGGCGGCTCCTCTTCTTGGGACAGTCTTTCACTACGTGTGGACCATCACAATGGTAGCACCTTATGGATCTTCGATCCTTCCGATCATCTGGTTTTGCATACCGGTTTGCTTGGTCGATGGCCTATCGTTGCCATCATCGTTGCTATCTCCGGACACATCCTCGTCTCTCCCACCAATACCCTTGCCATGGGGCTTGGAAGACTTGGACTCCATGGACTTGTAAGAACTATAATCGGTCAAGGACTCCGCAATGGATAGGGCTTTGAAAAGTTCCTGCACATCCTTCTGCTCTAACTCGGTCCTGGCCCATGGCTTCAATCCATCCATAAACGTGAAAAGTGCATCCTTCTCACACAAGCCGGGGATAAGGAGTTGTAGCTCACTAAACTCTTGGATGTAATCCGTAATGGATCCATCATGTCGAAGCCTCCTAAACTTGGTCATGGCTTCTTTCTCCGTGTTACTCGGGCAAAACTGCTGCTTGAACTCCGCTTGGAACTCCTCCCAGGTTCCAACGTCCGTGCCTCCACTATTCTCATCAAGGCACCTACGTCGCCACCATAACAAAGCAACATCAGTCAAGTAAACTAAAGCAGTATTTACCTTCTCGGCATCGTCTGTGATGTTCATTGCCCGGAAGTACCGCTCCATGCACCAAATGAAGTTCTCAACATCTTTCGTCGATCGGTTCCCCTTGAACTCTTTTGGCTTCGGAATGTCCTTCATCGGTCTAGGTGTCGTAGTGGTTAACACACCGTTCCGCATGGCAGCCTGATAAACCATCACTTCCGCCTTCAGATCCACCATTTCCACCCTCAATGCCTTCAACAGCATATCTCTTTCCCTCTGACCGATCACCCTGATCATCCAGCTCCTCGAGCCGTGTATCCACCACGTCGAGTCACTCCGCAGAATCCTTCATAGATTCCTCAAGCCTGGTGACCTTCTTCTCGAGCGTCGACAACTTGTCTCTCGAGTTTGCTCGACTTCCTTTGTCCGTCTGGGTCTCCACACCCTTCTAGCTCGCAGTAGTATTCTCTCCCTTCTTTGGTGCCATCTCAACTCGATGCTTCGTGCCTCGAACTAGCTCACGTCGCTCGTACAAGACTCTGATACCAACTGTCACGTGGCTAGAGTTCCAACCAGCCCACCGTGCGGCCTTAGGCAATGTGACTCATGACAAACGCCTAAGTAAGCCTTTTCAACCCTCTCAGAAGATCAAACTTCCCAAGCACCGACAAATGCAAAGCGTTCTACGCGGAATCGGATCAAACGAGATGAACGAAGAAGAACTTCGAAAGAACGCTCAAGAACAAAGAAAGAACACAAGAACACTCAGAGGATTTAGAGTAAATGCCTTTATTCCTTGGAAACTTGGATACATGAAATGATGAGGGGAAGACCTCTATTTATAGTTGAGTTCCCCCTAATCCGACAGTCTATACAAATTTACATTGACGACTAAGATCAAAGCCCACCAACCACAATGGTACAATCCTGAGAATATTCCCTTCTATCTATGGCAACAAATCATATGTATACAAGGCAAGTTTACATAGGTCAAAGTGGATGGCTAAGCCTTCTAGAATCTCCCACGAATTGGGCTAAGCCTGGTGGTCTCTTTGGGCCCAAGATCTCTATCTGAACCTCTTGGGAACCCTGGTGTGCACCCCGTGGTGCCAATGACTCGGGCCTTGGCTGGCGGCCTGTGACATCTAGCACTCATCGATCCATTTTCGTTTATGTCCGACCTTGTGCAATCTTCATCAACAATGAGACTAACATCACAGAATTTAATGATATTTCATTGCTATTATTGTACTTGTTACTACCTGGAAAAGAAAATGATAGCTCGTTTCCGTTTCCAGAATGAGATGAGCATGATGCAAAGAGCCTTTGGTTGAGGGAATTGCAAAGAAGCTCTAACAATTGGCGCGCTTGATCAGGTGGTTGGTGATGCAATTAAAATGTACTTTCTCAATTTTTATAATTTTTTAAACAAATTCTAATACTAATCATACCTAGAGGTTTACCGGGTCTAGAACCCATGACCTAAAGGAATGCGAGAGAACAAAGACGAGCAGCTTGGCCAACCGGCCAAATATTATGTGATCCAATTAAAAAATACTTTATATTCGTGTATGAGTATTCAAACGGTCGGTTAAACTAAATTAATCAATAGAACTAAAATTTATTTCGGTTAATTAAGTGTTCGGTCGTTAATAATTAACTTTTTAAATTATATTTTAACCATATGAATCATTTCACTATTTTGTTTGCAGAAGTGGATTACATTACACATTGTTATTATATAAATCCATTTTGATTTTTTATAAAGTTGTAGTTTAAACTATTTAATTAAAATTTATAGAATTATTGAAAGGTACAAATATATTTTATTTTAAAATTGTGATATTTTAATTTTTTTCAATTAAATTTGTGTTAGATTAATTCGTAATACCAACTAACTCAAATTAACTCGTAATACCAACTAACTCGTAATACCAACTTAATTAAAGACTTTGTATAAATAAAAATTAGACATTGTCTTGTTTATTTTATCTAATTACAATGTTATTGTCTTTACTATGATGAATTTTAGATTAATTTTTACATTAATTTTATATAATTTGAATATTTTCTATTTTTTAATAGTCTAAAGGAAATTATAATGTAGTATTTGTTCATAGATATTTTTTTACCCCTTGACAATGCACACACACCTTGCAGACATTGCGATTGAACCTAACTCTTCTAGGATGAACAATGTGCGCTTTTCTACTGAGTCCACTTATTGGGTTTGAATATTCCTCTACTTTTATAATGTTATTTGTAGGTTTAAGTTGATAAACGGCTAATCGTTGTTAGTAAAATGGCCGTGAGGATTTGTCAACTGAATTTGGTTGAGATAATTATTATCATAACATTCAAAAAAATATAAATTCAAACATATTTAAACACATTATTCTTCGATTTATGAGTTAGATGAAATTTGAATAGATTAAAAAGGTGTCATTATCCTCCGGACGTGATCGAAGTTGGCCGGCGGCATTACTTGATGTTAGCATATATATGTCTCCTGATTTAGGGGTGGACATTCGATCAAGTCGAGTAAAAATTTAGTTAGTCGAGTTCAAAAGTGCTATTTTATAACTCAAACTTTATTTGAAAATTTTCTAGTTAAGTTTATAAAATTCGAGTCGAGTCGAGTTGTTCAAGTTTTTGTTCAAATTTAATTGTAAACATTTATAATGTTATAATGCTAATTAGTTTCAATTCAAATAGTTTTCGATAACCATATACAATACACATACATTTCTTCAAATTTCTCCATATATGATACATATATATCAGACAAAATTGAAAGACTCAACTTCAACTTGAAAATTGGTCAACTAATTACTAAAAATTTCGAGTTATTCGAATTTCTATTTTAAAACTCAAATTTTATTTGATTTTTTTTTCAAGTCGAGTTTATAAAATTACAAGTTGAGTCAAGACAATTTAATATTTTCACATCAAATTTAGTTGTATAATTCAATTTTTTGAGTCGAGTCGAATTTTACCCGCCCTATCCAGACTGTAGCGAGCATTAATCCTTTCCTATACATTTAAGATACCATTTGTATTCATTTCCAATGTAAGTTCAATTTAAGGGTTCCACGTAGGGGGTGAGAAAAACTTGATTCGGTCAAAAAATTAAATTATTCGATTTGATCTGAAAAAGCTCGACTTGAAAAATTATAAAAAAATTTGAGTTATAAAATAAAAATTCGAATAATACAAAATTTTTTAGTAATTAGTGGATAAGATTTTAAGTTCGATCCCTCAATTTTGCTTGATATATAAATCACATATGAAAAAATAAAGATATATATGTGTATTGTATATGATTATAGAAAGTTGTATAAATTAGAACTATAACATAACATTATGAATGTTTACAATTAAATTTGAATAGAAACTCGAACAACTCGACTCAACTTGACTCAACTCGAATTTCATAAACTTGACTTGACTCAAAAAAATTAAAATAAAATTTGAATTATAAAATATGACTCATCAACTTGACTAATTCAAAATTTTTTGACTCGACTCGATCAAATACGAACCCTAGTTCCACGTCTACGTATCGAAGGATCAAACAATATGTAAGTTCAAATGAGAGTTAAGTAGAAGGTTTAGAAAATTTTTGATTCGTGGTTGGTTTCTTGAGTAGATCTCATCACTAAAATCTAAATGTTTTTTCATAAAAGTATGATCCTTAATCCTCTAATTTGTTTGATTTTTCAAAAAAAAAATTATTTTGTAATGAATTACCCTGGTAAATATAATCATTTGTCTTAAAGAAGAATATAAGCAGTTCTAGATGCTTTCCACTATGATTTGCTGTAAAAATGCTAAGAATATATATATATATACACATACATATATATATATATATTACATATTTTTTTAATATATCTTAATTATAGTCCTAATCTAATCGAGAGGGAGGGCAAGAGAATTCTAGGAGAAGAAATGGACCTAAGGAAATATGAGAGAACATAGATGAGCAGTTTGACCAATCGACAAAATATGTTTGCTCACATTTAAAATATTTAAAGCCAAGTTTTTATATAAAAAAATCCAAGGAAAATTTGTAGATTATAATTTATTATTAAATAATTATTTCTATTAATATGAAGTTAATTATGTAAATTAGAATTATTAGTATCAATTGAGTCTTAGTTTAGTTAATACTAACATTCAACATGTTGTGAGTTCAAGTGTATTTAATCGTGTAATTATTTGTAACCGAGGGATTTACGGATAGTTTATACATTGTATAAAATAATTAAAATTATTAGTATATAGTATAAACTTTATATATATATATATTTATCAAGTTTAATATCCATTTGACTTCTTGTACTATTTTGAACTTCTCACTTTACTTATTTTATTATTTTTGGTTAGTTTGACCCCCTACATTTTCATTTATTCCTCCACTTTTACCTCATTGCTATTGCGTTTAAAGAGGCTAATGCAATCTAATGAAATGTTGCAACGTGTCAAAATGATTAAAAAATAAAATCTAAAAACAGTAAAAAAACATTAAAAAATGTCAAAAATTCTACAATTTTTTATAGTAATCAAAATTAAATTTTCAAATGATATTATATAGGCTTAAACAAAAAAACAGCCTTCAAATTATGTCTTTTTTCTGTTTTTGACCCTTAAACTATTATTTGGGCAAAATAGGTCCTTAAACTATTATTTTTGGTCACTTTAAGTCCTTAAACTATTTTTTGGTCGAAATAAGTACCTAAACTATATTATTTTTCTTCTTTTAGTCCCCAAAACTAGGGGTGTTCAAATCCGAGTACCAAGTGTTCGGGTATCTGAAGTACCGGGTACCCGGATCTTCGGGTAGTAGAAAATGCGGCCCGTGTCCCTGACCCAGTTTTTGCGGGTACCCGAAAATTCAGGTATTTGAGTACCCCAGATATAAAAATATATATATTTTTAAATATAAAATATTTTATTAGTTTAATATAAAAATATAAAATATGTATTTATTAGTTTAATATAAAAATATGTATTTATTAAATATAAAAATATAAAAAATCTTAGACTTTTTATTAGTTTAATATAAAAATATGTATATTGAATATAAAAAATATTAATTTTAAATATATCCGGGTACCCGATACCGAAAATTCTTAATTTTGTGACCCGGCCTCAACCCGAGAAGTGACGGGCCGGCCTCGGGTAAAAAAAATTTCCTGGCAAATACTCAGTTATTTATGTTCGGGTAATCGGGTCGGGTCAGTCGGGCTGGGTATTTTTTAACACCCCTACCCAAAACTATTAATTGGTCAAAAAAATCTTTGTGATGTGTCAACATCTTATTAGTCGAAATAATTTTCTTTTGACTTATATAACTATCAGACTTAAAATGACCAGAAATGATAGTTTAGGAGCTTATTTTGATATATGATATTTTAAAATTTAAAAAGAACATAAATATTTATATATGTTAGAAAAGCCTATAAAATAATATTTTTGTAACCATGGACTTAAAGTGACCAAAAATGATAGTTTAAGAGCTTATTTTGCCCAAATCATAGTTTAGGGGCTTAAAGTGGTCAAAATGATAGTTTAAGGTCCTATTTTGCCCAAATCATATTTCAAGGGCTAAAAGCAGAAAAAGGCATAGTTTGAGGATTTTTTTGGTTTAAGCCTATTATATATATGCTTAATTACTTTTTTTTGGGTGAAAAAGGGATTATATGCTTAATTACTTTTAAAAACAATTAAAATTCGTAAAAGTGCAAAACAAAACTTAAAAAATTATATTCTTTTTAAAACGTAAAAAGATAATATGAGGTTTTTCCCATAATTTTTCTTATTTTAAGGGTTTTACATTTTTAACGATTTTACGAATATATATTTTTTAAAATAAACATAATTATAATTATATATTTATAACTTCAATAAAGAAATTTTGATTTTTTAAGAGTTTTTTATATAATTTTTAGGACTTTTTTATAATTTTAATTTTGACTTGTTTTGATACACGATTGTCTCTCACTGGACCACACCATTTAAAAAAAAATGTTCAAAGACAACTAAAGCAATAAATGGAATGAAATAATATAAGTCAAATTGGTCTGAAAACAATATAAGAATCAAAATGAGACACTTCTTATACTACAAACACCAAAATAAAATATTGATCCTTTTGTCAAATACTCTACTATATTGATTTTTGTAGTGAATTTATAACAGGGATGAAAGCATGTCAAACATATGCTCTTGATGTAATAATTTAATTTAACTCTACATAAAAGTTTTTTAAAACAATTGTACGTGAGCAAGTATATTTGGTCGGTTAGCCAAGTTGCTCATCTTTGCTCCCTCAAATTTTCTTAGGTCATGAGTTCTAGACCCGGTAAGAACTCCCCCTCTTTAGTCCTTCCCCTAGAGTCCTCTTTCTCTTCCATTCTAAGTATGATTATGATTAAAATTATAAGTTGTCAAAATTGTACGCTGCAGTGCGAAAAGAAAGTTTCCATTATATTTAAAAATTTAAACATAAGGTTAAATTTTAAATTTGAATATGGTACAGGACCAAAATCATAATTTTGTTAGAGCAAAGCATCCAAAATGACCAAAATAGAAATTTGGTAAATAACATTACCTTAATGAACCAAAATTCTTAATTGAAGCATTATAATGATTTGGGATGGTTTTTAATGTGGTTGCATAGATAATATCCAAACAAATTTAACTCAAACACATCCCTTATTTATAATATTAACAACTTAAGCGTTTTAATTTACCAATTAGGACTTAAATCTCATTATCTCACGAGAAAGATGAACATCGGATACCTTTTCAAATAGCCACGTGGCAAATACATTTTTATTTTTATATTCCGAATATTTTATATATACTAGTATTCAATAGGCTTAACTGAAAATTTAAGCTCTAAACTATAATTTTTGTTTGCTTTTAATCATTAAACTATTGTTTGATCAAAATAAATCCGTAAATTATCATTTTTTTATCACTTTAAGTCCAGTAGCTATTTAAGTCAAAAAAATTATTTCGACCAATAAAATATTGACACATCACAAAGATTTTTGACCAATAAATAATTTAGAGACTAAAAAATAATGTAATTTACATATTTATTTTAACTAAAAAATAATTTAATAGCTAAAAATAAACAAAAAAATATATAGTTTAAGAGTTGGTTTCTCATTTAAGCCTATACAATATTATAGGACAAAACAAAACAAAACCCAAGGGTATTGAAGGAGCGTGAGTTCCACGCCCATGGCAATTTCATTATAAAAATATTTAAATTTAATTCTTTAAATATGTATTATATAATATTTTTAATATTTTATTGTTATTCAATGGTTAAATTAAATGGATATACATCCTGCTTTTTTAGGGTAAATTTTCTTTTTCATTGCTAAATTTTCTTTTTACTCATATTTCAGCCATTGAAGTTTAAAAACTATCAATTTAATCATTCAATTTTCGAATTGCTCATGTTTTGTTCATTCGACCGTTAAATGTTGATGATGTTATGACATGACAGACGAAACCAAAATGATATTATTTTTTAAAAGTCCAATCGATACTACAACGTTGATAATTTGTATCCCTATAGACTTTCTTTTTTTTTCCCCTCTTTTCTTCATTTTCTCTCTTTTCTTACCCTCATTTCCCTGAAACTATTCATATTATGATCATCTTCGGTCGTAGCCGACGGAGGTCAATAAGTCCCAAAAATTAAACCAAATTAGATTCAAATTCCAACTAATTGTTTAAAAGTTTCAAATTCAAATAGAGGGATCGATTAAAATTTTCAAATTTTAAGTAAATTTTCAAATTTTTGTATAAAACAAAAGGGAATAACATTATCCATTCCAGACTTGCATGTAGTGTATTGCTTTTATTTTATCATATTTAAAGTGTTACATATATACATATAATTTTGATACATGAATAACTTATTTTATATGGATTTTATCAGGTTAATATTTATGTTGGGTTCGTTTTCTATTTTCTTCTGGACAAAGTTTAACTTTATTACAGTGGATTTAAGCTCAAACTTGATTCGAGTTCTTAACGAGTCAAACTACTCGAATATATAATATACTGTTTTTTAATTAAAGTGAACTAAAATATATGTTGTTGGATTATTATTATTATTATTATTATTATTATTATTATTATTATTATTATTATTATTATTAGAGTTGTAAATGAGACAAGATAGATCGCGAGTTACTCGAGTATGGCTCAGTCAAAACTCGGCCAACACTTGACTTGAGCTCGAACTTGGCTCGAGTTCTTAACGAGCCGAGCTCAACACTATTAAGACTCGATTGAGCTCAAACTCGACTCGAGTTTTCAACGAGCCAAATCGAACTCAACACTACTCGAACTTGACTTGGCTTGTTTACACCCTAGGCCTACCATTTGGGGTGTTCACGGTTAACCTATAAGTTATGTCTTAGTGCAAAAGTTATATGTTCTTAGTGCAATTAGAGGGAAAATGCATAGAGAATATATCTAAAAATGCATAAAAATTTAGTGACTCTTTCATAATGGTTAACTGTTGGTTAACCATGAACACCCTATCTGCCACATATATGATCACCTTTCATAATCAAAACGACCACCAACAAATAAATTGAACCATATTCGCCAAGCTAGAAAACAGCCACCTTCCAACCTGAAAACGGCCGTCCAATAATAGCTTCCCTTCTACCCGGCTTAGAACCAAGAACTACGATCCATTTCCCCTTTGATTCCTATAAATATTGTCAAAGCACATAATTCAACTTACTACAAATCACATCTATACCTTTTAAACATTCCCAAAACCTCCACGGACGGAGTGATGCATTCATACAACACACCACCGCTCCACATGAATATGATTCTATTAACAACCACTAAACATTACTGCGAATTAGAAAACAGTAACGAGGTATAAAAAATAGTCAAATAATTCCGTTTGATTTAAATCCATAACACCCAAAGGATCTGTAACACCCCAAAAATTCCCCAATTCGAAAAACCCTAATTGTTAAAATCCCTAAACTAGAAACCCTAACAATTGGGAATTTATGAGGTGAAACCCTAATTTGATTAAGGGATTAAAATTGAATAAATTCAGAATGGTGGGGCTTATTTCAGATTTTTAGGGACCCTTGTGTAAAACGTGTAAAGTTTAAGTGGTGTTCTGCAAACCCTAAATCTACTCGGTGGCTTTATGTGTAATTTACCCTTTTTATCATGATTTTTTAACTCCTTCCCAGCCCAAAACACCCTTTCAGCTCCCAATTGCATTTGTTCAGCCGCAATTCCCCCCCCTTTCTCGTTTTCTTTTTCTCCTTTCCCCTCTCCCTTTTGCTTCTCCGTTAAGCCTCCGACCGTCGTTCGTGAAGAGCATCGCCGCCACCGTCGACATTCTAGCCTCCTTGCGACCAAAACCCGGTGAGCCACTCGCCGTATCTCTGCGCCGTCCGTCGTAGGGGTTGAGTTGTAGGTCCGTCGAGGACTCTAGGGTTCTCCTCTGTTTTCACTGATTTCGGGCTTCACCTCATCCGCCGTCGACCGCAAGCGAAACCCTTCGGATCTGTTCAAGTCTTCCCTTGCTCCACCATTGACTCCGCCTGTCACACCCCAATTTTCCCCCAAATTAAAAATCCTCAAATCTTAAAACCCCTAATTTCTAAATCCTAATTTTTGGGAAGTCAATCAGAATTCTTAATTGAGATTTAGTGACCAATTTGTGAAGTTCAGAACTTGAGGGGCTGTTGTGCAACGCGGGCGAAGATGGGGACTCTAGTTGTAATTTTCCCTTTTTCCTTAGGGTATTTATACATTCTTATAACACTCAAAGCCCCTCATCTCATTTTTAGAAAACCCTGGCCGCACCCTCACCTGAAATCCTCTGAATTTTTGCAACCCCCTTTCCCCTTACTTTTTCGGCGAGGCTCCGATCGTCCCCCTAAAAGCCGTCCGTGAACAACACATCCACCACCATTAGCCTCCTTACCCCTTCGCCTTTAAAACTCAGACAACCGTTCACCCTAGTTGGTCGTCTTTTACTTGAAAAACGTGGGTAACCGTTCGACTCCCCTTAGCGCCGCCGTCCATTCCGCCTTTTCCTTTGTCGTTTTCGTTCTGGTGTGGGTAAGACTAGGTGATTCAACTTTCATGTTCTTTTTTTGGGATGTTTGTCAATTTGTTGCTGCCGGTGAGTTGTCACCGTCCCTGCCGGAGTTGTTATCGCCGCCTTCGTCGTCTTTGAACCTTTTGGCCGCCGGTATGAAAGGTCTGTAAACCCTGTGTTTCGATTGCCATGTTAGGGCTGCAAGGGGTTGATGCTTTCGGGCCACTGTGTATGGATGTGGGACTTGAAGTTGGGTTTAACCCAAATGGGTCAGTGAGCCCAAGAGTGAGAGAGGGTCCAATCAAGCCTAAAATCTGATGGGAAGCCTGAACCGGTTCAATAACCCGACCCGTTAACCCGACTCGACCCGAGCTAATGTCAGCGTTAACTTTTTGGCTGACGTCAGCGTTAACTTTTGATGACGCCATCGTTGATTTTTTCTGACCCAAGTTGACTTTACGTTTTTCGGCATCTTGATCCCAAATTCGCTGCCCGTTTTCCCAAATTCAAACCCAAAAGACCGTTTTGCTATCCATATTTAAATATAATCAGTATTTTGAGAATTTTAAATATCGGACTCCGACTCTGATATAATCGTGTTCAGGTGACGTTGACTTAGAGCCTGAGAATCTTCCTCCCTCTCCACCTGTTTGACCTCCTTTTGCACAGCCTGCAAATTCTGCATGCGAGTATGGTTTCTTTAGTGGTTATATTAGAGTGGCATAGTAGTAGTAATAGATAATTCTGTTTTGTTGACCTCGTAGGTGTTGACTCTATCCGGCCGAATACTAGAGCTGGGTGTGGGAGACGTCACTCTCGACGTTGAGTTATTTAGCTGCCTAAGGTATGTCTCTTTCTGTGCTAATGTTAGACTTATATTGTATGCCCTCGAAATAAATTAATAGATTGGATATACTCACAGATTCGGAAAAAATAAATCGGAACATGCCATATCATTTGGGTTGGGAAACTGTACGGGGAAGTTCAGTGGGTTCACCCTTCGGACTGAATTCCACTTCGGATCAGTGGTTCCACCTTCGGGTCGTTCCGCTTCGGATGGTGATGATCTAGTTAGAGTGGTTCTGGGGAACCTCACTCTTCGGACGGTGTATGGAGATGAGTGCATGACATTACATTTATGATATTTGTTTCACACCTATGGACATGACTGTTGAATTATGTTTGATGTTCGAATTTCTGTCATATGTTTGTTTATGCACCTTAGAGACACACTAAGCTTCATAGTTTATTCCCCCTTAGTTCCTTTTTAGATACTCAGATTTAGGCGTATGGTACTTGGAGGGTTTCGTTTCGTCGGACCACATCTTTTATTTCAGTATGATTTTTTCGATAATAAATTTTATTATTATTATTATTATTATTATTATTAATTCAGATATTTTATATTTGGGACTTTATAATTATTTGGGACTTTTGGTTTGACATTTATTATTTGAAATACTTATGCATTTATGTTGAGTTTTGGAATTTTGCTAAACGGTGACGTTTATTTAAATGTTATAATTTAAGGATTTACTATTTATATTTAAATTGAAACTTGGATTTCTAAACCTAATGTTTTACTTGAGGGGTAAGTTTTCTCAAACTTAACACCTAAGTTTCGACTTAAGCTATTAGGTCAAATTTAGAAGGTTACATTTAGTGGTATCAGAGCTTAGGTTCAACCCTCGGATTATGTGGCTCGAATGAGATTTTAAACCGAAAATGATTTTGCATGCATACTTAACATTTTGGGGCAAAACAAGAATTTTTGATAAATATAATATTTTAAAGGATTATGTTTATTTTGAATAGAGACTCCAAGTACCAACTCCAATTTAGGATTATCTTTTTTTTTGTGATAGACTACTATGCCACCTCGTAGGAGTTATAGATTAGCGACCAGACATGGTCGTGGCCGAGGTCGTTCTACCGCTGTTGAGAGTGATGCTTTGCCTCCTACGAATATGCCGCAGAATCTGAATGGGGTGCATGATGGTGATGGTGAGGATCAACCTAATAATCAAACGGGAGCTCAGAATACAACACCTGGTTAGCAGACACAAAGTGTTGATCTACGTGATTCTGAGGATAGTGAGACAATAGGCATTGATTCTGTTATAGTGCAGAGGGAGTTGTTACGTTACCTCCGTCAGTCTGAAGGCGTGAGAAAACCTATTTCTACCGAGTTCTTAGCTGTTGGGATGACCATGTTTGATGGCAAGTTGGGTACAAACCCGACTGATGCGGAGTATTGGCTGAAGAAACTATAGTGTTTGTTTGTTGAGATGAAGTATCCTACCGGCCGAGAATTGAGAGCTGTTGTATCATTGCTACATGGTGAGGCCCAGAACTGGTAGGAGGCTGAGAAAAAAGTTGTTCAAGACAGTCAGATTACATTAGAGTTTTTCAGGCAATCATTTCAAGACCGGTATGTTGGACCTGAATATCTGGCAAAGTACCGTGATGACTTCATGAATCTAGAGCAGAATGATATGAGCGTTAATGACTATGAGATTGAGTTCTTGAGGCTTCTCTAGTATGTTCCGGAACTGGTTACTACAGAAAAGGAGAAGTGTGACTGGTTTCTAAGAGGGCTACGTTTTTCTATCAAGAACGGGGTTGCTTTACATCAGGATAAAGAATATAAAGAGATCACACAACGGGCCAGAACTGCTGAGCGAATTGAGTTAATGAAGAAACAACAAGAGTCTAAGGGTAATGATCGAGCTAGGAGGCAGTCGACCACATCAATCCAACATAGTCAGGGGAATCAGTCTAGGAACATGAGTAAGGATGAGTATGACCATCAGAGTTACTCCAGGGCTAGACCAGTGACATCTACTATTCCGACCACCAGTGTAGGAGGTTCGACTAATTCTCGTAGGGTGCCACAATACTCTTTTTGCAAGAAATAGCATCCAGGCGAGTCTAAGAAGTAGAGTGGGGCTTGTTTCCGATGCGATTTTTTTTAGCATCTTTTTAGAGATTGTCTGGTGGCACCTTCATCTGCATATGTTCCGAGTTAGTCTCAGGCATCTGTTCAAACTCCTAGTAGAGGGAGAGGTCATGGTAGATCTGCTGTTTCGGGTACTGCTAGTAGGGGTAGGCCTGCTCAGAGTAGAGGATCAGCTGGTTCAGAGACGAGACAGCCTAGGTTGGTTTATGCTACCAGGAGGCAGGAGGATTGAGATGAGCCAGACGTTATTGCTGGTACTTTTTCTATCCATTCTATCTCTTATTTTGCACTGTTGGATAATGGTTCTACTCATTCTTATGTTGCGAGTTCTGTATCTGGGGGTCTTGAAATTCCTGTTGGGGATGTTGCTAATGTTGTTACCGTACATAGTCCGGTAGAAAATCTGATAGTGGTTTCTAAAGTGCATAAAAGTTATCATCTCGAGATTCAAGGGGGAATTTTTCCAGCTAATCTTATAGAGTTACCCTTTGGCAAGTTTGACCTAATTCTCGGTATGGACTGGTTGTCTGCTCACCGAGTCAATCTTGACTGTGAAAAGAAGAGGGCAACCATAAAAACTTCTGATGATCGAGAGATAACTCTTATGGGCGAGCGTCGGGGTTTTCTATCTAATGTAGTTTCGATCCTTAAAGCCGAGAAGATGATCAAGAAGAGATCTATTGCCTATCTTGCTTATATTCTTGATCCGAGATAGTCCGACTCTGGGATGGATAAGATTTTGGTTGTGAGGGACTTTCCCGGTGTATTCCCAGAAGAATTGCCTGGTGTATTGCCTAAGCTCGATGAGATTAAGTTTGGTATTGAAGTTTATCCGGGCACAACTCTTGTGTCTATGACACTTTACCGGATGGCACCGAAGGAGCTTAAGGAATTAGATGTACAGTTGCAAGAATTGCTAGACATGGGATTTATCCGACCCAGCGTTTCTTCTTGGGGAGCCCTGTTCTTTTTGTTAAGAAGAAGGATGTGACACTTTGGTTGTGTATCGATTACCGGAAGCTGAACAAGCTGACAATCAAGAACAAGTATCCCCATTCTCGTATTGATGATCTCTTTGATCAGTTCTGGGGAGCTACGGTGTTCTCTAAGATATACCTGAGGTTTGGTTACTACCAACTCAAGGTTAAGGATTCTGATGTATTTAAGACGGCTTTTCAGGCACGTTACGGTCACTACGTGTTCCTTGTGATGCCCTTTGGGTTAGTCTCATGCCGTTTTCATGAATATAATGAATAGAGTGTTTTAACCCTATCTCGACCAGTTTATTATGGTCTTTATAGACGATATTCTGGTTTATTCTAAATCTGAGATTGAACATGAAGAACATCTTCGTATTGTTTTACAGACTCTGAGGGAGAAACAATTTTATGCGAAATTCAACAAGTGTGAATTCTGGCTTTCCGAGGTGATGTTTTTGGGGCATATTGTTTCTGCCGAGGGTATCCGGGTTAATCCGAAGAAGATTGAAGCTATCACGAGTTGGAAGTAACCCATGAATGTTCTTGAGATCTGAAGTTTCTTGGGTTTAACCGGCTATTATCGGAGGTTTGTTGAAGGTTTCTCGATCATCCCAGCCCCGTTGACTAAACTCTTGAGAAAGAATGTTCTTTTTGTCTGGTCTGAGGCTCAGCATAATAGTTTTGAGAAGCTTAAGACTGTGTTGACTAAAGTACCGGTCCTAATTCAGCCAGAGCCAGGGAAGGCTTACACCGTCTACAGTAATGCTTCTCGCACCAGATTGGGATGTGTTCTGATGCAGGATGGTAAGGTAGTAGCCTATGCATCCCGACAGCTGAAACCGCATGAGTGCAATTATCCTACCCACGACCTTGATATTGCTGCTATGATCTTTGCTCTCAAGATCTGGAGACACTATCTATACGGAGAGAAGTGTTATATCTTCACAGACCATAAAAGTTTGAAGTATCTCCTCACCCAGAAAGAGTTAAACCTGAGACAACGACGTTGGTTGGAGCTCCTTAAAGACTATGACTGCGAAATTGAGTATCATCCAGGCAAGACCAATGTTGTTGCCGATGCCTTGAGTTGTAATGTCATTTCAGATTTGAGAGCCTTGTTTGCTCGGATGAGTTTGTATGAGGATGTTAGTCTTTTGGCAGAACTTCGGGTTATTCCTACCTTGATTTTTGATATTCGAGCTGAGCAGACTAGTTATCTGTTCTTGATGCACCGTATAAGAGAGGTTGAAGAAGGTATATCCCATGATTATTCGATCGATCAGGATGATGTTCTGTGTTTCCAGGGTCGGTATTACGTTATGAGGAATTCTGGCCTAAAGCAGATTATCCTTCGTGAAGCCCATGACAGTCCCTATTCTATGCATCCTGGTGGAGACAAAATGTACAAGAATCTTCGTGAGAGATATTGGTGGAAGGGCCTGAAGAAGGATGTTGGGTTTGTGTCGAAATGTTTGACTTGTCAGAAGGTAAAAGCAGAGAATCAGCGTCCATCTGGGTTACTTCAGTACATTGAGATTTCTTAGTGGAAATTGGAGCGTGTGACGATGGATTTTGTCAGTGGTCTTCCTTTGACCCCATCTAAGAAGGACTCTATCTGGGTTATTGTTGATCGGTTGACTAAGTTTGCGCACTTCATTCATGTTTGAGTTAACTATTCTTTGAGTAAGTTAGCTAAGCTTTACATCTCAGAGATTGTTAGACTTCATGGGGTACCTTTGTCTATTATATCTGATCGGGACCCAAGGTTCACAACGAAGTTCTAGAGGTCGCTTCACACTACTTTGGGTACTCGGTTGAACTTTAGCACTGTTTATCATCCGTAGACCGATGGCCACTCTGAGCGGGTAATCCAGATTCTTGAGGATATGTTGAGAGGTTGTGTTGTGGATTATAGTGGCAGTTGGGAAGATTTCTTACCGCTTGCAGAGTTCGCCTATAATAATAGCTACCAGGCTAGTATCAAGATGGCACCGTATGAGGCTCTGTATGGGAGTAAGTACCATACACCTATTAGTTCGACCTAGCTTAATGAGCACAGATTGTTGGGACCGGATATTGTCCATCAAGCTGAGTAGACTGTTAGATTGATTTGGGATCGGCTTAAGGTTACTTTTGACAGACAGAAGTCTTATGCCGATTTGAGACGTCGAGATCTTGAGTTTGATGTGAGAGATGAGGTTTTCTTGAAAGTATCTTCGTGGAGGAAGGTACTTTGTTTCGGTCGGAAACACAAGTTGAGTCCTCGCTTCATCGGCCCTTATCGGATTATTCGTCAGATAGGACCAGTTGCCTATCAGCTTGAGTTACCACCTGAGCTTAATCGTATTCATGATGTCTTCCATGTCTCAGTGTTAAAACGCTATCATGCTGATCCGTCTCATATTATTCCTGTGGAGGAGATTGAGATTCGTCCCGACTTGCGTTTTGAGGAAGAGCTAGTTGAGATTCTTGCTGAGGACAAGAAGGTTCTCTGGAGGAAGACCATCAAGATGGTCAAGGTCTTGTGGCGTAATCATGGTCATGATGAGGCTACGTGGGAGCCCAAGGCCGTTGTCAAAGCCCAGTATCCACATCTCTTTGATCTAGGTAAATTTCGAGGCCGAAATTTCTTTTAAAGAGAGGAGAGTTGTCATACCCCAATTTTCCTCTAAATTAAAAATCCTTAAATCTTAAAATCCCTAATTTCTAAACCCTAATTTTTGGGAAGTCAATCGGAATTCTTAATTGAGATTTAGTGACCAATTTGTGATGTTCGGAACTTGAGGGGCTGTTATGCAACACGGGCGAAGATGGGGAACTCTGGTTGTAATTTCCTCTTTTTCCTTAGGGTATTTATACCCTCTTATAACACTCAAAGCCCCTCAGCTCATTTTTAGAAAACCCTTGCCTCCTTTCCCTTTACTTTTCCGGTGAGGCTTCGATCGTCCCCCTAAAAGCCGTCCGTGAGCAACACATACACCACCATTAGCCTCCTCATCCCTTCACCTTCAAAACTCAGACAACCGTTCACCCTCGTTGGCTGTCTTTTGCTTGAAAAACATGGGTAACCGTTCGACTCCCCTTAGCACCACCGTCCGCTCCGCCTTCTCCTTTGTCAGTTTTGTTTTGGTGTGGGCAAGCCTGGGTAATTCAACTTTCATGTTCTTTTTTGGGGGGATGTTTGTCAATTTGTTGCTGCCGAGGAGCCATCACCGTCCTTGCCAGAGTTGTTATCACCACCTTCGTCGTTTTTGAACCTCTCAGTCGCCGGCAGGAAGGGTCTGTAAACCCTGGGTTTCATTGCCATGTTAGGGCTGTAAGGGGTTGATGCTTTCGGGCCACTGTGTATGGATGTGGGGCTTGAAGTTGGGTTTAACCCAAATGGGTCAATGAGCCTAGGAGTGAGAGAGGGTCGAATCAAGCCTAAAATTTGATGGGAAGCCCGAACCGATTCAATAACCCTAGCCATTGACTGTGACCTGACCCAACCTGTTGACCAACCCGAACCAAGCTGATGTCAGCGTTAACTTTTTGGTGACATTAGCATTTACTTTTGATGACGTCAACATTGACTTTTTTGACCCAAGTTGACTTCACATTTTCCGGCGTCCTGATTCCAAATCCGCTGCCCGTTTCCCCAAATTCGAACTTGAAATACCGTTTTGCTATCTTCATTTAATTATAATCAGTATTTTGAGAATTTTAAATACCGGACTCTGACTCTATATAATTGTGTCCAGGTGACGTTGACTCGGAGCCTGAGAATCTTCCTCCCCCTCCACCTATTTGACCTCATTCTGCACAGCCTGCAAATTCTGCACGTGAGTATGGTTTCTTTAGTGGTTATACTAGAGTGGCATAGTAGTAATAATATATAATTCTGTTTTGTTAACCTCGTAGGTGTTGACTCTATCTGGCCGAATACTAGAGCTGAGCGTGGGAGACGTCACTCTCAAAGTTGAGTTTTTTAGCTGCCTAAGGTGTGTCTTTCTATGCTACATCACTTATGCGCTCTGTGTTATGCGTGCTTGTTGTACATGTGATTAACTGTATGTTCTGTGAATTATGATATGTTTTATATGATGGCATGACGTGCATCGAATATCTGAATCGGACTAAAATAATGTCGGGTTTATATTGTATGCTATCGAAATAAATTAATAGATTAGATATACTCTCAGATTCGGAAAATATAAATCGGAACATGCCATATCATTTGGGTTGGGAAACTGTATGGAGAAGTTCAGTGGGTTCACCCTTCGGGCTGAATTCTGCTTCAGATTAGTGGTTTCACCTTCGGGCCGTTCTGCTTCGGATGGTGACGATGTAGTTAGAGTGGTTCTGGGGAACCTCACTCTTTGGACGGTGTATGGAGATTGGTGCATGACATTACATTTATGACATTTGTTTCACACCTATGGACATGACTATTGAATTATGTTTGATGTTCGGATTTCTGTTATATGTTTGTTTCTGTACCTTAGAGACACACTAAGCTTCATAGCTTACTCCCCCTTAGTTCCTTTTCAGATACTCAGGTTTATGTGTACGGTACTTGGAGGGTTTCGTTTCGTCGGACCACATCTTTTATTTTAGTATGATTTTTTCGACAATAATTTTTTTATTATTAATTCAGATATTTTATATTTAGGACTTTATAATTATTTGGGACTTTTGGTTTGACATTTATTATTTTAAATACATATGCATTTATGTTGACTTTTGGAATTTTGCTAAACGATGACGTTTATTTAAATGTTATAATTTGAGGATTTACTATTTATATTTAAATTGAAACTTGAATTTCTAAACCTAATGTTTTACTTAAAGGGCAACTTTTCTCAAACTTAACACCTAAGTTTCAACTTAAGAAATTAGGTCAAATTTAGGAGGTTACACTGCCTTTCGTCGGTGTTCAAATGAGTTGGGTAAGTGTTTGGCCGCCGCCGTTGTTTTTTGCTGCTGTTGTATCGTCATCATTGTGTGGTTGTCCCGTCGTCTCTCGGGTCGTCCTTACCGCTGCCATATAACACTGTGTCGCCGTCTTGGAGCATTCTAAAAACCCTAGCTGCCAAGGGTGTTTCTGGAACCCTAGTTCCAGTTCGGTTGAGAAGAGAGAGAGGGTTGGTCTGCCGGGTAGTGTGTGTGTGTTTAGACGTTGGGCTGGGGCTGTGAGTGTGGGTATGTTTGGGGCATGTTGGGTTGTGTTCTGCGTGTGTAGTAAGGAGGTTGAGCTTGTGTGGGGTTTGTTTGAGCCGAATGGTGAGGCCATGAGAGTGGTGGACCAAAGACAGCCAACCCGTGAGAATTGAATAGATCAGATTTGTGAACCTGGTGAACCGGACAGAACCTTTGAACCAACACAAGTGAACCGGGAAAGTGAGCTGAACCGGTCTGTATGACCGAACCATTTTTGAATTGAACCAGCAGAAACAGTCAATCCGGTTTTGACCTTGGGTAGTTGGCCCGACCCGACTTAACAGTTGACTAGATGACGTCAGCGTTGACTAGTTTGACTTTGACCATTTGACCTTGACTTTGACCACTTGACCAGCTGACATTTGACTTTGATCAGGGTTGACTTTGACCTTTGACCCAAAGTTGACTTTTTCGAGAAAGTTTCATCTCGACCTTATTCGACGTTCTGAGTCCGTATCCGCTGCCCGTTTTGTCAAATTCGAATCCGAAAAGCCATTTCTCTATGTGCAAATTATTTTGTACTTAAAATCAGAAAAGTTATACATTATGGAAATTAATTCGGAATATTCATGTTTTCAGGTGATTACGTCTTCGAGGCTGTTGAGTTATCTCCAACTGTTCTGATCGATCAGGCACGTTCTTCGAGATCATTACGTGAGTATACCTTCGAATTAGAATTATGTTTTTACTTGGTTGCTTAGTTTAGTAAAAGTAATTAATGTAGTGATTTTACCTCTTAGGTTCTGATTCAACTATACCTGAATTTGAGACGCGTTCTTCTCGGCATTAGAGCTACTACTTGCTAATGTGTGTTCTCTTCATGTGCAACATATTTGTGTGTTTCTGACTGTGCTATAATTTGTGAAATAAATGTTTTATTCTTGCTTGATTTAGTTATTTGAATTGTGATTTGAGACTATTTGAAACATCATGCACTGCATATTAAATTGTGTTTTTAAATCAAGCATCAGATTTTCGGAAATGAAACACTCATAAGAGTTCGGATTTATAATTTTTAAATCATATCATTGTGTCATGGGATCAGATCTGTGTTCGAAAAAAAGCGAGGGAAACCTCCACTCTGGCGAGGGCAACCTCCACTCTGTATGATATCAGATAGTCGGGTATTGAGTCATGCATCAAACATCACATCATTATGATTTGAATTTATCAGATTTGTTGTGTTTTCAGAAAATAATTTATCAGAAAATAAAATATTATTTTGTTTGTGTTTGTTTGCACTTTAGAGACACACTAAGCTCTTTAGCTTACACCTCCATATCTTCTTCTTTCAGATATACTTAGACTGATTGGGCGACTCGGTACTTAGAGCTTCTCGTATTTTTCTCGGATATTTAATCATCAGTATGAACTGTTTTATTTAAACTTTCAGATTAATATTTTGTATTTTGGGACATCTATGTACTCAGACTTTGGACGTTATATTATGGGATTATGTTTTCGCATGCATTTTCAGATTTTAATTAGATATTTTATTAAACATTCAGAATATATTTTAATGGTTGAATTTTATAATTGAGATATTTTACTATTATTATTGTTATTTAATAATTACTTTATTTTATAAATAAGTAAACCTAAAATGCGTTTCTTGAGGGGCAAGTTTTCCAAACTTAACTCCCAAGATTTAATATAAGCAATTAGGTTAAATTTAGGGGGTTACATTTAGTGGTATCAGAGACCGGTTCAACTCTCGGACTGTGAGACTCACAAAAGTTATTTTCAAAATATTTTGACTTCTGCATGCATCTGAAATATTTTGGGATAAATGAGAATTTTTCTAAAAAATATACTACAATACTATGTGATTTTGACTTTACTGTTTTCAATGTGTTGTAAAATCCGAGACTCCAGTACCGAATCTAACTTTAGGCTCTTACCTTTTGTAGATAGTCTACTATGCCACCGCGTAGGGGTTCTAGTTTTATGAGTGGTCGAGGCCGGGGCCGTACCACTGCTTTTGAGAGGGATCACTTACCTTCTTTTGATGAGATGGAAAATCTAAATGAGATATCAAATAATGAGGTCGAGCCATTGGGAGGACATCAGACTCAGAGAAATAACTCTTACGACGTTTAGGACTTTGAGACAACTTAGTTGGATAGTGCCACGGTAAACCGTGAGTTGCTGCGTTATCTCCATCAATTAGAGGGTTCGAGGAAACCCATATCCACAGAGTTTATATCCGCTGGAATGAGATTGTTTGAGGGTAAAACTGGTACTCATCTCGCTGATGCTGAGTATTGGCTGAAAAAGTTACAAAGGCTATTTGTTGAGATGAGTTACCCTGTAGATCAGATGTTGTGAGTCACTATATCATTGTTAGAGGGTGAAGCACAAAATTGGTGGGAGTCTGTGGTAGATACCGTTCTTGCTAGTCAGATTACATGTGAGTATTTTAGACAAGCATTTTAGGATCGATATGTGAAAGATGGGTTTTTAGCTAAGTGTCGCGATGATTTTATGAATCTAAAACATAACGATATGTCAGTGAATGACTTTGAGATAGAGTTTCAGAGATTGGCCAGATATGTTCCTGGGTTAGTTACGACTGAGAAAGATAGATGTAATTGGTTTTTAAAAGGGCTTTGCCTACCGATTCAGAGAGATATTGCTACGCATCATGATAATGTGTTCAGTGAGTTGGTTGGTCGAGCTAAGACTGCTGAGAGAATAATTGCATCTATGGAAAAGGAAGAACTTCAGAATATTGGTAAAGTTGGGAAACAATCGGACACATCAGTTCAGCAAAACTTTGTTAACTTGTATAGAAAGAGGCCTAGAGATGTGTCTGTTCCTCATAGTCATCGGAACAAGAGACTTGCAGTTCAAGCAACTCCGTCTGGTAGCTTGGGTAGTTCAAAAGTTAGTCGATGCAATAAGAAGCATAATGGAAAGTGCATATTGATGAGCAGAACGTGTTTTAAATATGGTTCTCAAGATTATTACTTGAAGAATTGTTCGCGTTCACCTACCTCTTCATCTGTGCAGAGTCAGGCACATGCATCAGTTTAGGCACCTCACCGAGGTAGAGGGCAGCTTAGGTCAATTGCTTCTGGAACTGCTAGTAGGGGTAGACATGCTCAGAGAGGCGGATCAGTTAGATCCAAGGTTAGACAACCTGGTTCTGTATATTTGACCGGATCTCACGTTGGATATGATGATATGCAAGATGACTTAGCATGTACTTTTTGATGTGTTCAGTTCTTGTCTTTGGTTATGAGGGATTATAAATTTAGAATGGAGAAGAATAAAAATGTGTCAGTTAGTTTGGGAATCTGTTGTTAAGTCTGAAAATTTTGTGGATGAAATTTCTTTTAAGGGAGGGAGAGTTGTAACACCCCAAAAATCCCCAAATTCGAAAAACCCAAATTGTTAAAACCCCTAAACTAGAAACCCCAACAATTGAGAATTTATGAAGTGAAACCCTAATTTGATTAAGGGATTAAAGTTGAATAAATTCAGAATGGTGGGGCTTATTTTAGATTTTTAGGGACCCTTATGTAAAACATGTAAAGTTTAAATGGTGTTCTGCAAACCCTAAATCAGCTCGGTTGCTTTATGTGTAATTTACCCTTTTTATCATGATTTTAACTCCCTTTTTAGCCCAAAACACCATTTCAGCTCCCAATTGCATTTGTTCAGCCGCAATTCCCCATATTCTCTCTCATTTTCTTTTTCTCCTTTCCCCTCTCCCTTTCTTCCGTGAAGAGCACCACCGCCACCGTCGACATCTTCGCCTCCTTGCGACCAAAACCCAGTGAGCCACTCGCTGTATCTCTGCGCCGTCTGTCGTAGGGGTTGAGTTGTAGGTCTATCGAGGACCCTAGGGTTCTCTTTTGTTTTCATTGATCTCGGGCGTCACCTTATTCACCGTCGACCACAAGCGAAACCATTCGGATCTGTTCAAGTTTTCCCTTGCGCCACCGTTGACTTCGCCTTTCATCGGTGTTCGATCGAGTTGGGTAAGTGTTTGGTCGCCGCCGTTGTTATTTTATTGTCGTTGTACCGTCATCGTTGTGTGGTTGTCTCATCGCCTCTCGGGTCGTCCTTACCGCTGCCTTATAACACCGTGCCACCGTCTTGGAGCATTCCGAAAACCCTAGCCACCAAGGGTGTTCCTGGAACCCTAGTTCTAGTTTGGTTGAGAAGGGAAAAGAGGGTTGGGCTACTGGGTAGTGTGTGTGTGTTTGGACGTTGGGCTGGGGCTGTGAGTGTGGGTATGTTTGAGGCATGCTGGGTTGTGTTGTGCGTATGTAGTAAGGAGGTTGGGCTTGTGTAGGGTTTGTTTAAGCCGAATGGTGAGGCCATGAGAGTGGTGGACCAAAGACAGCCAACCCGTGAGAATTAAATAGATCAGATTTATAAACCTGGTGAACCAGACCGAACCTTTGAACTAACATAAGTAAACCAGGAAAGTGAGCTGAACCGGTCCGTATGACCGAACCATTTTTGAATTGAACCAGCAACAACAGTCAAACCGGTTTTGACCTTGGGTAGTTGACCCGACCCGACCTGATTGTTGGCTTACCCGACCGTTGACCGGATAACGTCAGCGTTGGCTCGAGTTGACCAATTTGACTTTAACCTTTGATTTTGACCAATTTTGACCTTGACTTTGATCAGTTTGACTTTGACCAGTTGACCAGTGGACCTTTGACTTTGACCAGGGTTGACTTTGACCTTTTGACCTAAAGTTGACTTTTTCAGAAAATTTTCATCTTGACCTTATTCGACGTTCTAAGTCCGTATCTGGTGTCCGTTCTATCAAATTCGAATCCAAAAAGCCATTTCACTATGTACAAATTATTTTGTACTTAGAATCTGAAAAGTTATAAATTATGGAAATTAATTCAGAATATTCTTGTGTTCAGGTGATTACGTCTCTGAGGTCGTTGAGTTATCTCCAGCTGTTCTGATCGATCAGGCACGTTCTTCGAGATCATTACGTGAGTATACCTTCGGATTAGTATTATGTTTTTAGTTGGTGGCTTAGTTTAGTAAAAGTAATTAATGTAGTGATTCTACCTCTTAGGTTCTGATTCAGCTAGACCTGAACGTGAGGCACGTTCTTCTCGGCATTAGAGCTATTGCTTGCTAAGGTGTGTTCACTTCCTGTGCCACATATTTGTGTGTTTCTGACTGTGCTATAATTTGTGAAATAAATGTTTTATTCTTGCTTGATTTAGTTATCTGAATTGTGATTTGAGATTGTTTGAAACATCATGCACTGCATATTAAAGTTTTAAATCAAGCATCGGATTTTCGGAAATAAAACACTCGTAAGAGTTCAGATTTATGATTTTTAAATCATATCATTGTGTCATGGGATCGGATTTGTGTTCGAAAAAAAAACGAGAGAAACCTCCACTCTGGCGAGGGAAACCTCCACTCTAGCGAGGGCAACCTCCACTCTGTATGATATCGGATAGTCGGGTATTGAGTCATGCATCGGACATCACATCATTATGATTTGAATTTATCAGATTTGTTGTGTTTTCAGGAAAGAATTTATCAGAAAATAAAATACTATTTTGTTTGTGTTTGTTTGCACTTTAGAGACACACTAAACTCTTTAGCTTACACCCCCATAGCTTCTTCTTTCAGATATACTCAGACTGATTAGGCGACTCGGTACTTGGAGCTTCTCGTATTTTTCTCAGGTATTTAATCATCAGTATGAATTGTTTTATTTAAACTTTCAGATTATTATTTTGTATTTTGGGACATCTATGTACTCAGACTTTGGACATTATATTATGTTTTCGCATGCATTTTCAGATTTTAATTAAATATTTTATTAAACATTCTAAATATGTTTTAATGGTTGAATTTTATAATTGAGATATTTTACTATTATTATTGTTATTTAATAATTACTTTATTTTATAAATAAGTAAACCTAAAATGCGTTTCTTGAGGGGCAAATTTTCCAAACTTAACTCCCAAGATATAATCTAAGCAATTAAGTTAAATTTAGGGGTTAGAGGATCTGAAAACAAAACAAGAATACATCCATTATGGTCTTTAAGGGCTAAGCACACCTCCACAACCTGCTTTAACTCTTGCAACCCCATCAACATTAAACGTCAACCCATTTATCGGTAGAAGCATCTCTCGTACACCAAAAGACGGACCACAACTATTGGCCGACAACATATATATAGTAGCGGGTCACAACATTAAATCTTTTAGATCATAAATTCCGTGACCTCACTCTTCTATAGACCCAACTATTTGTCTCCAAATCACAGACATAATTAAAAAAAAAGATTAAAATGTTATGGAGGGAATTCTCACCATAGTTCGTTATGATTAATTTTAGCTAAAGATAATATTCATCCTTAGCATATTTCCAATCCCATTTAGCTAATAAAGCTCTATTCTTTATACTCAAATTTGTAATCCCAATCCCCCCTACATTTTCGAAAACACACTCTACGAACAATTTAAGCCCGAGCACAACTGAAAACAAAATCAATAATGCCAAGCACACCAATTGTTATTAAAAGGAAAAACACCCAAGCAATTTGGCTCAGGTTATTGTGTTTTGTGGTTATGAGAAACAATTGAATTTTGTTTAGGTAATAAGAGTTTGCACTTTCAATTCAAGGTTTACTCATTCTTGGTTCTTATTCTTGTTTGCGAGTGAATTGGGAGAGGATATCGTAACTTCATCTATTTATCTAATATTGGGATAGTTAGATTCAAGAAACGAATGAGTATGGTCTTTCTTCAATCTATTGATGGTGAAGATTAATCCAGCTTAGGAATAAATTAAGGATTTCAACGGCTAAGAGGAGCGCAAGATTGATAGTTGTCCACCCTTGATTCACGCAGGGATGTATTATCAAGGCATGCACAAATAGCTAGAGTTTCGACTTAGGGATAAGAAGAAACCATTGAAGAACGCTCCGTCGAACCTTGAAGTTGCTGCCCAGCCGCCTAAGTAGTTGCCCAGCTAGTCGCCCAGGCAACCATCGATTAGTTGCCAAGGCAACCCCGCTATGCAAGTTGCCACGGCAACTGAGTTGCCCTTGCACTCTTTTACCAAGACGATCCAATCGGCTATCACTCCTCAACTCATGATAACCTGGCCTATTCTCTCTCATTTAATTACATCTTCTTTTACTTTGTTGCTTTCTAGTTTAGTTGTTAGTTAAAACTCATACAATCTTCTACTTGTTTTCTTTTACTTTTTACAGTGCAGGAGATTAGATTCTTGAAGTGGCACCAATCCCTGTGGAGACGATATCTTTTATACTATAACTTGCGGCGTGTACACTTGCACAATTGCGGAGCACTTATTATGCGCAACAAGTTTTTGGCGCCATTGCCGGGGGATTGGCAATAGCAACTTTGTTTTTATTTTCTTGCATTTTTTTTCTTGTTTAAGATTCAAAGGGTTAAAAAACTTTGGTTTTGCATTGGTATATGACCAGGGCAAGACTGATTACACCAGAATATCCCTTTGATCCAGAAATCGAATGAACCTTGCAATGACTCGGACGAAGGTTAAGAGTAGCAATGGCTAATCAAGACGGCAATATGAATCAAGATGTTCTAGCAGGAGGATGAGTGATTCTTGCACGAAACAGAACTATTCGAGACTATCTTGAAGAAGATCTTGAAGGACTTAATCTAAGAGTTGTCACACCTGAAATTGAAGCCGACCACTTTGAGTTGAAACCAGTGATGTTTAATATGATCAACACAATTGGTCAATTTGGCGGCTCAGCAACTGAAGATGCATGACAACATCTTAAATCTTTCCCCGAGATTTGCAATTCATTCAAAATATAATGAGTCACCCCCGATGTTTTACGACTAAGATTATTCCCCTATTCACTGAGGGATAAGGCGAAAGCATGGTTGAATAGTATTCCTGCCGGATCAATAGGATCTTGGACCGATCTTTGTCGTGATTTCCTTGCTCGATTTAATCCTACAAATTTGACTAATAAGCTTCGTAACGACATTACTTCTTTTCGGCAGGCAGATGATGAATCCATGTACGAGGCTTGGGAGCGATATAGAGAATTTCTACACAAATGCCCCATACACGGATTCCCAGTGTGGACACAAGTAACAATATTTTACAATGCTGTGAATACACCAACAATGATGATGCTATATGCCTCGGTAAACGACATACTCCTAGATAAGTCATCGGAGGAAGCAATGTAAATTCTAAATACGCTTGCCAAGAATGATTATCAATTCCCCTCTGCTAGAAGAGGAGGAGTTAGACACCAAGCCATAATACATGAACTGGGATCATCAGACTCAATTTCGGCACAATTGGCCACTCTAACCAAGATGGTCCAGAACATGCAGAAACTAAACAACACACAAGAAGTCAAGGTAATGGATTCCTTTTGTGACTTATGTGGTGGTAACCATGATTCTTATGAATGTATGCAGAATCCGGAATCCAGCTTTTATGTGGGGAATTACAACCGGAACAACAATGTGATGTCCAATACATACAATCCAACTTGGAAGAAGCACCCGAATTTTTCATAGAGTAATCCCAACAATGCTCTAAACCAGAACAATCAGAACGCACAAGCATCGGGATTCCAGCAGAATATGCCACGACAACAGTTGCCGCAGTAACAACCGACAACATCTAGTTCTTTGGAAAATTGTCTCAATGTTTTTTTGTTAAAAACTGAATCTTATATGACTGAGAATAGTAACTTCATAAAAAGAACTGATGCTTTTATTAACAGGACCGAGATGAGATTGCAAAACCAAGAGGCGGCAATCAAATCATTGGAAAATCAAGTCGTACAATTTGCTCAAAACCTGAACACTAGACCGCAATGAGGTTTACCTAGCGATACTGAAGTCACAAGAGGAACTGGCCATGAGCAATGTAAGGCGATCACCACTAGAAGTGGCCAACAACTTAAAGAGGCTCAAGCTCGCTCATCAAACAAAACTTTATAAAAAGATCAAGACGAACTCAGCGGCAAAGCCTCAGATGCTGAACCAGGAAATGCCTCGGCAACCAGCGATAAGCATGCCTCGGCAACCGGCGATAAGGATGCCTCGGCAACCAACGACAGGTACGCTACAACAAACCCAGTTGACAATGCTTCGGCAACTGGAGTTGCCGAAGCAATACCATCAATCAAGTTCCAGACCAATGAAAGGATCGAAGATATCCGACTTCCACCACCATTCCCACAAAGGTTGAAGCGAAAAAAGCAAGAATAATAATTCAAAAAGTTTCTTGATATCCTAAAGCAAGTCCACATCAACTTGCCATTGGTTGAAGCAATTGAACAAATGCCGAACTATGCCAAGTTTCTTAAAGACATTGTGTCAAAGAGAACAAGGTTAGGAGAGTTTGAAATAGTTGCCGCAACAGAGGGATGCATGGCCATGTTGCACAATAGTATGCCACCCAAGTTGAAGGATCCCAAAAGTTTCACAATACCATGTTCCATTGGAAATTACTATGTCGGGAAAACATTATGTGACCTTGGAGCAAGCATAAACTTGATGCCTAAACCGGTTTTCCAGAAACTAGGAATCGGGAAGGCAAGACCTACAACAGTTATGCTACAGCTAGCCGACAGATCCTATGCGCATCTAGAAGGAAAAATCGAAGACATACTGGTAAAAGTTGATAAATTTATTTTTTCCGCTTACTTTATTGTTTTGGATTGTGAAGCAGATGAGCATGCACCTATCATTCTCGGGAGACCCTTCCTAGCAACAGGAAGAACCTTGATCGATGTTGAAAAGGGAGAACTCGCAATGAGGGTGAATGGCCAGCAAGTTAAACTAAATGTGTTCCAAACACTAAGGCATGCTGATGATCCTAAAGAATGCCAACTTCTTCATGCCACGACCGAGTTTAACTTTGACGAAGAATTTAGTTGCCTCGGCAACTACATTACCGATCAAGAGGAACCTGAGGAGTGTGAAGAACCGATCGATGAGGAACAACAAGAAGAGGCAAATTGGTTAGTCAATCGACCAGGTACATACTTTGAACCACTGGATTACTCAGGTAAGCTCGAAAAGCCTTCTATTGGAAAACCATCGATTCTTGAGTTGAAACAGTTGCAGAACAACTAAAATATGCTTACTTGGGAACCGATAATACATTTCTTGTAATTATTTCCTCTAAGTTACAGCCTGAGTAGGAAAAGAAGTTGATCAAAATGTTGATGCTACACAAGAAGGCAATAGGGTGGACAATTGCCGACCTGAAGGGAATTAACCTGGCAGTGTGCATGCACAAGATTTTGTTGGAAGATGATCACAAACCTTCGATTGAGGCCCAGAGGAGACTGAATCATGCCATGAAAGGGGTTGTAATAAAAGAAATCATCAAGTGGCTTGACGCCGGCATCATATACCCTACCTTTGATAGTACATGGGTAAGTTCGGTACAATGTGTACCGAAAAAGAGAGGTATAACGGTGGTAAGTAATGAAAACAATAAACTCATTCCAACCATGACTGTGACCGGTTGGAGGGTTTGTATGGATTATCGAAAGCTAAACAAAGCCACTAGGAAAGATCAATTCCCATTACCCTTTATTGATCAAATGCTTGACCGTCTTGCAGGTAAACCTTTTTATTGTCTTCTTGATGGTTATTCAGGTTACAATCAAATTGCCATAGCACCAGAAGATCAAGAAAAGACAACCTTCACATGCCCATACGGTACTTATGCTTTCCGAAGGATATCGTTCAGATTGTGTAACGCCCCGGCAACCTTCCAAAGATGCATGATGGCACTCTTTTCAGACATGGTCGAAGACTTCCTTGAGATCTTCATGGATGATTTTTCCATTTTTGGTAATGACTTTGACAGCTGCCTCGATAATTTAGAGAAGGTGTTGGCAATATGTGAAGAAACTGATTTAGTCCTTAATTGAGAGAAGTGCCATTTTATGGTAGATGAAAGAATAATGCCCGACCACAAGATTTCATCCAAGGAAATTGAAGTAGATAAAGCCAAGGTGGACGTGATCGAGAGGTTACCCCCACCAAGTTCGGTTAAAGGAATCTGAAGCTTTCTTGGACATGCAGGTTTTTACATGAGGTTCATTCATAATTTTTCTAAAATTACTAAACCCTTGTGCAATTTGCTTGAACAGGATAAAGTCTTCAATTTTGATAATTCTTGCACCCAAGCATTCAAAACCCTAAAGGAAAAGCTTGCCTCGGCATCCATTGTCGTTCCACCAGATTGGACGCTACCTTTTGAGCTCATGTGTGATGCAAGTGATTTCGCGGTAGGGACCACATTGAGAGAACACATCAAATTTACGAGATTCAATGAAATATCGTCTACTCATCGGGCACCACTACTGGATGATAACTTAACTATACCAACATGTTACAAACAAAATGAATTCCTTAAGAATTCCTAAATATTACAAATGAGAGAAGAAAGCCAAATGTGAGACATAATTTTTGGGATGTTGAAATGATTTAGAAATAAAATAATTATGTCTATTTATAGTTGAGCTATAGGGACCAATCTTATAAATAACCTAATAATTTAGGGATCAAACAACAATTATCTCATGATAAATATTAAGTTCTCAGTTTCTACATGTATTCATTTAATTCTAAATTAAATGGAATTCAAGCCATCTTTAACACAAATGTGTAATTGAACAAAAGAAATTAGGTACATAATTGTGCCTTAAAACTATGTTTAGGTACCTAACCAGACCAAACATATTGTCATGGGGCTAGAGTCTAACTAGCTGATCCGTGTGGTCTTAGTCGACGATCTTAGTCAAAAACTAAGCCAGCCTTCACAATTAATAAGCAAGAATGCTTACAACGGCGAAAACTTTATGGGAAAAATGCTAAGGCAAGGCAAGAAAGGAAAACTTGAGAGAAATACAACTCTTTACTCAAGAATGAAAAGTGAAAAGATGATGGAATGAATTACAATGGTGAGAGTGGGGCTCTATTTATAGGCTCACATCCTCTCATCTAACGGTCTAGATTGGATTGATCCAAGGGCTAAGGATCAATCCTCAAGATTGACATCTCCTAACTATGGAAACTATATCACTCAAATACACTATTGTCAAACATACAAAGGCAAGAATCACTCAATGATATTATCCTTAGGTGGCAAGGATACTTTCCCAAGTGTGGCTCAAATGATGACATCTTTCCATGTGTGTTGGTCAAAAGATGATCATCTCTCCATGGTCTTGGTCTCTTGGGCGAATTGGGCTTGTATTAGCCCGGTTTGCTCATCCAAAACCTCATCGGTAGAATGTTGGGTGCTGAATCGGGACCTAGGGTCATGGAAAACTCGGATGGGGTTCTTCTGGGCCCCCAGTGTGCACAATAGGTGCTGACTCGGGCTCCATGGCGTGGGTAACATGCAGTGTGCTCGGTTGGGCCCCTTGGGTGCGTGAAGTGTGATCCACCGGGTCTCTTTCTCATGGGCAGACCATAGGGTGCTTGGCTTAGCCCCATGGTATACGTGAAGGGTGCTAGCTCGGCTCCTCTGGTTGCGGGCAGCACATGGGGTGCTAGTCTCGGCCCCATGATGTGCAACGTTGGTGTGGACTTGGGTACCTCGGTCGGGTGAAGCACGTGGTGTGCTTGAATAGGCCCCTTGGTGTGCAGCCATCTCGGCCATGGGCTGGCAGCCCTTGACAATATGCTCAAATTAAACCACGATTGTCTTTTTAGAAAACAAATAAGTAAATACGAGTTCAAATCGCTCTGTCTATAAGGTGTATGTGTATTGTCAAAAGGTTAAAAATATCTATAAACAATTATTACCTTGCAATTACTTTTAGACTATTAAAAAAAATTCCACTATTTTACATATTATATAAAAATTATTACTTTTCAAAATACAATATTTATATAATTATATTTTACCCATAACAAATTCTGGTGTATATAGGGAAAAAACTATACCTATTGATTGAAAGTAGTTTGGACACAGTTATCATCCTACACCTACCACCCTCGTTGTCCTTTTGACTTTTTAGTGAAACGTATGCCAAACGTTTATGGGTAGGTCTAGGATGCGATAGGTATAAAGTGCAGTTAAAAGATGACAATTTTAAAATTTGTTTAAAAGCTTGAAATATTATATTTTTTGATAATATTTTAAGTTGAATTTTTTTATATTTTTGGATAAGTATCGATACTTAATTCTTTTTAATAATATTTTAATGTTTTGGACAAACATTGATACTTACAAAATAAATATCGATACTTGTCCAAAACAAAAAAAAATAACATAAAATATTATCAAAAAGTTTAATATTTTAAATTTTTAGACAAGTACCAAAAAAATTTTAACCGCATTCTAAACCTATTGTATGTTAGACTCGCCTAATTTTTGTTATCCCAACACGTGAGGGAAAAGCATTTTAATATATTTGACACTCTAGCCTTTTTTGACCAATTTATTGGGTTGGTGGAATTTTTAATATTTTCTTAGTTTCATAGTTTGTGATCTAAGTTTTTTCATTTCCTATTTTATTTGAATTAAATGATTAAATTGACAAAAATATAAAATTGAGAGAAATTATAAACCAGGGGTATAAAAGGTATAATAGCAAAAGAATTATTTAATATTTTCGTCTATTCAATTGTGCCACTAACATTGTCATACCACATTAGCAAAAATGTTAACAGCTAATTGACCATTCAAAAAGACTTAATTGAAAAAAAAATGAAACATTATTGTGTATATTTGCTAAACAAAACCTTAAGGGAGTAATTCAAAAAGAGACGGACATTGAGGGCCTTTTTTTGCAAATTACGCCTAATATTAAATCGTCAATAATTGTTTTTTAGTAATATACATGTTTTATAATTCATGTTTGGGGTGTGAAGTTGTACCTTTGTAACACCCCCTTCTCGGTCTGGTAGAGAACTGGGTCGAAAAGTATTATCGGGGGACATATTCAGAACACGAAAGCTTAATCAGAGTTCATAAACTATTCAGAGTATCTTATTAATCTCTTTTACTACGAATCAAATTAGCACATTATCGGTTTGCACGAGTTTGAGGTCTAATTTAAACTTTTTAAACTAAAAGAGACCAAATCATAAATTTTATAAATTAGCGATCCTAATCTGAATTCTTTATTACCAACTTGTAATTAAACTTACCAATTAAAAATCTATAAAATTTTGTTGCTAACGGATATCGTTTACTAAGCTAATTAAGTCAGATAGTAATTAGTGACCATTTTGCAAACTGCCCAAAACTTCGTTTATTCCTTTTAACAGAATTAACTAACATTGTACTGATACGCTCTATGACTGTATCGGTACGCTAAGCCTAATTTCAGATTCCAGGATTCCAAGATGCCAAGCCCGTACCGATACAGCTAATCCAATATCGATACACGTTGACCCCATATCGGTACGCCCTAAGACCGTACATGTACCATTTTTAACCCAGATTCCAGTGACCAATTTCCGTACCAATACGCCCCAATCTGTATCAATACGCCCTGTTTCATGAGCCAAATTATGCCTGACTCTATCGATACGCCATCACTCGTATCGATACGCCTTGACCTGTAATGACAGATTTTTACTGGTTTTTATTCAAATTACCCAACCAAACCTTAGTCAAATTTTACCAAACTATACCAGAGACTTTTAAATCAATATTTCTAATCGTATGTCAAATTCCATAGCGATCCAGATTCGTTTACTAGGAATTTACCAAATAGAGCTTTTAGGTTCATTTTAACCATTCTAACCCTTTTCCAACACACCATTATACACATACATCACATAGGCATTATTTAACTTATACAAACATATCAAAAATAGGCCATTTAACACGTTTAGACCTTATGCTACCTTACTAGGAGTTTAGAAACAAAAGTAAACATATATATAGCTTGCGGAAGTGACTTGCAACTGGGTGATTACACGATCGTAGCTCGGAAGATCTCAAGGTCCTGAAATGCATGAGACACACATATGTTAGGCCTACATAGCCTAGTGAGGTAGTCATCCACAATCAAACAATAACATATAACATATGAAACATGCTATGAACATGAATGACATAGTAACATACTTAGTTACCTTATTCACATACCTTTAACCATAATGTCTCATGCTTAATCAAATATTACAATTTTACATAATTTAAGCAAGGACGGTACACATATTAGTTTCCTTGGACAACGTAACAAATGGATAATCAGATTCTCCTTTACACCAACACATATAACGGATATTAGGCTGTAGCCTTGAGCCGTAGCTCCGGATAAGTCCCTTACACAGTCTCTCCTTATCTCCCCCATGTATAGGCCATAGCCCTAGACCGTAGTCCAATCCCTTACTTGTTCGAGCTCAAATAACCCTATGGTATGCCAATTGTATCCAAAACTTACCAATGTCCAAGGTTGTAGGCTGTAGCCTTGAGCTGTAGCTCCGGATAAGTCCCTTACACAGTCTCTCCTTATCTAACCCATGTATAGGCCATAGCCTTAGACCGTAGTCCAATCCCTTACTTGTTCGATCTCAAATAACCCTATGGCATGCCAATTGTATCCAAAACTTACCAATGTCCAAGGTTACACATATTTCATCGCAATTCTTACTTTTTTGCCCGTAGGCCATATCTTATCGGAAAACGAAATTGAGCCTTAGCTCCATATATCATGTCTTAGCATATTCATAACATATCATATCAAACTTTCACATATATTACATACTCAAATAACACTTTTGAACTTACCATGCTTACCATTAGCTTCCATATAAACTTGCTATATTTGAGCCTTTAGAAAAATGCACACAAACATCATAATCACAAATCAAATGCAACGGGATGTCACCTAGCCTATCCCTTGACACGACTACACTCACATTGACTATGAGGTTCTCGGATCACAATTCCGCTATGCCTAGCTTTCTTTGGAGGTGACAAGGGGTCATTCTCTAATATTTGAGCTAGCACCAAATTAGGGATTGTATTAGAATTCGATCTAAGGATTCAAAATTGCATTTCAAGCTTACCGAAACTTATAGACATCATTAAAACGACAAGATTAACTCCGTAATCTATGGGCTTCTACTTGAACATTAGAATCCAAATCTTGAAATTAAACCTCAACGAAAAATGGAATCACTAAACCAATATAGGGGTTTTACTCACCAAATCGTAGGCTTTCAAACGGTATATCAAACTTGAACGAAGATCGAAGATTGCACCGAGGTGCTTGCTTAGCTTGAGCTTGAAGATTGAAATGGAGGTGTGTGCTTACTTTGGTAGCAATGAGGGTTTAGTTTACCGGGAGGTTCCAATGTAAGAGATGAAAGCTTTCTTTCTTATTTTAAACCCCTTAATCATTCATCACCTAAGCTTTAGCCAATTTAAACACTTCCCTCAACCAAGGGTTTTCTAATCCCAATGGTCCATGGTTTTTCCCAAGTTGGCTAATGACCTCACTACTCATCTTTTCTGATGACTTTCGCATAGGAGGAAGGTAAGCAAGGTGGTGAATCAGCACCCCTATTCATTTCCTTTCAAAACGACATCGAATTGATTTGAAATAGGGGACCCGTAATGATACGCCCATGGCCGTTCCGATACACCCAGGCTAAAATAGGCAAGTTAGTTATTGACAGGTAGGCCGTACCGATACTGACGTCACTGTATCGAAACGATTAGTTGTAGACCGTATCAATACTGGCCTTACCGTATTGAAATGCCTAGTTTTAGACCGTATCGATACTAGCCTATTCGTACCGATACGCCTAGCTCAGACTTTGCACTTTGAGCTTGAATTTCATACAAGAAGGTTCATTTAGTCACATAGGACCATAATGTAACTTCATTAAACAAGAGGGGTACAAAGGTCAATTATTACAACCCTTTAACACATCAGATTCAAAAAATTTCGATCACCGGAACCTACTTCCGACTAGGCCAATTTTTAGGATATGACAACTCTCCCCTTAAGAATATTCATCCTCAAATTTCTACTTTAGACAAGAAGGTGAGGATACTATTTTTGTATAGTTTCTTCGGGCTCCCACGTTGCTTCTTCAACGGAATGACTTCTCTATAGAACTTTCACTAAGGGCACAGACTTGTTACGAAGTCTCTTAACTTTTCGTGCGAGGATCTGCACAGGTTCTTCCTCATACGTCAGATTAGATTGGATCCTTATAGATTTTGGCTCGATCACGTGGGAAGGATCATATCGGTACTACGCAATATAGACACATGGAAGACGTTATGAATCTGACTTAACTCTTCAGGGAGAGGTAATCGGTAAGCGACAAGTCTAATTCTTTCTATCACTTTGAATGGGCCAATAAAACGAGGACTTAGCTTCCCTTTTTTGCCGAAACGAAGGTTCTTCTTCTATGGAGATACTTTGAGGAAGGCCTTCTCACCAACCTCGTACTGAATGTCTCTCATTTTTAGGTCAGTATAAGCTTTCTAACGATCGAATGTGGCCTTGAGTCGGTCACGGATAATAGTTACCCTTTCTTCAGTTTCTCGAAGTAAGTCAAGGCCTAACACCTTACCTTCACCAAGCTCGGTCCAACAAAGAGGAGTTCTACATTTCCTTCCATATAGAGTTTCGTATGGGGCCATTTGGATTGAAGTTGGTAACTATTATTGTATACGAACTCAACTAAGGGTAGGGATTTCTCTGATGCATTCCCGAAGTCAATGACAAAGCTCGGAGCATATCTTCCAGAATCTACAAAGAAAAATCGAGGTTTGATACAAAATACTTACGTATATGAATCAAAAGAAGATACAAGGTTACTTGAATAACCCTTTCGGATTGGCCATCAATTTGTGGATAAAAAGCAGTGCTAAGATGCACTCGAGTTCCCAAGGCCTCATATAGGGCCCTCCAAAATTGAGACGCGAAACGTGGGTCACGATCGGAGATGATGGAAACAAGAATTCCATGCAAACAAATAATTTCATAGATGTACAACTCCGCGAGCTTAGGCAAACTGAAATCCATTCTCACTAGAAGGAAATGAGCAGATTTAGTGAATCGGTCTACAATGACCCAGATAGCATCATTCTTCTACGGAGTCATTGGCAAACCACTTACAAAGTCCATCGTAATACACTCTTATTTCCACTGTGGAAGCTCGATAGGCTGCAGAAGTCCAGTAGGCACTTTGTGTTCGGTTTTGACTCGTTGGCAAGTCAAAAACCTAGCCACGAAGTCCGTGACTTCACGTTTCATGCCAGGCCACCAATACAACTCGTTCAGATCTTTATACATTTTGATGGCTCCTAGGTGAACAGAGAAATGACTAGAATGAGCTTCATTCAGGATTTGTTCCCGAATATCATCATCATCGGGCACACAGATGCGGTTGCAAAAACACAAAAACCCTTCAGAATTTATATCAAAGTTAGGGTTTGGGTTATCCTTGATCTTGGTAATAAGAGATTATAACTCCTCATCAGATTCCTATAGTGCTGTAATTCGAGATACAATGGTTGATTGAACTCTCAATTTAGGTAATAATTTGCCATGTTTCTTGAGCCAAAAATGGGTATTCAAATATCTCGAAGAGTAAGTAGGTTTACGACTAAGAGCGTCAGCTACGACATTGGCTTTACCGGGATGGTAATCAATAGCCAAGTCATAGTCTTTCAAAAGCTCCATCCACCTACACTGACGGAGATTCAACTCTTTTTGAGTTAGGAGGTACTTAAGGCTTTTGTGATCAATGTACAAATAACACTTCTCACCACACAGATAGTGCCGCTAAATTTTCAAAGCAAATACAATTGCGGCTAACTCTAATTCAAGGGTCGGATAATTCAGCTCGTACGGCTTGAGTTATCGTGAAGTATAAGCTATGACTTTACCTTCTTGCATTAGCACACAGTCTAATCCCAAATAGGATACATCACTGTAAACAGTGAAATCTTTTCCCGACTCAGGTTGCACCAAAACAGGAGCATGAGTGAGAACTTGCTTAAGCTGATCAAAACTCCTTTGCTGCTCCACTGTCCATACAAAGGGAGTTTCTTTACGGAGAAGCTTCGTTAAAGGTGTGGCAATTAGTGAGAATCCTTTGACGAATCTACGGTAGTAGCCTGCTAGGCCCAGAAAGCTACGAACTTCCTCAACGTTCTTCAGAGGAATCCAGTCAATGATTGCTTGAATCTTCTTTGGGTCAACCTGGATTCCCGTAGAAAAAATCATATGGCCTAGAAAGGATACTTCGGATATCCAAAATTCACATTTACTGAACTTGGCGTATAATTGCTTTTCTTGGAGAGTCTGAAGCACAATTCAGAGGTGTTCTTCAAGAGAGGCTGAATCTTTAGAATAGATTAAAATGTCATCTATAAAGACGACAACGAATTTATCAAGATAAGGTCCGAACACACGGTTCATCAAATCCATGAAGGCTGCATGTGCGTTGGTGAGCCCAAAAGGCATCACTAGAAATTCATAATGGCTATATCTGGTTTGAAAGGCAGTCTTTGGAACATCAGACTCCTTTACCAGTATTTGATAGTATCTGGATCAGAGATTAATTTTAGAGAAGATAGAGGCATCTTTCAATTGATCAAAAAGGTCATCAATCCTCGGTAACGAATACTTGTTCTTGATTGCCACCTTATTTAACTGACGGTAGTTGATGCATAAGCGCATCGACCCATCATTCTTCTTTACGAATAGAACTGGTGCTCCCCAGGGTGAGGAACTCGGTCGAATGAATCCCTTATCTAAAAGGTCTTAGATTTGGGTCTTTCACTCTCTTAGTTCTACTAGAGCCATTTTATACAGAGTGACAAAGATCGGGGTAGTCCATGGTTGCACTTCAATCCTAAATTCTACTTCACGGGTAGGAAGGAGTCCCAGAAGTTCATCAGAGAACACATCGGGGAACTCTTTCAATATAGGCACATCTTTGAGGTCTGGGTCTTTCCTGGTCTCTATGGCACACATAAGAGTCGCCTTAGGCTCAGGCTCAGATTTTATTAAGGTTATACTTTCCTTACCGAGTCCACGAATATACAATTTCTTCTTGGAACAATCTACCCAGGCTTGGTGTTTGGCTAACCAATCTAGGCCTAAGATGAGATCGAATTCTTGGAAGGGCAAGGTCATCAAATTGGCCGAAAAATGGATTCCTTGAATCCTCAAAGGGCGAGCTTTACAAACCCATCGAATAATCACACTATCTCCTAGTAGATTCGAGACAACTATCTTAGACACAACAGGTTCATATTTTAAAGCATACTTTACAACCAACGGCTCACTAATGAAAGAATATGTAAATTTCGGATCTATTAAAGTATAAACACGATCAGAACATAATTCCACCACACCTGCAATCACATCAGGATTATCCTCCTACTTTCGACCTCGAACGTGGTATATTTGGGCTGAGGTTTGAGGATCACGTCCCATCGGAGGGGTATTGGTGTTGCGAGGTCTCCATGCTGATCTAGATTGCACTTGCTTTGCTCTCTCCCCTTGCTAGGGTTGTTTTGAGAAGCTACAGAAGTAGGGGTGTGTGGGTTTTGCAGACATTGTCTGAGAAAGTGGCCAGACTCGCCACAGAGATAGGAGGATCTTGATTGTCTACGGCACTGCCCCATGTGCCTTTTCTGGTAAAAGTTACACAAAGGAATCTGAAAGACTTTCACGGAACCACCCGTACTATCCACCGAAGCTGTATGAGCAACCGATGTTCCTGCAGACTAGAATTGTGGCACATGGCCAGATCTTGGCAACTGCTGATAAGTGGCAGACTTCTGGTCCTAATGTCTACCATTCTTTTGTGGCATAAGAGGCTTAGAGTCATCTTGAAACCTCTTAACGAATCGGGCTTGGTTCTCTTTCCTTCTTTCAGAAGCCTTCTAAGAAGCTTCAGTAGAAATGGCTCGGTTCACAAGGGTCTAAAAGTCCTTAATCTCCAGAGCAACGAAGAGAGGACGTAATTCATCACAAAGGCCATCAATGAACATTCGGCATTTTCCTTTTCTGTTCGGATGATCTCGCTACCGTATCTTGCGTACTTGCAAAAATCGTAGATGTACTGCTCCAAAGGTCTTCCCCATTATTTTAGGTGGAGGAATTTCTTACGCCTCTCAGCGATGTAGTGGTCGCTGACATAATTTTTGTAGAACTCCTAAAGGAAGAAGTCCTACATAATCCGGCGTTCGGGCACGGTGAGTGTCACAGTATCCTGCCAACTTTGTGCTTCCTCAGCGATCAAAGCCAAGGCACATTCCAACTTGTGCTCATCAAGGCACTTCATTTACTTATTCAGCACTTTTAGAGTATTTTCCAGCCAGTACTCTGCGATCTCGGGGTTATCTAGATCCTGACCGGTAAAGGTATAGACTGGATATTGCTTAAGCTTGTCAATAGGAGCTCTTGTTGTAGACAGAGATGCTTCAGCAGGCTGAGAGAGTGGTTCTTGTCGAAGTGACACAACCATTTACTTAATCATGTCAGCCATGGACATCAGATACTCCTACTGAGCATGTGGCATTGGAAAAGGGTGAGGCGGGTTGTTCTGCCCTACTTGTTCAGATCTTGCTTCTGGCCTCGGGTTATCCCCCTGAGTCGAGGAGGAGCCAGAATTGGGCTCATTTACTACCCATCTATCGGTAAGATCAGCCATGTTTAGATTTAAACGTACATAAAGATTACATCGTGTAAGCTACAAGTCACAGATAACGTATACAAATAACTCCTAGGTGGCATAAGTACACACGGACTCGTAATGAGCTTTATTTTAGTCCTAGAATCGACTAAACATAGGCTCTGATACCACAATTGTAACACCCCCTTCCCGGTCTGGTAGAGAACCGGGTCGGAAAGTGTTATCAGAGGACAGATTCAAAACACGAAAGCTTAATCAGAGTTTAGAAACTATTCAGAGTATCTTATTAATCTCTTTTACTACGAATCAGATTAACACATTATCGGTTTGCACAAGTTTGAGGTCTAATTTAAAGTTTTTAAACTAAAAGGGACCAAATCTTAAATTTTATAAATTAATCATCTTATTCTGAATTCTTTATTACCAACTTGTAATTAAACTTACCAATTAATAATCTGTAAAATTTCGTTGCTAACAGATATCGTTTACTAAGCTAATTAAGCCGGATAGTAATTAGTGACCATTTTGCAAACTACCCAAAACTTCGTTTATTCCTTTTAACAGAATTAACTAACACTGTACCGATACGCTCTATGACCGTATCGGTACGCTAAGCCTAATTTCAAATTCCATGATTCCAAGATGCCAAGCTCGTACCGATACAGCTAATCCAGTATCGATGCGCGTTGACTGCGTTAACCTCGTATCGGTATGCCCTAAGACCGTACCATTTTTAACCCAGATTCCAGTGACCAATTTTCGTACCGATACGCCCCAATCAGTATCGATACGCCCTGTTTCATGAGCCAAATTATGCTTGGTCGTATCGATACGCCATCACCCGTATCGATACGCCTTGACCTGTAATGATAGATTTTTATTGGTTTTTATTCAAATTACCCAACCAAACCTTAGTTAAATTTTACCAAACTATACAGAGACTTTTAAATCAATATTTCTAATCGTATGTCAAATTCCATAGCGATCCGGATTCGTTTACTAGGAATTTACCAAATAGAGCTTTTAGGTTCATTTTAACCATTCCAACCATTTTCCAACACACCATTATACGCATACATCACCTAGACACTATTTAACTTATACAAATATATCAAAATAGGCCATTTAACACGTTTAGACCTTATGCCACCTTACTAGGAGTTCAGAAACAAAAGTAAACATATATATAGCTTGCAGAAGTGACTTGCAACCGGGTGAGTACACGATCGTAGCTCGGAAGATCTCAAGGTCCTGAAATGCATGAGACACACATATGTTAGGCTTACATAGCCTAGTGAGGTAGTCATCAACACTCAAACAATAACATATGAAACATGCTATGAATATGAATGACATAGTGACATACTTAGTTACCTTATTCGCATACCTTTAACCATAATGTCTCATGCTTAATCAAATATTACAATTTTATATAATTTAAGCAAGGATGGTACACATATTAGTTTCCTTGGATAACGTAACAAATGGATACGCTAATTCCCCTTTACACCAACACATATAATGGAAGTAGGCCGTAGCTCCGGATAAGTCTCTTACACAGTCTCTCTTTATCTCCCCCACGTATAGGTCGTAGCCTTGGACCGTAGTCCAATCCCTTACTTGTTCGAGCTCAAATAACCCTATGGCATGCCAATTGTATCCAAAACTTACCAATGTCCAAGGTTACACATATTTTATCATAATTCTTACCTTTTTGCCCGTATGCCATATCATATCGAAAAACGGAATTGAGCCTTAGCTCCATATATCATGTCTTAGCATATTCATAACATATCATATCAAACTTCCACATATATTACATACTCAAATAACACTTTTGAAATTACCATGCTTACCATTAGCTTCCACATAAACTTGCTATATTTGAGCCTTTAGCAAAATACACACAAACATCATAATTACAAATCAAATGCAACGGGATGACACCTAGCCTATCCCTTGACACGACTACACTCACCTTGACTACGAGGTTCTCGAATCACAATTCCGTTATGCCTAGCTTCCTTTGGAGGTGACAATGGGTTATTCTCTAATATTTGAGCTAGCACCAAATTAGGGATTGCATTAGAGTTCGATCTAAGGATTCATAATTGCATTTCAAGCTTACCGAAACTTATAGACATCATCGAAACGACAAGATTAACTCCGTAATCTATGGGTTTATACTTGAACATTAGAATCCAAATTTCGAAATTAAACCTCAACGAAAGATGGAATCACTAAAATAATATAGCGGTTTTGCTCACTGAATCGTGAGCTTTCAAACGGTATATCAAACTTGAACGAAGATCGAAGATTGCACCGATGTGCTTGCTTAGCTCGAAGATGAAAATGGAGGTGTGTGCTTACTTTGTTAACAATGAGGGTTTAGTTTACCGGGAGGTTCCAATGTAAGAGATGAAAGCTTTCTTTCTTATTTTTAAACCCCTTAATCATTCCTCACCTAAGCTTTAGCCAATAGAAACATTTCCCTCAACCAAGGGTTTCCTAATCCCAATGGTCCATGGTTTTTCCCAAGTTGGCTAATGACCTCACTAGTCATCTTTTCTGTTGACTTTCACGTAGGAGGGAGGTAAGCAAGGTGGTGAATCAGCACCCCTAATCATTTCCTTTCAAAACGACATCGAATTGATTCGAAATAGGGGACCCGTACCGATACGCCCGTGGCCGTACCGATACGCTCAGGCTAAAACAGGCAAGTTAGCTATTGACAGGTAGGCCGTACCGATACTGACCTCACTGTATCGAAACGATTAGTTGTAGACTGTATCGATACTGGCCTCACCGTATCGAAACGCCTAGTTTTAGACCGTATCGATACTGGCCTATCCGTACCGATACGCTTAGCTCAGACTTTGCACTTTGAGTTTGAATTTCATACAAGAAGGTTCATTTACTCACATAGGACCAGAATGTAACTTCATTAAACAAGAGGGGTACAAAGGTCAATTATTACAACCCTTTAACACATCGAATTTAAAATTTTTCGATCACTGGAACCTACTTCCGACTAGGCCGATTTTCGGGATGTGACAACCTCTCAACAATATCATTTCTAAAATTTAAACTCGCATCCTCTCTTCCCTTGAAAATATTAATAATTATTTTAGAGAATTGTAAAAGCGGAGGAATTTCATAAATAATATTTTAGAATTTTCTTCAAAATATGGTACTTTCAATTTTAATTTCTAAAATATTACATTTACTATAATACTTTAAAAGTCGAATTCAACTGAATTTAACTTTAAATAATAAATTTCAAAAAATCCTAAAAACTGATTTAGGAAGATTTGACTTAAAGTTTTTAAATCCCACGTTGATATCTTTCTCTTTCCGGAATTAAAAACCGCTGCCATTCAATCAAAAAACAACGTTCTTCCCGTGAAAAAAATAAGAACAACGATAAAACCCAACCGGCTCCGATGACGAGAAATTCCAAGTCCCGGTTGAATCTCCCTCTAAAACAAAGACTCGACTGCTAAACGCTTTTACATCTCTCAAGCTACAACCACCGGCCGACGCCGGAGCCTTCTCATTCTCAACCCAACAGGTACAATCTTCAGTTCTTCACAATCAATGATATGGATCTGACATGTCTTATTAAAGACTCGATTTTCCCCTTTTTTTTAATCCAGACCCACTCCAGGAACCGCGGAGCCGATGTCCATGGACGAAGAACAAAACCTTGACCACCCACCTCAACAACTGCCCCCCAAAACACCCAAAAACCTGACTCTTATCCCTCTAATCTTCCTCATCTATTTCGAAGTTGCCGGCGGTCCCTATGGAGAAGAGCCGGCAGTCCAGGCTGCCGGACCCCTTTTTTCCCTTCTGGGCTTCCTCCTCTTCCCTTTCATCTGGAGCGTCCCTGAAGCTCTTATCACGGCAGAGCTTTCCACTGCATTTCCCGGTAACGGAGGTTTCGTTATTTGGGCCGAACGTGCGTTCGGTCCATTCTTTGGATCCCTGATGGGATCATGGAAGTTCTTGAGTGGTGTCATTAACATCGCGGCTTTCCCGGTTCTCTGCGTGGACTACCTGGAGAAGATCATTCATCCGTTGGAGTCAGGCTGCCCGCGCCAGATCTCTATTCTGATGTCGACGGTGATTTTATCTTTTGTGAACTATACCGGACTCGCCATCGTCGGTTGGGGCGCCGTTTTGCTCGGCCTTGTTTCGCTTTCGCCTTTCGTTATCATGTCTCTCGCAGCAATCCCCAAGATCCAACCCCATAGGTGGATCAGTCTAGGCCAGAGAGGTGTTAAAAGAGATTGGAATCTCTTCTTCAACACCCTTTTCTGGAATTTGAACTTCTGGGACAACGTCAGCACTCTCGCCGGCGAAGTAGATAACCCCCAGAAACGTTCCCTCGAGCTCTTCTAGTGGCAGTGGTTTTCACTTGCTTAGCCTACCTAATTCCACTCTTCGCGATCATCGGTGCCGTTTCGGTTAATCAAAGCGAATGGGGGACCGGATTCCATGCAGATGCGGCCGAGATTATCGCAGGCAAGTGGCTAAAAGTCTGGATCGAAATCGGCGCTGTCTTATTCGAAGCTCAACTAAGCAGATGTGTTTATCAACTGGAGGGAATGGCGAATTTGGCCATTCTGCCCAAGTTGTTCGCTTCCAGGTCCAAATGGTTCAACACTCCCTGGGTGGGGATACTGCTTTCGACCTTGATCACGATCGGAATGTCGTACATGAATTTCACCGACATCATATCGTCGGCGAACTTCTGGTACAGTCTTGGAATGCTTCTTGAATTCTCAGCTTTTGTTTGGCTGAGGAGAAAATTACCTGCAATAAAGAGACCTTACAGGGTTCCTTTAAGGATTCCAGGGCTGGTTGCAATTTGCTTGATACCATCAGCATTCCTGGTTGCAATTTGGTTAGAAGAACCTTCTAAAGTACAGCATAGCAGAAGATGGAGAAAGATGATCGAGTTTGAAGCTGCAAAAATGGCAGTTTCTTCACCGCCAATATATATATATATATATATATATATATATATATATATATATATATATATATAACACTCAATTTCAGTACAATGGGACATTTGGTGCTTTGATGACAGAGTAGATGTTGTGTCTTGCAACTGTTCTTTTTCATATCAGTTTATGACTATAAAAACACGAATACACGATTAAATCTTCTTTTTTTTTTTTTACATACGTCGTGTTTATCTGATGTTAAAAATTATCACAGCTAGTGCCAAACGAAATGAACTGGTTAAATGCTTATACAGGGAATCAACTCGGTAATTATCTTAAATTCTTTGATTTGGCAAAAAAAGAAGAAAAAAAGTATCAATTACACCCAGGGTCAGTGTATTATAAGTAAGTTTACTTACAATTGCCTATCGTATTTCAAAAAGACAAAATTAAGTTACTCTATTGTTAATTGTAACAATCAGGACACTTCTCCTAGTTATTTATTTTTAAGAAATCTTATATATAATCTAGAATAAAACTTCCAATAATTTAGGAAATAATCCTAGGTGACATTACAAAATGACAATAAATATTCTTGATCTCATACCCTAACAAATTAATATTTTATATAATAGGTACTTTTCTTTATAATTTATGTTCGGGATTCGTAGCTCTCTCTCGCAATAAAGTCACTTTCAAGGTTCGAACCCATATTCCCTTCTTGGGAGAATAATGTACCTTGTTATTGCACCCAATACTTATCAGCATATAGTTATACTTTTAAGTGAGATCATTTGCACCCTAATATTCTCACGTATCTATGCCCATGCATTATAGAAAATGAGTGTTGCTTTGTATTTTTTTAATAATTTTTACTTAGGGGAGAAGAGAGCAAATTACAATTAAGAAAAATAATATCAACTGAAAGTTTTAACCACTTACTCTAGAGATTTTCAACGCTTTATATTCTATTATAAGCTAGATTCTGACTTAATTTTTTATTGTATAATGTTTGTGGTGCAACCAAGGTCGAAGATTCAGATTTCATTTTTATTGCATAATGTTGGTGGTGCAACCAAGGTCGAAGATTCAGATTTCATTCTTGATCGTGACATCTGATCACAATATAATACATCAAAAATCTAAATAATACAAATTATTAATATATAAAAAATTATAAATAAGAAGTATTGTGATAACTATACAAACGGAACACATATACAGAAAATATCAAATTTGGAGTGGTTTGTTTAACTTCACAAACATTCCTACTCCTTGCCCAAATTGCACTTTGCAAGCCAAATTAAAACCGGAAAGGCAAAATACCGAAAATGATAAAATTGAACAAATTATCAAACTGATAATCAAATTTAACATATTTTTGGAAGTGAGTCCCCATCGAACAGATATTTAACACTGCTGAAATTCCTAAAATCTCAAATTCAAAAACTATTTTCCTAATACAATTTAGGCATTAAAAGTCTCATACATTGAACAAACGGTTCGACATTATTTAATATAACGTGCATGATATATATGTAAGTATAATATGGAATATAAGTGTAAAATCTATATACACTTTCTTGTGGGTCTAAAGAGAGACTTCGAGATTATCATATAAATAGCAGGAAATTAATTTTATGAAAATGTCGACATGGAGATGCTTATTGCACTGTTTTATTGAAAGTTTGCATCACAGTCGAAAATGGTTTGACGAGAATGCCACGCCAAACTATCGGGAATCCTTGGATAAGAGGTTGTTGGTCTCAATTTTGCGAGCATTGCAAAGCTCATCCGTACAATCACCTCTTTCAAAAACAGCTGCTGCCCCCATCCCTGTGCCTGCATTTCAACGGTCAACATTCAACGTCCGACAATCTTCGTCTTCAAACTTTAAAATGTGAATAATTTATAGTGTGTAAAATTTGAGATGCTCATCTTCAATTTGTTTCTGATGTCGTGCTTTTACTTTTTTCGCACCCGTAAAATCAAGCCGGTGCCGAAGTTATGAGAAAGTAGAAAGGAAGGAATAGTACCTATGCACATTGAGATCACACCAAAGCGGCAGTCTTTGCCACGCCGCTTCATTTCGTGCAAAAGTGTAGCAACACAACGAGCACCTTCAACAAAAGCCCAAAAGTTTACACCCCGACATTGGGAAAATTAACCAAAACACGTGGAATGCAATATAATATGTCTGAAAACATAGTAGAAGTACATCTGATGGAAAAGGTTAAAAATAAAAGAAAAAAGAGTAATTTAAACAGAGGTAGGCCTTTTCTATTCCTATCTCCTTACAAAAAGCACGCTTAGGCACCCAAGCGTGCACCTAATTAAATGTGCCTTATCCGAAAAGGTCCAAGAAGATTTGGTATCTACCACTAAGGCACAAGATGTGGGCTCGGAATTCAGATTAAGAAGCTTTTGGTGTCTACCGGTCTTTTCCTAGATGCACCAAACATGTATCTGATCAAAATGCATCTCACCCAAAAGGACCCAAGGCTGTTTTGTTGTATGACACTATGACACATTGTCTAGGTGCACACTAGACAACACTAAGAGACTGCATATATAGTGGAAGTAGATCCTCCAATTTCTTGCATCAAGTTACAAGCATCATTTTAGGCTTAGCATACTTTATTCAATGGGTGTAATTGTGAGCAAAGTACAAAAAGATGTAATCAATTTGTGCATAGACTACCTTCAGAGACTACAACAGATAAAGACAATAATAAGAAGAAAAAATTGAACTTCGTTTGCGTTAAAATACCTGTTGCACCCAATGGATGTCCAATTGCCATTGCACCTCCATTAACATTAATCTTTACCGGATCTAGTTCCAGCTTATTGCGGCAGTATACAAACTGAGATGCAAATGCCTGCAATACATAAAGAAGTTAGAGACTTCTGAGTATTATATTCTCTTCAAATAATGAATTTGCAACTATGTGAAAAACTACACTGTACCTCATTTATCTCAAAAAGATCAATATCATCAAGTTCCAGACCGGCAGCTTTTACTGCTGCTGGAATTGCCACAGCTGGGCCAACACCCATGATGGCCGGATCCACGCCAACTGCAGAAAAAGTCCTGCAAAATCGACAATTGCTCTACTAAATTAATAGAAAATATAATGTTTCTCATTAGTTCAGGGGATGAGACATTGACCAGTCAATAGAACAGATACCTGAATGATTTTTTCATTTACACTTCAGGGGGAAAAAGTTTCTCAGACACACGGCATGCAAGATGGGCATGATAAAAACATTTTACAACCAACTTTACTCCAACTATTCATTTTGTTGAAATATGTGTCCAACGCAAAAACAGACATGGGTATGAGAACATAACTCTCCAAGACATTTAAAATACATTAAAGAACTTTAAAAAATTGAGCATCCCATATTAGACACAACCGTATCCAACACTCACGCCCCAAGTCTTGAATCATAGAAGGTGACAGCTGCACACAGTTACATCGTCTAGACCCAGTCATGCATGTTTTACTAAGAATGCAGCTTAACACAATGAGTTACTAATTAGGAACAGAAATCAATTAATTTCATATAGATCACAGTTAAAAAAACAAAAGAAAAACAGTGGGAGAGAGAAGCTGGTAACCTATGTTACTCGGACTCTTCATTTTTCATTAAGTACATGTTTCAGACACGAGCTTGGATATGGGAAAGATCCTCCAAATAAAAAAGAAATCTTAGAATAATCTAGTCATACCCGTGTCGGATGCATATCGAATCCAACACCGACATGCGAGCCCGAGTATCATAGTGGGTAACAGTGAACGTAAATACTCAGATGCTCTTTAGAAACCTCATAATGCAAGAAATCAAAGCTTAGAACATAGCCTTCACAAGATAATATGTTCAAAACAATAAGAATTATAGTACACTCCAAAAGTCCAAAGAACAACAGGTGTAGCAGAGCAGAGAGTTCTGGCTACAAGAACATTGTGAGGTCACTGTTCAAATTTCATTTATAAGATATATATCAGAAGGATGCAAAACCGGTCATTACACACCTGAATAAACCTAGAATTGGCAGCCCTTTCTGCATGGCAACACTTCTTTTCATGAGCAGAACAGCCCCAGCCCCGTCACTAACTTGACTAGAATTTCCTACCATACAAACAAGATTCAAACAAATAAGATAAAACCACCAGAGCAGCACAGAATTTCAGAAAGAATATGATACATTATTCAATACCAGCAGTGGTGGATCCATCTTTCTTGAATACGGGTTTCAGTTTTGCCAGATCTGACATTGAAGCGTTAGGTCGGATACCATCATCAACAGATATTGTGACAGGTTTCTCGTCACCAGTCTTTGGATCAACAATCTTCATACATGAAATTTTTACAATCCAAACATGAGAATATTAACACAAAGCATTCCATAAGAGTATATGAAACATAGATTGAATCTATAAGGTGGAAAGAAAGGGAAAATACCTTGGTGTTCACAGGGATTATTTCATCTTTAAATTTACCAGAAGCTGTAGCAGCTGCTGCTTTCCTGTGTGATTCAACCTAACAACCAGCATTGAAGAAATTAAATTTATATAGATGATAACTTGCAATACCATACAACACGGCAATCATTCAACTTACAGCAGCCTGATCCTGCTCCTGCCTTGTCACACCAAAGCGATGAGCAACATTCTCTGATGTAACACCCATTGGAAGGAGACAATTCTGAGCTTGCTCCATCTGCTTCACCTGCCAAAATAAGTAAAAGATCAAACCGGTAACTAAAATCCCAGTATTCTTAGGATATAGGGTGAATGAGAATATGTTGCTCTCACTCTTCACTTTTCTCTAAGTATACATGTCTCACACTCTGAGCAAGGCTAAATACATAGGTATGAGGATATAATCCTCTAAGGAGCCTCCAAATATATGAAAAAACTTATAAACGATTGAATATACCAGTATAAAAAATATACCCGCATTTGACACATGCCGAGTTTGAGTAACATGGGAATGATAAACAGATGCAAGCACACAAAAAGAGAGAGAGATTACCCTTGGGTTAACTGATCCATCCCAAGCCATAGGATTAGTGGTCATGGATTCCAGCCCAGCCCCAATACCTACATTAGTTACAAGTAGTCAGTAATAAATACAGTGCTAGCATTTTATAAGAGAAAGGAATATCCTCCGAAACACATGTTTCCTCCTACCAATGTCATAAAACCCTGCTTTTATTGCAGCGGCTACATCAGCAACCGCCTGAAGCCCAGATGAGCATTGCCTGTTCACAGTCCTAACAGGCACAGTTTCTGTATCACCAAAACAATGCTACAATCAACCAACAAAACACTAAAAAACACGAACCCATAACAACATATAATTAACAATATCTCTGTATACCAGGGAAGCCAGCGTAGAAAGCAGCCATTCTGCACTCACTAGCTCGTTGAGATCCCGGTGCCAAGACTGTTCCAACAACAATATCCCCAACTTCACTAGGATTCAAATTTGTTTTCTCTATCAATGCCTGATCTCAACATACGCATAGCAACAAAATTCAACGATATAAATCACTTGAAAAATTAAAATAGCAAAAAAAACATCAAGAGTAAAAGAAAAGAATACAAACCCTTAAAACAGGTGCGAGTAAATCATCAGGATAAGTATCTTTGAAACCGCCTCGCTTCGATTTGCAGAGGGCAGTCCTATAAGCTCTGTAAAATTAATAAATCCACAATTAAACCAAAATAAAATAAAAAAACTTATGCCAAGTTGGAGAGCATGAATTTGAAAATTTTCAGTAAAAATTACCATGACTATATATTTGAAAGCTATAAAAAAGCAAATTTCAAATTCACAAATATTTATAGGAAGTTCAAATTTACAGTAGTCGTCCAACAAAATCTATAAATTTAACAACAATCATGGATGTTATATTCATATATGTTTTATCATGCAGTCCTGAAATCCAAATTCAGGAACACAACCATAATTATTTTATAACAAAAATAACTATAAACCAATAAATACAAACGAGTTACTTACGCCACTATAACCACATCATCTCCGAATAAATTAGTTCGTTGATAAGCAGCGCTATCTCCAGCTAAACAAGCCGATGCCTGAAGCTTTTTTTTTCAAGTTTTAATTCATTAGATAAAAGAAACGGCAATATTTTGACAGAAAGAAAACATTGAATAATCAAATTAAATTCCTAAATAAAAATACTGGCTCAAACTCAATTCTTAGACTGGATCGAATATAACAAATAAAATTACTACAATAGGAAATCAAGATCCAATGAAAAGGTAAAAAAATATCCAAAGAACGAAATAAAATAGAGCTTACAGATAGAGCAACGTTGTGATTCTGTTCGGACGAAGAAGAAGGAAGTGAAGGATTGAGATGTTGCAGCAGAATTTGCTGTCGGTTGATCGCTTTCTCCATTGTTTCTATCTGAAGTAAAAAGGAAAGAAAAGAGGAAGTAAGATCAAAGAGAGACGAGGCCTCGGTTTGGCGTCCGAGAAAATAAAGCAAAATCGAGATGAGATTACGGTTTAAGGTAAGATATTTATAGGAGAGAAACAAAGGAAAATAATAAAATAACTAATAAATAAATATATTTACCTGTCTTTTAGCCTTATCTTTGCTAACCTCCGTCTCTATTCAAGCGCGTGCACTTCGTACTTTTTCCGTCATTTTTTATGGTAAAAATAATATAAAATAAACTAAAATTACTGAATATTCTATTCTATTTTGTTTCACTAAGCATTTGACGTAAAAACGTATATTTTGAAAAATTGCTCAATAATACTTTTTTAATAGAGTTCAATAATTATAAGTGTTATAAAATATGTGTATATAAATCTATTACTATATTATTTAAATTTTAAGTAATATTTATAATTTTTTTATAAAAGTATGAAAAGATTAATTCTTTTATAATAATATTGATTATTATTTTAAAAAAATGATTTTTCAACCGATAAGATACACGATTAGCTTATGACTCTAAATCAATCAAAAGATATATTTGCTATATAAATTCTCATAGAATTTTTAAAGAATATACTCTTTACTCACACAAGAATTCTTAACTATTTCGGTATCGTTACGTATGTGATAATATTACTAAATTTTAGATGTTGCAAGATAAATGGTTTTCTTAAGTTGAATTTAAATTAAAATATATCTGATTTAAAAATTCATATACAATTATTTACGGTAAAACTCGGAACTTAAAACCTCAAAGATTCTAAAGATACAATCTTACCATTAATGATCATAAAAGAAAACGTGGTTTAATAGTTTAATTAAGATAACTTGCATCAATGAGAAAAGTGACGAGTCTATAACGGGCGGCACACACCGTTATACACTCCTAACTGTTAAGTCCTACAAAATTTAACATTTTATTTAAAAATTATTAAAAATTGGTGATATGTATAGGGATGAGCATTTTACCCGACCTGGTCGGGTCGGATTTTTTAATAAAAATTTGGATTTGGTTCAGGTGGGTTTTTATTAAGGGTAAACTCGGGTCGGGTTCGGGTTTATGATGAAAATATCCGACCCAACCCAACCCATGACTAATTGTGTAATTTTTCCTTAAATTTTTAGGGATGTTTATAATAATACCCATCTTTATATATATATTTATAATTAGGTCATTAAAATTGAATTTTTATTTACTATTTAGTCCTTCAAATTATAATTTTTTATGATTAAGTCCACTAAAATTATTTGTTTACAATTAGGTCCCTAAAATTAATTTTTCCTATAAGTCGGGCCGGGTAGGGTTTAGTATATTTATTTTTGGGTCGGGTCGGATGCGGTTTAGGGTATTTATTTTAGGATCAGGTTCGGGTTGGCCAAAAATTCGACCCGACTTGTGCCCATCCTAGGGATGGCAAAATTACTCGTCCCTAACCTGACCCGGTGTGTCTCGACCCTTTTTCTATAATTTTCGGGGAACGGGGCGGGGCGGGGCGAGTATTGAAAAATATTAAGTCGGGGCGGGGCGGGTTCGGGTATGAGATGAAAATTCCCCGCCCTGGTATATTTTTATTATTTTTATTTATTTTTATTATATTTATAAAAATACCACTATATATAAACACTTTTAGGGGTTTCAAACTATTTTTTTAGTTTGTGTTTATCGTAAATTTTTTGTATATATTGTTTGAATTTTAAAATATCTGATTCTGAATGTCAATGGTTCGAGTTTATTTTTTAAAATATTTATTTTTTTCGTGTGAGTAATTTAATTGGTTTTATTTTATTTTTTATATAGTTTTAAAGCCTGTGAAATTTATATTTTGTCAATGTAATGGTAGTTCGATCGGATCTAACATTTATCATCGATGAAATTTAATATTTTTTAATTTTTGGGTCGAGTCGGGTCAGGGTCGAGTTTAGGAGTTTATAGATCGGGGCGGATAAATTAATATTTTAATCTCGAGGTGGGGTGGAAGCGGGTTTAGGAGTTAATAGATCTAAGCGAGTTCGGAGCAGCCAAAAACCCACCCTGTCCCGTTGCCATCCACCCCATCCCTAGATATGTAAATGTGTGTAAATAATTAATCATATTTTAAAATAAAATTAAAATTGAATAACCTTTCTCTTTCCGTTACCACTACCACCGCTAGAGATCATTGCAACTAATCGTATCAAGAAAATATTGATAAAGATATGTTTCTCAACCTTTAATATGAACTAAAATTTGCTTAATCAATAGTTTATACAAGGAATGATTCGAACAAAAATCTGTTGTTACTTTTTTGTGTCTCGACCTAAAAATTCTAAGCCCTAACATTAAATCTGAATCTTATACCTTAAACCCTAAAAATACACCATATACCTATTTCCTAAACTTCAATTCTAAACCCTAGCCTTAGTCTAAATCATAAAGTCTAATTTTTTAATGTGAAGGTACAAATATAGACTTCGAAAATGGACCAAAAACTTCTATTCAAATGATTCTTTCAGATGAGCTGCGACGGCATGATTCTTCGAATCCCAAATAATTAAAGTTGGGACTCCAATTAGCTTTAATGTCCAGATTCAACTAGTAATTTAGAGTGGCTTTAATAGTATGTAGCGTTTTGTATCGCCCGTTATAGAATTTTTCTGAGAAAATAAACTTAATATTACATTGTTAATGTCAAATTATTGTTTTGGTTTATATAAAAGTATCTGGTTTGGTTTATATCATATTAACAGAAAATACTACTTATTTCATGAACTGAATTAGTTTTTAAATCATAATATTTTAAAATTTATTTTTATATTTTTTAGGAAAAGATAATATTCTTAAACTTCATCAAAGAGTATAATCTACTGAAATAAATTTTGGTTAAAATATGTTTTGAGTCTATATATTTTTCGTACATTCGAATTTTAATCCTTCTATCTGTTTAGGAATTTAGTATTTGTACTTTTTTAAAAATAAAAAAATGAAGTCCAATTGTTAACATATTAAATTATTTTGTTAATTCATTGATATGGCACTTTGAAAATAAAATAAGTAGTAACTTGACAACAATGTAACAAAAAATGTAGTAAAAGACTTGAATATATTAAGATAATTTAAATGGTATTAATGATTTAGACTTGAATTTTCAAATTTAAAATGTAAAAGGACTCAATTCTTGAAAATAAAAGGGTAAAATACAATTCATGTCACTCAATTATGTGTTTGGTAGCAAATGAGTCACCTTTTTCTTCTAAAAGTGACAACCATGTCACTAAATTAAAAAATTGTTATAAACATATCATTGGTCATTAAAATTGAAACAAACATCTAGTGCAAGTTTGATATAATAATAATTTTACTCATCAAAACTTATACATTCTATCAAATTGATCATAATTTGAAACAATTCAATAAATTTAACCTTTTATATTTAATTTTTTTTATCAATTTAGTCATTTTGTGGTAATGTCAATCCAAGTGAGTCCGTCAGAGCAAAACAACAATTGAATAGATGTATTACCATAAAATAATAAAAATTATTGTTAAATTATTATTATATCACAAAACTAAGAAGAAAGTAATATAATAATTTTACGATAATAACAAGCAATGTAGAAGAAGAACAAAAACTATATTGATATAATTTTAATATACGAAATCTTAATTTTATTGAACTATTTTGAATTATGATAAAATGGGTAAAATGTATAAGTTTTGGGGACTAAAGTCATTACTATACTATAGAACGAGTCACTATTCCGTCTAATATTTAACAACTAGTGACTTGTTTGTAATAGTTTTTAATTGAGTAACTTATTTATAACTTTTTGAAAAAGAATGATCCACTTCTTACCAAACAAAGTAATTAAATCATATATTTTATTTAAAATGACTAAATTCCAAATATATAGAGAATAAACTTTGGATAATATTTTTGATTTTGATATCTCTGCCAAAATAAAATGAAGGTTAAATACCCCGTTCATCACTCAATAATCTTCTCACTCCTATTTTAGTCACTCAACTTTTAAATTTTTTAATTTAATAACTGAACTTTATACTTTGAACGTTTTTTTGTCACTCTCAAATATCTTATTATTATTTTAGTATGACATGACTTTTATTATTATTTAATATAAAAATAATTTAAAATAAAAATAAGTAAAACTAAACTATATGCCAGCCATCATTCGTCATCGTCTGACGCCATCGCCAACGGCCGTAGATGGTGGCTGTTCGATCCCATATTTCACCGATCGCTTCGTCTCACTCCCTGAGTCCGAATATGATCACCTTTTACCGAAAAGTGCTCCGAAGTCCACGAAAAGGAGATCAAAAGTGAGGAACAATGTTTATGTCGAGATTTGCGAGTTTTCAGACATTTTCTGGTGAAATAACCACCAAATTCGGATTCAGTGTGTCAGAACGAGTCGCCCGATGCAATTTGGGGTCAGACGACCACCAATTTTGAAGGTTGACAGTGATTACAAGCGACAACGATTATTTTAAATATTTTTAAAATTTAATAATAATAAAATATTATTTTATTATTTATTTTAAATTAGTTTATATTTAATAATATTAAAAATAAAAAATATTAATAAAATATTATAGAGTGACAAAAAACGTTCAGTATATAAAGTTTAATTATTAAATTAAAAAATTTAAAAGTTGAATGGCTAAAATATGAGTGAGAAAATTATTGAGTCATGAACGGTATATTTTACCCTAAAATAAAAGTCTATTAATTAAAAGTGAATTATAAAAATGGATGAATGTAACTAGGAAATGAATACACGCGCTGCAACGCGAGTAGAATAGTGTGGATCAAACCTAGATAAGCTTGTGATTTGGAGATGCGTGCCGGCATGGGCAAAAAAGGAAGAAAATAAGGTGTTCCCTGTAGCATGATATCATATTATTTAAAGTAAATAACAACCGTTGGATGAGATAGCCAAGGCGGAAATTGTTGATGGTGTGGTCACATAAATATGGGGAAGATCATTAGTTGTAGAGAAACGAAGGCGATAGCGTTGGGTAGGTGTTCATAATCAGACACCACAATTTTTCGTATATAAATTTTCGGGTATTTAATTTTTTTTAGGTAGGGAAAGAGTCGGTTCATGTTTTGATTTGTCAAAATTAGAAGGATATTTGAGATAATTATGTGTTTTTTAAAAAAATCAAATACAATTAAAATGATAAAATTAAATAGAGAAAATATTTTATGCACGGAAGATGAAATAAAAAGATTTTATAAGTGTTTTAGTTTTAAGATTTTTAGTTTGAGCTTAATGGTTTTTGAATTTAAAAGTTGTTGTTAGAATTGAAAGTTTAGAGTTAAGAGTTTTTGGGTGATATGGTAAGAAATTTAGGTTTTAACTTATAAATATTAAAATTTAATAATAAACCCTGAAATATAATCACAACCCTTAAATTCATCTCCTAAACTTAAACCTATAAACCTTAAATGAAATTCATAATCCTTCAAACTAAGACACTTGTGAAAAAAATTTTATTTCCATCGCCAGTACATAAAATAATTACCCAATTACATAATATAAATTTAATTAATCAAAATTAAAAGGAGAGAAATTATCACTTGATTAAAACAAAACTTAATTCATGCCAGAAACAATTTTTTTAGTGTAATCATTACTTTCAGATTTATTTTTTAATTTAATCAAACTTCTTTAATTATGAATTTAGAATGTTATAGTAAGATAATATGAAAATAAAAAATAGGATTTTTTTAAAAATAAAAAATAGAAAATGAGGTAGCACGTAAAAGTAAAATAATATAATTATTTTTTTAACAGGGGTATCGTAAGAGTTAAACATTATGGTAGTACTTAAGTATAAATATATATTTTCATTTGTTTTATATGAACATGTAAACGGACTAGATTTGTTAAAAATATTAAAAAATAAATTTGTAAAATTTTATTTTCTTTTTATAAATATTCCAGCACATTAATTCTTTATTCATTTCCCTGAATAACCAGAATATTTTTACTTCATCTTTTGTAATTTATAAAGAAATGAGTACTAAATTTTAAATAAGAAATGAATTAAAAAATATATGGGTCGAACATACTTAAACGCTTAATAATCTCCGGTTTATGGCTATAGAGAAGTTTAAGTAGTATAGACATTATTCACATAATGTTCAAGCTTAAAAAAAAAAAAACATAACTGAAAGTACTTACGACACCGATGGAAAGAACATTAAAACTTAATTGATCCCGAGTACGGGTGAACATTCAATCGAATCGAGTAAATTTTTTTTGAGTTAGTCGAGTTAACGAGTCTTATTTATAACTCAAACTTTATTTGAATTTGTTTTTTGTCAAGTCGAGTTATTCGAGTTTCTTTTCAAATTTAATTATAAACATTTATAATGTTATGATATTAATTAGTTTTAATTTAAACGACTTTCTATAACCATATACAAATACACATATATATATATATTTCTTTATATTTTTTCATAAGTGATATATATAAGGCAGAATTGATAGACTCAACTCGAACTTGAAAATCGATCTACTAATTACTAAAAAAATTGAATTATTCAAACTTTTATTTTATAACTCAAACTTTATTTGAATTTTTTTGAATCGGGTCACGATGAGTCAATTTTTTTTACGTCAATTCAAGTCAAATAAAAAATTTAATATATTCGAGTCGAGTTGAGTTTTACTCTCTTTCTAATTCCGACAACGATCCTGGAGGTAGTTACCCATAAGAGGCCCATCACTAATCACACTTATGAGTCCAAACATGTGCAAGGCTTCCAACGTGATCCCTTTTATCTTCAACTCATTTCTTCTTGTTGCTTAGGCTTTACTTCTGGTGCACAATTACTCGATTAAAATTAACTACTATTTGGTTGCCATCCTAGATTGATCTCTTGTTAAAATTATAGGTTGCCATTGAAGGGATGTTAACAGCTTAAAACATAAAGAGAGAAATAGAAAATACTTTAAATAAGCCATTTAGGATGATTGGTTTACCTGGTGTCACATTACTTTTAAAAATATAATATTAACTTACAAAATAAGAATATTACATTACCTTGTTTGATTTACTTGACAAAAATGTTTAGTTGAGGGAATGTAAAATTGGTAATTATTCCATACACGGGCAGTGAAAAAAAAAACACTCCACAAACATGTACAATTACATCCTAAAAAGGATAACAACAACAACAACAATAAATTATTTGTTCACTTCGACTCAATTATCGAGTTAAAATCATATCAATGTTTGGTTCGGATTTGATTTAGATAAATTAAATTTGGATTGCTTTCGATTATGGTTGTTGTCGGTTCAAGTTACTTTCAGTTCGTTTCGGACTCATATTGGTCTAGTTAAAATTTAGGTCAGTCTCAATTCATTTAAGTTTATTTTGGGTTTTGAATCAAGTTTTAATCATCATGTTAGATCATATCGAGTGAATCGATTAATGTAATCGACTTCAAGTTTACTAAGTCTACTAAAATCAATACTCAAATATACCCTAACGTTTATTTTTCTGGGAAGATGGGCAAAAAGCCAGACCTATACTGTGTTTGGGTTTGGTTTATGGAGCCTCGGGCTTTTAAACCCAATTGAACTTGAAATCAGTTTTACAACGTAATAAAATTAAGGGAAAACTACATATTTAGTATCCCAACTATACTCGCATTACTGTTTTACTATCTCAACTATTATTTTTAGCAAAATGGTACTTAATATTACATTTTTATTATGTTTTGGTATCGACCTTTATAAACTAACGGAGATGATGACGTGACTTGATATAATCACAGTTTTAGTTCAAAACACGCATATATATTATCAATTTAGTCCAAAACCCATCAATTTAAAACATCTTAATTTTGATTAAATTTTGTATCATCCCTTTCCCACCCTCGTATTCTCCTCGGTATTTCGATCGTAGAGTTTGGGTCCTCTAATGGACCCCGCATTAGCCCTCAATTGATCCGCAAATTCTAAAGTTTTGATTGTCCCTAGTGTGTTTTTTAAACTCCAAAAACCCAAAAAATTGTTCGACCAGAAGAAGAAGAAAAATGAGGAATTCACAATTTTAATCAAAAAATTAAAATAATTTTAAATTGATAGATTGTATAAGTTTTGGAATAAAATTGTTATTAACCCAATCCACATCACCATTTTCGTTAATTTTAAACGGATGAGGTATCGAAACAGAACAAAAACATAACATTAGGTACTATTTTGCTAAAAATAACAATTGGGGTACCAAAGCAGTAACGCAGATATAGTTAGTGTACTAAATATATAGTTTTCCCTAAAATGAATCATTAACAATAGGGTAAATATAACTTTTAGTACATAACTTTGGTATTGATATGAAATATGATATCTATTTTTTGTGCAATTAGGCATCTAACTTTTACTTTTAATATGCAATTAAGTACCTATTTTTCTTTTAATATGCAGTTAAGTACCTAGCTCTTCTTTGATGCAATTAGGTACCTATGTTTTTTTCTTGGTACAATTAGGTACATTTTTTAATTACACATATTCAATTATGATTGGTTCATTCTTATAATTTTTACATCATTTAGTTAAAGAGATAATATGTGCTGCATATTCAAAAGACATGCTTTAAAAATCTAAGCATTAATAAGTGCAATTTAAAAAATGTTAGGTACTTAATTGCACCAAAAAATAAAAGTGGGGTATTTAATTGCTCCAAAAAAGGTTCGGTAGCTAATTGCATCATTAAAAAAGTTGGGTACCAAATTTCACCATTTTAAAAAGATTAGGTACCTAATTGCATCAAAAAAATTGGGTACTTAATTGCACCCTAAAAAGTTAGGTACCTATTTTATTTACACCATTTAAAAGTTTGATACCTAATTTTACCATTATAAAAATTAGATACTCAATTACAAAAATATAATTACCACATTACACATAAATACCAAAATTAAGTATAAAAAGGGGTCATATTTAGCTTTAACGATTTAATGAAAGGCATGAAATTATTTAATCGGACTAAAAACCTCCTAATTCAATAAAAAAAAGTGCATTTCGACATCAAAGGAAGCCTTATCAATATTCAATATTCATTATTCATCTAATGATAAATGATTTATTACATCTATTAATATCGAATACAATACAATACAATACAAAATTGATATCATCTAAAATTCAATACGATACAAAAAGAACATAAGATTCTTTGTATTTTATGTTCGAGTTTCATTATAGATGAATATCGTATATAAATATTTGGTTTAAATTTTATTATAATTTAAATCTTATTATGTGCGAGTTTTATATGAATATATTATGATTATTATTCCGATACGTATAACGTATATTTACAATTATGATGTACTATAATTATACCTGTACTTATATATATTTAAAAATTAACATGTCCAAAAGAAATTATGAATAGGATCAGAAATTATTAAATGGCTTAATAGTAAAAAAGGTACCTAACCTATACCTTTTTCTTAGTTTGGTGTCTAACGTTTTTTTCGGGCCACTTTGGTGCCTAACATTTCATTCCGTAACTTAAATTGACTTTTTCCGTGACGGACGTTAAAAATTTTCTATTATCCAATAAAAACACAACACGTGGTATATTCTGGTATTTTCTTTAATTTTTATTTTTCTAAAAATCAGAAAATTTTTAATTTTATAAAAACACAACACGTGACATATTCTGTTTCGGGGAGTACCTCGCCCGCCGGTAGCTTCAAGTCCTCGCCGGTCAATGAAAAGTCAGAGCAGTTGGGGTATGTGGATCGTCTTTCTTTTACTAGAGTTGTTGGTGGGGAGACTAATGTATCTGTATTGGAACCTTCAAAAAATTTAATGCATGAAGATGGCTTAGGTGGCTACTCGTTATTCAATAAGGGCATTTCCGTGGTCGAGTTTGTATTAGGTGGGAAACATCATTATGGTGCCAACCAAGATATAGTTTCCCATGCAGCTGATCCATGTTTGTTGGATAACGGGGTAGCAGATTGGGTCAGAATTGGTGCAGAGCTTGACAACTGTCGAGTGGCAGCCCAACAGGGGTGTACTTCCAGTAGATTATTTCCAAGAGAAGTTTGCAGCTGCCCAACGTCTTGGGGGGAATGTTTCGACGCTTGACTTTGTTTGCAATGAGAATTTGGAGCCTCTTGTCGATTCTTCGGCTGCTCCTAGTTCTTTGCATCCCCTTGTTAGAGAAGAAGAGGATTCGGGTGGAATTGCTGCGAGTGTTTCCAAGCGAGCTTTGGATGATGTTAGACCGATGGGGTTATTAAACGAAAATTTTGAAGAGGATTGTGAAATGGTCCCTTGTTCAAATAAAGATTTGTCTTGGGAAGAAAGCGTGGATTTGGCTAATGGTTCCTACAAATCCGGTGTTCGTGTTCATGATGATGAGAGTGAACACCAATCGTTCTTTCATGAGTTAGAGGACCATTATTTTAGGAGAAAATTCATTTCTTTAGCGAAATGCAAGATAAATCTCTTTCAACCAAGGAAAAAAAAAGCGGAATAGAGCTTTGAAAAAATGTAAGAAGTCAGAACAAGCTTCGGCTAACAGGGATTCGGGTATGCACGTTCCTACGAATTCGGATATTGCGAGAAATCAGATTGTTACAAAATCAGTAAAAGAAAAATTAGAGCGTAGGGAATTCGGCAAGAAGAATGGTGACGAGGCGATGTACTTAGAGGCGAGGGAAGCTCTTAAGTTAGGAAAAAAATTGGGAGTACAGATTATCGGAAACGAAGATGAAGTGGTGGAAAAAATGGTTAGGATCGAGTTAAAAAAAAATTAATTTTTGTCGTTTGGAGTGTGTGTTTAGAGGTGGTCGCGTTTTTTGGTCCTTTGTTGTTGGTGCGGATTGAAGCAAGCCTATCGCGTTTTTTTTGCTTGGACCGTCTGTTTATGTGTGCTTTATAGCTTGGGCGGGAGTATTGTTTTGATCTTGTGCAATTCCATTCAATTTTGGTGCGTTGAAGATGCTAGGGGATAGGCTTCATGGAGCTTGTTTGTTTGTTGTTCTATAGTTAAGCCATGTGTGACACCCTTGACGGCCAGCTTGGATCATGGTGTCTTCACTTGTTGAGGGGTATGATGGGGTTTGTTAGTGCCTTGCTTTGATTGCTTTGTTTTTATCTTCGCTGAATGGTGGTAGGGTTAAGTTCTTGTATGTTGGGAGTAGTGGAGGATCATTTTCATCTTGGTGTTGGTTACTTTATTAGTTTTTTCCAGTGGTGTTTTTATAAGGAGTAATGTTGGGGCTTTGGATGTTGTTTGGGGTCTCTTTGTATCTACATAATGAGTAAGTGACGATAGATAGTATTATATTGGTGTAGGTGTTGTTTTAATATTGTGTAATATCTCGATTATGTGTACTCTTTTTCTCCAATTAAGTTTAGGGAGATTTTTAATGAGACATGCGTCGTAGGTTTTAGTTTTCTCTGACCATTAATAAAATTCCATTTGTTGAGCAAAAAACAATTAGAACAAGAATTTTGCTTGTGGAGTTTTGGCTTTGGTATTTAGAGGGAGTTGAAAGACCTCATACCAAAAACATTTCAACAATTTAGGAAGAACCAGAAAGAGGAATCTTGAAGTAGATTGAGTTTAGTTTGGTTGGTTGTTATTGGTGTAACATATAAAGGATGTGAGATGGAATATGTTTATACTTTAATATCCTTCAATTTAAAGATTGATGGAAAAGAAATCTCAAAAAAGTAAGGGTAGAAGAAGAAGTATAGGTGGATGTTTAGAGTTGTGATTAGGGATGATCATAGGTCAACTCGGGTTTGTGATTGACCTGCATCAGATTCAAAAATTCAAAGCCTACACATGACTCAAACATTACTTAAATTTTAGGGTAAAATCTGACTTTAATTCGACATAAATAAAAATTTTGCATATTTTTATTCGGCAAAATAAAGAGATAATTGAAAAAATATAGAGATGGAGACATAATAATTATTCTATTTTTATTCTATAGAATATGAAGACTATTGAAAAAATATAAAGATACAGCACTACAATAGTTATCCCTAAATATCTAAAATAAAATTATACTATTATATCGGGTCAAGTCAGATATGTTTCACTTCAAACCCGAGCTCGACCCAACCTTATCCTCTAACCAGAACCTATTCTTTTAAAATATGAACCTTATATGGTTGGATTGAAATCGTCAGGTCCGAGTCAAGCAAATAAAGCCCCGATGCCAAAGCCGACATCAATTTGTTCAAAAGATGTTGGGTTTGTGATGGCAATAAATACACCACAAGTTATTCAATTATGTATTTGATTACAAGTAAGTCATTTTTTTTTCTAAAAGTTTAGTTTAATCACTCAATTAAAACTTTATTACAAACAAGTCTCTTCACCGTTAAAATTAAAATGAATGTCTAATGTGGCTTGGTATAATACCAATTTTAGTCCCTAAAACTTATGCATTCTATTAATATGGTCCTAATTTAAAACAGTTCAATAAATTTAACCATTCATATTTTAAAATTTTCACGAGTGAAGTAATTGTGTGTATTAGCAAGTGACGTTAGGGTCATAATGGGTATGTTCCATTTGTCTATCAATTGTCCAATAGTGAAGTGACTGTGATTGTCGAGCTATCCTATTTTTCGATTATCAAGTTGATAGACTGTAGCATGGGGTGCGACAAGTGGTATGAGAGTGTATCAAGTATATGTAGTGTCAGAATTTTTAAATACAAAGGGTTAAATTTTATTAAATTATTTTGAAATGGGACCAGATTGATAGAATGTATAAGTTTTCAGGACTAAAACCGTTATTATACTATATCATGTCTAATTTTAACGACATAGTTACCTGTTTGCAACTGTAATCACCCATTTTTGTCCGAATTTTTAGTACTTTTAGTATTATTGTTATTATTAATAATATTATTAATCTTAAAAATAATAATAATAAAAAAATAATAAATAATTAAAGTGTAAAAAAAAGTAGTGGATAAGGGTGGTCCACGTCACCCCTTAAACCACCCCCTTTGCCTATAAATATGAGGCATGAGGGGGGGGGGAGGAAGAAGCACAATGAGCCGGCAGTGGTGCCATTAAGAGAGCCATGCTCTCGGGCTACCAAGGACAGGGGCAGTGTCCTCGGTCCTAACCGGTTCGATCGGGGTCTTAGTTTGGATCCGATCTAGTTATTTTTTGGAGAGGTCGTGGTAGATCTCGGTGGGGGTTCAGTCGGGGTTCGTCATTCGAACTCCTAGTTAGGTATATTTTCTTTCCTTTTTATTTGTATTGTAATTTTTATGATTTAATGAAGTAGTAGTTAATTTAAAATTGTGTTTTTAGTTTGTATGTTATTTATGTTTTAGATTAGTATTTATTATGTTTTAAATTTATGTTTTATATTAATATTTTATTTATGTTAGATTTGTTTTTATTTATGAGTTAGATTAATATTTATGTATGTATGTTTTAGATTAGTATTTTATTTATGTTAGATTTGTTTTTATTTATGTGTTAAATTAATAGTTATGCATGTATGTTTTGGATTAATATTTTATTCATGTTATATTAGTATTTTATTATGTTAGAATTTATTTATATATTTATCGCAATGTGTTTATTTATATTTGCCATGTTTTTTAAGTTTGCATAACGAATATATATTTTGTCAATGCGGTGCCCTTTTATCTGAGCGTAAACAGGGCCAGTATCAGGCGTAGTGATAGTGGTTGGGCGTTTACTCTCGAATAACGGGGCCTTTAAAATCTACTCGCACTTATAACCAAATTTTAGTTTGATCGTCACTTTAATCCGGAAAGTCTAATATTAATAAAGCGATAATTATTAAAGTACCAATTTTGGGCGGTGTGGGGTGCTAATCCTTCCCCATCCGTAACCGACTCCCGAACCCATCATTTTTAAGTCTCTGGTTTTTTACGGTGTCCGGTCCACCTTGGGTGGCCGGTGGCGACTCCATTTTTAAAATAAAACATGGTTTCTTCTAAAATCCCACGTGGAAGACACCATTTTCAAAATAAAGAAAACAAAATAAAAAACACATTTTTTTAGCGAGAGAGACATCGCTACAGATGGCGACTCCGCTGGGGACATTTTTTTGTTTTCAAAAAATAAGAGAGTCGAGCTTTTTTAAATAATTACCGCTTTACTAATGTTAGAAGTTCCGGATTAAAGTGACTATTAAAGTAACATTCGGTTATAATTACGCGTTTATTTTAACGCATTTAAAATTTGGCATATAAACCCGTTTTTTTAAGTGGGGGGAAAATGCTAATGCTTTCGTGAGGATATCGTTCCTCCGTATGGGCCTAGCAAGTACCTTCGGGGCTCGAGTACCTTATGCTTTCGTGAGGATATAGTTCATTCATAGGGGCATAAGCGAATGGGTCCCCCTGAATTGAACCTGGTTGAAAGGAGCCTATAATGGGTGATGACCGGGGGCCTTGCTACTCTTAGTAGGGGACAACAAGGACAATTTGGGTACCTCTTAGCACCAAAACTGCATGTAGAGAACATATAGAAACCCACCCCTTTAGAGCCATGCGGATAACCTAGGTGTTTTAGACGGGATGTAAATAGGGTTGTTTTGTTTGTTTACCTTATCTAAATTGTTCTTCTATTTATGTGTTATTGATCTTATCCGGTACTGACTCGTTTTCTTTTTTGTTTTACCCTTTTTTGCAAACATCATTGCATTTGCATTACATTGGGGTGTTGGTTCAAGTGGTTACCCGATCAGAAATCTTTTATTTTTTCCCTATTTTAATTTACTCATTTGATTATTCTAATTTCAAATTGACCCATTTTTGTGATCACATCATATCTGTTCATTTTGGCATTCACTGCATGACATATCATAACACTTTAATTTTTGTATTTTACCAGCATGAAATGCTGATTCACGACTGGTTCTCAATTTAAAAAAAATATCATCGGGAGAAAATCTAGTACTCTAGATATCGAGGCAATATTCAAAGTTGCAAATGAATCCCGTGAGTTCGGAAGTTGTGCCACGAGAACCAATTTTGAATCAGTACTTTCGCATCTAAGACATGCACCTCACATTTACATGCATACATTTTGAAAATTTTAAAGTCGGTCATCGGGTTGCCCCATTAAATACAACGAAGTTGGTCGACCTAGCACCTTACAGAACCTCTACAAGAGCCTGATCTTGGGGCATGTCCGAAAGCACCATCCATATCTTTTACAAATATTGTGCCTCTAACAAGGTCCCAGTCCGGGGGCATTCTTTGTCAAGGTCCAGCCTTCATTGCTGAGTCAAACTCTTGCATCCTTGACCACAGTCTGCAAAACTACACCCAATCCAAAAAAAAAAAAATAATGAGCTGTCATGAACCAACACACAATTTATAAACCCAACTTAGGGGGAACAAAATGTGCTACAGGGATTCAAATTTGCTACAAGAATATTCTCAAACGATGACATAAAATGAACAAAATTTTAGGGCATGCTCCCAGATGAAAGCTAATTCAAAGAAAATTGGTTGAACCCATGACAAAGTCGGGGCACAGCTACATGAAAAAAACCAAGATCCTGACAGGACCAGTGAGGAGTCAGGGGCATCCCATTGAGGGCCAAAAAAATCATATCACATTCATGCATTTAGATTGCATTCATCTTGCATTAAACCATTTTTGCATACGTCATACATTTAGATTAAATGCATACACCAAAATCACCATGCATTTAGGGTAGACACATGCATTTATACATAAAATTAGATACATTCATGCAATCTTGCTTGTACATAACAGGTCTACGGAAAAGACCGAGTACCCTCAACACGGGGGCAATCATGACGGCCAACCTTAGTCTTGGAGGAGGCCAAACACAGAAAGAATGCTGAAACATAAAAAAGAGAGGTACTAGTGACAAATTTTCTGAACAATTACTGACCAATATTTTTTTCTTTTGTAGGATTTTATTCCTCCGACGATGGTGTGACGGACGCCAATATTCCAGATCTTATCCTCTGTCGACAGAAGGATAGCAAATTTTTTCTAGACATAGTCTCGCTATCAATAGCACAACAATTCCACATCTTGCAAATCATGCCTCCGTCAGTGGTGGTACATCAACTTAATGTAGATCTTGCCTCCGTCGGTGGTGTTGCAGATCAGATTTTCCATTCGGTCCTGTCTCTTCGTCAGTGGTGTAGCAGATCTCACATTTTGCTGATCTAGTCCCTCCGTCAGTAGTAGCAGATCAAAAAACTATCCAGATCTCGTCTTCGTCGGTGTTGCAGATCAAAGTTTCCATTCGGTCCTACCTTTTTGTATGTGGTGTAGTGGGTCCTACATTTTGCTTATCTAGTCTCTCAGTCAGTGGTGTGACAGATTAAATCCTCTCTAGGTCTTGCCTCTTCGACGATGTTGCAGCTAGACCTAAATTTTACTCAGAATTTACCTTTTTATTATAATTGTAGCTAAAAAATCAATCAAAAAAGAAAAAAATTAGAAAAAAATCAAAAAAAAGAGAAAGAAAAAATCAAAAAAATCAAAAAAAAAGAAGAAGGAAAAAGAAGAAAAAAAACAAAAAAAACGAAGAAAAAAGAAAAAGAAAAAAATTGAAAAAAAAGAAGAAGAAAAGAAAAGAAAAATGAAAAGAGAGTAAAAAATGAAGGAAAAATCAAAAAATGAAGAAAAAGAAGAAGAAAACTATCTGATCCTACCTCTTCGTCGGTGTCGTAGCTGGATCAAATCTTCAGACCTTGCCTCTTCGTCGGTGTTGTAGCTTGGTCAAATATAACTCACCGATCCTGCCTCTTCATCAGAGTTGTAGCTGGATCAAATCTTCAGACCTTGCCTCTTCGTCGGTGTTGTAGCTTGGTCAAATCTAACTTCCAAATCTGCCTCTTCGTCGGTGTCATAGCTGGATCAACATTACTAACTTTAGACCACGCCTATTAGTCGGTGTTGTAGGTTGGTCAAATTTTACTAATTTTCAAATTTTATCAATGTTGTTTCTTGAAAAAATGAAGAAAAAAAAGAGAAAAGAGAAAAAAATGAAAAAAGCAAAAATAAAATTCAAAAAAAAGAAAAAAAGAAAAAAAAGAAAAAAAGAAGAAAAAAAGAAGAAGAAGAAGAAGAAAGAGAAAATCAAAATGAGCTTTCAATCATTCGATCCTGCCTCTTCGTCAGAGTTGTAGCTGGATCAGATATCAGAACTTTCATCCACCGATCCTGGCTCTTCGTCAGAGTTGTAGCTGGATCAAATCTTCAGACCTTGCCTCTTCGTCGGCATTGTAGCTTGGTCAAACTTAACTTCCGGTTCTGTCTCTTCGTCGGTGTTTTAGCTGAACCAAATCACTAACTTCCGGTCTTGCCCCTTCATCGGTGTTGTAGCTAGACCAAATTCACTAACTTTTGATCATGCCTCTTCGTCGGTGTCGTAGCTGGATCAACATTACTAACTTTAGACCATGCCTCTTCATCGGTGTTGTAGCTTGGTCAAAATTCACCAACTTTCAAGTTTTATCAATGTTGTATCAAAAAAAGGAAAATGAAGAGAAAAAGAGAAAAATGAAGGAAAAATGAAGAAAAAAAGAAAAAGAGAAAAGGAAGAAGTTGTCAGTTTTCTGGTCTTGTCTCTTCGTCAGAGTTGTAGCTGGATTAGACATCAGAACTTTCATCCATCGGTCTTGCCTCCTCGTTAGTGTTGTAGCTGGATCGAATTTTGTAGACCCTGGCTCTTCGTCGGTGTTGCAGCTGGGTCGAACTCTCTTTAGGTATTAACTTATTATCAATAATATAGCAAGTGGGACTCATTTTGCTTCCCAACAAACAACCCCCATTTTGAAGGTTTTGCTTCCCCAAGAGTGACAAGGTGGATCAATCAAGACAAGAAATAAGACCTGAGCCGAAGAGAAAGAAGATCTACCGAAGAAAGAAGACACGCGTCAAAAAGGGAGAAGTTCATCCAGACCGGACAAAAATGGTCATTCTTTTGTCTTTGCTCTATTCCTGTTGCACAACAATGAGCCAAGAGGGGAAACTGTAATCACCCATTTTTGTCCGGGTTTTTAGTACTTTTAGTATTATTGTTACTAATAATATTATTATTAATCTTAAATAATAATAATAATAAAATAATAAATAATTAAAGTGTAAAAAAAAAGTAGTGGATAAGGGTGGTCCACGTCACCCCTTAAACCACATCCTTTGCCTATAAATATGAGGCATGAGGGGGGGGGGGGAAGAAGAAGCACAATGAGCCGGCAGTGGTACCATTAAAAGAGCCATGCTTTCGGGCTGCCAAGGACTGGGGCAGTGTCCTCGGTCCTAACCGGTTCGATCGGGGTCCTATTTTGGATCCGATATAGTTATTTTTTGGATAGGTCGTGGTAGATCTCGGTGGGGTTCAGTCGGGGTTCGTCATTCGAACTCCTAGTTAGGTATATTTTCTTTCCTTTTTATTTGTGTTGTAATTTTTATGATTTAATGAAGTAGTAGTTAATTTAAAATTGTGTTTTTAGTTTGTATGTTATTTATATTTTAGATTAGTATTTATTATGTTTTAAATTATGTTTTATATTAATATTTTATTTATGTTAGATTTGTTTTTATTTATGTATGTATGTTTTAGATTAGTATTTTATTTATGTTAGATTTGTTTTTATTTATGTGTTAAATTAATAGTTATGTATGTATGTTTTGGATTAGTATTTTATTTATGCTTTATTAGTATTTTATTATGTTAGCATTTATTTATATTTTTATCGCAATATATTTATTTATATTTGCCATATTTTTTAAGTTTGCATAACGAAAATATATTTTGTCAATGCGGTGCCCTTTTATCCGAGCGTAAACGGGGTCAGTATCAGGAGTAGTGATAGTGGTTGGACGTTTACTCTCGAATAATGGGGCCTTTAAATTCTACTCGCACTTATAACCAAATTTTAGTTTGATCGTCACTTTAATCCGGAAAGTCTATTATTAATAAAGCGGTAATTATTAAAGTACCAATTTTGGGCGGTGTGGGGTGCTAATCCTTCCCCATCCGTAATCGACTCCCGAACCCATCATTTTTAAGTCTATGGTTTTTTACGGTTTTCGGTCCACCTTGAGTGGCCGGTGGCGACTCCATTTTTAAAATAAAACACGATTTCTTCTAAAATCCCACGCGGAAGATACCATTTTCAAAATAAAGAAAACAAAATAAAAAACACATTTTTTTAGCGAGAGGGACATCGCTACAGCAACCGAACACATAATTAAGTGACCTTAAGTGTGTTTTAGCCATGGTTTGTACTCCCGTGGCATTATTCATGCGTGCCTATAGAAACACAGTATTGTACCTAGAGAGAGAGAGAATATTTGATCCCTAATTAGAAACAAATTAAGATTAATCAAAAGAGTTGGCATAGAAATTTGTTTGCAATTAAGGGATGCAGCAGCTTAGAATCGAAGTGATGGTTAGATTGCAGGTTAGTTCAAGATATGATTAATTAAGCCTAAGTAAGCAATAAATACTTAACAAAGATGACAATATCTTACCTAATGAAACTACCCTTACCCCCAAACTTGGCTTCAATTCTTCTCAAAGTCAGTAGAAAAACTTCATCTATTGTCCATTCAACGACCGTAAGAGTTCATGGCTTCCAATCAATTAGGTTAACTGCTTTCAAACTCCTTAACCACATGAAGTAGATTGTGAATTTATGCATCCCCTCTTGATGGGGCTGGTGATTTCAATTCATTGCCATTCCTTTCACTTTTCTTTTCCTCTATACATTTCTATCCAACTAATCCATAGCAATTGTCATAGCTTTGGGGGTTTTAAGAAGTATACTCGTTATGTTCATTGAAAACCACTCTACCTACTTATATAATTTGATTAATACCAATAGATGTTGGGTGCGGTGTATCGATACACTGCACTCGTAAAGAGATAACTTGAGTTTGAATCTTGGAGACAACAATATTAGGAGAAATAGCCGCCCGCATACTTTGAATATGGACCGAAAAACATACGTGGACAATAAATAATAGAAAAAACTAAAATATAAATATGAGGAAATTTTCAAGGTTGTTATGATTGTGATATAAGTGGTTCCACCATTTTCACATGGAGCCATATATGCATGGCATACATGTCACTATCAAAATACCCCAAACAAAATTAACATTTTTGCTCTTAAGTATCACAAGATGATTTCATTCCAATCTGCATGAATCGACACATAAATTTGGGTGTCAATAATGAGATCTTGAGGCAATCATAATAGGGAGAATTAAGTTAATCATGTAACCATATTTTCATGGATCAAAGTATAGGGATGATCATGGTTGGGTTGGGTCGGGTTTTTGGTCAACCCTCACCCGACCCAAAAATTTAATATCTCTACCTAAATCTGACCTGACATTTTATGATGCTCCACTCGATCCAAACTCGATTTTAATTTTAGAGTAAAAATTCAAACCTGACCTGACATAAATAAAAATATTTTTTTTCATTTTTATTCAATAAATATGGAGTTAATTGAAAAAAGTACAAATAGAGAGGATATTATAATAATTATTCCATTTTATTAGACAAAATAGGGAGATAATTGAAAAAATATATAAAAAATAGACATTACAATAATTATACCTAAATATTTAGAATAAAATTAAACTATTATTTTGGGTCGAGTCGGATAAGATATTTTCATTCAAAACTTGACCCGACCCGATCTCATCATAAAAAACTAGAACCAAATTTAAATTTTATTTTGAAAAAAACCCGACCCAGAAAAATTAGTTTTAACAGTAATTTTATGATCAAATCACATAGATCTATATGTGACTTCATAGAATAAATGTTGATCTATAACGTATTTTTTCGAAAAATCCTCCATTGAAGTTTTCTTTGATAAAAAATAAAATGAAATTATATTGGCATATTTTGATACTCAAATTGTCGAAGAAACTCCTAAAATGAGAAAGAAAATTAATAAAAAATTAGTTTTAATTTAGAATAAATTATGAGTCTAAAAGTGTTTAAAAAATTATGAAAAACACTAAGTTTGTATGTGCATATATATCAATTAGATCATGTCAATGTTTTATCAGTTCTGAATATTTTACTTAAATGAGAAAGTAACATTTTTAAAAAAGAAGTTTAAATTCATATATCCGTGATTTCTATTTATGAAAGTTAAGTTGTATATAGAAATTTATATTTTGAAAACTTTAATTTATATATTAATATGAAATTTACTTTAAAAAATATATATTAATATAAAATTTTAATAGTACAAAATATTTTTTTAAATATTTTGAAGGGGACAAATTAATATTTTTAAAATTTTAATAAGGTTAGTAATAATTTTCCCAAAGTTTGGACAGGGGCATGACCCTCTCTCGCCTCCACATAAAGTTGTCGTTGAATCCATTGATCACTTATTTATAATGTCGTAAATAAACATTGTTAATTTATCTATTTCTAGTCACTTGTGTTTGCAAACACTGAACTGCCATATTCACGAATGTTAAATAAACATGAACTAACGAACAACTTTAAAAATAAACAAATGAACACGAATAGAGCCCGGTTCATTTACACTCTTACATGAACAATCGAACCTATAAAAGAAAGGAAAGAATTTCTAAAAGACTGCCCTGTCTCTTAGGCTTCAAATTACCTTGATTAGAGCTGTAATATTGAAATAAATAACCCATTAAATTATAAGTAGAATGGTAAAAAAATTAATCAAATATTCACTATCAAGATTGGTCCTTGTACGAACCATAATAAAAAGAAAAATAAAGGTTATGAAGTCGGAAACAAGGGTGGATTTTTGGATAACAATCCCTGCCCTACAAAATCTTGCTTTTACTTCTCAATTATGAACAAAAGGATTCAATTCAATAAAGTGCAATTTTAAAACCAAAAAAAAAACTTGACACCGTGAATCCGAATTACTGTTTTACATTTAAATTTAATTTATAAATATATAATATTATAAATAAATTTTTAAGTAATAAAAATAAGCTTTATTGATTAATCCGAACCTGACCCGAATAAATTTAAAACAAAAATTAAAGTTTTGTGTAAAGACTTGACCCATGCAAAATTCTTTTTTGCTTGCTTATATGTGAAGGTAGGAAATAGGTTTGTGATTGATGAAGTGGGCCTCCTATAATTTTACCTCCATGAAAACCATTAGGTAATGAATTTCAAGAGATCAAGAGTTATGAAAAATATGTCTAATAATAATTCAACATCAGTACGAACGTCGAAATAGTTTTTCGTGATTAATAACAGTTCTATGGGTATATTTTTCCCCCTTTGTTAATCGAGATCGAGATCCTCTTCACCTTGATTACGAGGGAGTTTTTAGCGAGACCTAATCTCTTTTTTAAAAAATAACAATTCAGCGTCATAAACAAAGCTCGTTAGCATCTCTTTATGCAGTGATAGTGTAAACATTTTTTTTAAACAATGGCATCCGGATTTTATTAAACACCATGAAAGATATTACAAATACAATGCATTAAATAGAGAAAAAAAAGATTAGTCCGCTAAAAATCTCATACAAAGGTGCAAAGAAAAACAAATTCTTCCATATAAATTAGCATACCATCGAAACTCAGAAACTGTCATGAATCTCCTTGTCTCTAGCTAAGCGAAATGCTTTACAAGATAAAAAAGGAGTGGTGAGCAAACCAAACTATCAGGCAAATTACTCCGCTACACAGTTCTAATATTAAATATTCTATAAATATTTTTAAAATTTATATCAAATGTATTTTTTAATATTCTATAAAATTTATAATTTTTTTTAAAGATTTTGGGTATTAACTGACACCTCAATATACAACGTGACTCCGCCACTGTCTCTCTGTCTTTGTAGTTTACCAATTCTTGTAGACATTAATTAAACATTAACTAATTACTAATTTAATATTTTTTTTTATAAATACCAGTGACGAAATTTAAAAGTTCCTTTTCGTTTAAAAGCTTCAAAGGGAAGATTTTGGGTCATATTCTTTTACATTGCTTTGGAATAAAGTCTCACATTCATATACAAGTTTTACCTTTTTATAATATATATATAGGAAGAAGCGTAGGTTAGTTTAAGTTCGGGGTTCAAAATTTTCAATATGTAATCCAACAATTTTTAGTTTGGCCAAATTGAATTATCAGTTTCTACATATATGTGAGGTTTAAAATTTAGTCATTGTTTAATAATTTGAACAAATGTAGTTAGTATACTTTTGTGAAATAAAATGTTAGTCCAAAATGAAATAGGGTTAAGCAATCATCATAAAATTGGTAATGCTACCATTTTTAACTATGTTAATCTAAAAATGATCGTTTTCTATATTTATTTTTTATTAACCATTTAAATAGAATAATGGAATCCCAAAATTCTAGTAAAATAATCTATGTTAATTTTCTTCTGTTACGTTAACCAAACAAGGTGATAAAATATTCCTTAAGGAATAAATTATACTTATGATTGGTTGAACCCCAAATCTCCTCTGTTTTTCTAAGGCCGTCATTGGCGCTCTCTAATAAAATTAAGCAGTCATTTTGAACACTTTATTTAATGCCGGAAATTCAGCGGGACGCTGACATTCTGCCCCGCCCCGTACATCCGTAGTATCTGACGTGGCTTCATCCCTGTTGAGATTAAAATCGAACCCGGGTTAAATTAACATGGTGAAATAAGATGAGAGAAAACGGCGTCGTTTATGATTTGTTTTAATTTCGGGTCGCTCGTGGCTCTATAAAAGCCGTTTCCTTGGAGCTTGTGCTCTTGACTGTCCCTTCTTCTTCTTCTTCTTCTTCTTCTTCTTCTTCTTCTCTCGTTTTCCTTTTGCTTTTCTTTACTTTTGGCTGTCTGTTTGGATAGAGAGAAAGAGAGAGAAAGCTGTTCAAGTACCGAAGAAGAAGCAGAGAAGGTGGCGATGGCCGTTTCCATCAAATCGTCTTTCTCTGCTTTACCTCTTCTGTTTCTGTTTCTGTTTCTTGTCGGAGGATCAATTCCCGCTGTACGGACCCACGAAACTTCGAGGTCGATTTCTCTCTCTCTCTCTCTCTCTCTCTCTCTCTCTATCTACATTTTCCTCTTGGAGAGAATTATAATGCAAATTATGTAGAATTCCAACGACTCCATTAATACCTCACTTCAAGAAAAAAAAATGCTCACTGGAACTAAAAATTTATAATGACTGACTATGAAATATCTTTCTTATTGAATATCCTTACAGCAATGTGGATACAAGAACAATGCAGAGCTCAAACAACTCAACAATGGCAACTAGGTAATGATCTCGGCCGTTGGTTTTGTATCTTTTCGTTGATGTTTAGACTTTAGAGTTTACACCGTTGGATATCATAGCCAACAGCTACCGTTTTATCCATTCTAAACCAGGGAAATACAATCCCTGGAGTTGAGATCTGGATCCTTAGATCTCGACCGTTTATTCCCGTTTACTTGTTTCTTTTGTCAGTTAAAGGGAACGAATCGTTTGCTTCCATTGCCCTTCCGATCTATAAAAGGAAAAAAAATTCGTGTAAAATGAAGGGCATTTTGGACATTGTATTGATTCCCGCCGTCGCGGTTTCTATCTCTTTCTCCAGCGAAGCGTTTTTTTAACGGTTTTGGGAATTGTTGGTGGCCAGCGCAGCTCCCTTTTGTCTTTATGATTAGATATACCGTTGTTATACGGTTAACAACGTCTTATTCTACCCACAACCGATTAATTTAACTACGAATTATTAAATTTAATCGATTAAACATTAATTCACTATAAACGGACACATCACACTTAAAACTAAATAATTATCGATTGAGTTCAAATTTGATTGAAACGATCATTATTACAATATTTAATAAAGAATTTAAACCCACATTATTTTGTAATTTTAAAACCCAAAAGATTTGAGTAATTTGAATAGAGAACGATATCAATTTTGTTTTGAGCATAAACTTTAGCATGATCACAGGTACATGGCAGAGGAGGTTGATCCATTGAATGAGCATGCGGTGGCTGACCCAGAGGCTGTTGCTGCAGAGGTCGAGACAATCATTGACATGTGAGTCCATCTCCCTTTTTTAAATACAAAAAATTATGACCTGTTGGTAAAAAAAAGAATCGAGATAGTAACTTTTATTTTATCACAGTAATTATAAATTAACCGCAATAACGACATTTTTACACTCTCGTCCTAAGTAACACCGATCTTTTTTCAGAACAAAATATCATTGTTCATACATACTTGAATTGAAGACACTAGATTTTAATAGCCGTTTTACATCAATTTAAGTCATTTTCTTCTTATACTCACATTTCCCCATATTTACAATATATTTATTTATTTTTTGTATTTATATTATTTCTCATGTCAAATATTTTGTAGTAATTTTATATAACTCGATCATATCCGTATATTTTGTCGTGTATATTTTTATAGCCAGTTTTTTTTTTGTTTCTTTCTTTCTATATAATAGACAAATGGACAAGCTAGCCGTTATGTCCGAAATGACCTTCTTGTCCTCATAATTTGACAAAAATATTCCACTACACATTTGTTTTTATGCATTAGCTTTCCTAGTGGGGGTAATTTACAACCACCGACAATAATTTACCGACACCATTCACCATTAAATTTAAGAAATGCTCATAATTTCGTTATAAATCATGACAAATTATGATGTAAAGCATGTTCATGTTCATGGAATTATTATTTATGTTAAAATGGCTAACAAAGTCCTTTAACTCTACCTTTTTCTCTACATAAGTCCCGTTTTCAAGGAAAATATTGATTCATTTAAATAATAATGGGGAAATGTGTGAATTTGATGGTAGGAATATTCGCAATGTGACTGAAAGAAGGGAATTGGGGTTCTTCTCTTGTGGAACCGGTAACCCCATTGATGATTGCTGGCGTTGTGACCCTAACTGGCATAAGCGTCGCAAGAGACTCGCCGAGTGTGGCATTGGTTTCGGGGGGGAATGCAGTCGGCGGGCGTGACGGACGCTTTTATGTCGTCACCGACCACACCGACAATGACCCTGTTAACCCCAAACCCGGGACATTGCGTCACGCCGTGATCCAGGACCGCCCTCTTTGGATCGTGTTCGAGAGCGACATGGTTATCAAGTTGAAGCAAGAGTTGATAATGAACAGCTTTAAGACAGTCGCGGAGCTAATGTTCATATCGCGAACGGGGCATGTATCACGATCCAATTCGTTACCAATGTGATCATTCACGGTCTTCATATCCACGACTGTAAGCCGACCGGTAATGCCATGGTGAGAAGCTCACCGTCACACTTTGGTTGGAGGCCGATGGCCGATGGCGATGAGATCTCCATCTTCGGTTCGAGCCATATTTGGGTCGATCACAATTCCCTCTCTAATTGTGCCGATGGTCTCGTCGATGCCGTCATGGGATCGACGGCAATTACCATCTCCAACAACCACTTCACCCACCACAATGAGGTGATGTTGTTAGGCCACAGCGACTCATACACAAGGGACAAGCAGATGCAAGTGACTATTGCCTATAATCATTTCGGAAAGGGACTTATCCAGAGAATGCCAAGGTGTAGGTATGGATATTTCCATGTGGTGAACAATGACTACACACACTGGGAAATGTATGCAATCGGCGGGAGTGCAAACCCGACCATCAACAGCCAGGGGAACCGATATGCCGCCCCGATGAATCCGTTTGCGAAGGAGGTGACCAAGAGAGTGGAGACCGCTGAACGTGAGTGGAAGAACTGGAACTGGAGGTCAGAAGGAGACATGCTGGTCAATGGTGCCTATTTCACTCCATCAGGTGGTGGAGCCTCGGCCAGCTATGTCAGGGCCTCCAGCTTGGGTGCCAAGTCTTCTTCCATGGTTAGAGCCATGACTATAAATGCTGGTTCACTTCCCTGCCGCAGAGGCAGCCGATGCTAGCATTAATCAAGTGAATCGGCTGAAAAAAAAGCCTGCACCAATCTCCATTTTCAATCCATTTATTGTTTCTTAGCATCATTATCGTCATCATCATCACATTTCAACAAGTTTTGCTTTTGTCTACAAATTGTCATCATATTGTTGTACCAAGTTCTCCACCACTCTGTTTGTGATAGTTTTTGTTTTTCCAACCTCTGTCGGACTCGGCCGGTGCCGAAGCGTTGTCCGTTTGTTTTCCCTATTTAAACCACCATCCATTTGGGGTTTTATCGGACTGAATGTTTTGTAGATTTTTTTTTCTTTCAAAAATGTGTAGCCATACCAGCAGTAATGGAAAGATTTTGTCACACTCAATATCAGTGATGTGTATTTTGCCTTTTCACCTTGCATACGTCAAAGAGATAATAATCACTACCACATGTAATGGAAGTGATACAATCTATGAGGTTAATCATGTCTGCTATTGATAATCAAATGTTAATGTGGATTACGTGAGTAAATAGTAATGGTGGCCAGTTGATCCACCAGTAGTGACATCCCCACATGATCATCAATTACTAAAACCATGACCTTTTCTTGTTTGGTTCTGGCTTTTGGTCTTCACAGAAAATGATGCAAAGCCTGTTCAGTTGCTCTAAAAGTTAAAATTGGGGATTAGTTTAGTTTAAGGAGGTCAACCACTTGTCAACAAAAATCCTATGCTCTTTTTATACCCAACAATGAAAAATTAAATTTTAAAACCTAAATTCTAATCCTTATTCCTAAACCTAATTTTTTTAGTACGAGATATAAATAGGGCATCAAAAAGGAACATGAGATTTCTATTCCCACTTGTTTGCTTTACTGATGATTCGTCCAATCATCAAGTATCTTGCATCTTAAAACGGGTAATTTATATTCTAGATCACTAAATTTAACATCCAATTTCATTTAAATCGTAAATATTTAATTTAATCAAATTAAATCATTCAACTTTTATTATTAATATACTAAGTTATTACTAATAATTACTAACATTGTTAAATAATTCCAACAAAATAAGACTAGAATTAACACTTCTACTTAATATATTCTTCACGTGTGAAAAAGAACATGAAGAAATATACATGTATATATTAGATGATTAGAGGAAGTCATTTAAATTGAAATCAATTTGTACAATAAAATTATAAATTATTACAATTAAATTTGTATAGAAATTCGTCTCAACTCGAATTTCAAAAACCCGGCTCGAATCGAAAAAAATTCAAATAAAATTTGAGTTATAAAATATGACTTGTCAACTCAAAATATTTTTTTAGACTCGACTCGATTTAATATTCTCCCCTAATAGATGTAATTATTTGTTGAATTATCCACGTAATGTTTCAATGGTTAGTTTTTGTTTCTTCTGATATTATGGTTTGTGCCGATTTCTCTCATTCGTCTGTTGTGCTTTTTCTTTTAGATATGAATATTAGTACAACGGGCAATCGTTTGTATTTCTAGTCTGTAATGTGTTCTATGTCTATGTGATGTTTCTTGAGTTTCTTTTCATTAACAAAAGTTTTTTTCGTTAAAAAATTAGGTTTAAGGCGTAAAACTTTTAGCATTGAAAATGAGTTTAAGATTTAAATTTTTTGTGTTAAGACATAAATAGAGGTACCAAAAAAGAAGCAAAAGACTTTTGTTCAGTCTTAGAGAATATAAGTCTTCTACTTCTTTACGCTGCCCCTATTGAAAATGGTAATAAGTTGTAATGAAGGAGAATATTAGATACCTGAAATATGAAGAAAAAAAACTAGGATTTTTTTAAAAAAAAAATAAAACCAAAACAATATAGAGTTTGGCCAACATTGGTCGGTCATCAGGTGAAACGAATCAAACGGAACTAGATATCCATACAAGTGAAATGATTGGTTTATGCAATTCTCATGGATCACACAACACATGACTTCCTTAACTTTTCTCTACTTTTCACCTACCTAACACTCTGATTCAAAATTCAAAGAATTTGCCATCTCGAGAACCAATTTATTATGCTCAACTGTCCCCCACCTTTCAACCTCCTATATATAAGCCATTTTCCATGCAATTCTAGATAGTAAGCTAACTCCGCTGAAAAACCATTTATCAGGAAAGAGGGAGAGATGGGTAGGGCTTTTGCATTTATCGTGCTTGTTTTGGTGCTGCTGCTGCATGCAAGCCATGCACGTAATGTGCCTGCCGATATCGGCCTCGATAACCGGTCAGGTGATGGCTCGATGGAGGAGCAAACGTTACGAGACGATGCACCGCAGGCGGATTCACCGAAGGGCAGTGGCGTTGATGACAAGAAGAATTTCATTTACGGTGGAGTTGGCGATTTTGCTGGGGTGGGTGGCATTGGTGGCTTGGCTGGTGGAATCCCTTTGCTCGGTGGCCTTGGTGGGATCGGTGGTGCAGCTGGAATAGGTGGTTATACGGGTATTGGTGGCCTAGGCGGTTTAGGTGGCCTCGGAGGTCCAAGTGGTGTTGGTGGTGCTTTCCCATCCCCGTGAGGTTTTAATTATTTGGGTAGCCTACCCCTAGTTATGTTGGCTGGTGGAATCCTTGTTTTGTTTAGGTTTTCAGTTTCACTGGTGGTCTCTTCGGAGACAACGTGTTATGGTTATGTTAGCGATTGCTCGTCTTTTGTTGCAGTACTGTTATTGTTTTCATGGTTTCTAAGGTTTTTCGTCGCTGCATCTGCATGGTAATGTAATTGCATCTCAATTTTAAGGATTGAAATCACCATTACAAATGAGGTTTTGTCGTAGATCGTGGTAAACAATGCATATTTTCATTCTATATAATTTAATCTTTAATTACATGAAGACCAAAATCAAAAGACAAGTTTACAATACAGAGCCAGGATTTAGGGGTGAGGGGGCAAAATATAAAATTTAAAAGGTGGGAGGGAGCAAATTCACAATTATATCATTTTTTGAAAAAAAATATAAAGAACCAAAAGATAAAAAAATTTCCCCAGTCGGGGAGGGGGGCAGCAGCCCTTCCCAAGAGCTTAATAGCTCCGTCTTTGTTTACAATATAATAACAATAAGGGTAAACTACACCAGTAGTCACTCAACTATGGTTTCTTTTCTATTTTGGTCACTGAACTATTTTTTGGCAAAAACATCACTAACGTTATGTTTTCTTCCTATTTTGGTCACCGAACTATTTTTTTGGCAAAACATCACTAACGTTATGTTTCCTTCTTATTTTGGTCACTGGTTGTTTTGCTGATGTGTAATTTTATTTTATTTTTTAATTTTTCATGTCATTTATTCTCTCTCCTCGTAAGCAATATATGTTATTTTATAATATTTTTACTTAAACTAACAAGATGATGACACGTGTCACTACATATTAATGGAATAAAATGAATGAAAAATCAAGCCCTTTATGCAACCATAGAGATGGTGACACGTGTAACTGCCTAATAGGATGGTGACACATGTAACTGCCTATTAGTCGAATCTCTCTGGCTGCATAAGAGGCTTGATTTTTTATTCTTTTTATTCCACTAATAGGCAGTGACACGTGTCACCATCCTGTTAGTTTGAATAAAAATATTATAAAATAACATATATTGCTTACAAGGAGAGAGAATAAATGACATGGAAAATTTAAAAATAAAATAAAATTTCACGTCAGCAAAACAGCCGGTAACCAAAATAGGAAGGAAACATAACGTTAGTGATATTTTTGCCAAAAAAATAGTTCGATGACCAAAATAGGAAAGAAACCATAGTTCGGTGACTACTGATGTAGTTTACCCTAACAATAAAAGTATTTTGAAAGATCCGTGGCATAATTTACATTAACTGACGGAATGACAAAAAAAAATTTATATTATTCTGTCTTGTATGTAGGAATGGTCATTTGACACATATCTGATGAGTTTTGATCTGACTCAATCTTTTAAGGTCAATTTTTGTTTTAAAGAAATTTTCGGGTTCATGTCGTATTTTTTTAAGGATAGAATCGGGTTGAGTCAATTTCGAGTTTAGGATAAAAATATATGATTCGACTCGACTTGAAATAATAGTTTAGTTGTATTCTAAATATTTAGGTATAATTGCTATAATATCCATCTTTTTATATATATTTCAATTATTTTCATATTTTGTCTAATAAAAATAGAATAATAATGTTCTCTCTATTTGTATTTTTTCAATTAACTCCCTATTTTTGTGAACGAAAACAAAAAAATTATTTATGTCGGGTTGAGTTTAGGTTTTTACTCTAAAATTTGGGTCAAATGAAGCATCATAAGATGTTGGGTCAGGTTAGGTTTAGGTAAAGGTGTTAAATTTTTAAGTCAAGTGCATGCCAACAAAAAATATGACCCATGACCATCCCTACTTCTATGAGTTCGAATCCACCACTTAAAAATATAAATATCTTAAAAATATAAATATCTTTTTACTTAATAAAAATAGAAGTCAACTGAAAACTCAACGGCTGGTTTGCATGTCCACCATGTGTACGGCTTGGGTGCCACGAAATTACCGTTTTACCATTAATGCCTGACAACCAATATATGCGTGTGTCAATTGGATACAGATGTAGCTGTGAAAAAAACACGAGCAGGAAACAGCATCCTGCAATTTAAAGTTCAATAAAACAGGCAAATTAATTAATCGAAAAAAATCATGACGTGGATTTTCGGTATAAAACTCACCTATATTTTACAGACAAATATTGCTCGACTATAGATTATTAAAAAAATAGGTCACATTTTTTCACCGAAATCACTTTTTAAATTTTATGAAACTATATTTTTAAGTATTATAAAGTTTAAGGCTATTAACTAATATATTAATCTATAACGACCTGAATGTCGGGACGAAGCTTACGGTCCATTGCAAATCGAAGAACGACGACCTCAGCGCCCATATTCTTGGTTACCGCAACCACTTTGAGTTCAAGTTCCGCCCACAATTCTGGGGGAACACCTTGTTCTTCTGTCGAATGCAGTGGAATGGGAAATCGCATTGGTTCGACATCTACGAGCAAAACAGGGATTCCGGTCATTGTAATCGCTGCATGTGGAATGTAAGGCCCAAAGGTCCTTGCATGTTGAATCATAAAACTTCCAAGTATGATATTTGTGACCCTTGGAACACCGGTGCTTAATTAATCACTCTTTGTTTACCAAATAAATTAACCACGACATCTCCTTTTTGGTGTTGTATTTCCGAATAAATTAGCCACAACATCTCTTATTGGTTTTGTATTTTATGTCCCGAAATTATTGCTTTAAAATTCAAATATGTTTGTTTATCTGCATTAAATCTAAGTAGTACTATTCGAATTAATTAAAGTTCTTACTCATGTATATCGTACCATTGATATGTTAATCAAGTCGATAATTAGAAAATATAGTCGAAGGAAAATAATAAATGAAAGAGAAAATTAGATGAGATGTTATTTTTTTACATGTATTGTTTGAATAAAAACTATAAAATATATTTGAAAAAAATAAAGATTGAAGGAGAAATTGGAGGAGAAGTGAATGTAATTGATTTTTTAATATTATTTAAATAAATATTTTTTTTAAGAATAAATAAAAATATACCATTGTTTGAGAATTAAGATATTAGTAGGAAAAAAAACTCACTTTATAATTGGTAAAAAAAAACTTTTCTAAACAAATATCTGATTACAGGATATAATGAAATGAAATAAATACTGTTATAACTCTATTTCATCGGGATTAAGTTCGGATTAAGCTCAAACTTAATCGATAGACTCGGATTCAAATAACTACCGTGTAATCACAATGTTATAAAAGGAAGGGTTATTCGTCATCCTCTTCCACCTTTTCTAATATCTCCCATTTCCCTTGCCCACCGCTCCACATAAACCACTCAGCCTCCATTACTCTCACCGTAACTCAAGAAAATCAAAACAAAACAGTCAGCCAAACGTGGGCATTTCACGTGAAGCATTTGGCCAATTTTGGTTTCGGAGAAACTGCTCTTCAGTCTTTGGGTAAATTACCACTTTAATCCCACCTCTTTATTTACATTTTGTTGTTCATTCTTCTTCTTCTTCTTCTTCTTCTTCTTCTTCTTCTTCTTCTTCTTCTTCTTCTTCTTCTTCATTTGTTGACATGCTTGAAGTTTTATTAATAATAAAGATCTCAAAACAGTTTTACAAAATCAAAGGATACCCCTGAATAAGAAATATATCCTCAAAGGACACCACAACTATAATACATTTTTTTTTGGATTAAGTAAAATTATATAGAACAAAGAGAGAAAAAAAAACTCAATAACACTACAACCTAACTCAATAAAAAAAAAACTATAATACAATTTGCTAAAAACAACACTACCTAACTCAATTAACAAAATTAACGAGATTGTCAAAATTGTTGAGATATAATCTTATTAGTTTTCTATGATGGATGACCTTTCTAAATTCGAGTGAATCGAAATTTTTAAAATTTTAAAAATATTTTTTACCGTTTACTAACTTTTCGATCAGGTTATTTTTAAACTTATAAATTTTAGAATTTTAAAACAAGTGTCTTATAAAGCGTCAATTTTTGGACATAGTGAGGCGTTATAATTTTCATGTGACCAAAAATCGTTACAACAAGTATCAAGTATTTTTTTAAGTTTAATTTAATTTGATTTGATTTGATTTGATTCAATTCAATTTTAATGTGTATATGAAATTCTGGAAATTTGTAAGGCCTAATTATACTAAAAACAATTAATATTCTGTATATGTTAGTTAAATATTTACTTTTTGTTAAATGTAAACTACATAATTAATTATGGAATTATTATTATATTTCTATTTTAATTACTGAAATAAAAAAAAATTCAATTGCATCGCTACCATTTAATCAGTACAATTTTGGTCCTCTTTAATATTATTAGGATAAATAATGTCAAACACGATTGTATGAGTTTGTTGATACGCCAGAGTTTGAAAAATAAAGAAAGATCTTTTCATAAATATAACTTCATACAGAATCTATTAAATATATTATTTAATTTAAATATATATATATATATATATTAAATATATTATTAAATATATATAAATAATATATAGATATAAAATAAAAATTAATATTTAGAATTTCTGAATTTGAATTTGAATTTGAAGGTTTTTTATTTTTAAAATTCTAATACATATTAGATATTAGTTAAATATTCGAATGCTTATTTTTCTATTGGTATAATAATATATTTAATATTTATTTATTTTATAATTTTAATTTTTAATAATTCAATATATTTAACCCTCTACAATTATAAATTCGATCCTCCTCTTGAATTAAAAAAATCTTTTTAAAATCTTTTTTTTTCTTCCTTTTTTGCAAACAACCTAAACTCTCCTCAATTATCTCTTTCAACATAGACAGCTACTTGGTCCAGTGTCAGCTTCGGCCAAAGGCCACACCGAAGAGCTCTCCTCTCAAGAAGTTGTTAACTGAGTCTCCGACGTGGTGGTTGACGGCGACCTGAGCTGTTGCCGGGGCTAGTTTCTATTCGAGGGCAGAGCAGCCACTGTAGGTGTTTGAGGATCAAGCTTTGATCCTTGTTTTTTTTTGTTATTCTTTTTTAATCTTTGCATGTTTAATAGGGGATACTAACCCATTTTCCCAGTTTTAGTTTTGATTCAAAATTATTGAAATGAGCTATTCAGAAAAAGAAATTATTGAAATGATCATTTTAACACACTGTTTCACTCAAATTTAGCATTTTTAGAGCTTCTAAATTTATTGTATTTAAAAATCGTAAAAAGGTACTCTTTTTTCATAGATATTTTAATTATTTGACAATGCACATACACCTTATAGACAAAGCGATTTAAATCTGCGCCTCTTAGAATAAACACCATTCGCTTTTTTACTAAGACACTTGTTGAGTTTTATTAAATTTGTATTTTTAAAATATATGTAACATACCACTGATAGATAACTTACACTCCAATTATATTATCCCATAAGAAACTCTAGATACATTTTCCTATAGTTTTTAGTATTTTATATAATTTAGAAATTTTAAGATATTTTTACAATATTTTAAAATTATTTAATATTCAACAATAATTTTGTAATATTTATAATTTTAAAGATAACTCTCTAATATTTTAGATTTTAATATATGCTATAATTTTAAATTATTTATTATGTTTTTATTATTTATAAATATATTTTAGTTTTTTTAAAATCATTTAATATTTTTTTATAATTTTAAAATCTTTAAAATTTTTTGTAAATCTCTTAATGATATTTAAATATTTCTTAAAAGTTTTAATATGCTTGAACAATTTTTATAATATTTAATATTCTTAAATAAATTTTATAATTTTAAAAAATATTTTTTATTTTTAAAATTTTTAAATAAATTATATATTTTTTAAATACCATATGATATAAATTAGAGTATGCCACATGATACACTTTGGTGATGCCACATGGCATATAACCTAAAACCATTATAAAAATAATTTTTTAAAAATAATTTAATTAATAGTTTTTTTGTTCGGGAGTTTAATTGATTTAATTTTTTATTATAATATCTTGATTTTTTTCTCGGCCAATATTATAATATCTTAATTGAATGAAAGCAATTCAAGGATTGAATTGATTCTGTTTTTCAAAAGTTTTGGGTTTTTTTAACCTTAAATCAAATCAAATTAAAAAGGATGTTTTTAAGGATAAACTATCCATTAGTCACCAAACCATGCGATGTGTTCTATTTTAGTCATAAGTACAAATTTAGTCATTAACATTACAATATAATATTATTTTGGTCACTCTCCATTAAATGGTTAACGAAATTGTTGACGTAATCGTTTTATAATTGATGTAATAACACATTTGGTTTTTAATACCTATTTTAACCTTTTAAAATTATAAATTTTATCAATTTAATTATAGTTTTAAAATTTAAAAATATATATATTTATAAAAATTCAAAATATATTAAAATATTTTATTATTTTGAGAGAAAAACGTTGATTCGGTTAAAGCAATATATGAAGCATTTACATCCCCAAAGGCGGTTCACTAATGGAGCTTGGAGTCTTGGCAACCTCAAGGTTTGGGGAAATAAAATTTACACCGTCAAATATTTTAGAAAATTTAATTAGGTTCCCTCAAATTTGTTAGAAATTCTCATTAAGTTTTAATTTTTTGAATATTATTAATTAAGTTCCTCAAATTGTTAAAATTTACATTAAGACTCCCAATTTTTTTTGAAAATTTTAATTAGGCCATCATTTTTTAAATTCTCATTAAATCCTAAGAATTTTCAAAAAAATTGATTAGACCTCCAAAAATTTTAAAAATTTTGATTAAGCCCCCCCCCGCTAAAAAAATCCATCGCACCAAGATTCTCCCCAGTACATCCCCATCTTTTGGCCTCCATTTGTGAGTAGCTGACCAAGCCTTTTGTCCTCCATTCTCGAATCATAATGACCACCAATTGACCCTATACAATTGTTTCTAGGATTTTACGTATTTTTCATAGAAAACTAATTGGAGAAATAGAAAGAGGAGAAGAAAACGATCATTTGGGTAATCTCAGAATTCCGAGAAAACGCCGAACGATGGTGAGACTGCTGGCCTAAAGAATGGTGATTGTTAAGTTCTCAGGAAAGAAGCTATTTCTGCCGATAAAGAAAGAAAAACCGAAATTAAGATAGAAGCTTTTGAAATGGTTTTTTTCCCTCTTAAGTAGTACTAAATTGATAGAATGTGTAAGTATTAATTATTAAATATGTTATTTTGCTAATTCAGAATACTACTTTAGTAATTCCGCTAACTATTTAATGGAATGTGACTAAAATAATACTAACTTGTACCATTAGTGGCTAAATTTATAAAATTTTTAGTTGTTGACCAAAATCGAACAAATCCATAGTTTGGTGATTAATGGGATACTTTACTGTGATTGGATATACTTAAGATTGTTCGGCAACAAATGAATTGAAGTAACGCTTGTTGAGTAAAAAATAGTTTTAAATCTTTTGATATATATATATATATATATATATATATATATATATATTATACACGTATTATTTTTAATTTTTTTAAAATAGTACCAAATTGATAAGATTTGTAAATGAAGAGGACTAATTTTGTTGGGTTATATAGAGCTATAACCATGCATAAGTGTCAAACAATTAACATGCTATTTTACCAATTTAAAAAATACGCATCAAACATTTGTGTTAATGATGACATGATGTAACATACAGGGACGGAGCCAAATTTTCTTGGTATAATTCATTTGAGGTCATTTTTTAGTTTAAATAGTAGTAAAATAAGGTTTTTGTCCCTTTTAATTTTTAGATTTAAAGGCTTAATAGACCCTTGACCCTCCCAATGTTTGATTTGGCTCCGTCCCTGGTAGCATAAGGTGATAAAAATAGAACCGATCAAAATTTTTAGTGACAAAATTGAAAGATTTTGTAGTTTGGTGACCAAAACAGAAACACGCTAATAATTTAGATGATTAATAGTGTAATTTATCTTTTAATTGTTTCTATAATAATTGTATGTTATGCCTTATAGGATCAATGTACAATTTAGTACTTACTTTGATTTTATATTTAAATTTTCCCTTCAATTTGACACCTAAACTTTAGGATATATATTCATTTTATAACCAAATAATTTGAGGGTATTTCATAAAAACTAACGATAAATTTTAAAATTATATATGCATTTTTTACTTAATGTAAAATATAATGCAGTAATTTTGATTCTGTATATTTTTATACATAAAATTTTAATTTATGAAATATTTGCAAACTACAATTTCCATCTATTAGAATTCATTCATAATGTAACCACGGGTTTAGGTGAGATCATTGAAATGGTAAGGGTCTTTCCTACTTTAACCGGTGTCGAGGGCATGATTCTCGTCCTAGGCATAGGGTAGCTTTAAAACTTATGATCAGCCTCTATCTCTATATGAACCAACATAATACAAATGTCATTGAACTTATTCTAGTGAATACCTTATTTATTATCATTTATTTAATTATAATTTTAATTTGAGCTCGCCACAGTAAATATTTTTAGGGAAAAATTATAAACTAAATTTATCTAATAATTATTCCTGATGGTTCCAATTTTCCATAAAATATTGCAATCTTGGGATTGTACAAAGTCAAATGACTACTCTATTAGGATATCAAATGGGAGCACAGCCTATTTCACTTCAAAATCATTTATAAGCTGTTTTTTCTTTTTGCAGAAACAAACATGAATCCACAGCTGATCAACATGGTCTGGTTGTTGTCTCTGACGCTACTTTTCGTCGCGGGCGAAGCGGGTTTCTTGCTACACAAAGCGGATATATTAATCTTTAACGACTTGAATGTCGGGACGGATCTCACGATCCATTGCAAATCCAAGAACAACGATCTCGGAGTCCATATTCTTGGTTACCGCAACCACTTTGAATTCAAGTTCCGTCCACAATTCTGGGGGAACACCTTGTTCTTCTGCCGAATGCAATGGAACGGGATGTCGCATCAGTTCGACATCTACGAGCAAAACAGGGATATCCGCCATTGTAACCGTTGCTTGTGGAATGTAGGCCTGAAAGGTCCGTGCATGCTGAATTACAAGACTTCCAAGTATGATATTTGTTACCCTTGGAACGCCGGTTCTTAATCACTCTCTATTCACAACAAACACTTTTTATCTCTTCAAATAAATTACCCACAACATCTCCTATTGGTGTTGTATGTTATGTACTGGAATTTTAGTTTTGTTGTTCTATCAATTTTAATAAAATTCCATATTCGAATTTTAAATCTATTCTAAAACTCTTGACTAATACAATAATATAATGACATAAAAATTGAATCCCAAGCAAACAAACTGAGGTTATGGGTGGGATAAGAGAATGCTGCAGATTAAACGGGGACAATGGGTGTACTTAACTAAGTAAATATTTCTTAATAGCATGCAACTTTGTCAAGGTTTCTCTCATGGACAAACGATCTTTGGCTGATTGAGCTGCGCAACATAATCCAACTCTGATAACGCCTGCTAAACATTCTTCATATTTCCGACCAATGTGATCACTGTCAGTGGCGCTGCTGCTGCTGCCACCATCGCTGCTCTGTACTGAACTTCCATGGTTCTTCAAAAGCCTCGGATCAACCGTCTCAAAACTTGATTTCTGTCCATGGCCGCAGCCAAATTTTTTAGGCATAATCCTTCTTTAAACATCCCATCAGTTGGTTTCTTGGCAATGAACATTTCAAGCAAAAGAACCCCAAAACTGTAGACATCTCCATTGGTTGAAGCTTTGCTTCCTAGGCCGTATTCTACTGATAAATTCACCAAAAAAGTTAGACTGAGAATGCATGAAACGTGTACTTTTAATGTTGGTAAATATGGGTGTATAGTTTACTGACCTGGTGCAATGTAACCAACCGAGCCTTTCAATCCCGTTGTCTTTTCTCCCTTTGGGATGGACTTGGAGAAAGGAACTTTGCCAATCCGAAATCGCCTACATGAGCTGCCATATTTTCATCCAAAAGTACATTCGCAGGCTTCAAATCGCAGTGCACAACAGGTGGTTCGCAGTCGTTATGCAAATAAACCAAAGCCTTGAATTGATCTCCTTTATGATCGACGCTTGAGCATGAGGTGATGATCTTCACAAGGTTCCGATGCCTAATATTCCTTAAGACCTCACATTCGGCAAGAAAACCTTGAACGGCTTTGGTTTGTTGCAGGTCAAGAACCTTGACGGCAGGTGTAAGATTGTTGATGGAGGTCCCATTGTCGCCATTGTTGAATCTAGCTTCATAAACTGACCCGAAACCTCCCTTGCCGAGCAAGTTTTCGGCTGCAAAATTGCCTGTAGCAAGGTGGATATCAGAGTATGATATCAATGGCGGCAACCCTTTCACCGAAAGCGATGATTTACTGCCTTTCGCCCGCTTTTTCTTCCTTCGGGATATCAATGCCCCCACAAAGCAGAAAACCAAACATATAAACAGAGTAGCTCCAGCAGTTGGAACTAAAATTCTGATCAAGTCATTCCTTTCTCTTCTTCCCTCCGTCTTGCATTGAGGGATTTCCAAATTTCTGGCAATTTCTTGATCACTACTGCAGAGCTCGCCGTTACCACGGATCGAGAACAAGCTACGTGATAAGTTGTATATTTGCATGTTTTTCTTATATAATTTTCTATGTTTTAGCACATTAATTTATCTCCAAGTCCTTATTTTTGTTCATATTTTATTTTTCAGGTGTTTAAGCGGCTAATGAACATTCTATGCATAAAAAGAGGATATTAGCATGTATTTTACACATTAGAAATTATCCTGTGAACGAGGGCTGTGAACATCCAAAATTCAGTACGGAGATGCAAACATCCGAGTGCGAATGCACCAATAAAGGATATTAGCATGTATTTTACACATTAGAAATTATCCTGCGAACGAGGGCTGTGAACATCCAAAATTCAGTACGGAGATGCGGACATCGGAGTGTGAATGCACCAATAAAGGCTATGCGGACAAATATGGAAACAAAATTGCAGACCAGTATAAGCGAACGTTGACATGCAATTAGACGCGAGCTTTGATTACGAACACTGAAAACATTGCGAGCAGACGTGGCATAAATAGCGTATGCTGACAAAGTACGAACACCTGAAGCGAACACTGGAATGTGAGCAAAAGCTTAATGTTGATGTAGGAGAATGCGAGCAGAAGTCATAGGCTCGAAATGGACAATTTTGCTATAGTTTTTTTTTTTATAAAAGATAGGGCCTCGTTAAAAGCCCCTTTCATAACCAACACTAAAACGAAATTTAATGCCGAGAAAGGGAAAAAAGTGCCCAAAAATTAGATTAATCTAAATAAACAATAAATATTCTTACAATACAAATACATAATCAAAGAGCACAAAATCAAACAACAACCAACTAAGGAAAATGCCAATTTATTTTAGTTAATTTGCTTTTAGTGGATTTTTTCTAATTTATTTTATTGCTTTTCTTTTGCTAAACATATTACTTTTAGTGCATATGTAGTATATAATACATATATATAATTATTCCGAGCCTGTTCATGTAACACTCTTAACGCATACTAGTAGACTGAATATACATTAAAGATGCTACGAAATCTTTTAAAGAAACCTTGATTTTTTTTTCAAGATGAAAACTTGATTAGTTGTAGTAGCTCTTTCTTGATTTTAAAATCTTTATGCAATAACAGATTTATAAATTTTGAAACTGATTAAACATGATATACTAATAATTTAATAATTACATGCCCACTAGAATTTATCATAAACTAGAATGACTTACTGATGTTTTGTAGATTGTAGCTTGATCAACATGTTTGGCTCCTCTTCGAGTATTCCAACTTAACCTACGTGTAAAAACACACACGCTAATTACGAACTTAGTGAGGCAATTAAACTTATTTATTAAAACATGAAATGATAAAATACGATGTGGCATAATAAAGTGCATTTCATATTTCTCTATAACATGGAAAGTGTGTCATAATGTTATCATATCACGTATCGTCTCTATCACGTATCATTTCTATCATGTAAACTAAGTATCATATGTCATAAAATTCATATAGCATTATTTTCATGTAAAGCATATCACATTTTCCCTAACATGGACATGTTTCCATTATACAATTATTTACATAACATATAATTTATTATGATCATTCTTTTATCATGCTATCATCTGTATAACATATGTTTTATCATGGTTATGCTTTCATCATGCAAACATTGACAAGATATGTATTCTATCACGGTCATACTTTTATTATGCAGTCATTTGCATATACTCTATCATAATCATACTTTCATCATGTACTCATTTGCATACCATGTGTTTTATCATGATTATGCTTTCCTTATGCCATCATTTGCAAAACATGTATTCTTTCATGTATGTCATGTGCTTCTCGATCATGTAACATGTACCTTCTTATTCATGTATCATATAATCATGTAACGTATAACAAGTATCATGTAACATTTCTATCATGTATCATGTACTTCTCTGTCATGTATCATGTAACTTCTTTTCATGTATCATGAAATCATGTAACATTTGTAACATGAATCATATAACATATGTAGCCAGTAACATATAACATTAAATCATGTTTCAAGCTTTATTATGAATAATCATGGCAAACACATCTCATCATCATCTTTTTCATAATAATAATTCATACTTCATATTCTATTTAATCTATTTTTATTATAACATGCAATAATTTAACATATATAAAATGATATTATTTTTAAATTAAGATCGACTACTCGGTAGCCTTCCTTATTGCAATTTAAAATATATAAATGCACTCACCTTGGCCCTGAATAGTATGCCTCACTAAATTCTACTCAATCCCTTTTGCTTTATAGTTCCTCGAACTTTCTTTTGATTGGGATCCCACTTCATTTATCACATGAATATAAATAAACATTTGTTAGATTCTCTTCTAACAATATTTCAATTAAGCTGTTCAATCTTTCAACATAAAAATTTTCCATAAATTTCTTTCCTTCTTTATATTGTTCACCAACTCATTTTTGGTCTCTAATAACCATTTTGATCTTCAAATAATTTCTCCAAGCTTACTAACTAACATTAGACACAAAGTGTCTCAATTACCATTTCTATTAACTTGCACTACCTTAAAAGATTTATTTCTACAAAGCAGAGTACATACTGAATCTTAATCTCCTTTATACTGTATAAACTAGATTCAATATCGGTTCTAACGGTATAAGCTACATAAATTAATAAAATCTACAAAAATCATGAAAATTTATTAAACTTCCGTTTTCAGGGTTGTCCTGACAGAAACTGTGCTGTAATTTTTCCGACCTTCCTTCTGTTAAAAATTCATATTTTTTTACTCGGAACTCGAAATCAGTTTCCGTTTGTTGGACACGAAACTAGACGAACACATATTTACATTGGTATAAAATTCACCTTCTAACCATTTTTTTATAATTTATGATGAATTTTCAAAATTATTGTCAAATTCAGTTTTCTTCACAACTTCCATAATTAACTTCAATCTCTATTCAATTTATTCCTCAAACTTTATAAAAAAAACATTTTGATCACTATATTGCTTTTTTACATTAAATTAATGTACAATTAAGCCATTTACTCATTTCCAATATTTTTTTAGAAAGTTTCCTTAAACTTTATACTTCAATCACTTTGGTCTTTCAATATTTCCTTATTTTTGAATAGTTCCCTAAACTTTCTTTTCTTGACATTTCAATCCTCCATCTTTCACAAAATACTAAAATATTCATTTCTACAAATTTTCCATAAATTTCAAAACCAATCCCTAATTTTTCTCAAATTGCCGAATTGGTCCTTCAACTTCCAAAATTTTTCATTTTGGTCATTAATCATCGATTCAAGCAATTTCACCATAATTCAATAATTTCAAATAGTAAAATAAAATTTCCAAATATTTCCCCTAATTTCTCATCAATTTCGAAATGATCCCTAAAGTCTTCAAAGTTGCCAAAATAGTCCTCCAACTTTCAAAATTTCCATTTTTTTAATCCAATATGTTAAAATGGACTTCTAACATCACAATTTCTTCAATTTCATCATCAATTCCATAACCCTAAATGAAACCCTAAATTTCAAGATTAGGGTTTATAACTTTCAACATGAAATTAACTTGATTTTAAGCTCGTTTTCATCAAAACTAAGCTTAATTCATCATCTACTACATCAATTCTAGCTTCAAATTCATCAATTCCTTTCAAAATCCAAATAAATTCTCAACACTACCAAACTTATTCTTCATAATACTATGCTTATTTACTATCAAAATGAAGAGCTTGAAGCATAGAACAATTTATTCTAAAGTAACATACCTTGAATCAAGCTTAAAACCTTCCAATTTTGGCTTGGAAATTGAAAAATTCCTTTTTCCCTTAGCTTTTTCTTCCCACGGCAGTGAAGAACAAAAATGAACAAGTTTTTGTTCATTTATTAAACTAATATACATGTATAATTTCCAATAATGCCACTTGTAAAGGTTAAAATGAATTTTTAATTCATTTAAATACATTTTACTAAATTGTCCCCCAACCAAATTCTTATTTACAAGTCTTCTTTAAATATGTCATTCCATTAAAATTGAACTAAATTAGTTCCATTCTAACCGACCTCCTTCCCAAAATATCATAAATTCCAATTTATGATATTTATTCGATTCAATTATTTTAATTTCATCCAATACTATTTCCAAAATTTCTTTCTTTGAGCTTTTAAACCATTCCACCATATTCTAACTATTTCTAATTAAAATCCAACCAAAAGTAATAAAATATTCATAAAATAATACTTTATTACTTTTCCATAATTTCTTGGAACTGTCTTTAAAATTTCAGTTCGATCAGGCATACCAATAATTACCGAAAATTTTATCGGATACATTTCCTCTATCGAACTATTAACTTTACTTTGGAAATCTCTTATTTTCCAAAATTCCATGTATAATTTCATATTTTCATACAAAATCCTCCATTTAATAAAGTCAACTTAAAATTTTTGACTCGATCCAAAAATATCAATAATTACCCAAAATCTCTATCGAGTAACATCTTTCTTGAAAATTCTTCATCAAACATTTATACGAATCTTTCTCACTTCTTCTGAGTCCTTATTACTGATCAAAATACTGTTAAGTGAAACTTCCCAGAAGGTCACCCATCCTTGTATTTCCCTAGCCTGAGCACGCTTAATAATTTTATTTGATTCAAATTCGGTACTTTCTTCTGTATCTTAATTCTTGAAACCGATATCAAGGTACCTATTTCGATCCACTTCACTCTTATACTGAATAAAATTACTTAGTGGAAACATTTACACTTTAATCCCCAAACTTTTCCAAAGTTTATGTTTTAACCCAAAACTTTCAAAATTTATATTTTGGTCACTTGGCCAAAATTTGAGATATTATAATTCCTCCTCCTTAATAAAATTCGTCATCGAATTTTCAATGCATACCCGTTCTAAACATTTACAGATATTACTTCCTTATTTCTTCTCAGCTTCCTAAAACATAAGTACATATACTATAAAATTTGTTCACTTCTAGAGACAAGACACATCAATATGCTTTTGGTCTAACTCTTTCACAATTCCTTGAGGTATAACGGTTCTGAAACTCACTTTTCCCTTTCTGACCTATACTAATCATCCTTTCTCAAATCAATACTTTTCCTTTTTTTTTCTTTTTTTAACTTTAATTGATAACATCTTGACCAATGATCAATCTTTTTTTTTTTTACATCTGACTTCCAATTTATCCCAAAATTGTTCTTAAAATTCTCAGATTTCCGGCTTTATTTCCAGCTTTACTGACAAACAGTTCTTAGAATTTCTTATAATTCTTGTGCTATACTCTATATCAGATTTCTAGCAGTCATACTAAAATTCTCCAGTCAAAATCATTTCTTTGACACATTGACTTAACCCATTGATCTCCCATTATTCCTCATAACAATATGAGTACCTTGTCAAACTTCAGAAATTCGTGGAATAATTTCCTTGTGAACTAATCACCAAATCCAATTTCTAATACCTTTCTAGGAAGTTTTCTAAACTACTTCCTTTATATCAATATTATTTCTTCTGTATGAGTTTTTATCATCCTTCATCTTCAAATAAACAATCATAACTTCTCTTTTGCTCTAACATTTAAGGCTTTCCATAATTTAAACAACCAATGTTTTGTTTATACAGATGCCAACGGTTACAACCTCTTATGTACTTCTTGTTCTTGTACTTGAGCTCCCTACTACACCGATAGTTCAAACAAGATATAGATCAGAACAAGTTCATACTTCATTTTATTGTTACTGCTATGGGTATTTTTATAACCCTTGAAATCCAAGACTTTTGTTATTGTCTATAAATATTTTTAGGGAAATTTCAATTAGTCGGAAAAATCTTCAACTAAGCACACTTCTTTTGACTTCACTAAGGAACTAATTCCTTAAAAAAAACTTAAACATTCCTTTCTATCATCACTTCTTCCTTGTGCACAGACAACCATCTTATCTCAATTATACTCCTGATTCCCGATATGATACCTTCATAATACCTTCTAGTATTTGATCACTTAGACCATCAGAAAAACCTTTTTTCAACAATCCACATTATTTTAATGCTTGTCATACTTATCATCTTATTGTTACTGATTGTTCTTATTAAAACCTTTCTGAAAAGATATCTTAACTTATCCATTACTCTTCAATCCTACCTTTATAAGGATCTACTGTCAACCATTCAGGTAGAATTAACCTCTTAGTTGACTTTTCTGAATACTATTTGGTTACAATTTTAATATACTTTATTAATAATAGACTTCCAATTTTGTTCAGCATATACTCGAAATATCACTTTCATCATACTTTTATTTCAGATTTTCTTGTCTCTCTGATCTTCTAAACCTTATAGTTGACATCTCGTAACACTGATGTCTCCTTAAAGAAATAATCTTTCTTGTACAATTTACCTTTAGTTCGATTTTATAAGTAAGAAATTCTTTTCTTACTTAAATTGTGTCTGACTAAAAGACTTTTCAAGTTTTCCAACATTTGAAGACTCTACACTATAATTCTTTCCATACTTTCTTTGACTATCATTTGCAATATAGTTTAATACTTCCAGTACCCTGACTGATTCAGGTTTAACATCTTCCTTTTGAACTTCAGTTATAGTCTCTTCACAGTTCAATTCCTTCTTAGCTTCTTTTTCTTTTATTAATCTTCTCAGTAGTATCACTTCTTAACTCCCTTTTATGTACTGACAATACATACATCTTATAATAAGATACTTCTGAATTATTTCCATCATGACTTCAATCTTTAACTTATCTTGAGCAAACTGTCAGATTACATCTGTAGCACTACTGACATTGTTATCTTCAAACATATTTACTTCTGAAGAAAAGATTCATTTTCTTCTTCTCCTTCATACCCAAATATCTTATAATTACTGTATTATTTCTTTACTATACAGATAACTTATTCTAATAAGAAGCTAACTTTCATGCTTATTTTTATGTATCGTATCCGCTAGAGGTCCTTTCTTGACCTTTAAGATTCATCATCTGACGAAATCCATCATCATTTTACTTTTCTTATTCTAGTCTCATTTCATCATATAGCAATGAAGAGCAGTATCAAGTCATGCAATCAGTACATCAGTAATATGACATCCTAGGGGCATGTATTTACTAACAAAAATCATATCATACTTGGTTTAGCATCCAGAACCGGCTAAACCTTTGCTCTGATACCAATAAATGTAACACCCTTAACGCATACTAGTAGACTGAATATACATTAAAGATGTTACGAAATCTTTTAAAGAAACCTTGATTTTTTTTAAGATGAAAACTTGATTAGTTGTAGAAGCTCTTTCTTGATTTTAAAATCGTTATGCAATAACAGATTTATAAATTTTGAAACAGATTAAACATGATCTACTAATAATTTAATAATTACATGCCCACTAGAATTTATCATAAACTAGAATGACTTACTGATGTTTTGTAGATTGTAGCTTGATCAACATGTTTGGCTCCTCTTCGAGTATTCCAACTTAAACTACGTGTAAAATATCAAGCGCTAAGGACGAACTTAGTGAGGCAATTAAACTTATTTATTAAAACATAAAATGATAAAATACGATGTGTCATAATAAAGTGAATTTCATATTTCTCTATAACATGGCAAGTGTGTCATAATGTTATCATATCACGTATCGTCTATATCACGTATCATTTCTATCATGTAAACTAAGTATCATATGTCATAAAATTCATATAGCATTATTTTCATATAAAGCATATCACATTTTCCCTAACATGGACATGTTTCTATTATACAATTATTTACATAACATATAATTTATTATGATCATTCTTTTATCATGCTCTCATATGTATAACATATGTTTTATAACATATGTTTTATCATGGTTGTGCTTTCATCATGCAAACATTGACAAAATATGTATTCTATCACGGTCATACTTTTATTATGCAGTCATTTGCATATACTCTATCATAATCATGCTTTCATCATGTACTCATTTGCATACCATGCGTTTTATCATGATTATGCTTTCTTTATGCCATCATTTGCAAAACATGTATTCTTTCATGTATGTCATGTGCTTCTCGATCATCTAACATGTACCTTCTTATTCATGTATCATATAATCATGTAACGTATAACAAGTATCATGTAACATTTCTATCATGTATCATGTACTTCTCTGTCATGTATCATGTAACTTCTTTTCATGTATCATGAAAACATGTAACATTTGTAACATGAATCATATAACATATGTAGCCAGTAACATATAACATTAAATCAAGCTTTATTATGAATAATCATGGCAAACACATCTCATCATCTTTTTCATAATAATAACTCATACTTCATATTCTATTTAATCCATTTTTATTATAACATGCAATAATTCAACATATATAAAATGATATTATTTTTAAATTAAGATCGACTACTCGGTAGCTTTCCTTATTGCAATTTAAAATATATAAATACACTCACCTTGGCCCTGAATAGTATGCCTCACTAAATTCTACTCAATCCCTTTTGCTTTATAGTACATCGGACTTTCTTTTGATTCGGATCCCACTTTATTTATCACATGAATATAAATAAACATTTGTTAGATTCTTTTCTAACAATATTTCAATTAAGCTGTTCAATCTTTCAACATAAAATTTTTTCATAAATTTCTTTCTTTCTTTATACTGTTCACCAACTCATTTTTGGTCTCTAATAACCATTTTGATCTTCAAATAATTTCTCCAAGCTTACAAACTAACATTAGACACAAAGTGTCTCAATTACCATTTTCTATTAACTTGTACTACCTTCAAAGATTTATTTCTACAGAGCAGAGTACATACTGAATCTTAATCTCCTTTATACCGTAGAAACTATATTCAATATCGGTTCTAACGGTATAAGCCACATAAATTAATAAAATCTACAAAAATCATGAAAATCTATTAAACTTCCATTTTAGGGATGTCCTGACAGAAACTGTGCTGTAATTTTTCTGACCTTTCTTTGGTTAAAAATTCATATCTTTTTACTCGGAACTCGAAATCAGTTTCCGTTTGTTGGACACGAAACTAGACGAACACATATTTACATTGGTATAAAGTTCACCTTCTAACCATTTTTTTTATAATTTATGATAAATTTTCAAACTTACTGCCAAATTCAGTTTTCTTCACAACTTCCATAATTAACTTCAAACTCTATTCAATTTAGTCCTCAAACTTTATAAAAAAATAACATTTTGATCATTATATTGCTTTTGTACATTAAATTAATGTACAATTAAGCCATTTACTCATTTCCAATATTTTTAGAAAGTTTCCTTAAACTTTCAACTTCAATCACTTTGGTCTTTCAATATTTCCTTATTTTCGAATAGGTCTCTAAACTTTCTTTTCTTGACATTTCAATCCTCCATCTTTCACAAAGTACTAAAATATTCATTTCTACAAATTTTCCATAAATTTCAAAACCAATCCCTAATTTTTCTCATATTGCCGAATTGGTCCTTCAACTTCCAAAATTTTTCATTTTGGTCCTTAATCATCGATTCAAGCAATTTCACCATAATTCAATAATTTCAAATACTAAAATAAAATTTCCAAATATTTCCCCTAATTTCTCATCAATTTCGAAATGATCCCTAAAGTCTTCAAAGTTGCCAAAATAGTCCCTCAACTTTCAAATTTTCAATTTTTTAATCCAATATGTTAAAATAGACTTCTAACATCACAATTTCTTCAATTTCATAATCAATTCCATAACCCTAATTGAAATCCTAAATTTCAAGATTAGGGTTTATAACTTTCAACATGAAATTAACTTGATTTCAAGCTCGTTTTCATCAAAACTAAGCTTAATTCATCATCTACTACATCAATTCTAGCTTCAAATTCATCAATTCCTTTGAAAATCCAAATAAATTCTCAACACTACCAAACTTATTCTTCATAATACTATGCTTATTTACTATCAAAATGAAGAGCTTGAAGCATAGAACAATTTATTCTAAAGTAACATACCTTGAATCAAGCTTAAAACCTTCCAATTTTGGCTTGGAAATTGAAAAATTCCTTTTTCCCTTAACTTTTTCTTCCCACGGCAGTGAAGAACAAAAATGAACAAGTTTTTGTTCATTTATTAAACTAATATACATGTATAATTTCTAATAATGCCACTTGTAAAGGTTAAAATGAATTTTTAATTCATTTTAATACATTTTACTAAATTGTCCCCCAACCAAATTCTTATTTACAAGTCTTCTTTAAATATGTCATTCCATTAAAATTGAACTAAATTAGTTTCATTCTAACCGACCTCCTTCCCAAAATATCATAAATTCCAATTTATGATATTTATTTGATTCAATTATTCTAATTTCATCCAATACTATTTCCAAAATTTCTTTCTTTGAGCTTTTAAACCATTCCACCATATTCTAACTATTTCTAATTAAAATCCAACCAAAAGTAATAAAATATTCATAAAATAATACTTTATTACTTTTCCATAATTTCTTGGAACTGTCTTTAAAATTTCAGTTCGATCAGACATACCAATAATTACCGGAAATTTTATCGAATACATTTCCTCTATCGAACTATTAACTTTACTTTGGAAATCTCTTATTTTCCAAAATTCCATGTATAACTTCATATTTTCATACAAAATCCTCCATTTAATAAAGTCAACTTAAAAATTTTGACTCGATCCAAAAATATGAATAATTACCCGAAATCTCTATCGAGTAACATCTTTCTTGAAAATTCTTCATCAAACATTTATACGAATCTTTTCCACTTCTTATGAGTCCTTGTTACTGATCAAAATACTGTTATGTGACACTTCTCAGAAGGTCACCCATCCTTGTATTTCCCTAGCCTGAGCACGCTTAACAATTTTATTTGATGCAAATTCGGTACCTTCTTCTGCATCTTAATTCTTGAAACCGATATCAAGGTACCTATTTCGATCCATTTCACTCTTATACTGAATAAAATTACTTAGTGGGGAAATTTACACTTTAGTCCCTAAACTTTTCCAAAGTTTACATTTTAACCCCAAAAACTTTCAAAATTTACATTTTGGTCACTTGGCCAAAATTGGGGATATTACAGTTCACGAGCTTTTTGAGCCGAGCTTGGGTTGGCTCGGCTTGGCTTGTTCAGGTCTCGAGCCAAGCACAAGCTCGAGTCGAGCTCACTCGACCTGAGCTTTGACCGAGTTGAGCCCGAGTAGCTTGCGAACCGGCCAGGCTCATTATTACCCTTAACTTTGATGTATTCTTCCAGGTCCATCTTGAAGTTCTCATAGTTGAGGTTGAGAAGTCCAATCTTGATTTTCTTCACCTCATTTGTACCTTCATATGTGACTTAAAGTTGGTCTCTACTTTCTTGGCATTTTTACAAGAAGATACCTTTGAATATTCTTCCGGACCAAGTGCACAAAAGAAAATGTGCAAGGTCTTTGCATTGAGCTCCATCTTCTTGCGATCGTCCACACTTTATTTCACCTTGCTTCATTGTGGAACGAATAAGCCATCAAGAACGATATCCCAAAGACGATAATCATTGGCTCTCATTAAAAACATCATCATATTCTTTCAATAGGAGTAGTTGGCACCGTTGATGTAAGGAGGCTTGTCGATGGATTGCGCCATGATCTTCGGTTTATGTAGAATGGTTGAACACTTAAAGGATTGACTCTAAAATGTTATTTCGATGTATAGACGAAGTTCTGATACCAATTGTTGAGAGGCTGGTACGATCAACCGAATAGCCAAAAGGGGGTGAATTGGATTTTTACTTTGGTGGATGAATGACTAAGAAATAAAAATATTGACACGATGATTTATAGTGGTTCGACTACTCAACTGAGTCTACCTCCACTACCTTAGCTATCCACACTAAGGATTTTCTCAAATCCACTAGATTTGCTTTCATTTTTTCGAGTTCAAGGTTACAACCAAGACTTATACCCCAAAGTCTTAAAACACTCTCTTACAAGAGGAAACAAATTTAACAAACTAAAGAAAACCTCACAAGGAAAATAAGTTTGTACAATTAAGTTCTCACTCAAAATTCTATCACTTGAGCATATATAACAATTAAGCTCACAAGTGTGTTCTAAAAAGAAATATGACAAAATTGAGCACTAAAACACTTTCTATATCATTGAATGTTGGTAGTTGGTTTCTTGTTGTTGCATGGCTGCTTGATTGAGTCTTTTAAACTCTCTAAGGAGTTTGTGGCCGTTACTAGCCGTTGGGATTGATTTGGAGCCCTTGGGGTCTTTATTTCCAGCAATAAATGCATTTCTGGAGCAAGGCGTATCAGTACTCATTCAAGAGTATCGGTACCTGCCTTAAAAAATAGCCGTTGGAGCATTTAATATAAAGGGTATCGGTACATGATACAGATGTACCGGTACGCACCATAAGGTATCGACACGGCTGAGGCCATATCGGTACACCAAATAGCTATTGGAATTTTGCCAAAACAAGAGACAATGGGGCGTATCGGTACTCGGAAATCCATACTGGTACGAGGTCTTCTGGGTATCGGTACAGGTCAAACTGTACCGGTACTCATGGCCTATTTTTGACACTTTGGCTATTTAAAATCATTTAAAACATGTCAAAAACCCTTTGAAAAACTTTCAAACATATTTTTTCAAGTTTATGGACTTTTGAAATATTTTTGCAAATTAGTTTAAGTCCAAAAATATTTTTCTTTAAGTTATACTCCCTCCGTCCTACTATTTGTGTCACATGTTGACTTTTTATGGAGTTTTAAGAAGAAAAAGTATATATAAGTGTGTGATGTAAAAGAATTTGAATTACAAGTTTGCCCTTAAAAAGTTAACTTTTCTAACAAAAAAAATGATAGAAAAGTAAATGTGTCTTACAAAAGTTGTTGAGTTTTTCAAAGTGACAATTTGTCTGGGACAATTTTAAAACACAAATGTGACAACTTTATTGAGACAAAGGGAGTATCAAAATTAAATATCTTAACATAAAGTTTACACAAGCTTGTTAATTTTATGATTTAGGGTGTTGGTTTAGGGTTTAGGACTTATGCTTAGGGTTTATGTTTTAGGGTTTTAAGTTTAGAAATTTAGATTTTAAATTTTAAAAATTAAAATATATAGTATATTATATTTTCGAGTAGATCGCGAGCTTTTCGAGTCGAGTCGGCTCATTAAGAACTCAAGCCTAATTCGAGCTTGAGTCGATTCCAATCGAGTTGAGTGTTAACCGAGCTTTGACCGAGTCGAGCTCGAGTAGCTTGTGACCTGTCTCGTCTCATTTGCAGCCCTATATACAGTTTCTAAGTTCGAGAACTTAATTAATTTAATTTCTTAGTTTGAGGATGTTGGATTTCATAGGAAATAAAATTGATCTAATCAAGCAATTATACATAGAGGAAAAATTATCCTACGAAAAATTCTCAAGATCTCATGCAATCGAATTAACGAATGACAGAGATGGTTATTAGATTACCTCAATTTTAGATTTTTTAATCATGTTGTGTTGTGGCACTGCCTTTCTGAAATACGACTGCCCTCTACAATTATCCACACGCGAATGAATGATGAATGGCTAACAGAATGCTAATTTCTCTCTATTTCGTGAAAACGGAGTTTTGTGGGTTTTGGTGCCTTTCGAAAAACTAGTGACTCAAAACCCTTGACATACATACATATTTATGACTTGATTAGTGTTAGGTTGAGTTCACAATTATAATTTAATTAAAACTCTTTTAAATAAATTATAATTTAAAATAAATTCCTTTATCTGATAAGGAATTCAAATTCAACCAAATCTAGATGATGTAATTTATTTATTTATTTAAAATAAATAAATAATATATTTTAAAACAGATTCCTTATCCGATAAGGAATTTAAATTCAACTAAATCTAGATAACGAGATTATTTAATGATATTATTTATTTAACATTATTTTTGAAAAATAATAAAAACAAATAAAATATTCTATTACAAGAATACAAATTTAACTTCTTTAAATTCGAATAAATAATCTCTAACAATACAATTTAAAATAATATCATTATCTTAAATTTATTATTGAGAGTAATAACCACAAACATTCTTATTTATTCTTAGTGTGCGACCCTATAGGTTCAATTAACATTGGCATTAGATAAAATCACTTTTTTTCCTACAAGTCAAAAGTGGTCTCTAGCAAGACATTATGACTACTCAAGTTAAATAAAAAGCTCATAATCTGAGACAACCTTAATTAAGTTTATGTCATAATCCTTTTATATCACGATATTTTTATAGAATATAAGGTATGAAAAATGTTAACCTTATATCGTTCTATCTTTAGTTTCTTGATGCCCAATTGAACTGACTAAACAAATGACATTTATCTCTATCAACTCATTTGAGCACGACCAAGCATTTCTCAGTCTCAATCATCGAAGGGCCCAGAGATATCTCTCTTATGTTAAGAGGGATAAATTTCATCTTAATCACTCACATCTCAATGCACGATTCCTTATTATGTTAAAGCATAACATTTATAATCGTCCGATTAAAAACGATGTTTAACTAGGTCAAAACATAATAATTATCATGTTGAGAACCATAGCAATTTCAGGTCTAAGGGTTTAATGTCACAACTATTGAAGATTAATATATAACTTTAATCCATGTATTAATCTCAAGAAGAGTTGATCCTAATATTTGTTCTCAACGAGAACCATAGCAATTTGATTTGAATCTCATTCACATATTCATCTTATGAATATCTATCAAACTTCGTACCAATCTTATCTTATTATTATTTCCGCAATAATAACTGATTAGGGATGTTTAAAATAAATAATATTCAATGATATAAAAATATGTAAATTCATTATTATAATAAATTCAGTAATTAAAATATCATATCCATACAATAGGCCCTAGGGCACTATAACTAATAGAGGACACAATTAAATACAAAATGTAGAGATTTAATTGATTGTTTTTTTTCAAAAATTTAAGATTTTGAGACACATTTAAACTTAAATTTGATTATCATAGCATGTAATTCATTTAAAAAATTAAAAAAAAAGGTATGTGCGCATTATCAAATGGTTAAAAATATCTATAAATAGATATTATCTTATAATCACCTTTAGACTATTAAAAAAATCTCAAAAAATTTAATAACGTAGCTTTCTTGGGAACTTGAGGAGGTGAAGCATCAACATCCAACATTACCAAACGGTTCCATTAAAAAAAAAACATTCCAACAGATTTATTCACGTTGTTGTAACATAATAGACAGCCAAGAAAGCTGTGCAAGGTAAATAGACAGCCAAAAAAACACCAAGTTAGAAAGGGGACATTCCTCTTATTGATGGGTGAGTCTAACGTACAACAGATTTAGGGTACGGTTAAAAGACGGTAAATTTCGATACTTGTCTCAAAACTTAAATTGTTAAATTTTTTATAACATTTTAGGTTGTTTTTTTTATTTTTTGACAAGTATCGATACTTATCTTGTAATTATCGATATTTGTCCAAAAACACGAAAAATTCAACCTAAAATCAATGGCGGAGCCACATGGCCTTGGAGGTTGCAATTGCACCCTATTTTTGGGGGAACGGTTCTATTTTAGTGTAAAATTTCTTATAAAATTTTTTAGTTTAGTGCGTAGATGGGAAAAAATTGAAAATCCGCATCCTCATTTGAGAAAAAAAAAACATTTTGTACCCCATTCTTGAATTTCTGGATCTGCCACTACTTAAAATGTTATAAAAAAGTCTCACATTTTAAGTTTTTTGACAAATTTCAAAACTTGTTGTCTTTTAGCCGCACCCCAGATCTACCCCTAATTGATTCCATAAGGTTGGGTTAGAAGTTGTTTCCGGAAAAGCCGATGGTTTTGCAGTGAATATGGGACTTCACATATCATTACTTTCCCTTCACTTCAAATGCAATTCCATGGGGAAATAATGATATGTGAAGTTAGTGGTTTATTTCATCCAAATGAAATAAAAATGTAAAACGTAAGTTAGTTAATGATTGCATTAAGACATCAATTATTATATATATTATGATCATTTGAGCTTGTTTCCCTAATGTAGTTGCAAAGGTTTGGATTGATTACCAATGCCCTGCAAACTTGAAATAGACGTTTTTTTTTGTTCAAGACTTGTTATTAGAGATATCAGTGGGACGGGTTTCGCGAGAACTTGTTTATTTCGCACCCAATTGGATAATGATGAGTACAAATTTTGATATTTCAAGCTTGGTAATTGGTACCCTTTCTACCCATTTCGCGACTAGGCAATTGTGTGTGGTTGGATGCGGCAATTTGGGCATGGAAGTTTCTCCGGATCTTTGTAACCACAATGCAAAACCGTCTATGGTTGTTCGAAGCTCGGTAAGCGATGATATAAAATACAGTTATGCTAAGAAGAAAAAAGAATTATGTTCGAAGTAAATAATTAACTATCTCTTTTTGATTTGATCAACAGGTCCATGTGTTGCCAAGGGAAGTTTTTGGTAAATCAACTTTTGAATTTGCAGTCTCAATGATCAAATGGCTACTCCATTGGCTCGTTTACAGGATACATGGAAACACTGGAAAGTATGGTCTGAAAAGGCCATGTTTAGGACCTCTAGAGCTTAAAAACACAACAGAGAAGAAGCCCCGGCGCATTGCGGAAGATTAAATCGGGCAAAATCAAGATTGTCCCGGGGATCAATAAGTTCTCGAGGGGCAAAGTTGAGCTTGTCAATGGCCAATGCCTGGAAAGATGAAAATAGATAGAAGAAGAAATCTTTTGCTGCAAGGCATAGTCGATGCATTTCGCATTTCGCATTTCTTTTTTCTCTTTTCTTTTTATAATCACCGGTTCGATTATCAGCCAACTAATTTGGATTAGCTACTGCAGAGACTCATTATAGGAATGACTCTCCCAACTCAACCCAGTTTGTTCCATTTACAGTGTCGAACTTTATACACTATAAGAAAACCGGATATTATTGAATTCATGATTTTTGAGAGACCACGTTATTGTTTTACGAGGAAAATTTGTTGCTGCATTTAGTGCCTTCAGAATGATGTATTAGTGGATTCAATCTCTTTGTAAAGTTACACATCTGTCTGTTCTTAACCTGTTCATAAGGTGTTGCACGAATTGTTGCAACAATTCAGGTAACATCTCACATAATCGGACAATTTCAATTGACATTAGAACCTAACAACAATCGAATTTAGTGGGATCAAGTGTTTGATTGGTAACCATGAATTCTATAAGAGGAGGAAGTAATAAAACATAGGGTAAATTACGTAAATCATCACTGAACTTTACTCTCAAATCTATTTTGGTCATTAAAATTTTCAAACGTTCATTTTACTCACTAAAGTTTAGGCATTAAACTTTTTTTTCACTCCTCTGTTAGCTTTTTGACAGCGTTATAATGTGGATGTCGTCCACCGTTCATCGTCAGCGGACGCCACATTTGACGGTAGTTGTTCGGTCCCAAATTTCACCAATAGCTTTGTCTCGGTCCCCTGAGTCTGAATCCGACCTCCATTTTTGCCGAAAAGTGCCTCAAATTCCATGAATCAGGCAAAAACCTTTCAGATTCTCTCTCATCGATCTCCTTCCTCTGTCGTCGGATGGAGCTCGTTTCTCAATATATTGTTTCCCTCGTGCCGATGAAGCTTTTCACCATTCGGATCTTGGAGAAGTTTCACCATTCGCCGATAAATGGATGTCGTCCAAAAGTTAACGGAGGAGTGACCAAAAACATTCAATGTCTAAACTTCAGTGAGTAAATTAAACGTTTCGAACTTCAATGATCAAAATAGGTTTGAGAGTAAAGTTCAAAGATGATTTACGTAATTTACCCTAAAATTTAAAGTGAAATGTTTTTAAAATAAGGATAAAATATAAAATTTTATAAGTTAAATAATAGTATACTATTTGAAGTAATAAAACAATACTATTAATCATATTTTATAGGCTTAACGGTTAAAAAGGTGCCCAATCTATACCCATTTTTTCAGTTTGGTGCCTAACAATTTTTTCGGGACACTTTGGTGCTTAACATTTCATTCTGTAACTCAAATCAGGTTTTTTCGTGACAGACGTTAAAAATTTTCCGTTATCCAATAAGAACACGACACATGGCATATTTTTAGTATTTTCTTTGATTTTTATTTTTAAAAATCAGAAAATCTTCAATTTTATAAAAAACCCAAAATCTTTAATTTCTCTAAAACCCCCAAACCCAAACCCAAACCCTAAATCCTTAAATTCCTCCCCTCCCACCACCGTTCAACCATCATGGGCCACCCTTGCCTTCGTCGGTCCCCACGACTGAAACCCCCATCATCTCGGCACCGAAAACTAGCGAATGAACTGTCGATTGCTTCGTCGACGAACATCCAACAATGAAGAATAAAATCGATTAGGCTTCTAATCATAGGCTAGAGGGTAGAGGATATTGAACGGTGAGGTACACGACGCTTGGGTGGTGAACAGTGAACTACCGACGTGTGGGAGATGTCGGACAGTGAGGGAGATGTGATTTGAGGGTTTGATTGAAAGAAATTAAAACTTTGATATTTTTTAAGAAGTTTATATTTTTAAGGAAATTCATAAATTAAACAAATAAATAAAATAGGCCTTGTATCATATTTTTATTTGATAAAGAAAATTTTTTAATGATCATTGATGAAAAAATTTGATTTGAGTTACGAAATGAAATGTTAGGCACTAAAATAACCCGAAAAACGTTAGGCACTAAAATAAAAAAAATAGTATAGGTTAAGCACATTTTTTACTATCAATCCTATTTTGTACTTAATTTAAAATAATATATTTAACCTATTTTATAATTTAAATTCATGACCTAATTTAACACAGATTTATTCTAAAAAGTAGAGAGATTTAAGAGTGGTCCACAATGGCGACTACTGTGAGTGTCAAACTCACCTTGTTGGAAGGATAAGATCAAACAAAAATAATTTGGGTAATCTTCACCGTGGTCCATTTTGTTTGAGGTTTATTCTATTTTGGTCACTCAAATTCAAAAAAGATCATTCTTGCCACTTACGTTTTGAATCGTGTCTGTTTTGGTCATTGGACCGTTAACATCCGTTAATAAAAAATTAATTTCCAATTTAATCTCTAAACTTTCAAAACTTTATTTTTTACCATCTCCACAAAAATACTATCAAGATTTCCCTTAAATTGGCCAAAGAGGAAGACAAATTGGCCATAGTAGAAGGAGCTCCACGATACATGGGCAGAGTAGGAGGAGTTACATAATACATGGCCACCCCATTGAGCAACAATTCCCTTAAATTAGTCAGTGCTTTAATTTAAATATTTTAATATTTTAGTAGGACCATGTTTCCGCTAATCCCTTCTATGTACCACCCTGACTAAAAATCTACTACTAGTTGCTACCATCACTGTTGGCTCTGTCTATCGTCACCTATGTTACCTCTAAATATCTTTCAAATATATAGAAAATTAGACAAATCTAATCACACTCATGTTTTCACACTTACACCCGAGCTAGAGCAACATGGATTACTGCTTAAAGCCACTACAAAACCACCTCAAGTAGTCTCATTTAACTATTTTATTCTTACCCCTTAGCTCAAATCCTCAAATTGAAAACCCTACAAACTAAAACTGCAAAACCAAATAAAAAACATGGATTTCAGCCCTTCAATCCACTGTTCACCGCCTCTAATGACTCTTAATTCGCTCAACGGCTAATCCATCATATACATAAACCTAAATTAAAAAAGGCTATAGCCTAAAAGCCAAAACTTAGCCCCAAATAAAACCCTCTGTTTCACTCTTTTTTTACTGCCATTCTTGCCCTTTTTTTGCTGGTTGTTGTTGATGTAGAGACTGTGCATGCCAAAGAAAATCGAAATGGCTACAGTTAGATTATTGGATCCCCACCCCCTTGTATGTGCACACTGTGTTAAATATCTTTGGGAATTTTAGGAGATGGCTTTTTTATGGCTATGATCTTTTGGTGTTCTGCCTATTGGATGGTGCAGATCACTAAAGGTATGCCCTTTTGCTGTTTTCTTGTGCTAGCAATTAGGAGCCTAATGGAGGAGGAAAATGTGCTCCTCCTACTCTGCCCATGTATCGATTGGAAAATGTGCTAGCAATTAGCGATTGGAAAATCCTACTATGAAGAGATTGGTTCGAAACATGACTAATTTAAGGGAATTGTTGCTCAATGGGGTGACCATGTATCGTGTAGCTCCTCCTACTCTGGCCAATTTGTCTTCTTCTTTGGCCAATTTAAGGGAAATCTTGATAATATTTTTGGGGAAGATAGTGAAAAATAAAGTTTTGAAAGTTTGGGGGTTAAATTAGAAATTATTTTTTTTATTAACTGAGGTTAATGGTCCAGGGGCTAAAACAAACACAATTCAAAACGTAAGTGACAAAAATGATCTTTTTTAAATTTGGGTGACTAAAATAAAACAAACCCCAAACAAAAGAAACTACGGGCGAACATTACCCAGATAATTTTAAAATGGATCACTTTAGTTATTGTCGTTTATGGTTGGAAGTCCGTTTCCAAGTCATTTTTTATGTGTCATTGCACCAAAAGAAACTCGTTTTTTATGTCTTCACTAAAGAGTAAAAGTTAGATAAGTAATGTATAAAAAACAAAGGGAATATATATGTAAGGTTTAACTACAAAAAATGTTTAAATTATTTATGTTTTAAGTGTTTAATTTTTTTAGTTAAAATAAATATTTAATTTTTACTCTTTTAGGCAGTGCGGTTAAAAAAGAAAAGAAAAACTGAAAAACTGTTTAAATTAGATCTTATGTAGGTGTTTAATTTTTTAAAAAAATATTTCTAAATTATGTCATTTTTTAGGGGTTTAATTTTTTTCATATGAGAATGATAATAAAATAAACTTTAAGCACCTATTTAGACAAAAAAAAATTAGACATCTAAAACAAAAATAAATATAATTTAAATTTTTATTTCATGGTTAAACTTATATTTAATAATGTTTATGAAGCAAGCAAATCAATCCTTTATCATTACCCTAACAAATTTGATATCTTAATGAAATGATTGGATAAAATAAATGAGTAATTTGTTGATATGTTGGGTAGAAAAATTGTACAATTTTAATTATTTTAATTTATATAAAATTTTAAATTATATACCCCAAATCTATAAATATTGATAAACTCAAATAAATTTATATATAAACTACAGTTTATATAAAATAAAATATCAGATAAAGTTTCTTTATTTAGGACCAAATTCTAATCTGATTAGATTTTAGAGCAGTAAGAACTGAATATGATTTTTGAGCAGAAAAAAAGAAAAAGAATCCAAAAATCTAATTCACAACACCAAGCCTTCAATTAACACCCACTTTCAGCATGATTTTTAGTACGGATGCTTTACAAAATGCATCCAGATACCATCATAATCGCCTCTACAAAATACAACAGATAATTTAGATGAACTGCTTCAGCTTGGAATCTTGTAAGAAAGAAGAACAAGTTTTCTCCTTCAGCAACAAAGAAGAGCTAAATCCCAGCATTGAACTCCCAATATCAAACTCCAAAAGGTTTTCCTCCATTTGAAGCCCTCCGATTACAATTGGGCTGCTCTGTTCCGATCCTCCGTCCAGAACCCCAACACAAATGGTTTCTCCGGTTACTTCCACCATGGAATTCCTCCTCTGGATTCTCCACTTTACCATCTCACTCTGCAGAACCAGGTCAATCTCCGGCATCGAGTTCCCGGCCCCTTTCGAACTGAAGCAGAGTCCGAACGGAGCCACGGCTGCCACCCTTGTCATGTTCATTCCAGCGGCTGCCTTAACATAAGCTTCGGAAAACGTTGCATAGATTGAGCTTTCCATATTGGCATACGGCACAACTGTGCTCAGCTTTGCCTCTAGTTTTCCTTTGCCATGGAAACTCAATCTCCTTCCATTGATCTTGATGGATTGAACATGGATGAAGTAGTCATTTTGTTTTATGACAAGGGGTGTGTAAGCCAGTGACCTTGTTAATTCGGTGCCGAAAACGGCGTCTCCGTTGCCGGTTAACACCGCGCCGGTTGACGATGATAAGCAAAGACTGAACTTTTGAGGGTGATTAATCAAGGAACTCAGCTGCGACGGTAGAGAAATGGAAGCTTTCCCTAACCCCATCATCCCCTTGGCGCCGCTGGCCAAGCCTTGCAAGTGAAAGGCCGGTGCACAGGAAAAGAGGAAGTGGTCGACGGTTGTAATTTCGCCCACCTTTAACCGGTCAACGGAATCAACGGCTACGGTGTCCTCCACCAGTTCCCCAACTAAAGCCAATCCCGTCACACCATTGTTTGGGAACACGAAACAGTTGGCGTTGAAAAGACAACTCTTGCTTCCCGGGTCATGAAACTTGGCTCTGGAGCAGTTGACGGAGCAGCTCGGGATCAACCTGCTTGATGAAGACACGTGTCCGGAATCGCAATCCATCCAAAGAAACGAACCGCCGAGATCAACCACGAGGTCGGCGGGTCGCAACGGAGTGCCGTGGGAAATCCTGGCAACGTACTGAAGAGTGGCTGCATCTTTAGCGACGGAAAACAAAGCGAAATTCGACCGGAAACCCAGAACGGGGAAGCAAAGAAGAAGGGAAGAGAAGAAGAGAAGAGAGCATTGAGTAAAGGAAGCCATGGGAGGGGAAATGCGTTTGTTCTTCTTTAAATGGGTTTTATATATCCGATGCGATGCGATGGAACGCCGCGGTTGGGATTGTCTTGTCGGGAGGGAAAGAAAGGATAAGATTCGATCGATTTTAGGTTTAAAGGGCACTGGGAAATGGAATATGTGGGGACCACCACCGTGTTTATCTTCAATGTGGACTCAATCCAGTCTGACTCAGCGCCAGCGGCTTCTTTTTTCTTCATTTTTATCGTCTCCAACTACACTACAGAAATAGCTTGATCAAAATCTATTGTTAGGTCCTATATTATGCAGTATAAGTTATGAGTTTACTCCTTATATTCTAATTTAGTTATTTTAATCCTTATATTTCTTTAATTTTGATTTTTTTTATTATGAAACAAATGATACAAGGATAATGAAACTAAATTATATAGATTAAGAATGATTGAATTGAAGAATGTATATTACATAGACTAATATCATAATTGACTTGACATATTTAATGCTTATTATTTGCATAGCGACCTGATTTTCAAAATCTGAAATATAAGATAAAATGAACTAATTAAAAGTATATAGACTAAATCTGTAAAATGTGCAAGTACAAGGATTAATAATAGAATTTGATCATGATTAAAATATAAGGAATAAATTCATAAATATGCATAATACAAGGAGTCGTAACATAATTTGACCAAATAGCTTTCGATACAATTACAAGAAAGTCCCTAGGGAAATAAAAATGAGAAAATGCACTTTTATTATGTGCTGGAGGGTTTTTTCTTTTGTTAATTGTCAATATCTTTTATCGTGAGGAAGCCACGACTCATGGATAAATAAATAATATATAAGCCAATAAAGGTGTACAACTTTACCAAAGCATTGTTTTTATTTTTTAAAATTATAAATATGTTTCATAAAATAAAATTATTTTCAGTAATTAAATCGATTTTTTTTACATATTTTCTTATAATAAAAATATGATAAAAATTATATATATATATATATGAATTATTATTATTATTATTACAAATTAAAATTATTATTAACTCGATTAAAAGAGAGCCGCGTCAGCTTAACACTATATTGAACGGGAGGTGACTTAATTGACCAAATTATGAAACAATAATGACTTGATTGATATTTTTTATTTAGTGACCAAGATAGAATTGATTTCATAATTAAGTGACTAAATAGGTAATTTACCAGAAAACACAGATGCCAACATGTGGAAACAAGAAAAAAAATCACTTAATCAATATCTAAAAGGTTGATAATGACTACATTAAGATTTTTTAATTTGCAAACTTTTAAAATCAAAATTACTCAAAAGTAGATGAATTGGGCTCAATCTCCACATTTGGGCTATTTTTACCAATGTAGTACCTAAAAGTTTATATTTCCCAGGCGGGTTAAGGTTTATATTTTCCAAACTAGCATCAAACTCGCCGTTTATGCACAGTAAATTAAAAAAAATCAATTTTTTTTCTTTTAACCTAATTAATTAGTTAACAAATCTTAAGTGGAACTCAGTCATACGAATCTAGAAAAAAATAAACTATTAGTAATTCACTTTACATTTTCAATGTATTGAAGAAAAAAAATAAAAAAATTAAACTATTAGGAGCCAACTTTGATATTTAACTCCATGAATAGCAAAAAAAAAATGTTAGCATTAGCTATATATAGGCCTAGCTAGGGTGGAAGCCTTTGTTTCTTATCAATGTAGGATTCTTGTAGCTAAAAAATTTACTACTATATTTTAGCTTCAAGAATCCCACATTAATAAAAATAAAAAATAAAGGCTTACACTCTAACTAGACCTATATAATGTCAACATCCTTTCTTACTATTCATGGAGCTAAATATCCAAATTAGTAAAAAAGTTTGATTTTAAAATATTTTAAGTGAAACTCGTCATGCATACACGACGAATTTCAATTAAGATATACTAATCATCTTTTAAATAATTGATTAAGTTAAAACACAAAGACAATTGAAAAAATAATTGGAAAAATTGAGGCTAGTATGGAGATTCACCCGATGAATTGATTCTGTAACTTGAAAGGTTAAATTACGTTTGAAGGCTTTCACTCCTTGTATATTCCAAATTTAACATCCATAAATAAAATCTTGTCCTGAAATATGCATGGCCATTTTATTAAATTCAATTTCATGCTAGAATATGCAATGAATAAATAAATGTAAAATCATTAAAAGTATCAAAGATAAATAAAATAAAATTTTACTTTAATATTACTTTTACTTGCCAGTTGAGTTTTAGTTCGATTGACACCCGGAAGTCATGGATTGATTGAATCCACCTAAACACAATTGCATTGTATACTCCTCCCTGGTTCTCAAAAAAAAAAAAAACTTATCTCAACAATGATCTTGGAATTAACATAAAATAGCTTTCATGGCCAATCCTACAGAAATGCAAAGAGAGCTCATTTTACAGAAATGCAATTGTCATCATCAAAATAAAATCAGCCTTTTCTTGACTTTGTTATTTACCTTCTTCCATCACACAGCTTTATCGCCGACATTTCGGACATAGAACGTCAAAACCCTGACATCAAACTTCAAACAAACAACATCACTCAAGAAACCAGGCCGAAGTAGAAGTCATTTGCAATCAAATTCACTGAGAAGAAGAAGAAAATACCAACCTATATTCATCACTCAACTCTCTTTTCAACTACGGGCCTATGAGGCTTTGGAGCTGAAAATACGATTGACATTAAAAAATAAACAAAAAAGGGAAAATGCAAAAACAACAGTCCAAACTTTTTCTGCCTTAAGAGACAGAATTAGAGATCAATCACATCTACGCAAATGACACAACAAATTTCACTCTATGGTTATACTGTAATCTATGAAGCACGGGTACTCTCCTTCCTACCACGTCCCTGATACGTTTCCGGGACGGGGACGATGTAGGGATGGCTAGGGACGTCCCAACTTTATCGGGAACAGTCAAACATATACCGAGGACGGTCAACGTTTATTGGGGATGTACCCAAATAAATTTACTTAAAAAATGAGAAATAAAATCCCCATCTTCTTTGTGAATAGGGTTTTAAAAACTATTAAACTAATCCGAACATAAAAAGCTCAAGGATAATTAAACTAATTTGAACTTCAAAAGTTTAAATTATACCCAGCTAAACTCAAAATCAATTGAATCAAACTCAGTTGAAATTCAAACCTAATTAAAGCTCGAGTATACACATGAAAGATTGAATGTACAAGTAAAAAGCTATTGAACACTCAACCTAAAAAATATAAACTTAATTACGTGTGCCAAATGACCCAAGTACACTTGATCTCAGCCAAAAGGCCAAGACTAGATTTCTTCCTTATTTTAGCGCCTATTTATAGGATGCTTTCTCTTCTTGCTTTATGTATCTTAAAGATGTAGGATATTGGTTGTATATTGTATTTGTAACCTGTTTTAACTTGTTTTTACGCTTCTTCACTCAAGCTTTAAATAAGAATGGGCAAATATCTATTTTAGTCACGTCATCTTTTAATTTTATTATTTTAATCCTTAATTTTCTCTTAATTTAGAATGTAAAGTTAAATTTTCATTCAATTTAGTCGTTTAATTTTAGTAATCTTCTAATCTAAGTGTTAGAAAGTAATTTAAAAATCATTAAAAGTGAATTTAAATAACTATAATTATAATTATTGTTTAATACAATTATAATTTTAGTTCTTATTATATTATGAATTTTAATGATTTTTTATTTTATATATATATATATTAAAATTTATTTATATTTGTCGTACCCGTAACCTGTAATTTTAAAAATTGTCGTTTCCTGTCCCCGTACGCGTCCCCATATCCGTATCTGTATCCGTGCAACTTAGACTGTAATCTTGCCGCCTTCTTTTTTCCCATTGCATACTAATACGTAGGGGTGTTCATGGTTAACCAAAATACTAAAACGGTTAACCTGTAAGTTATGTTCTTAGTGTAATTAGATGATAGTGTCTAAAGATAATGTGTTTTAATTACCCTAAGAACATAACCTACAGGTTAGTTGTAGTATTTTGGTTAACCATGAACACCCCTACTAATACGTGCACGAATTCTAGGTTCCTTTCAGATATAATTTGACCAACCACAATCCTTTCCAGACTATTTGTCATAATTTTACCCAGTTTCAACGTATTTCCACATGCTTGGCATTGTTTACAGATTCAGGAGTTCTATTTTACTAGGAATAGGATATGGATTAAAGCAATATGCCATGATGATGTCCTAGATTGCATCAACCTCTACTTCCATCAGGATGTAATTTTCTTGCCATCCAAAGCATATACTAAACATCAACTCTAGCATGGTATATAAATAGCTCTTCGTTCATATCATTCTTTCATGAACTTTGACTTAATAGACTAGGACCTTGTATTTTACACAATGCAGTGAAGTAGAAATTGCATACCATTAGGATTCCCTTGTTCATAGAAACTTCGGAAAAGAGAGACTGCTTCTGAGGCCATTAATCCTCCTGTACATTTGAAACCTTTCCTTTGCAAAACTTCATCACTAAAAGCACAAAGAAAATTAGAAAAAAGCGCATTCATTTGAATTACAAAATGTTCCAATAAATTGAAGAGGGTGAATGTAGAAAGAAAAAAATTTCAGCATTAATGGCTTCTCAGTTTCCACATTAGAGAAAAAAAAACTATATAAAATTAAATATTGCAGTAACAAAGATGGTACTCCCTTCTAAACCTTATTTGTGATGATGTGGTATAGAAACAATTTCTTTTTTGAACTTTTTCCTTTTTCAAGAGAGGAAAAAGAAAGAAAAGACCTTAAGGATTCAGTCTCAAATTAAAGTGGGACCAAGAACATTATCAATGAAAAGCAGGCAATAGGCAAGAGACGGTAATCAATCAACAACTAAGGTTTAGACAGCAAGTTTTTGGCAATCAAAATGTCGTAAAAAGTATATTTAATGAATTTGAAGGGACTAAGTTCAGAATTAGACAAGTGACCTGAATTGTCACTTATTCTGAATGTGACCCACATTAAGACTACAACATCTGCAGCTATATGCAAGATATATAGGGAAAGAGAAGTTGGCATTGCGTCATTATCAACATTGTAATGAGTATATGAAAACGACATAGTGAGGACAGATTAAGCTATAAATCAATACGCTAAAAGGGATCAGTGATGTAAAGGTTGGAAAAACATGGACAAAACAAGTTTTCTCAGCAGAGTAGATGAAAGTCTTCTGCAAAGAGGGTAGGAGTCATCAAAAAGGTGGTGGAATTAGAAAGGGAGTACAAAAAGGGGGGAGGGGGAACAATGCAAACACTAGGGAGGATAGTCAAACTTCAACGAGAAGCTATAAAACAGGATAGCAGTCGAGTAAAAATACCAAAAAACTGACAACAACGCAATGGGCATGAAAAGGTAGAAAATGTCAAAATACAAAAACATAGCGTTGCATTAGGTTGCTAAGAAATTCCTACTTATGCATTTAGAAAACAAAAATTAAAACTGATTAAATGCATGATATGAACACTACAAATGCAGTTTGCACGGCTTCTACTCCACTCAATTATGGTGGTTACTCGGTTCGCTACCTTAATTTAATTGTAATGGATATGTGAAATTACTTCATTTGTTATCGGAATTTTTCCCTTTTAGAAAAACAAAGGGTGCGAATATTTCACATGCAATAGAATGTATACTAATAACAAATTTAGAGCTTCATAAAATAATAAGTTAAAATTCAGCTAAATGAGGACAATGGAAAAACAATGGTTATGAAAATAAAACAAAATAATAGATAAACATTTGCATAGAAGAATGAATTCTACAACAGACCTGATGGATGGCTCTGAGCAACTGGAATGCAAGGATAAAATCGACCCGCATCCTCCAAATTTCTCATTTGCACAACCATAATATACTTCCTTTATGCCTAAATGAGTAATATCAGTCAATAACCAAGCTAACAAAAAAACAAGCAATGATACTAAAATGTATTCATAATAATATATTGCTACATTCAAGCATTATCATTGGAAAAGAATTATACCAAGAAATGACAAAGCAGCAGCACACATTATGCACGGTTCACATGTAACATACAAAACACATTGTGAAAAGTTTTTTGCAACTTCTGCTTTCGAAAGCCCGTCTCTTTGCCACTTCTCCAGAAGGATGTCTATGGCTTCCATTTCTGCATGCCTTGTAGCCTACACAATAAAAAATGAAGTTGTGTAATTTATATGAGCTGACAAAAACAAGGTAACTTTGACTAATAGTCAGCTGACATACAACAATTAAACCATAGCAGAGCTCTAGAGACTCTAGACACGACCAAAAGTGTGATTACTGGCTTGTGGTCTAAATTTTGTAAAAGCAATACTATTATGTAAGATGGCCATAATTCAGGGGTGGGGGTTCATGTAACATTTTTCCCTCGTAGGAGGAAAAACATATAGCCAATGCTAATAGAAAGAAGGGATCAGAATTCAGTTAATCCTTGAAAAGGGGAGAAATAGAATAAGAAGAGGAGAAAGAAAAAGAGGCATTTTTGTATTGCTTGTCTGAGATAATCCAAAAAAGAGCACACTACCAAAACATCCACTCATTCAAATCAGGAAACTACAACATGAATAGACCAAAAAATCTTTCATTGCTACTATTTCAAAATTTAAATTGCAAAATGATATTTGAGGATATTGTATATTCTTGGGGCCAACATAAGCATCCTGGAGAAAGATGAGAATGCTAAAGATGCTAAATATGGACCAACATAAACAAATGTTGTACAACTTTTGGCTAAAAAAGATAAGATCATTTTTCACTTTACATCTCTGCAGATCATATACTTGCACAGGTGCAAGTTAAAACAGATAAGGATAAAAAGGACCAATGGATTTTTCTTAGTTAGACTTGGCTAAGAACGATAAGTTGCTTATGCAAGTCTAATTAATTTCATGTGTACTTAATGACTTGTACATCTTTATATCAAATTGTCCAAAAGAATAATCTATAGCATTAAATTATTTTTCAGTTTCTAGCCAATTAATAAGTTATGTCACTTGCAACATCCAACAGATTACAACTACAACAGGATGAGAAGCATACGAAGACCAAAATGATGCACAAACAAGCATGAAGGTTTCTCATAAACATGCATGCACTCAAGAGACTTTTTTAAGTACTAAATACCTTCATGGAGATTTGTACAACCAACATGAATCAAGAGAGATCAAGGAAGCATACACGAAAACATTGAACTGATCAAAAAAGAGGGGAGGAGATTTATTTACATTTCGGGTCTCAGTGGTTCGATTTCTACCCGAGGCAATGACGTTACCATCCTTAATGAATACGCAGCTGGTCAATAAAAAGTACAGTGAAAAAATGCATTTAAATTTTGTATAAGACTGAATCACTGACTTGAGCAAAAAAAGACAATTTAGTTTCAAAACTAAAGCACAAACAAAGAGAAATGAAGAACTATAGAAGTTAACTGATATCTGATAAAGTTTACAGCAGCTTGAAATCTGAGTACAGTAATAGAAGGGTTGCGACACGGTTTGAAACTTGGTACTAAATTGCATGGGTGTTAACAATTGCTTATGCTTCAATACACGCAACAATGAAGAACTTAATATATGAGTCTAAGACAAAGTGCAACCAACAAAAACCAAGCACTAAGTGATTATGTTGATTCACAAATCTGGTGAGACAAAAATTATGAGCTTGACAATGGTGTTTTCTTTTCATCTTAAGGTTATAACTTATTCTTTTTAATGGTCAAATCATTGTGTCATTTAATTTTACATTTTTTTAGTAGAACTGATGCACCCAATTAGAGAAGTCATATTACTTCTTTTCTTAGTGTTTAAATCCTTGAATTAGGTGAGAATTTGAGGCAATAATTCAAGTTCTTTTGAAGTGGGTCTTTGTTTTTGGCAAAAGGTATCCATCTAAGTTATTATGAGCTTTTATTCCAAGTACGATGGAATGAACTATAAATAGGTCCTCATAGATCTTTTGGGGTATTTGAGCTTTCTGCTCACCCCTTTGTATATTTCTTCACGTCTAACACTGGAAGGATATTGCATCCAAGCTTAGCAATCATGATACCAAATTGGGTACACTTCCTCAACTTGAATCCTTTTCAAGCATTACTAAATCTTAATAATGTTAACTATACAGGCTATGGCCAAGGTTATGCATTATAACATAAAGTTATTATAAAAAGTATATATACGTGTGTGTGTGTGTGTGTTTAACTTTGGTATACATTCATCTCAAATTTGGATAATACTCTTTTTCGAACACCCAAAAAAACTATAATGGTTTCATATTATTCAAGAGAGTTGATGATTGTAACAGAAGAGAAGAAAAAATAAATATTTGCAAAGTACCATTTATCCAAATCAATAGTCAGATTTTAAAAGTTGATGTATTGTTTTACTTGATTTTAGGACAATTTGTATATTCATGTCATGTTCATACATTTTCTCATGTCATACTTGTGGTAAAGTTATTTAATATTTATATAACTTTTAACAAGATGATAGTTTATCTTATATAAATTTTAGCATGTTCACTTATTAATGTTCTGTTCTGTTTTTTTTTTTTTTTTTTTGGAGTTGTATTTTGTATCATGTTTTAGTTACTTTTTTGTGTCTTGTCCGTGCGTGTCTAGCAATGCCATGTCCACGTTCAGTAAAAAAATATAGAAGCTAAACTCAAATTTTCAACTGAATTCTGACAGAAGGAAAAAGTAGGCTGAGGGAGAAAAAAAATTGAGATTAATACTTACCCAACAGGCACTTCAAGGCTTTCCATAGCAAGTTTTGCCTGAAAAATAGGGGTTCGATAAGCAACATTGCCGAAATTGGATTACACAAAGGTAGAAAAAGAAGGATCCGGATTACCTGGTGAATTGCAAGTTCCATATGTGCAAAATTATCACTTTCCATCTAAGGCAATAAGAACAAAAATGTTTGTTGCAAAGAAAGTGAAGGAGAAGCTAATAATGACAAGGACAGAGAAAAGAAAAGGAAAAAAAGATAGATTTAGAGGGAATGGCCGGTAGCTACTGAGAGGGGGGAAGGAAACTGCCCGGATCCTGCAATTCCAAAATCAATATTCAAATGCCTAAACAAAGGCAAAACCATAAACAAATTCAATGTATAGAACAAAATACTGAGGCAAAAAGAAAGAAAGAAAGACAGACAAGGTATCTCAAATGTAACGTGTTTGGGGAAGACACAAAAGAAGGAATTGAACAATTAAGATCTAAATAATTGGCCTAAAAAATAATAAATAAACAATATAGTGCTGAACAGAGCCGCTACACTTCATGGTAAAGATTACTAGGTACAAAAGAACAGCAAAGCAAAAAAGATCTGGGGCTGTTATGCAAAATAATGAAGAAAAAAATGCTAAGAGTGATGGCAGTATCTTTAGTATGATATAGCTGAAGTTGAAAGGTTAAGTCATCATGTAGTAAATAAGGGGTCTGTACTCTGTAGTCTGTACATCAACTCTAGATGGGATTGGATATACAAGTATGCCTCCAACAAGGACAAGTTCAGTTTTTTTAGTTTTCCTTATATTTAGAGGGTCAGAACCCCATATAGCCAAATAGCCAATGATCTATTTATTTCTACCCTCTAAAAAAATATCTAGGCTATTAATTTCTAGTCTCAAAAGCCAATTCTTTAGCCAATTGAGCATGGTTGCTACACTGGAATAAAATTAGTTATTAAGGAACAAACCAATTTACTCACCAAACCTCCGATTCCAGGAGGAATATACCAATTTACATGAACCATTTTTCTCCCCTATTTTGCAATGGAACTTATTGCACTCACATTATTTATAAGTCGCTTTATATGTAAGTTTTGATGTCTTTCCCTTAGCTTTACATAAATGGGATAAGGGTACAAAACAATACTTGATAGCAAAGAACCTAAACTCCAGCAGCAGTGAGCACTGAAAAGACAAACGATTCATCAAACCGATTCAAAGTATCCAAAAATAAAACATAAATCAAACCCCTCGCTGAATTTCTAAACACGACCAAAGAAACACACAATCGGGCAAAGGGCTAAATCAAAGAAATTAAAACAAAGAGAATATTACCTTAGAAATGGGATTGCTGAGAAACGGCGGAATAAGAGATGGGTATGAGGGGTTAAATCAAAATTTGGGTTTTGATGGGTGCTAATAGATGGCCGATGGATGCAATAGCGGCAACGCCGGCGAGGATTGAGAGTAATGGTGACTGGTGAGTATTTTAGCCTTTCGGAATCGGGCGGGTAAGATGGGTTAAATCAAAATTTGGATTGGGTAACTTAAATGTTGAATGGGTTTTCGTTTGGGTTTTTTTCTTTATAAAATGTTTTGATTATTATCCGCGAGTTGATTCAAGTGGTAAGTAACTGCGTATCGTTTAAGTAGGTCTTGAGTTTAAAGCGTTGTATATGTAAAAAAAAATTATTAAGACTCACTCACCAGAGTCAGGTGTGCGACGCGGGTTAGTTTGAACTAGTCACGGCAAAGCCTGAAAATCGAAAGGTATTTTGATTATTTTTGTTCACATTAAATTAGTTAGATTGTTAGATCAATCTGTCAACTTGATTGAACCGGTCAATGCAGTCCAATTCCCGGTTCTGCCAGGAAAATTTAATTTAGATATGCTATCACCTTATTTATTCTCAAAGTAATTAAAACGTACTATTTTTAGATATTATCATTTAAAACATAACTTACAAGTTAGCCGTTGTAATATTTTGACTAACCACGAACATTCTACTTTAGAGTTATCAAGTAACACGTCTTTATTCAACTTGTTCAAATTCTCAGTTTTCACATGCTTCTTGAAGCCATGGGGTTTCGACGGGAAAGCCGGTAAACACTTGTTAAGAGATTAAATTGAAATAATAGGTTGATTTTTTAGAATTAGGATTAAATTGAAATGAATTGTAACAGTTGAAAGTTTAATTTATTATTATACCAAATTTGATCAATTGATACATCGTATGTCCTTAAACTTCTAACGACAACAGATTAATTTGTTATTTTTGTAAGTGAGGTGACAATTTTGTAATTTTTCATAGTTAGGGAGTCAACAAAATTTTTGGTTACACCTCTTAGCTTGCAACTCTCGGAAGTTTCAAGTCGCTCATACAGCTCTCTTCAGACCGATGAATGTCTTCGGAAACTTCTGTTTTTATACGGAAAAATGTGCATGGATGACGATATATTTGGACAAAATCTCAGACAGAAATAATTCAATAAATTAAGCACGGTAAGTTGCCTTGTAACTACCTTGTGTCTGCCACGAAAGAACATGAGATGTCTGCAAAACTGAACATGTAAGCTTCTGGGGGCGTCGGATTTGACACTCATCCTTCCTCTTGATCTTACCTCTTCCGGCAAACCCCTGTTCTTTCGTGGCAGAAACATACCTAAACTAAGTTCATCTCAACTAGAGCTTAATCCTAAACTAGTTTCGGAGATGGCCTTTTCCTTTCCATTTCACTATATTTAAGACCCTGCGAAGGGGCACAATGGGTTCGAGAGTATGTAGCAGAACCCGTTATCACAGTAATTTTCCTTCATCATCACATTCGGAGAATCTTACGTGTAGAAGACGAATTTCACAACCGATCAATCATTTATTTTGATGGAAACAAATATACAGTTTTATGTACCACAAAGTATAATAAGGGACTTTCAATGAAATTATTGAGCAAGCTAGAAGTCTTAAATTCCCCACCTGCGATAGAAAAGGAATTGGTCCGAACCAGATTTTGTATAACATAACACTAAGTTTGGACTTAAGAATACCAAACTTAATTACATTTCCTCTAAATCAATGATTACTGTAACCGAACCAAAAAATGAGGACACAAAGTTGGCTCCGTCTTCATCTTTAGAGTTATCAAGTAACACATCCATCAGCCATTTTCGTTTTTAATTGATAAACTGCTTCTAGACTTGATTTGAATCCTCGAGCCATGTGGTACTTGCAAAAGTTCAACACACAGAGTTCGACAGCAAAGCCAGTAAACACTTCTTAAGAGATTGTGAACTGTGAACATAATAGTGAGACACCGGATGCCAAATGTAAGAGAGGCCAAAAGTAAGTACCAATTCATCAATTGAGTTCAATTGAAGAGACAGTTTGGTTAACCCATAAACAAAATGACACTATTTTTTTAGCTGACTTGACCTGCTCGTTTCAATGTCATCTTTTACTGAATCACCTAGAGAGACCACGAAAAGGGCATACGGGTTTTTCAGATGTGCAGAGAACAAACTTGCTGTCAAACTTGTATGGACTTGTATTTACATTTCTTCTTCTAACATACTCCGAATTAAAACGGTCAAGAAATTGTAGCTCCACAAAGATGGAGTGAAGATTTAACCTTTACTCATGAGGTTAATGTAGGCTAGCTTCCATATAATATTTCCAATATCTACACAAGGAACGGCGCACGAGGATTTAATTACCAATACCAATACTCATGAGGTTGATGCAGGCTAGCTTCCATGTGATCAAGAGCGCCTGGTGCACAACCCTTAAATTGCCTCATGTGTAAGACACAAACTTTGCTGGCCAATATGCATGATCAGGTGGACTTTTCTTATGCCTATCACTTTTCAAATCCGCCTTTCCCAAAAGGGTCTGAGCCGCCGGCACACCTTCACAACACCGGAGCACGTTCCCGGTGAAATAGTATATCGATGAATGGTTTCGGGAAGTTGTGGTTGCATCTATGGATATACTTCATCTAAGACTATGTACTATCATCACCAATCCTGCTTCTAATTATCTATCACACAGAATCTCTCTTAAAAAAAGATGCTAATTCAAATACCAACATATGCATTAATGTCCAATTTCTACAACCAATCATACAAGTTTGTAAGTAGGCAAAGATTAAAATAAAACATGGAATTCAGAACATTGAAGAAAGGGAAAGGAAATAGTACCCTGAATTCAGACAGAACCAATTAGGTCATCCCTCAGGAGAGGCTTACTCTTACAAACGGGAATATCTTGAAACTGTTCGGCAGGCAACGTCTTAGACAAGGCTCCAACGAAGAACTGAACCATACCGGATTTCGCATCAACCTCAATCCCAGTAACAGGCAACCATAAGAAGAACAGCTTTGCCTGAATCCCAGACACATCGTGCACAGACCCGTAACTTAGCTTCCCCCTGATGGTCTTGTCGTAGTAAACCAGCTCATCAAAGTGAACATAACAGGTGCTTTCCAGATCTAAGGTGAAGTCTCCGGTGGACGAGAGGTTGTAGGACTTGACGTTGCCGGGAATGATGCCCTTGGGAAGATTGTACGATGGGAGCAGATCGTGGACATCTGGGGTTGAGCTGTGACCGATTGCTGGGTCGGTGGTGGAAAAGGAGAGATGGGTTTGAAAGAGGAGGGCCAGGAGGAGAAGGTACAAGGAGATTGGAGATGCCATTTTTTTTTCCTCGGGGAAGAAACAGAGTTGAAATTCAGAAACAGAAGAAGAGTTGAAACTCGGCAGGCAATGTGGAAAAAAACAATGATAATAAAAATATTCTAAAGGATAATTGATGTTGTAAAGTTTAAATAAATTAGAGTAATTATACAATTTGATATCTAAAGATAGCTTAAGTTTTAATTTTGTACCAAATTGTACATTAAAGTCACGTCTTATGCATCGAAATGAACATTAAAACCAAGTTCAAATGTATAATTTAAAAAAATAGATATCGAACTAAACATTGAAGTATGTTTACCCATAAATTAATAGTCTTTTTCATATTCATTCATTCATTTCATTAAATAATATTCTAAAAAATAATATCACAATAGTCATGTTCGTTAACTAGCGAATTATATTAGCTGATAGCTAGTAACGGATTGAATTTACTAATCTGGCTAGCTGGTTGCATTAATTTATTATATTCGAGTTTTTGTAAAATTAACTGATAGTGACAATTATTTGCTTATTTGAACAAGTAAAATGATGTATAAAAACATGATTATATTTGATACTTAATAAATATTTGATATTTACTATTAAGTATTAGATTATGAAAATTAGTTTTGTTAATATAATATTACCAAACATATTTGAGGTGTGTATATATTAATTTTTTATTTATGGAATTATTTTTTCAATATAATTTTATTAATTATTAAATTTAAATTATTTTTGAAGCATATGTATTAATTTTATCCATGTAAATAAAAATAATTATTGAAATTATAAAACTATGTCTTAAGCTCATGTCATTTATTAAAATTTAGGTTATTTGGAGAACAATCTTTAAAATTATCAAAGACAAAAAAAAATTTAAAACTCTTATCCAATCCTTTAAACTCAAAAAGTTGCTTCTAACATATTTTTATTTTTAGAGAACACACTTCAATTCGTTGTTTACCAAACAATCAACTTAGCAAATTTGATTAATTAACCCTACAAGACTGATTTAATTTTTTAGTTTGGCTCAAAACTCTGTTTATTAAATAGGACTAATATAAGATAAAAAAAAAACTTAATCTATATTTTAAATTAATTCAAAATTATTTTAATTGTGTCATGCTGAGATCGTTTTTTTTAATTAAATAGTAAGTTTTAACTTTTTCAATCTTCATGTTGAGATCAAATAATTAGATGAATTATTTAATGAAGTTTGGCAAAGAGTTGGTGGAGAAATTCAAAGTTAAACAACTCGTTTAGCCCTCCCAAGCGACTTTATTCCACATAGAGAAAAGTCGTGATGGTCTCTAAGAACAAAATTTTTCATTTTTTATATTTTAATATAAAAAAATAAATTTTAAGCTCAAATTTTAAATTTTAAAAAATACACCATATACCCAACATTCTAAACTTTAAACTTAAGTTTTAAATTTATTATTTTTAGTGTTTGAACATAAATAAAGTCAGACATTCTATTCGTCCCTCAAACGTTTACATCCTCAACTCCTATCAATTTTGGTTCCTAAAAATCAATTGGCTTTGCTAAAAATATACGAGAAAATAGAATAAACAAGAAGAAGACTAAAAGAGCAGACTTTGCATTAACGGACCCAAGATGATTCATTCACGTTTACCTTGAGCAAACATGCTCTTCTTTGATTGTTTCCAATGAAGGTTTTCTTGACCTACAAACAGATAATCTGTATTTAAATTCTTCGACTCCTTCCAGGTTCAATTTCGACCCTCCCATCCACCTTTCTTCCTCCTTGTTAACGTTCTCGGTCGTGTCTCCGCTCGATATCGACACTCTCTTGGCGGAAGCATTCGCCGCCATGAAATGTAGAGTCAGATCAACTGCAGCCACCACCGAGTTGAGCCTCTTCATTGGGAACATGAGGAAAACGTTGCCGAGCTCCAATTCTTCATCGGCACTCAGGGCCGGAAACCGTTTACCTATTTGCAGAGACTGAGAATTGGCGAGGAAATGGTTAGGACACTCCAACATAAGCTCGGCCGCCTTTACGCTGTCTCGGAACAGGCGGATTTCGCCGTCGGGAAGGACGACACGTGCCGCTTTTCCTGTCTTGATCAAAGGGGTGGCCAAGGCGCAGGAAATGTAATTCCCCATGGTGAAATGAAAGCAAAGACACACTAGTTCCAACTCCAAGGTTTTTTTGAAAGGGGAAACCGTTATATGGCTGGTTAAAAGAGATGGGGAGGGGATATTTATATGAACAACGTAATTGGGAATAACCGAATCATAGAAGCAACGAGGATTCGGTCAGAAAAAAAGAATGGGGTTGTTTGAAAAAGGGGACGCGTTTACATGAAGAAAGAAGGTTCGTGTTTTGCTTTCGGAGAAGTAGTACAAATTTGGAATGCTAAATTTCGCTGGTATTTGCGTGTGGGACAGCCACTGGAAACCGCAGCTGTTTGTGGCGATGATCTTGTTTGTTAGTAAAACATGGGTCCTCTCGGATTATATCTCATTTACTACAATATACTATTTTTGTCCAATTTCAAATTGGATAAATTCTATGTACACTTCCAAACACCAGACTATGTTGTTGCATCTTTGAATTCAAATCACTTGAGATTGACTGTATTTTTAAGATGTCATCGTTTGAATTTGATCTTATATTTTAGTTATTGTTCTATTAAAAAAAAAGTTTGAAACACCTTGCATGTCTAAACATAGTGGCGGAACACGTGGAGTCATGGTCCTTCCAAAAATTTTAAGAAATTAATATCTAGTCTCTTAAAATTTTAATTTAATCTCATAGAAATTTTAAAAAACAATATTAAATTTCAAAATTTTTAAATATTTTTAATTAAATCTCTCCCATAATTTTTAAAAGCTCTAATTAATGATTAAATATCTTAATTTAAAAAAAATAAATTAGACTTCAATTTTTAATAAAATTATGCTAACCCCACAATGTGGTGATGAAGTGCATTATTTTCCACTCATGTCAATGAGTTTTTATCTAGCCTAATCCTATCACTAATCCACTTTATTTTAACACAAGAAGAGAATAAATTATATCATGCGTCATTTTCATCACATTATTTATATGCATTTATTTTATTAATTTTTTCATGTCATGATTTTATTAAGTGAATATTTACTTGGTAAAAATTGTTTTTAAATTTAATTTACAGTAAATATGAGTGAAGATTCACTTGGTAAAAAGATGAGATGAAAAAAATGAATGAAATAGATGCATTTTATTAGTTGGACGTGGTGGGAAGGACCCATAATACAATTTCTCGAAAAAAATGGGAATTGTCCAAGTAATTAAAGCTAACCAAGTGGATTTTGATCAATTATTGACTATTAGCATTGTATTCCATTTTATGCCATGATTGTGAAGTGTTCATGTCAAGACCAAGTAATTGCAACTAATTAGGATACAATTGCATTTAACTACGCTTCATTTTATTTTATAATTCTAGATTCAATTTGTAATTGGTCAACACATCTCATAACGTTGACCGGATGGAATTATATTTTTTTGAATAGTCTAAAGGTGATTTATAAGGTAGTATCTGTTTATACATATTCTTAACACTTTGATAATAGACATACATCTTGTAGACAAAGCGATTTGAACCCATGTTTCCTAGAATAAATATTTTTCGCTTTTCTACTGAAATACTTATTGGGTTCGACTGAATGAAATCATATTTATAAGTTTAATTTTGTACTTTTCTATATAATAAAAAAAAACTGTTACTATAGGGATTTGAACCATGAACTTAAGATGTTAACAAAAAATCTTAATCGCTACTACAAAAAAAGATATCGGTAAGGTTAAATCTGTGCCTAACTTCAAGGATATTTTGCGTTAGGTAATAATTTCTTGGGGATTAATTAATTGACATAAGACCTGATTTTTTATTAGGTAATGTTACATGTTAATTTAGCATTACTTAATGTTTTATGAGTTTAATGATATTATCACTTGTGATGTTGTATCTCATTATCACTTTAGGAATGAAAATATTTATAGTTTGGCCCTTGAACTTTTCAATTGTGATGCACCTTACCTCAATTATTTTTTTTTTGTTACAAAAAAATTCACGCAACACTCTAAGATCACATCATGCGAAACAAATGGAGAAATGCTAAGGTAAGGCAAGTTAGGGTGGGGCTAAATTACAGCCATACATAAATTTTTACTATTTTGATAAGAATTTATGTAAGATTGGGTAATAATTTATTCTTACTAACTGATAAGAATTTGTGTAACTACATAAATTCTTATCAACTGAGTAAGAATTTGTGTAGGTTTTGTCTTAGGTAATAATTTGTGTAACTACACAAATTCTTATATTATAACCTAAATTCTTACTATTTTGGTAAGAATTTGTGTAGATTTTATCTTAGGTAAGAATTTGTGTAACTACACAAATTCTTATATTATAACCTAAATTCTTACTATTTTGGTAAGAATTTGTGTAATTACACAGATTCTTATCAAAATGGTAAGAATTTATGTAGGGCCGCCTCATTTTAACCGCACCCTAAAGGTGCCTAACCCTATAACTACCCGACACAAATGTATATTATAAAAAGTTCAAGAAAAATCATAAAAAAAAACTTTAAAATAAAAAACATATTTTTTTTATTTTTAAAGTTTTGTGAATTTTCTTGAAGTTTAATATATATTATATGCTTCACGAAGCATTTTTAGAGTTTCACGTTGAATTTTTTGTAACGAAATAATGGAGTAAAGTAAGGCCCACCACAATTTGAAAGTTCAGATATCAAACTGAACCAAAAGAATTCTCCATGTACTAAAATGGTAATAAGATCAACTTCAGAGGCCAAAATATAATTTAACCTTGTTTTTATTTTATTTTTATAATATTTAAATATCTTAAAATACTTTTATTATATTTTAAAAACTTTTTATTTCTGTAAAGAGTTAATTGCACCACAATTCCCCAAACTATAACCTCATTTTAAATTGGTCTCAAACTTTTGAACATTCTAATTTTATCTCCAAATTAGAATGAAAATTTGAGAATGAAATTGGAAAGTTCAAAAGTTTGAGAATCAATTTAAAATAAAAATTATAATTTGAGTATAAAATTAAAATATTTAAAAATTTAAGAACTAATTTAAAATGACAATCATAACTTAAGAACGTGTTATGCAATTAACTCTCCTTTTAATCAAACTTAAACCCATTAAAAAGAAAAAACTACAGGACATATTTCCAGAGTCCAGACGGCCAACGAAACCCACTTTATTCATGGAGAAATTATATCATAGGCCCGGCTCGCCACTTCATCTATAGTCTCAACTAATAAAAAGTATTAATTTTATTAAATTTTTTCATGTTATCTTTTTACTAAGTGAATCTACAATTGGTAAAAAGTGATTTTTAATTTAATTTACAATAAATCTGAGTGAAGATTCACTTGTAAAAAGATGACATGAAAAAACTTAATAAAATGAATACTTTTTTATTAGTTGGGACCATGAATGACGTGGCGAGCCGAGCCTATGATATAATTTCTCTTATTCCTGACTGTTGTGTCATTAGCCCTTTTGTTTTAGCTCTTTTTCAAGAAGTTTTTATTTATTTATTATAGATTTAACCGTAAATTTTATAGAAAAAAACTAAACTAAATAAGATCTAGAAGTAATTATGTTCACTTTAATTTATCAAAATCTACGCTTCATACTCTATGAAAAAAGTTAATCAAGTTAATTTTGAATATAGATATGTATAATTAGAATTATAAGTTTAAGGTTAAAGGGGTATTTCTGCCCTCGAGTTCGACCCAAAAAATTAATTCAGCTCCTCGCCAAAAAATGCACTCAATTAGACCATCCAGTTCGTAAATTGCATCAAATTAACCTTTTGACCGACGTTGACCGTTACATTGCTGACGTGACAGTCCACGGTGCTGACGTGACAATACACCGTGGGATGATGTGGTGGCAAAGGGGATGAATTAATTTTTTAACCGAATTCGAGGATATAATTAATTTTTTGCCGAGTTCAAATGCATAATTGATTTTAATTGAAAGTTCGATAAATTATTTAATATTTGAGTTAAAAAAATTTAGGGAATTACTAAAACTTTAAAATATTAATTATTTAAATTTTAAGTTAATTTAATCAATTTGTTTAGTTTTTGAATAAAATAGGATAAACAATTTATTTTTTCGAGTTTAATTTTTATAAATAGAATATATAAAAAGTCGATTAACAAATTTGTGTAAATATCTTTTGGGTCCCTGATAATTTTAAAAATAAATAAAGTGAGAACTCTCACAAAAAATTAAAATATTCTTCAAATTTTTTTATAAAATTCTATAAATTTAATAAAAATAAATAAAATATTCAAAAAATACTGAAAATAAAAACTAATATAAAAATTAAAATGTATTAGAAATTATAAAATGATAAAATTTCAATACAAAAATTAAAAAATATTTATAAAGTATTAAAAATTGAACACTTTTATCGAAAAAGACTTCGACTTTTTCAGTCTGAGTATTACCATTCGTCAAATAAATTTTTTAGTAGAATTAACATTGTATTAGAGTAACAATAAAACTCAAATTTTCTTTCGCTTTTCTACATCAAATTGATGTTGATTAATATTCCATGTAGAAAAATGAAACTCTAATACAATGATGATTCTATTGAAAATATGTTAAAGGAATATTAGTACGCATAGCATAACCATAAACAGTAAAAGACTTTTCTAATGGTTTATAAATATTTTTTCATTTTAATTTTAAATTTTTTATTTTATAACTTTTTGATATTTTTAATTTTATGTTTTTACTTAATTTTTTAAATTTATTATAATGTTTTTATTTCTAATATTTAAATATTTTAAATTTTTTAATATTTTTTAACTTAAAGATTAATAAGTTATCAAACTTTTAATTAAAATTAGTTATGACCCTAAACTCGATAAACAATCAATTATGCCCTCGAATTCAGTTAAAATAATCAATTCAACCCGTCTGTCATGTCATCATCACATATGTACTATCACATCATCATCATTGACTGCCACGTCAACATCGTTAACTGTCACGTCAGTACTGTAACCGTCAACGTCAGACAAATGATCAAATTGATGCAATTTGCGAACTGAAAGGCATAATTGGGTGCGTTTTTCGGCGAGGGGCTGAATTAATTTTTTTTGTCTAACTCAGGGGCAAAAATACCACTTTAGCTTAAGTTTAATTATTTATATGTGATTATTTATAAGTATATGTTCAATTTAAAACTCATCACGCTGTCCCTTATAAAAAGGTCATATGTACATTACATGTTACACTAAGCTTTCTCCGTTATATAAAATAAAAATTTGAACTCATTTGCATGGTCCTAGTGGTAAAGGATGATATTATTTATTTTAGGCGACTCACGTTCGAGCAGCGTAGTATGCATGTGTGTGCGAGTTTATCCAAACTTAAAATTGTACTAAGATATTACCTTGTAATTAAATTAGAATGTTAATAAATATTTCTCTAAAGTTTTGTTTGGTTGGATGGAAAAATGTAAGGATGGAAAGAGGAAGAGAAAATGTGGAAAGAAAATAAATTTTGAATGTGCTTGGTATGAATGAAAAGTGAAGGGAAAGAAAATGAGGTGAGATCATTTTTCATCCTCGTGTATAAAAACAAATCACTCCAGTCTAGAAGGAAAAATTGAGAGAAAATAAAGAGATGTCTATTTGTTCAAAATATTTTTTTTCAAAGTTTAATTTTTTTCCTTTTATTTTCAACTCTACCAAGCAATGAACATAACATTTTCTTTCAACTTTTCCATCCTTCCTAGTTCATACCAACTACACCAGTGGAAATAAAAAATAAGAGTGTGTTTGGTTCAAGAGAATATATGCTATTTTTATTTTCTTAGAAAATAAAAAACGTTGAAGAAAGCGTGTTTGGTTGTAAAAATTGAAAATAATTTTTAGAAAATAAAAACAAAAAATGAGTGGATTTTGAAAACATAAAAAATATGTTTTATACATTTTCATTGAAAATGTTTTAGAAAATTGGAAAACATGAAAACAAAGGTTTTAAATTTTAACTCCATTTAACCCGGGTACAAATCATTCTAATGACATTTTTTAAAGCTTTTGTTTATTTAATCATTTTTATTTTTTATTATAATAATAATTTTCTAATAATTATATTTTAATTTAATTGTTTAATGATTAAATATTTGTTTGTTTTTATTTTGAAAACCCAGATACCAAACACATTTTTATTTTTGAAAACAAATTTTCATTTTTATTAACTAAGAGTGTTTTCTAGTTTTTAGAAAACTGAAAATAAAATTATTTTCTTAAATGAAAATAAAAATAAAATAATAAAATATTTTTTAGAACCAAACAGACCCTAAATTTTCCATATTTTTATTTTCCATCAATTAAATTTTTCATCGTTCTAACTTTCTTTCCTCTCAACTAAACAAAGTTAAAGACTCAAATTTGAGTACTCTTGGCAAGAGTATAATATGTTTTGTCATTAAACTCAATATTTTTTTGGTAAAATATTTAACTTTTTATTTCTTCTTCGAATGAAATGATTTATAACAAAGTTATATTTTGATACATAAATTATGTAATAAAAAAATATAATTCTTCATGTTCAAACTCAAGGCTTTGCTTGATTGGGTGGAAAAATGGAAGGATGGAAGTAGTGAGAAAAAAGTGGAAAGAAATAATTAAAATCCAAAACTCTAAATCATAATCCTTAACTTTAAACCCTAAATCATAAACCCTAAAACATATATTTTAAACCTAACATCCTAAACCCTAAACCATAAATTAAACTCATTAACCTTACAATAGACAGATTTGTTAAGTTAAAATTTACATAACATGTTAAATAAAATTTCCTTTGTAAAACTAATAGTTCTTACCTATTAGATTACAACTAATAAAATAAAAATTAAAATCATTTAAGTAAATAATAAGTTATTGAAATTTAATAATCTATCGCAGGATCAGATTTATGGCATTTAGAGGCCTAAAATTTGAGAGCAAAGTACTAGCGGGATTCACTTGAGATTTCAGTAGTTCTAAGAATATGTTAAGGTTCATTATTCTCTTTTTTAATAGATATATTCGTAGGACATTCGGTATGAAAATTAAGTAATTGAAGAGACGTTCTGATATCATTTATTATTATAAAAAGTATATTTATTATGATGTGCATCATCACTATTTTTTTATACATTAAGTTTTTTTATTTTCTTTTTGACGTGAAATTAATATTCAACCTTTCTATAAGACTAAGATGGCAACGAGGCGAGGCGGGAAGGGGCGGGTTTTTAATCCTCCCGAACTTGCCCTAATCTAAAAACTCGTAAACCCGACCTCGCCCCTCCCCAAAATAAAATATTAATTTACCTGCCCGACACATAAACCCTTAAACTCGATATCGACTCGACCTGACCCGAAAAATTTTAAAAATCTTAATCTTCGCCGACGATAAATGTTAGATTCGACCAGTCCACCATCACGATCACAAAATGTGGCTTCAATGGACTTTAAACTTATATAAAAAATAAAATAAAACCAATTTTAAATTACCCACATGAAAAATTACATATTTAAAAGAATAAACTTGAATCATTGACCGTCAGAATCAAATGTGTTAAAACTTGAGCAATGTATAACAAAAATTTACGATAAGCACAAACCCAAAAAATAGCTTGAAACCATAAATAAATATATATATATATATATACACGGGTATTTTAATAAATATAATAAAAATACAAGTATATAATTAAAAATATACCAAAACGGGTGGGGAAGGAAATTTTTAGCATATACCCGAATTTGCCACGCCCTAATTCCTGAAATTCAAAAAAAAATCTAATTGAGTTGGGTCGAGGCACACTAAATCAAGTCGGAATCAGGTAATTTTGCTATCCATGTATAAGTCGTGATATATGCATAACCTTCTGTAAAATATAATTTACTACAAATTCTTTTAACACAACAATTCTTGTACATGTATGATACGTTGTGGAGTTAAGTATTATTTATTTAAACTACTATATTTACTGCAAATCGTTTATATTTATTGTTTTTTATACTTCTTATTTGAGCATGTAAATGAATTCAACAAAAGTTAATACGGATATATATTTAATGCATTCATTATATACTATCTCGAATTAAATAATAATACACCATTAAAACTTTTTAAAAAATAAATCAAGATGAATTTCATTATTTGTTTTAATAACCTCATAGATTGAGATCCACTAATTGATCTAGTAGTTAAGGATACTCGTATTGTCTCCTCTTGTATGCAGGGGCGAAGCCATGAAATTTAGTTTCATGAAATTTAGTTTGGGTGTCAGAATTTAAATTTGGTATGAATGAATTTTTTAAGTAAATAATAATAAATAATAGGTGTCAATTTCCTTTTAAGATGTGTCAATTTTCTTTTAAGGGTGTCTATATTCATTTACTGTTATGTTAATTTTATTTTTAATTTTAATTTTATTTTATATTAAATTTATAAGAAAAAAATTGTTTTTCCAAAAATTTTGGACATGGGCTAAGGTGGCTTCGCCTATGCTTGTATGAGTTCGAATCTCAGTATGTAATGCCTATTTATTTAATCAAAAAAATAATAGTACAAATTAGTTCCATACAAGCATTTACTTTTAGACAAAAATCCATTGCCCTTTTTGGTGTTCTTTCTTATGCTCCAACACTAAAAAAATCAAATTCTAAGCCCTAACTTTAGATTCTAAATCATAAACCTTAAATCCGAAAAAATAGACCTTACATAAAAATCCCTAGACTCTAGCCTAAAGCCTAAACCTAATTTTTTAGTGTGAGACATAAATGGGGAATAAAAATTCTCTGTCCCTTTTCGGTGCCCATATTTAAGCCCCACTAAAAAATTAGATTTAGGGTTTAGGGTTAATGTTTAATGTTAGAGTTTAAGGGATTATGGATAGGGTGTATTTTTTAGTGTTTAAGGTTAGTGCCTAAAATTTATTTTTTTAGTACTGGGTATAAAAAAAGGCACGAAAAGGGGCAGAAAATTTTTATCCATAAATAAGAGCACGAAATGGACAGATGAATTCTATTATTTACTTTATATTAATATTTTGATTGCATCATTGCAAATGATCTTGTGCTTAAAGGAACTAGAACTCTACAAAGAATGAGAACAACTCTATTGGAAAGTAGAAAGAGATGAAGTTGAAAAGCTAATAGCAGCAATTCCATAATACAGATAGTGTGAATCACATAAACACACATATATGTATGTATCAGAGGGAATTGTTCAATATGAAAGCCATAGATCTTATCATCGAGTTCATCTCCCTCTGGAGCAAGTCGTTTGCATTCAGGACGTTGTTGTTATCAGAAGATGGAGTCCGTTTAATACGCTCGCTAAGCACGGATCGGCATACCGGACAATCTCCGTGATCCTTTACCCAGGGCACGATACATTCCTCATGGAACATATGGTCGCACGGAGTCACCATCACGTTCTCTCCTGCCTCGAAATCTTCCAAGCAAACTGCACACCTTTTCCCATCTTCGTCTATCTCCGTCCCCTTCTCATAACCCAGTTTTTTATCTCTATAGAACGAATTCAATCTCTTCGTCATCTGCTTCGGGATTGGATATAAATTTCCTTCTTCAGCTTACTTAGTACTTTCTTTTGCTCCTCTTGATTCGATCTCGAATCCTCTTGCAGAGTCAGGGCCTCAGAAGAGCCCTGAAAACCTTGGATTAACTGGTCTTGCGGGAAATGTGTCGAACAATACCATTTCTACCGGATTAGGAGCACGTTGATTGTCTATGAAACTACAACATAATGTTTTTTAGTACATATATTAGACGCATCGATTTCATACACCGATAACGAACTAGATAATGACACATCCGTGAATTCGAGCGATAGATAAGTGAATTTACCCTGAAAAGCCGAAGGGTGGTTCGGGCATCTGCCATGGATGCCTTGAACCTCTAACAGGGTCCTGAAACTAGTGCACCAAAGGGGAAAATAATTGTAAATCAGTTACTTCGCACGCAAGGAAAAAGAAATTCAGCAAATCTTCCTAAAAAAATTGAACAAACGAAACTTGGACGTTTTAATACCGGTATAGAGTAGAAGTATATGTACCGGAGCGGCTTGGAAGGGAATGGAGCGATGGAAAAACGGTTCGATGCTGTCCGACCCGAAGCCAGGGTAAGGAGCATCATAGCGTCCGTAGGGATTTCGAGGGCTCTGAGTCAGCCAAAACGGTGTGTTTTTCATGACTCCCGGATGACTTAGTAATTAATCAGGGGGGTGAAACAGAAAGTGGGAGTATGATTCATTGTATAGCATTCATTAAGTAATGAATATATCCTTGTTACCGTTTCAATGGTGGCTTTGGCTTTCCTTTTCCTGGAAATTGATGTAAAGTAAGATTCTTGCTCCATTTTGCAGATGCTTGCCTCCTGGGGATGCTTAATGTTAATGAAATATTGCAGCAGTTGCTAAGAAAAGAATCATATTCTAGTAATCTGACAATACTTGCATATGTTTTGACATGTCTGATGTCATAAAATAAATGGCTACATCTCCATGTTATGACACTGGTTGTGTGGTGTGTTGGAGAATATCTTGATGTAACCTGCACCCTTAGTGCTTGTTCTTGTAGAAACAGTCTCTTATTTGTTCATTTGCATACAAAATTAATATATATATAATATGTTGTCGTATTATCGGATTTGTAAAAACGATAAATCAAATATACGCATTTTTATAATGTAGGATTAGTTGATCCTTAAGTTGAATGAAGATAGTTATAAAAAAATGTTTTATTCACGACATAAAATATATAAAAATAGGATAGACTATTTAGTCACTAAATTATGTTTTATTTTTTTGTTTTAGTGACCGAACTTTCAAAAAATTAAACAATGATAATTAAAATTATTAAAAAATTATATTTTGGTCATTTAATCATGACATTTCGTTAATGAGATGTCATGACACATTAACTTAATAGTTAATACTTAATATCTTATTTGATCCATCAACTGTAATTAAAATTTTATTTTAGTATTCATATTTTTAAATGATAATTTTAAAAATATAAAATATCAACCTTTTTAAAAGTTATATAAAAATTCATAATTTATATTTTTGAAATGTCAATCTTGAAATTTTAAATTGCGAGATATTGTTGTTGAGTTTTTTATTTCAAGTTTTAGGGTAATTTTTTATTTTATGATATACAGTGATTCCTATTAAATCAATGAAGTAACCAATGATGTTTGTTGAAGTGACATGCAATGAGTATTGTTTATAACATGAAGTCGGCATGACTGTAAGTCGACTTTCCCTTTTATTTGCTTGAAGTCGACATACAATTCTGACGAGTTCCTCGATATTGTAACAACCACTGTAGATCATAAAAAAAATTATACATAAAATAAAAAATTCAACTACAATATCAAAGGGAAAACCATTATTTTTCTCTAGAACACCAAACTAATATTTTAGCTATAATTTTGTGGCAAAATTAAGCATTAAAACCATGGTTCAGGAACCACGGTCCATGAGGGATAAGTAACCCGAACAAACAATATTAGTAACAAAACTCCTCATTTTAAGTAACTAAAATAATAAAAAAAACAATTGTCCGATTGTATAATGAGTTATATTTTTTTTAAAAAACTGGATTATATTCAATAATGAAATGATTACAAAGGACTCACACCTCAAACATTAGGAGTTCAGTGCAAAACAAAAAATGCAGTAAAATCTAAGGGTGTGAAAGACGTTAAAATACCAAACCTAACACCTTCAGAAGAAAGCTTCTGAAACTAAATCCAGAAAACTATTATTTTGCCTTGGGTGCTCTTTGTAGAAAGTAAGATTCTTCCGCTACTTGTCCTTGGCGTATCGACACAGCCACAAAAAAGGGAATCATAACATGTACAGCTCGGCCTCCTTCGTTGGCAAAGAAGTTCGGTGATACTCGTCACCCAAACTCTAAACTATCAAAAGATAGACTGAAACTGCCATAAAAGCAGACGAAAGAACTGCTATAGAAGCAGACGTAAGAACTGCCATAGAAGCAGATGATAAAACTACCATAGAAGAAAATATGATATAAACCTGGCAAAGTAAAACAACAAAAAAAACAAGAAAAACATAAAACTAAAATTCATTAGCAAAGATGGATCTTATTTATATACAAAACCAGCAAAACCGCGAACGATTGCCGCCAGCGAAGAAGAAATAGTACAAAGAAAAAGAACTATGAAGCTTAAAAACTTCTATAACCACCTCAGAGCAAATGAGAGAAATGGGAGAAGTGTGATAACTATTAAATCGAAAGAAATAAGTTATTATAATGAGTTATATTTTAATAAACAGATCATGTAGAATTTTTTTACACAATCCTTCTTTAAAATTTAAAACCTAAAACCCTAATCTAACAGCAATACCATATATTCTAGACCCTAAAATCTAACCATAAATCTTAAATTTTAAACCCTACAACCTAAATCTTTAAACTCTATATTAGAAATGTTGGTGGAGAAAATTCGAAAGGATTTTCACTCATTTACTGCAGATTTAAGATGACAATTACATGATTTAAATCACTCGTTTAATGCATATTAATATGAAAATTATGTGATTTAAATCATACTTAATATGATAGTTACAAACAAATTAATTTGTTCGTCATTATTGATGTGAGTGATTTGTCGATTTTACCCCAGCTTTCAACCTATAAATAGAAGGCTTGTGATTCACTTTTAGTGTATCTCAAAAACACACTCATATGTGTTTGATGCTATTGAGAAGAGAGATAGTACATCGATTACACTAATCGGGTGAATTTGTTTTTAAGACGGTAGTCATACCACGACACAATAAATAGTTCGATTTATTTTAATTTGTTTCATTTCATCCAATCAATACTAATAATTTCATTTCAGCAGTTATTTTTTCAATACCCTGAAGTAAAATTCTAACCCATAAGTTTGAAAAACGTGTTGTAAATTTTAATTTACACATTGTGTATGAAAGTTCTTCTATAGTATGATTTACACCCGAAAAAACCCAAACTGCAACTTAACCCATTACTAGGCGTACCTTAGCCCAACAGTCATCTCCCCACGTGATTAAAGTGAACCGGTGCGGTGTTTGTTTTTGACCCGTAGATGTGCTTCTCTAGAAACAATTTCCCTTGGTCAAACCCTAATCTCTCTCCGTCCCTCCATCTCTTTCAGATCTGCTTTCGTGTTTCCTTTCGCCTCTCGGAAGTCTCTCATTATTCAGGTACGATTGCTGTTACATCATCTCCTTGTTTTCAATTTTCCTTTTATGTTTGGGTTCTTTCTATGTGATGAATTTAATTTGTGGTTCCAGATTGTAATTTTTTTATATATATTTATTGGTTATCATCATGAACGTTAATCTTTGTTCCTGGCTGTGGATTCGGCTTTGATTGCTTCCTGAGTGGTGGATTCAACTTTACATGTTCAGTCGATCTTTGCTTCTCGGGAAACTAGTATCTGTTTTTAAGGAGAGAAATTCAACTTGATTTCCAAACAATGGGATTTAATGCTAGTATTGATATTGCATAAAGATGAATCAAATATCTTGTTACTGTTATGTTTTGATTATTTAATTCTAGTATTGGGTATTTGGGTTGCTCCACGATTATGTTCGGAATATAGTACTAGAGTGATGAAATGAAACTTTGGCTAAGAATTCATTGATTCGTTTAACTTCTGTGTGGTTAGAACGTAGAGTTTTGTCAAGAAATTCTTTAGTTTTTCAACAAGGATTTTGCCCAATTTGTTCCGGTTGTTCGAAATGAACATTAAAATGAAGTAGATTTTTTAGTTTGAAATGAATTTCTGCTAACCACCAGTCATTTAATAGAAACTGTTTTGAAGGTGGATGTTTGAATTGTCATCTTGAAGAATCACTATGTCATTGAAAAATTGAAGTGTTCGGCCGGTTATTTTGAAATGCTAGGGAAACTACCTCCGTGTCATTTATCGAGCTTGGTTTCTTGGTTTAAACAGTAGTTGTCTTACTTATTACCTCGCCTGCATAAAAAGGATTTTAAGATCTCATTGTCTTTCTTATCATGTCAATTCTATCAAATGATGGAAGAACTAACATTGTTTTTTCTCTTCTGTGAGATGTACTTCTGGCCATCATCATACCAAAATGCAGATATTGAATTGGTTTTCTTTTACAAATGGACTGCAAGAATTTCATCCAATTGGTTGAGGAGAAGAAGAAGAGAGCTTTGGAGAAGAAAGAAGCCCCTTTGAAATGGGAGCAGAAGCTAGAAGCTGCTGCAAAGGCGAGGCTGGATGCTGAGGCCAAAGAGAAGAGGTCAAAGAGGGCGAAGCACAAAAGGTACGAGTCTGATACTGACAGTGAGAGTGACAGTACTGATGGAGGGATAAAAAGGAGAAGAAGATCCCATAAAAAGCATAGGAAGAATGCCCACAGTGATTCGGGTGACAATGAGTGGAAAAAGGAGAAGTCAAAGAAAAAGTCGAAGAGACTTTCCCCGGGCTCCAGTGATGAATATGATAGTAGTACTGAAGAAGAGAGGAGGAAAAAGCGAAGCTGCTGGAAATGGAAGCATCATGATTCAAGAACAGATTCAGAATCTATCGTCTCCTCAGATGATGATGATAATTTGATAGTCAAACGAAGTCGTGCAAAGCACCACAAACGTCGTCGCGGTTCAGTGTCTAGGACTTCAGATTCTTCAAGTGATGAAGATGATCGTAGAAATCAAAAGAGAAGCCACAAAAGGCACCACAAGCGCCATCATCGGGCAGGGTCTAGTGCTTCAGAGTCTTCAAGTGATGAAGCTGTTCAGGCACCCAGAGGGCAAAGCCATGCGAACCACAATAAGCATCATCAACGATCAAATAGTGTTGTCTCTGGTTCAATAGATTCTAATGATCATAGGCTTCATCGAAGAGGCCAATCATTAGGTAACTCATCAGACGACGCACACGAGTCAAGGCACAATAGAAGTGGTCATCATCGCCACCACCCTCGCAAACATTGACCTCTTGCTGAGGGGGAAATCTGCATGAATCATCCGTCTGAGAATTCAGTTGAACCTAATAGAAAACATCGTGAAGATGACTCTACCCCCAAAAAAAAAAAAAACAATTGAAATAACGGAGATGATGATCCAAATTGACGGGCAACATCCTATTCTAATGTTTGATGAGTCGTTGAGTTTATTGATGGATGTATTACATTTACAAGTGCTTTAATGTGGACAACAGTTACTGTTACCTACTGTTGGTGCTAAATTTGTGGGAGACTGAAATACTCAAATGTGTGTTTTCAAGTCCCAACGTTTCATTATCTACAACCATATGTGTGTTTATGATAGGTTAATCATACCATATAGTTAGTTAATAGTTATATTGGTTATTAATTGTAATCTAATGATTATATGTTAAACTGTTATAGTGATTAATTGTTTTTTAATAATTTAGTTCTAGGTTAATTATACCTATTACAATTTTCTTTTTAAGTGTTCATTATTTCTTTTAAGAATAATGTAATTATTTTTTCAATAAATATTATATTAATTTTTTTAGGAATAGTACTTAAATAAAGAGATTTTAAACACAAATTTCATACTTGATTAAAAAAAGTACTTATAGGTTAACTTATAGATTAATTATTAACTATTATTTTTTGCAATTCGATTAGTTGAAATCGTTGGACATTAACGATTAAGTTAGTTAACTTGTAAAATGAACAATTAATGATTACAATTAGGAAAATTCTACGACGCTCGACGAACACCGCTAACGTTGAACACCGTTGAACATCATTAAATTGATTAATAAAAATTAAAAATCTCAAAGACTCAACATATAATTTTAAATTATTTAAAATAAATTTTAATTAAATTATTTTTCAAATATATATATAATATTTTTGATTTTTTAAATAATATGATCAAATACAAACCCTTAAATTAAAAAGCCCTAAATACTTTTTCCTTTGCCATTCAAATCACTATCGTCGTTAGTCACCTTCTGCTGGCGAGATAGTAGTCGTCGTGCCTCCGTCCTTGCGTGACCGTCGTTCGAGCCTGACCGTCGTTTTTCATCGTTCGCGCAGCCGACTCGGTAAGGCAAGGTTTCTATATTTTTATTTTGATTCGAACTTGGGCGGCTGTCCAAGCCATCACCGGCGGGTGCTGCCTCATTGACAGTGGCTACGGCTGCTCGTGTGTGGCGGCCAATATCCAATTTCGGCACCCCCTAATTTCCAAATCTTAACCACCACCCTAACCTTAATTTTCAAATTAGGTCAGATTTAGAACCTTAATTCCCAAATTATCCTAATTCCCAAATTAGAACCTTAATTCCCAAATTCAATTATGAATTCCCAAATTGAAACCCTCATTCCGAACCGGTACGTTGTTTCACATGTATCAGTATGAGGTTAATTGAGTACCGACACTGGATATGTATCGGTACAAAAATTACTCACTGGAAATTACTTCCAAAGGGAGTAACAATACTCTAGGGTACCGTACCGGTACGCTATGTTTGAATTTTGGAATTTCACTTTCTTGTGAATATAAAATGTTATTTTTAAATGCATGCAGACTTAGATTTTATCTTTTTAACGTAGATGATGGATCTAAACTTAACGCCTTAAAAACAAGTTAAGATGATGGAGCGTAAGCGTCATATCAATATGAATTCGGAGAAGACAAATAATGAGGCACATTCATTATAATTAACTAAAATTTTAATAATAATTTTAATTTTTTTTTTCGATATATTTTATTTAAGATAATTGTTAAATTTTTATTTATTATATGTACATATAGAAAAAAGCTAAAGTTGTACATAAGAAAAAGATAGAACTTCTTATCAGAGTGATCACAAGTTCGAGGCACTCATTCATTCGGTGCAAAATATTGAAAATGAATTTGTTAAAATGAATGGTCAATTCAAAAAATTAAATGGTCAATTTGAAAAATTAAATGGCCAATTTGAAAAATTAGTGACCATATTAACACTGGGTAATATTAAAAGTTCAATACAAGATGGTGATTCAGTAAAAAGGGAAGATATACATAGTCGATCATTAAAGGAGGATGCTTTAAATAATAGATCAGAAGAGACTAATTTACATAACGGTCCATTGAAAGATGATGATTTAGAAAATAAATCACACAAGGAAGAAGGATTAAGTGCCGCATCATTGAAGGAAAAAATCGAGAGTCGTATTAAAAAACTAAGTTTATCTCCATTTATGAATTGTGATCCTGATTATTCTTCTCCCTCATTAGAACCTATTGGCAAAAGAAAACTTGAAGTTAATTCTGAAATAAAACTTGAAGTTAATTCTGAAGCCAACATCAAGGCTGACACTGACGGTCTCTCAAAAATTCCTAGCGAGGTTTTTAACTTTCAATTTAGTCCCTATTGATTTTCTTGTCAATTAGTTACATTGAAGGAAACTCTAATGGTTAAAAAATGCCGCTTAAAATGTCTAACGGTCCTAAGGCTTCGTTAAAGAGTAAAGACTCTCAATAAAAAAAGAGTGTGAGATGTTCAACTGCATGTTCTGATTTTACTGATGATCCGAAATCGAAAGATATGATATAAAAAAAAGAGCTCGAACTTCTAAAGTGAATACAATAGTATGTATAAATCATTATTTATTAGTTATATTTCATCTTATACTTTAATATTATTTGTTTACTTAAAACTAATTTTTGCCATATGATATGTAGATACAAGAAAAATTCACAAAATTTTATTTGGGTTGAATATATGATCAATTACTTTTTGATTGTGCAGGTTGAAAAAGAAAATAAATTTTATAATTTTGAGATTGAACCGGGATTGTAAGATTTATTCGCAGAAGCTCAAATCAAATGTAAAACAAGAAATGGGTAAACTATAGACACATTTTTTTAATATTTACATTTAATTTTCATGTTATTATCATTTTCAAGAGTTAAATATTTTTTATGCATGATAAATATGAGGCAGGTAATTTGTTATCAGAAAATTTCAAAGAAACTGGTATGATAATTGATGCGTACAAGCAATATTTGGAGTACCTAAAGCCTAAAGAATGCACAATTTGTACAAATGTTGCTACTTGAAATAATACATCCAACACTCTTTACATGGCCAAAAATAATATTTTAGACGTTGGCAATGCTCGTACTATTTTTTCAGGAAAACGGTTATCTGATTGGATATTATAGATTAAATTATTAAATCTTTTATATGATTAATATTTGTTCTCTTGTTTGTTATTAATGCAATTATTTTTATTGTTTTAAATATTTAATAGTTTATCGATATCTATGTGTACGATTTGCACTTGAGACAAGAGCCTATGCCAAATAAGTTATATATGTCTCTGTCCTTCCAGGTAAAAAATAATTTATGGGCTAGAGATCACAATATTTTTAGTTTATGATTTCATGACATTTTCAAATTTAATGTTTGTCTCGGAATATCATTATCGAATATTTCACACATGCTCAGAATGCGAGAAAAATGACTAGCATTTACAAATTTCATTCTCGATGGATAGAAAACTTTATACCTATTGATAGTAGTAATGTTGAACAAATATATTTATAATTTGTTGTTTGCTTGTATGTAGTTGACGGTGATTTTTAACTCACATGATTTAGCAGGTATATGTTCCTTTGCATGTTGCAAATGGAAAACATTGGTTTTTATTAGTTGTTGATGTCGTGGAGGGACATAATTACGTTTTGGACTCTCTTGGAATCAATGAAGTGTGTAAAAACATTGCACAATATTTCGTATTTTCTTTATTCATTTATGAGAACTAACAGAATTAGTATAATTTTTAATTATTATTTTTTTAATTTTGTTTTGACTTATTATAACAGTTGAGTAAAGCTCCACTTATGTATGAGTCGCATGCTCATTTGGGTAGATTATTTGAAGATGTTGCAAAATTTTCAATCTCTTTTCTTGAATTACCGAAGCAGTCAAATTCGTACGTAATTTAAATTTAAAATAAAAGTTTATTTCTTATGTCTGTGAATTTATTTTTAATAAATTAATTTATTTTACATTAGATTCAGGGATGATTGTCGCCTGTACATATTGAAGTATACAGAAGCCGATAAAAAAGTGATTGGTCGAAGATTATTTTCACGGCAAAGTATACCATGCAATTTCGTTTAGCTATTGTGTGATATTGAATAACGCGATATATTTATTGTGTAGACGCAACAAATGGGAGTTAAACAATTGGAAATTTTGACAAAACTTGTTACAAGCAACCACAATGAAGTTGATCTTTTCAATCGCTGTGAACTGCCCATACAAGATTCAGAAGTTGAGGATAGGAATGAGGTAAAGAGAGCTAAAATAGCATATGGAAGTTTGCAATAATTGGCTGAAATTTCTAGTTAAAACATATTTTTCTCTTTTTTACTTTATAATTGTATCATACCATGATAAAAAAAGATGAATGAGATTATATATCTTTTATTTCATTATTTACAAAAAATTTGAATGCTATTGTACCAGTTTCTGGATGGTTCACAACTTTCCCTCTTTTTTACTTTTCATTTATTTTTTCATGTGGTGAATAATGGTGGTGACCTGAGATTTTCAAAGCATGACACACATATGAGTATTATGGTTATTATAGTCCTTATGATATATTTGTTGTTTAACAAGGTAAACTTTAACTATTAAGTTTTTAAAAAATTGTAGCATTTAATTCACCATAATGTGTGTTGATTCCGAAAAATGGATTAAGAACCATATCTCTAAAATTTTTAAATCCTAAAATCTAAACTTTTATGAAAAAATTCTACCATCAATACATGGAATATTTTTCTTGTTTAATTATTATTATTCTCATAAAAGATACCCCATGTTTAGCAGCGGAGGGAACCGAATACATTGATATACACGAAGGAGTTGTCAGTGTTGACCTGTAAATCATAAATAATCCCACGTGTCCCATTAAATCAAATCACTGCTTAACAATAAATATATTTATAGGTATGTAGTAGAAGAAGCGCTGATTATGCGGTGAGGCAACCTAAATTAAGGTTAAAATGAAGTTGACCGATTCTATCGATATCAAGTTCGTAAATAATTTATTACGAGACGTTTACATAAATTACTATCATAACTTTAAAGAAAGCGGTAGTTGCACAAAATCTTACTACGTAAGAAATTATGTGATAACATAAATGCTAACCCGATAACATTAACACTTACAAAACTCAAAAGTATCAGCGTAGCTACATAAAGTATTAGGAAAAATACATAATTTCTTACATAAAATGTAAGAAAATATGTAACAACACAAATTCTTACCCGAGATCACTCAATCCAAAATGATCTCCACTTATGGTAAGCATTTGTGTAGCCACACAAAGGACTACAAGATAACCTTTTTTCTTACAAAAATAATGAGAATTTGTGTAGCTACATAAATTATTACAGAATATACATAGCATGTTACAAGAAATGTAAGGAAACAAGTGACTACACAATTTCTTACCCGGGATCACCCAATCCAAAACAAGTTCAACTTATGGTATACATTTGTGTAGCCACACAAAGGGATACAAGATAGCCTTTTTCTTACAAAAATAATGAGAATTTTAGTAGCTACATAAATTATTACAGAATATACATAATTTTTTTTTACAGGAAATGTAAGGAAAAATGTAACTACACAATTTATTACCCGAGATCACCCAATCCAAAACTAGCCCAACTTATGGTAAGCATTTTTGTAGCCACACAAAGGATTACAAGATAACTTTTTTTCTTACAAAAATAATGAGAATTTGCTTAGCTACATAAATTATTACATGATATACATAATTCGTTACAGGAAATGTAAAGAAAAGTGTAACTACACAATTTCTTACCCGAAATCACTTAATCCAAAACTAGCTCAACTTATGATAAGCATTTGTGTAGCCACACAAAGTGCTACAAGATAACCCTTTTCTTACAAAAATAATGAGAATTTGAGTAGCAACATAAATTATTACAGAATATACATAACTTGTTACAAAAAATGTAAGGAAAGGAATGACTACACAATTTCTTACCCGGGATCACCCAATCCAAAACGAGCTCAACTTATGGAAAGCAATTGTGTAGCAACACAAATGGTTACAAGATAACCTTTTTTCCTACAAAAATAATGGGAATTTGTGTAGCTACATAAAATATTATGGGTCATACATAATTTGTTACAGGAAATTTAAGAAAAAGTGTAACTACACAATTTATTACCCAAGATCACCCAATCCAAAGCTAGTTCAACTTATGATAAGCATTTGTGTAGCCACACAAAGGGCTACAAGATAATCTTTTTTCTTACAAAAATAATGAGAATTTAAGTAGCTACATAAAATATTACAAGATATACATAATTGTTACAGGAAATGTAAGGAAAAGTGTAACTACACAATTTTTTACCCAAGATCACCCAATCCAAAACTAGTTCAACTTGTGGTAAGTATTTGTGCAGCCACACAAAGGATTACAAGATAACATTTTTTCTTACAAAAATAATGAAAATTTGCGTAGCTACATAAATTATTACAGGATATACATAATTTGTTACAGGAAATGTAAAGAAAAGTGTAACTACACAATTTCTTACCGGAGATCACCCAATCCAATACTAGCTCAACTTATGGTAAGCATTTGTGTATCGACACAAAGGGCTACAAGATAACCTTTTTCTTACAAAAATAATAAGAATTTGAGTCGCAACATAAATTATTATAGAATATACATAACTTGTTACAAGAAATATAAGGAAACAAGTGACTACACAATTTCTTACCCGGGATCACCCAATCTAAAACGAGTTGAACTTATGGTAAGCATTTGTGGAGCAACACAAATGGTTACAAAATAACCTTTTTTCCTACAAAAAATGAGAATTTGCGTAGCTATATAAAATATTACAGGATATACATAATTTGTTACGGAAATGTAAGGAAAAGCATAACTACACAATTTTCTTACCCGAGATCACCCAATCTAAAAATGTTCTCAACTTATGGTAAACATTTGTGTAGTCAAACAAAGGGCTACAAGATAACATTTTTTTTCTTACAAAAATAATGAGAATTAAAGTAGCTACATAAAATATTACAAGATATACATAATTTGTTACAGGAAATATGTGACTACACAATTTCTTACCGGAGATCACCCAATCTAAAACTACCTCAACCTATGGTAAGCATTTGTGTAGCCATAGAAAGGGCTAGAAGATAATCTTTTTTCTTACAATAATAATGAGAATTTGAGTAGCTACATAAATGATTACAGAAAGTACATAATTTGTTACAATAAATGTAAAGAAAAGTGTAACTACACAATTTCTTACCCGAGATCACACAATCTAAAACGAGCTCAACTTATGATAAGCATTTGTGTAGCCATATAAAAGGGTTACAAGATAACATTTTTTTCTTAAAAAAATAATAAAAATTTGAGTAGCTACATAAATTATTACAGAATATACATAATTTATTACAGGAAATATAAGGAAAAGTGTAACTACACAATTTATTTCCCAAGATCACCCAATCCAAAACTAGCTCAACTTGTGGTAAGTATTTGTGTAGCCACACAAAGGGCTACAAGATAACTTTTTTCTTACAAGAATAATGAGAATTTGCGTAGCTATATAAATTATTATAGGATATACATAATTTGTTATAGGAAATGTAAAGAAAAGTGTAACTACACAATTTCTTACTCGAAATCACTCAATCCATTACTAGATCAACTTATGATAAGCATTTGTGTAGCCACACGAAGGGCTACAAGATAAGTTTTTTCTTACAAAAATAATGAGAATTTGCGCAGCTACATAAATTATTACAGAATATACATAACTTGTTACAAGAAATGTAAGGAAACTAGTGACTACACAATTTCTTACCCGGGATCACCCAATCCAAAACGAGCTTAACTTATAGTAAGCATTTGTGTAGCCACACAAAGGGTTACAAGATAACCTTTTCTCTTAAAAAAATAATGAGAATTTAAGTAGCTACATAAATTATTACATAATATACATAATTTGTTACAGGAAATGTAAGGAAAAGTGTAACTACACAATTTATTACCCGAGATCACCCAATCCAAAACTAGCTCAACTTATGATAACCGGTTAACCACTTCAACCTTTTACCAATTTTTATTTTTATTTTTTAAAATCTACACAAATTATTACCAAGTTTATAAGAATCTATGTAGTTACACATTATTACCCAGTCATACACAAATTCTTACAAAATGGTAAGAATTTATGTAGCGCTTCATTTTAGCCTCACCGTAGCCTGCCTCATTTTAAAATTCCCCGTAGAAGAATGTATCCCCAAAAAATAGAGCTATGCACAAAAGAATAAAATTACAAGAAGGCCACGCATCTATTCAAATCCTTAACTGTCACTCAATTATTAATAAAAAGGTAAACTATATAATTGTTCCCCCAATTATGCTCTAATTCTTTTTTGTATTCCCGGACTATCAGAAGTTAGAAATTGATCCATTGACTTAAAAAAGTAATAAATTGGTCTGACGTCATTAAAAATTTAACGGTCGATGACGAGGCAGTTAATACAAATTGATATAAGTACATAATTATCCCTCAAGTTCTACTCTTATTTTAATTTGACTCTAATTATAAAAAAATAACCCACATAATTTTAATAATCTATCAATTTAGTCCATCTTCTTTTCTATTTCATGCCCATCTCAGTTTTAATGTCTTTATGTCATGCCCATCGAGCAAAACTTCTCATGCAGAAGTACATTAAATACTGAGATTTCACACCCTACAAACAATCTCTGCAAATATACGCACCCAAATAGAATAAATGAACTCCAACAACATGAAATAACTTCAGTTGGCATAAAAACATTTACTTCAAGTGAGGTAAGATTTAATGTTGTTTGTTACTGTAATCACTCATTTTTGACCGAGTTTTAGAGTTATTAGTGTTATTTTAATAGTAATATTATAAATATAAAATTAATAAAAATCAAAAAAATAATAATAATAAAGTAAAAAAAGTAAAAAAAATTAATTAAATAAAAAAGCAAAAAAATAAAAGAAATTACGTGGTTTTGGGTGGTCCACGTCACCCCTTAAGCCTCCCCAATTGCCTATAAATAGAGGCATGTAGAGGGCATTTGAAAAACAAAAAGAATGGCCGGCAGTGGCTGTCAATAAGGGAGCTATGCTCTCGGTAGCCAAGGACCGGGGGCAGTGCCCACGGTCCTAACCGGTTCGGTCGGGGTCCTATTTTGGATTCGATCTAGTTAATATTTTTGGAGAGGTCGTGGTAGATCTCGGTGGGGTTCAGTTGGGGTTCGTCATTCGAGCTCCTAATTAGGTATATTTTCTTCCTTTTTTATTTGTGTTGTAATTTTTATAATTTAATAAAGTATTAGTTAATTTAAAATAGTGATTCTTTTTTAGTTTGTATGTTTATTTATATTTTAGATTTGTATTTATTTATGTTTTAAATGAATGTTTTAAATGAATGTTTTTATTTATGTTAGATTTGTTTTTATTTATGTGTTAGATTAATATTTATGAATGTTTTAGATTAGTATTTTATTTATGTTAGATTTGTTTTTATTTATGTGTTAGATTAATATTTAGGTATGTATGTTTTAGATTATTATTTTATTTATGTTAGATTAATATTTTATTATGTTAGTATTTATTTTTATCGTATTGTATTTATTTTTATTTGCCATGTTTTTAAGTTGCATAATGGAATATAAATTGTCAATGCGGTGCCCTTTTATCCGAGCGTAAACGGGGCCAATATCAGGCGTAGTGATGGTGGTTGGGCGTTTACTCTCGGATAACGGGGCTTTTAAAATCTACTCGCACTTATAACCAAATTTTAAATTAATCGTCACTTTAATCCGGAAAGTCTAATATTAATAAAGCGGTAATTATTAAAGTACCAATTTTGGGCGGTGTAGGGGTGCTAATCCTTCCCCATCCGTAACCGACTCTCGAATCCAACAGTTTTCAAATCTCTGGTTTAATGGTGTCCGGCCTACCTAAGTGGCCGGTGGCGACTCCAATTTCTAAATAAAATGTGATTTTTTAAAACCCTCACGGAATAAACATTTTTATATCCGAAAGACAACAAATACTTCGAAAACACCCTTTTTAGCAAAAAGGACATCGCTACAGATGGCGACTCCGCTGGGGACAATTTTTGTTTTTTTCAAAAACAAAATGAGAGTCAAGCTTTTTAAATAATTACCGCTTTATTAATATTAGAAATTCCGGATTAAAGTGACTATTAAATTAATATTTGGTTGTAATTGCGCGTTTATTTTAACGCATTTAAAATATGGCATATAAACTCGTTTTTTAAGTGGGGGAAAACGCTAATGCTTTCGTGGAGATATCGTTCTCCCGTATGGGCCTAGCAAGTACCTTCGGGGCTCGAGTACCTTATGCTTTCGTAAGGATATCGTTCCTTCGTACGGGCATAAGCGAATGGGTCCCCCTGAATTGAACCCGGTTGAAAGGAGCCTATAATGGGTGATGATCGAGGGCCTTGCTACTCTTAGTAGGGGACAACAAGGACAATTCGGGTACCTCTTAGCACCAACACTGCATATAGAGAACATATAGAAACCCACCCCTTTAGAGCCATGCGGATAACCTTAGGTGTTTTATACGGGATAAATAAGGTTGTTTTATTTGTTTACCTTATTTAATTTGTCCTTTTATTTATGTATTTATTATTTTTATCTGGTACTAACTCATTTCTTTTTGTGTTTTATTTTTATTAATTTACACATACTTTTGTTGCATTATCATCGCATCCACATTACATAGAGGCGTTGATTCAAGTGGTTTGCCCGATTAGAAAATCTTTCATCATGGAAAAAATGTGTCTTAAGAAGGATGACATCGATCCAGTCATGCGACATTGGTCAGAGATTAATCAATAGATCTGAGGTAACAATTTGCCGAGCAAGCGTGTAGTGCCAAAGCACACACGAGACCCTGATGGTGGACATACAACAAGTTACAAGGCGTGTGAATGACTTAGCTACCGAAGCCGCGGCTCTCCGACCTTTCGTAACCCCAGACATGGAAAAAGCACCAAGGTTTATCAAGTTGCTCAGAGCTATCGAGGAGCTAGGAGGTAGAGCTAGGGCTTATGTGTAGAACTTTGTTTTGTAATTAAGACTTTTTGTAATAGGGACTTTTTTTTGTAATAGGGGCTCCTTTTGTAATGTGGATCCTTTCTGTAATCTGGACCCTTTAGTTCCCATGAAAGTCGTTCGAAAAGGTGATTACCAGCGGAATCAACGCCTTTATTTGCATTCATGTTGCATATTAAAAGGCTTTCAAAATAGAAAAAGTCTGCTTTGCCGGAAACAATAATATTACAGTATCAAGTTAGGCCGAGCAAAGACTAATCGAGAAAGAAGACGGTACGATAGTAAGACACGTGCGATGCAAAAGATTCAGTCAGGGCCGCAGAACCCCAATTTTAAATCTTCACATTTAACCCTTTTGTAAAAATCTCAAAGATTTTAATTTAACTTCTTAAAAAACTAGAAAATATTATTATTTTGCTTTAAATCTTTTTCCCTCCTAAAACTTTTAGAATAATAATAATAACAAAAAGAAACCTAAAAGTTTTATTTTTTAAGTAAGTTAAAACTTTTTGATAATAAAAAAGGGGAAATTTTTAAACCAAATGATCCTTGGGAATTTTAATTTAAAACCCAAAAAAAGTTTTAAAGTACTCCCCTAGGATCGATAGAATCCATCCCTGTTTAGACGTATTATTCGCTTGCACCCAGATCTATAGAAGAAAAGATATTGTCTGCATTATGCATGCACTTGTTGATGTCCTTTTCAGAAGCCACAAAAATAAAGATCATGACGTCACGAGTCCATGGAATAGAATAAGAGGAGAAGACGAAGTCATCCATCATTCTGAAGACGACGTCGAGACGTGGAGCACATGTTTTGCTTTCTGAAGTCAAGGTCTTCAGAATAAATCCAATTGTTACCTGTAATTCATTTTAATTTCTTGCAAACAGACAATTTTCTCTATTGAAAGTTTTTGAAAGACTATTTGAGAATTAACACCGCATTTGCATGCATTCTCGCATTTATAGGGTATTGATTCCCGAAGTGGTTTCTCAAATCTCAGAAATCATTCATAATTGGCAAAGGGTCGTCTGGTTAGATATTAGAGGGCACGGATCCAGGGTTTTGTCCCAGAACAAGATCAGAGACAATAGAAGAGGAACCATCTGAAGACTTCAGGTTAGACACGGTAAAGAGACACGGTACTGGTAATGAGCAAAGTAAAGTACAAGAGTTGAAAGAAGCAGAGGGAAGAAGTGATGAATCAGATGAATACTTTGACGAAAGGTAAGCGATCCATCGAACCGAAAGAAGAATCGATTAAGGATTAGAATAGAGAGCGGGATAGTCAGAACTCTACCTCCAAGCCAGCCAAATACGACAAATTGAATCCTTTTGTGATCCGCATCAATAAACATGTGGAATGTATGTCTAAGTCGGGCTTTCAAACAGTCAAGCTCGGTCCAGAAAAAACTCGAGAAGTAAGTAATGAAAAGAAGTACATCTCGATTCCTGTGAGGTACACCGAACTACTCCTAATGTTCATCGAGAAGAGCCTTATTACCTCGGTAAAGTCTCTAGCGAAGAGACCGTCTTATCCGAGAGATTACGACACATGTGCTAGAGGCAGTTACCGTTTAGGAAGTTTGGGTCACAGTATTGAAGATTGCGGGGACCTGAGGAACAAGTTCAATATCTTATCGCGATGAAAATTTTAGGTTTCGAAGACGGAGTTCCCCAATTCTATAATGAGCTAATAATCACCCGAGGGGTAAAGTAGAGGAGGAATCGATATCCAGGACAAAGTTCGAGTAATACCGAAGTGGGTCACTCAAGCGAGTTAAATTTGAAGATCGGAGATAGGGGCATCCCAGGAGAGGGATATTCTCTCGAGTTCAGCCAGCTCAGATAAGAGAGAGATAACTTGGAAAAAATTGAATTTGCAGAATGATCACCAGAAGCTTTACTGGGTGTTTAAGAATATCAGATTGGGTCACCTTTAAAGAATAGATGAACAATGTTGTTTAGTTGAAGGACGACTCAGAATATTGGAAGAAGAGAAACTGGTCAAGGAGAATAAAGTCAGGCTGTTATCAATTAAGTTTGAGGAAATTGGGAATAGGTACGACAGTCTCTAGAGATGAGCTACAGAATAACTTAGCCATTAACAAGAGTTATGGAAACAAGTTTACGACAGAGCAATGACAATCCAACACTCTTCAGTTAGAAAGTAAGGAGGACAACTTCCAAGCTGCGAAAGATTAAGCAGGGGATAGATGAAGACCCGAAGACCGATATTACCTGAGCAGGTAAGACAGGCTCAACAAGGTGGCAGGTTTAGTCAGAATATGGACCAAGTGTTGGACCACGAAGGCAAGCTGACCGGACTACTAGAAGAAGTCAAGAAAGTAGGCACTGAAGCTTATCAGTAACTGTAAATATCTAATATCTGATTTAATGAAACCTTTTGGCCTCAATGAACGTCGTTCTATGGGGATCACTTTTGGAATCAATACCTTACTGCATTCATGTTTATATTTTAGGATTGCATTGCATTACATTGTACAGTCATGACATATTTTACATAACATTATCATTATCTTGCGTAAATTTTTTTGGGGTAATCCAAAGAACAATTAGAGTTTTATTGTGAATAATTAAGATTTGAGCAATTAGAAGATGGACTCGAGAGAAAAAGAGATAGAGAGAAAAAAGAAGAAGTTTGATGCCTTTAATGCAAGAAAGCTCTATTTGAACCCTGATTTGGTTGTTCCTCCGGATTCTAAAGATTCCCAGATTTGCGCATGATAACGGAACAAGATGCCCTAAGATTCACGTGACCATATTCTGCAAAAAGATGGAGGGCTACATTGAAAAATTGCTGATCCACTACTTCCCCGACAGTCTAGCAGGACCTACCGTGATATGATATGCTTTGGACCTAGCACCAAGTCGTCAGTATCTCCAGGATACGAAGATGAAACCTGATGAAAGCTTCAAAGAATGTGCTTTGAGGTGTCTGTGTTTAGCGACCCAGGTGCAGCCTCCCGTAGATGAAGAGGAAAGTGACTTCCATACCACATTTTATATTTCTTCTTTGATAAGGTGCTCGAGAAAATGAATGCCAACTTCGAGGACTTCATGACAGTCGGAGAGAGAATCGAACATGCACTCTGGGACCTAAGTTTAAAAGACCAGACATGTTTAGGAGCAGAAGGAAAGAAAGAGATAAATGGGTACCACTTTCAAGGTTCTCGTGATCGTAAGAGAAGAAGACAAGCAGATTCCTCCGAATCACCGAGAAAAATTCCTCAAACAAGTACATATTTAGAGATATTCAGAGTATTCTATCTCGGACATATGGCCTCATCTGGTAAAGGGTTAGTACCTTACCTCAAGGCCGATAAAGATTACGCCCAGCTCATCTGCTCACAGTTTTGATCCATACAGTATATGTGAGTTCCACATTGAGGCGTCGGGGCATGACACTAAGAAATTTGGGGTCGTTAATAGAAAAAAATCAAGAAGCTGGTTGACGAGGGAGTCATGACGAGAGAGTTGATCCAACGGTGGAAAAACAAAAGAAGAGGCAAGCCTACACTACAATGGACCGGAATGAGTTAGTACTCGGGAGGCAGTCTGAATGTCCCTATGGTTTTCCCATCAGTTCGCAAAGAAATTCTCAATGCTTTGAAAAAATCTCTCAAACAGATATTTTTTAGAATTAAAAATCACATTTTCATTTAGAAAGCATTTTTACATTCTTGATTCTTTAAACATTTTATTTTTATGGGGTAATTTTTGTTCTCCCATATGCATATACACGCATTTTTGAATGGACATATGTATATATCATTTCTATACCAGGTCCTTGAATTCTGAATGCAACAGTACATTTACTTCAGATCCAAATATCAACTCTAAGTTGCATATATTTAGAAGAGATTGAATGTTGTGGGGATACTGTAAATGAGAGTATCTGCTAGTTTACTTAGGCCAACAGGGGAACAAAGCGAGTGCTTAGACAATGGGCAGTTCCTATTTTAGGAATTTATCTTCTCAGGCACTTATCGTTTAAGATCCTTGAAATGAGAGTTGACCTTAAACCTCTACCCCCTGAAGACTTTCTCAAGACATCTGTGAATGTGCTGACGAATGGTATTCTTTTGCCTTACCAGAAGATAGAGATGAGACCAGACAGATTGGATTCGAAGATCAGAAAATCATCAGAAGAAAGTGGTTGAAAATAAGGATATGTCCAAACGAAAAACCAAAGAAAAGAAGAGAAATGGCAATCAGAAGGCCGAAGCAATCCAGATCGAGTAAATATCAGAAGAGCTGCAGAGAGACAATTAACTTCGAGCGGAAGATAGCATCAATACCAGTATAGATACGTGTTGATTCGAGGATACATTTATAGACTCAAATAAGAAGAAAGAGATTCAAGGCTAAAAACCTAAAATGGGCAGTCTAAAAAAAACAACAAAACAAAAAAGAAAACAAAACAAAAAAGAGAAGCAAAAATAAAATAAAAAAAAAAGAAAAAAAAGAAAAAAAAGAAAAGAAAGAATAATGTATATGCTTCATACACGGATCAAACAATACAAGAACGAGACTTCAACTATGAGCAAGAGACACAAGGAATCCACATTTCAAGTAAATATCAGTTTTGAAAATTAGTATAGAAGCTCGAATTGAAGCCAAGTCAAGACAAGTCGGCCCGAAGATTGCCAATTTCAAAAAAGGAAATGACCTCTAGGGTGAAAACCTAAAAATGGGCAGTCTAGAATGATCCTGAAAATGAAGAAAAAGAGTAGTCTGCCTGAGCATGCTGGCATCAATATCCAACCAGAATACACTGATCTGAAGGTACAGAAGAAGGAAGTGACCTCTAGGGTGAAAACCCAAAAATGGGCAGTCTAGAGCGATCCAAGATAAAAAGTGAAAAAGAAGAAAAGAAAAAAGAAGAGAAAAGAAGAAAGAAAGAATAACATTTTATCTAGGCGTGCCAATCACAAGATTTCCCAGAAATGTATTCGTAGTCCTTCATTCAAGAAATCCCAGTTTCGAGGAGTTTTGGAGGATCAAACATTCTTGAACAGAAAACGAACATCAGTACATAGCCAGAATGCAAGGCAACCTACAGTAAAAAAGAAAGGAAATGAACTCTAGGGTGAAAACCCGAAAACGGACAGTCTAGAGTGATCCAAAAAGGGAAGGAATAATGGGCATATCCAAGTTACACAAGTACAGAAATACTGTTTCACTTAACCATAAACCAAAGGCCTACATTACAAGCCCCCAAAACCATTTTGATCATCCATAGATATCCAAGTTGAATGTTTTCAGATTTCATTCCGCCTATAAGGGTTAACTTTGCTTCAAGGAACGTCAAACTTCGAAGTGCTTGATCGACACCCAAATGAGGAAAGGATGGGGCATGGTGAGATAGTGAGATTAAGAGAGCCACCTCAAATGGGGTAGAAACTAGGTAGGGTTGTTCCTCTCAAAAGCCTATTAGACCAGAAGAAACTATACATTTGCATATATCTCCACAATGGTCAATATCTTCTAAATATGAGCTTCATTAGAGTTGATCTCTGGCAATTTAAAGCAGATATGCTATGGTGTTTGATATTTTGGGGGCAAACATGTTTTAAAAGGTTTGACATTTTCTCCCAAAGTTTTGATGTTTACCATTTCCCCCAAACAATAGTTTTTAAAATGTTTGGCAATATACTTCGAATTTTGTTTGCCATTCTCCAAACATTAATTTTTTAAAAAAAAATGTTTGGTCCTTAAAAAAAGGATGTTTACCATTTGTTCCAAACAATGTTTTCAAAATGTTTGGTATCCCCTCCAAGTTGTGATTTTCAAAATGACTGTTATCTTTTCAAACAATCATTATTTTTATGAAATATACACAAGTAAATTGCTTTTTGCATTACTTTAAAAATGAATGATGATGAGATTTAAAGCATAGAGACCGAGTTAGTTCCTGTCGAAATGCTACGAGAAGATCAATGATGAGCTCAGGGGATGGAAGCATTTTGGCTCACCCTGGTGACTAGAAATAGATCAAGGCCTTGTATGATGGGTCAGAAAATTTAAAGCAGTGGAGCTCGTGGTTGAATGGGGCAACACCAAGCGAAGAAGATGACAAGGGTTCTTATAAGAATAATATAAGAACCAGAAGATCATTTATGAAGACAGGTGATAACCCCGAAGACAAGAAAGCCTTCCGGACAAAAGGTTTGAAATCATGTTAATCAAATGAGGATTTAAGAGCATACAGTGAATAAGTAAAGAAATGAAGAAATCTGAGAAACGACCTTCCAGGGTGTAAGGTTTAGAACAAAAAGAGAGCGAACAGAAAAAGAGAAGAAAAAGAGAAGAAATAAGAAAAAGAAAGAAAAGAGAGTGAGAGAAAAACGACGATAAAAAGAGAAGAAGAAGAAGAAAGAGGTAAAAGAAAGAAGAAAAAAAGAAAAGAAAAAGAAGGAAAAGAGAAGAAAAAAAAAAGAAATCACGACATTGCATGCATCATATAGAGGGAGGCATGTCAATTTTGCTTGTTTCTAGACAGGTATTTGAAGAATTGTCAAAGAATTTACTAAAGAAAAGAAAGATGACGGCAGCCACAGCATCGTGAGGCCAGATGTTTAATCCTTCGGGTCATCGGTAAGTCCTTCGGGCATGGTGTTAAGTCTTTCGGGCCACCAGTAAGTCTTTTGAGCATGGTGAAAAGTCTTTCAGGCCATCAATAAGTCCTTCGGGCATGATGCGGCAGCTATAGTAGCGTAAGTCCAGAAAGATCGGCAGCCATAGCAGCGTGAGGCCTAGATGTTAAATTCTTCGAGTCATCGGTAAGTCCTTCGGGCACGGTGTTAAGTCCTTCGAGCCACCAGTAAGTGTTTCGAACATGGTGATAAGTCCTTCGGGCCATCAGTAAGTCATTCGGGCATGATGCGGCAGCCTTAGTAGCGTGAGTCCAGAAAGATCGGCAGCTATAGCAGCGTGAGGCCCATATGTTAAATCCTTTGGGTCATCGGTAAGTCTTTCGGGCACGGTGTTAAGTTTTTCGGTCCACCAGTAAGTCTTTCGAGCGTGGTGATAAGTCCTTCGGGCCATTAGTAAGTCCTTCGGGCATGATGCGGCAGCCATAGTAGCGTGAGGCCAGATGACAGTAGCCATAGCAGCGTGAGACCAGATGTTAAATCCTTCGGGTCATCGGTAAGTCCTTCGGGCCACCATTAAGTCTTTCGAGCATAGTGATAAGTCATTCGGGCCATCAATAAGTCCTTCGGGCATGATGTGGCGGCCTTAGTAGCATAAGTCCAAAGATATCAACATCCTTGTAAAAAAGAGAGAAAGAAAATGAGATAGACAAAAAGAGAAGAGAAAAAAAGAAGAAAAAAAAAAGAAAAAGAAGAAGAAAAAAGTAGAAAAAGATGGAAAAAGAAAAAAGAGAAAAAAATTCGAAGATAAAGGTTCTATATAGGAAGGGCGTGTATTTTCAAGCCCTCGCAGTGAAAGGTTCTATATAGGAAGAACCCGTAACTACGAGATTTCAGAAGCTAAAAGTTCTATATAGGAAGGACTGGCGGCTCCAGGGTTTGAAGACTAGCAGTTCTATATAAGAGGAACTCCCAGTCGGAAGAATCCATCTGTGACGCAGAAGGTTTTATATAGGAAAAACCAGCGTTGAATGTGAAGAGTTCTATATAGGAAGAACTCCAAGCTTTACCGTCTCAGAGTGAAAAGTTCTATATAGGAGGAACTCATAACTCGAGGCTTCAGAGTGAATGGTTCTATATAGGAAGAGCCTATAGTTCCAAGATCAGAAGGTGAAGAAGTTCTATATAGGAAGAACTTACGAGCCTGAAGATTCAGCTAAGGAAGAGCGAAGGGTTCTAGAAGAACACGTGATTCCGAAGCCAAAGACAAGGAAGTAGGTCAAAAATGAGTGCTTTTGATCTTTGCTTTGTTCTCGTTTCACGAGAACAAGCAAAGAGGGGCAACTGTAATCACTCATTTTTGATCGGGTTTTAGTGTTATTTTAATAGTAATATTATTAATATAAAATTAATAAAAAATCAAAAAATTAATAAAAAAGTAAAAAAAATCAATTAAATAAAAAAAGCAAAAAAAAAGAAATTACGTGGTTTTTGGGTGGTCCACGTCACCCCTTAAGCCTTCCCAATTGCCTATAAATAGAGGCATGCGGAGGGCATTTAAAAAACAAAAAAGAATGGCCGGCAGCGGCTGCCAATAAGGGAGTTATGCTCTCGGTAGCCAAGGATCGCGGACAGTGCCCACGGTCCTAACCGGTTCGATCGAGGTCTTATTTTGGATTCGATCTAGTTAATATTTTTGGAGAGGTCGTGGTAGATCTCGGTGGGGTTTAGTTGGGGTTCGTCATTCGAGCTCCTAGTTAGGTATATTTTCTTCCTTTTTTTTATTTGTGTTGTAATTTTTATAATTTAATGAAGTATTACTTAATTTAAAATAGTGGTTCTTTTTTAGTTTATATGTTTATTTATATTTTAGATTAGTATTTATTTATGCTTTAAATGAATGTTTTAAATGAATGTTTTTATTTATGTTAGATTTGTTTTTATTTATGTGTTAGATTAATATTTATGAATGTTTTAGATTAGTATTTTATTTATGTTAGATTTGTTTTTATTTATGTGTTAGATTAATATTTATGTATGTATGTTTTAGATTATTATTTTATTTATGTTAGATTAATACTTTATTATGTTAGTATTTATTTTTATCGCATTGTATTTATTTTTATTTGCCATGTTTTTAAGTTGCATAATGGAATATAAATTGTCAATGCGGTGCCCTTTTATCCGAGCGTAAACGGGGCCAGTATCAGGCGTAGTGATGGTGGTTGGGCGTTTACTCTCGGATAACAGGCTTTTAAAACCTACTCGCACTTATAACCAAATTTTAAATTAATCGTCACTTTAATCCGGAAAGTCTAATATTAATAAAACGATAATTATTAAAGTACTAAATTTGGGCGGTGTGGGAGTGCTAATCCTTCCCCATCAGTAACCGACTCCTGAACCCAACAGTTTTCAAATTTATGATTTTATGGTGCCCGGCCTACCTAAGTGGCCGGTGGCGACTCCAATTTCTAAATAAAACGCGATTTTTTAAAACTTCCACGGAATAAATATTTTTATATTTAAAAGACAATAAATATTTCAAAAATATCGTTTTTTAACGAAAAGGACATCGCTACGGTTACAAAGGTTGAAACTTAAATAGTTTAGTAGGTTATCTGAAGCGGGATCGTAGAATCTCTCGATGAGGGAGACGACGGTACTTTTACCCGAACCACTGCTTCCCACCAAAGTTATGTTTTTTTCCAGCAGGAACCGTTAGGGAGAAATTGTTAAGGATTCTTACATCTAGCCTTGATGGGTATGCAAAATCCACAATTTTCAGTTCAACTAAACCGGTAACAGACTCCAACTCCAAACCCGACTCACTATTTTTATCGATCCCGGGTTTGTGATCGAATATACGGAAGATTTTCGCTACTACCACTTTGACCTTGGAAAATGCAGACATACTTGGTGCAGACTGCCCCAACCCCCCTAAAAATCAATGAGACATTTTAGCAATCAAATACTTCACTAACAGCAAAGAAATAAAGAAAATAGAGTTCTTACAATCCACCAATCATAACAGCAAGCATGATGGCAATGACAAGTCCTCCATTGGTGTAATGATGCCTAACCAAAAAACCTCCATACCAAAGAAGAAGAGCATAACAACAAAAGACAACAAAGTAAGTTGCTCCCAATCCCATTCCCTTTGCGAATCCAGTTTTGTAACCGAGCTTTTGAGCAACCTTCAATGTCGAGAACTAGACTTGTAATGCTCTTGACTCACCAACAAAAGCCATAACAACCCGAATTTGAACTACCATCTGTGGTTTAGCTCACGGTTAGCAAATACCCAGATGAGAAAACAATGGGAAATCTGGAAATAAAATGATGGAAACTCAAAACTTGTATCCTTTTTACCTGTTCTACAATATTTTCTCCTTGACATAAAGCTGCTTGGCTTTTTGCAGAGAGCTTGGCTATTGTCATGGTATAGATTGCTCCAATCACAGCAATTAGAGGAACCACTGCAAGTGTGGCCAAAGCCAATTGCCATACTGCTGTAAAACCCACCACAAAACCAGACACAGAGGTTGCCATGTAGTGAATGAAATTGCCCAACTGCAGAAAACAAGCCAAAAAAAATGGAAAAACAGATTTCAATTTGACACCAAAAAAGGGAAGAAAAGGAACTCTTTTGTAGAAAAGAAGATAAACTAAATTGATAGATTATTAAAATTATGTGGGTTAATTTTTTAGAATTAGGGTCAAATTAGAATAAGTGTAGAACTTGAGGGCTAATTATGTAATTATATCAATTTGTATTGACTGCCATGTCATCGGCCGTTAAATTTTTAACGGCGTCGGACCAATTTATTACTTTTTTAAGTCGGGGGACTGCAAAAAATATTAGAACATAATCGAGAGACTATTTATATAGTTTACCCTTTATAAAATTACAAATATATCATTCAATTAATCGATTGTTACAGGCATATTCCAATCACTTAATTTTTAAGTGTGTAATGAACGTTCGCATTCATGTCATGATCTTAAAAAACGTGATTGACGAAGCGATTTTTGTTTTTTTAGGCGAATATAAACAAACCAACACCAACAAAGACCAAAATAGAGAAAAGAAAAAGTTGCGGGAAAAAAGGAACAATATTATCCAAAAAGATGTTAACATGCATGAAACGTGTGAAAATATGAGCATAAATCGAGCCGAACTATAACTGTACACATGTATAAACTTTATCTTTAGACTTTAATTATACCATGAATATATGTGTAAAAGATTATAATTAACACTTTAACAGAATGCAAAAACAATATCTAATGTGAGATCATGATCAAATCCTACCTAAATATATTAGGATTTATATTTAATATGTCGCAGTGGAATTTAGTTTTCACAAGCGCCTCAGTTTTAGGGTTTAAAGACTTAGATTTAAGGTGTAGGTTTAGAGATTTAGAATATAGGGGTAATTGTTAGAATTTAGGGTTTAGAGGTTAGGGTTTAAGTTTTAGAGTAATATGTTGAGAATTTAGGTTTTAACCTATAAACCCTAAATTCTAACCATGAACCTTAAATTCTATTCACAATCACTGAATTCTAAGATACTAAACCTAAACCTCTAAACCCTATACCCTAAACTAAGTCCCTAAACACTAAAACTAAAAATTTCTATCCTCAATGTATCAAATAATTATCTAATATATTAAATACTTCAAACGTTTAAATATAAATTTTTTAACCTACCCTAACCTATTGTTGGACCCGTTTCATACTTCAAAGCATTGGGGTCGTTCATCATCGATCTTTCTAAAGGTCTTTCCTTTATTCTTATCTTTATTGTTTTGATAGTTTCCAGATTACAGATAACTTTCCTTTTTCATATTTATGATGTTTGGTCCCTAGGCAACAGTTAATGCACTCTTACACCCTCTCTATTATTAATACAACACCAAGCGGCATTTTAGTGAAAGAACTTATGCATTCAGGAATGAATTTAATATTAACGAAGACAAACCGCGTACTTGTCCATATCAATTCCTATTACGTTACAAGGGGAGCGGCAGCCGAGCCGTTCAAAAGGGTATCTCAGAAATGGCTGAATCATACGATTCTTTGATGGATGGTGAGGAGCTGGAAAAGGGTTTGTTAGCTTCTGAAAGGGGAGTACAAAGAGAAGAATCACACGATCATATTTGTCTGAATTTGCATGAATTCATTGAAGAATCCAAGAGGATTGGGTACATAGCAGGTGCAATGGTAGCAGTGAATTTCTCTCAGTATTTCCAGCAAATTATATCTGTCGTAATGGTTGGTCACCTTGGTCAGCTCTCCCTCTCCAGCATCGCCATTGCCGTCTCCTTCGGTTCTGTCACCGGCTTCAGCGTTCTTGTAAGTCTGATTCTCAAGTTCTTCTTTTTACATCAAACACTTGTCTTAGTGATTATGATCATTATCTGTGCATGATGATGTTTGATAGTAAGATTGAAATCAGATACATAGGCTATAAACATCTAGAGTGAATTGTATTGAAGAACACTAATTTGCTTTTAATTCCTAATTGAACATGCCAAAAACAGTTTGGGATGTCTGGTGCACTTGAAACTTTGTCTGGACAAGCTTATGGAGCTCAGCAATATCGAAAACTCGGAACTCAAACTTATACAGCTATATTCTCCCTTATCTTAGCTTGTCTCCCTTTGACTGTCCTCTGGATTTATATGGGTAAATTACTAGCCCTGATCGGCCAAGATCCTCTTATTTCAGAGGAAGCTGGGAAATTAATCATGTGGCTCATTCCTGCTCTATATGCTTATGCAACTCTTCAACCTATTGTTCGGTTCTTTCAGACACAAAGTTTAATTGTGACATTGCTTGTAAGCTCTTGTTTCACTCTTTGTTTCCACGTGCTTCTTTGTTGGGCTTTAGTGTTCAAGTGTGGACTAAATGACCAAGGAGCAGCGTTGGCGATCAGCATTTCCTACTGGACTAATGTGATTTCACTAGGACTATATATGATGTTCTCTGATGCCTGTTCGAAAACCCTTGTCCCTATTTCCATCAATGTATTTAGAGGAATTTGAGAGTTCTTTAGTTTTGCCATCCCTTCTGCTTCCATGATTTGGTAATTTCCGTTTTGTGCATGCTTTGCAGTCGTGAACAGATTTCTCTTTCGTTTATTTTCCCAACAATGTTTTCCTTATGTCCGTTTCCGTGATATTTGATTGCAGCCTTGAATGGTGGTCATTTGAGTTGCTCATAATACTTTCGGGATTTTTACCAAACCCACAACTTGAAACATCAGTTACATCTGTCTGGTACACTCTCTTCTGTGCACATACATTGGGAAATGTTTTATCCTAAAAAGTTGACTAGTAAATTTTTGTTGATGCCTTTTTGTTTTACCAGTCTAGCAACCTTGTCAACACTATATCCGATACCAGAGGGAATAGGTGCTGCTGCAAGGTATGTTGCAACATGCATGATGCATTTCTACATCGAACCGGTCTTAACATATTTATATCTTTATACAAGTTTTCTTCGAACAGTACTAGAGTTTCAAATGAACTAGGAGCAGGGAACCCTCGTTCAGCTCGCATTGCTGCCTTCACTGCCTTGACAATTACAGTATTAGAGTCCACTACCGTCAGTGCAGCCCTCTTTTCCAGTAGGCATGTTTTCGGTTATGTTTTCAGCAACGACAAGGAAGTTGTCAATTATGTCACAGGCAGGGCTCCTTTGCTAGCCGCGTCTGTTATTTTGGATAGTTTACAAGTCGTCCTTTCAGGTAGTTCATTCCTTTGGTTGTCTCGACATGTATTATTTATTTGAGTGTGTAGTTTTTACCCTATATGATTTTCCTAAAATCAGGTATTTTGAGGGGATTTGGATGGCAAGATTTGGGGGCTTATATCAACCTTGCGGCATACTATCTTTGTGGAGTTCCGGTTGCTGCCGTATTGGGATTTTGGGTTCAGATGAGAGGAAAGGGCCTTTGGATTGGAATACAATCTGGTGCCTTTTTGCAAATACTTTTGCTCTCTGCCATAACAAGTTGTATAGATTGGCATATGCAGGTCTGCCTCCTTTAATCTATTTCTTTATAATCTTACTCCAGGGCAACCTTTTGCCTCAGTCTGCTAGTTAGTTGACTTGAACACAATCGTACTCCCATACTCGTGTTCGCGTTTGCTTCTATTGGGGGATCGGGATTCTGAAACTTGAAATTGAAATGTTATTTTTCATTATCTCCATGCACGCAACTATGCTGCTGTTATTAGGCTATATTATATGCATTTTTTTGGAAGATCATATTCTCATACTCGTGTCCAAATATGCATCAAACACAAGTATTTTTGAGAAATTGAAGACAGTGAAGAGGCTAGATATGTAAGATTTGAGACATCTTTTTTCCATGGATGCAGGCAAGGAAGGCAAGGGACAGATTATTGGAGAGAGATGTTGAGACTCAAGTACATAGCTGATAATGTAAGCCTACGAATCATGTTTATCATAAAATTTTACAACATTGTTCGATTGAGAAGAAGAATTAATACGAGAGAAATTCTTCACACATTTTTCTTGTATTTTACAAGAAACACATCACATGATTATAGCCTAAAATATTGTAGCTGCCAATTAGTCATTATTCTGTCAACATTCCCTCTTAAGTTGGTGTATGGATATCATACATGTCCAACTTGTAGACAAAATTATGATAGGACTTGTTGCTAAGCTCTTTAGTGAACACATTGGTTAATTGTTTGCCGGCCCTTTATAAGAGTTCGATCAATTTCTATGTGCTTCGTTCGATCATGTTATACTGGGTTTTGAGCTATACTGATGGCCATCTTGTTGTCACAATGCAAGGTTAATCCTTCTTTGGTAGACAATTTCAATTACTCCAAAATTTTCTGCAACCAAATAAGCTCACAAACACCATAAGTCATAGCTCTGTACTCAGCTTCAACACTCGAGCAAGCCACGGCACTCTGCTAGCTCCTTTTCGCCATGGATCATTGAGTGCCTTCCTCCATTCTTATGGAAAGCAAAGAATTCGATGGTAATGAAGGTCAATTTTTAACAAGCTTTAGTAAAATCTATGTCAACTATATAAAAAATTCCTAAAAAAACAATTTTGATATTTTTGTTGAGGTCAATCTATAGAAGAGCTATGTTTTCTCGATTCTCCGGACATGGTTTTAGCGCTTCTTCATGATGAGTGTTCAGTCTAAGGACTCGTTATGCTTATTTGATTTGATTCAAGCTCTTTATTTGTAAAAAAATATATATATCATAGGAGTCGTAAAATAACATCCATGTGCATATCTATACCATGCTGAATTTGAGATTTTGGCTTATTGCCGTGTAATACTGGAAAAATTGTGACAATCAATTATGATTTTCTCCGATTTAATATGTATAAAAACAAGTAAATATTTAAGCTTTAAAAAAATATATTATTAGTGAATAAAATCAAACAAATAATTTGATGATAAATGAAGAATTCGAATTCTACAAGTCAAATTTATCCTTAATTTGAATGATGCCTATTTCAGACATTAATTTCAAAACGAGCTCAATTTGATCTTCAGTGGGTAAAAAAGAGATTATTGAAATTGAATGTGCAAGTTTAAAGGAAGAAGAAAAATTACAAATCAGACTGGAAATAATTTAAAATAATGGATTTCTAAAGATTTAAATATATATTTGGTATTTGAATTAGTTATTTTTTTCATATTAGTACCTATAGCATTTTTATTTCAAAATTAGTACATGAACTAGGCGTTTCATCCCAAGTTGGTTCTTAAAGAATTTTTGCTCTCAAGTTGATGCCTAAAAAAATTTTGCTCACAAATTGATAAATGAACTAGACACATTCTCCTGAGTTGGCACCAACATTTATACATTCTATCAATTTAGTCATAAATCGAAATAATTCGATAAAGTTAACCCTTTGTATTTAAAAATTCTACCAATTTACTATTTTCTTCTCTTAAATTGTTTGTTTTTCTCCCAGAAATTTTGTAATACTTTCTTGATATAATAAAAGTTTAATAGTAATTAGTTGTTGTTTTATGGTAGAATATATTTATCCAACTATTGTTTTGATTCAATGGAGTCGTTTGGTTTGACAATATCGTAAAAATAATTAAATTGATAGAATTTTTAAACATGAATGGTCTAATTTATTGAATGTTTTAAATTATGATCAATTTGATAGAACGTATAAGTTTTGAGACTAAAATTGTCAATAAAAGAACCAAAATAATGGACACACGTGCCTTTTAGTTTTAGGGGTTAGGGATTTAGTTTAGGGTTTAAGGGTTTAAGTTGTAAGGTTTAAAATTCAAGGTTAGCTTTTAGAATTTAGTGTATAGGGTTTAAGGTTTAGGGTTTAGTTTTTTAGGGTTAGGATTAGGAATTTAAGATTTGGGCTTTTATAGTATAAATACACAGGCTTGTGTTTTACACAGTCTGTGTATCAAAGTTTTACCCTTTTTTTAATATCAACTTAAGAGAAGATGTATTATGTATAGTTCAAAGGGTTATATTTTGATACACAAGTTGTGTTTAAAAAAATTACACAAACTTTCATATTATAAAATCTAAAACTTAAATCTCTAGCCTTAACACCCTAAAATCTAAATCTTAAACCCTAAACCCAAAACTCTAAATTCTAACCATAAACCTTATATTCTACACCCTACAACCTAAATCCCTAAACCACAATATAAATCTCTAAACCCTAAAATTAAAAGGCTTATTTAAACTTTAAGTTTAAGTTTACACAAATTTGTGTATTAAAGTATTTTCCTAATTCAAATATCAAATATATATTTAAACCATTTGTAAATAATATGTTGAATGTTAATGGGCGAAATTAACGCATTAAATAATTAAAAAATGCGAATGATTTTAAAAATTATATATATATCTTATACACTGGCAGTTTATTTTCAACCCTTGATCTTTTGTTTAATAAATACAAGTCTTAATCAGTTGGGCTAAGAACTACTTTAGGTTAAATCCTGCACCAACTTTGTTTTAGATTACGTTTTATTAATCTGAATTAATAATAAATAAGGTTTGAACCACTCACTTGCCGTATTCAAAGCCCCATTTTGAATCAAATCAAAATATCTGAATCCAGAAATTTCCAACCTTTTCATCTTCCTCCTTTATCCGTTCACCTTTAATTAATTGTCTGGATGGTTATGTCGTTAACCTCACATGCTAAAAGTCTTCGGTTTGAACACACTGGAACTGATTATAATTGAGTGACCTAGGCATCTTGATTAGATGGAATGGAATATGAATAATATCTTCATTTAACTATTTAATACATGTTTTTAACACTGTCCAATACTAATCTCATTTCAATGGCTATCCTTGGTTGAGAGTCCATCTTAGTAAGGGTATGTTATGAATAATTATTACTTTACGAATGAAACCAATGATCTTATACCAACCCACTCATAAGTTCTTCCGTCAAAGTACCTAACAGTATGGCGAACAAAACCCATACCGCCAATCTTCAGTTAACTAGTGCCCTCATCACTTTCAGTCAAATCATATGCTACTGCCTTAAGCACAACAGGACCAAAGGAAAAGAACATATGGAAAATAAAAGGGTAAATAAAATGGAAATGCAGGATCTTACCAAACCAATTACATATCAAGAATAATGCTGTCCCACCAGCATTCATTGAAGTTGGGTAGCATGTGTCGGAAGGTAAGCTGTATATGCCGTCACAGTAGTCAGTTTGTTGATGCAAAACAGACATCATGGACATGCATGAACTTATTAATAGAATACCTCTTAACTGGAAATCAGAACAATAAGAAAAACGGTAAGCATGTCGGGTCAAAAACTAACCTCCATAAACTCAAATCCAATCGAGAGGACCCAGAGAAGTGGCTGATTGCGGATTAAAATGGCCTTGCCCCACCAACCAAAGATGTGGGCTAGAACAAATTCATCAAATAGTGTTTCCTAGGAATGGTTTTTCCACAGGTAACAAAATTAGAATTGAGAAATATAAAACCACAGCAATTGCCTAAAGAAAGACAGACCCGAGCATGCATTAAAATAAATACCTAAAGAAAAAGAGGTGTGAAATAAAGGCCTCACTACAATACTTGTAACTATTGTGGCCAAATCATCACCTAAAGTTAAGGTGACATAAAAAAACTGATTATGCCACCACACCAACCATATTGGTGTGAGTTTGGTTTTATGCAATCTTTGTTTGTGTGACAAGAGTCTTGTACATGTAGCTACCCAGAAGATGATGTAAGAGTTTAGATTATGAAATAACATAGTATCTAATTCGAAAACACCCACTACAAAGTTCTTGTCACTCCATTTGGTAGCAAGAGAAGAAAGAGGCATCAAGGGAAAAAGTTTCAGTTAATGGTTGTGCCATATAACAAGTGCACCATTTTTGCTCAACTATTAGATTAAAACATGTTCGTCCCCAGTTCCCCACCAATCAGAGCCTAAGAACTCGAATGAAATCCTTTCCACTTGTTTTTATTAAAATGTTGCATTGAAGATGCTTCAGTGCTTTTAAGGCTGTGCCTAAAGTTGGTTAATAAGACAAGTTCTTTTAATGTTAGATCTGGTGTTTGAATTTATTGCATTTCACATTCACATAAGTAATTAATGCCTTCCTTTGGGTTTAATACTTTTAGTTCTAGTCCTTAGTCAGTTCTTTACGTATGTTCAGTAATATATGTTAGATTTTCTCTTAAATACTTTTAGTTCTAGTCAGCTCTTTAAGTATGTACAGTAATATATGCTAGATTTGTTCTTACTGTTAACCGAAAGATTGTCATTTTAGAAGTTCTCAAGTAAATATTACTAATGATTTATAATGTTGTTCTGCAGTGAGCAAGTTTGTATTGTTTAAACACTGAGAGCCTATGGAACCTAATGGTCATAGGAGATTGAGGAGAAAGGATCATCTAGTTCAAGAAAACGGAGATCCTAATTTACCTTGTTTTGCCAATGATTTAGATCCATGGACTGCATGGGCGTACAAGCCTCGTACTATTTCATTGTTATTTCTTGGTGCATGCTCTCTTATGTAAGTGCCCTGCTTAATATATACTTCCTCTTAGCATATACTCGACTGGAAATTCTGCATTTTTGTCCCTTTTTAGATTTGCAGACATCTTTTATATTGTTGATCACTTATCTTTCAATAACAGATAGTCTTCTTTTGTTGCTAGAATTTACATTTCCTGGTTTGAACATGTTTTTGCTGTGAATCATTTGGTTGCCATCTGGTTGCCTATGGGTCCTAATTTTGGAACTTGCCTCTGTTACATGTACTACGTACCAGACAGTGATATTGCATTAGAAAAGCTTAATTTTCAGTTTGAATTAGTTTTTGGGCTAATCGACCCCTATATATATTATTGATTCTACTACAGTGTTGGCAACTTGTTCAACAATGTCAAGGGTTGTGAGTAAGCAGATGGGATCCGCGTTTTAAAAAGGACACTATGGTCATAAAGGTCGTTGTAGATTATACAAGTTTTAAGAAAATCTCATGGGAATTTATATGTTTTGAATATTTTTATGAACTAATGTTATTCAGCTACAGTTGTTCTTTTTCATCTTCCACTTGGCACTTGTTAAAGTCACTGTTCTTGAAGGGAAACAATTGGTATTATCTATGAAAGCCTGATCATTATACAGTTTTCTTCAATTTAATCTGATGGTAGTTTCTCATTATTGTCTTCTGCCTGGTGCATCCGGTAACATGTTTTTAATCTGCATGTCTCACTGTTTAAATTCTGTTTGCTAGGTACATAGAAGAAATGAGAAAACCATAAATAACCTGAATATGTATTTTTTTTCTTTGTTTTTTAAGGAGAAACTTCTTTCTCTGCTTTAATATAAAACTATATCTCAATTCTTATATTATTACTCATTTGTTTAGTCTATATATGTTTTAACAGTTGGGCAAGTGGAGCCCTTGATCCTGAGAGCAACGAAACTGGTGATCTAGTGACATCTGTAAAAAGGTTTCTATTTGTTTCTAATGCTGTTTTAATGTGGTTGCTTTTTACTTGCTGACATATATTATCATCCGTGGGCACTTTTTATAGGGGGTATGGGCAATGATTGCAGTTTTTCTTGCTTATTGCTTGCTGCAGGCTCCTTCAACGTAAGTTATTCGATTGATTCTTTCTGTAGAACTTAATCCATTTTATTGTTACATGGATTCCTTACTCTTTTGTAGCAAAGTAGTTTAGTAGCTGATACAAATCCCCGTTACCCCTGAGAAAAAAATAATATTGTATTCATCGATGTTACAATTCTCTTGATTCTTCTGTAACCTTTTAGAAACAGAATTTTGACATTTCCTTCTCCAGAAGATATATATTATATGTATAGATAAAATATACTTGAACAATCAGAGGCTTTCTCGGTATAAGTCAAAATCTTGCTTTCAAGAATTATCAATGGCATTCAGTTGGTTTCTTTTAGGCTTAAAGGAAATATGTTGTATGTGGGGCCTCTATATTACGATGAGGGGAAAACTAACTCCTCTCTGTCATCATTATGTGCTTTTATTGTATATATGTCCACATTTTATTTCCCAAGTGGCTCTATTTGTTTCGATGTTTTGCATTTCAAACAAGGTTGAACCTTATAAAGGGGTGATGGGAGGTAGGTAGTGAGATTTGAAGTTGAAATATGTATTCAAAATTGCTATAAAGGCCCTTTGATCTGTCCTATACCAAAAATGGTTTTCATGGTGTCAAAATAATGCTGTTATGGTTGTGTTGGCTGGAGAAGATGGAGATGGAAATCTTTGAATTTGTTGATGGATGACTATGGAGTTTAATACTTTCTCCTTCCAAATCTTTGTTCTGTTAATCTGCATTCTTTTTTAGTTTTATTAGCGGACTGCTAGTTTTAAGCTCTTTACACTTAAAAGAAGTTACAATTCTTTGCAGGGTCCTTATTCGGCCACATCCGGCAATTTGGCGTTTAGTTCATGGGATGGCAGTTGTTTACCTTGTTGCACTCACCTTTTTGCTTTTTCAGGTTAGTTTCTTAATGCAGCTTTTATTTATTTATTTTCTTTATGTATATTGTAGTTTTATTTGTCAATTGCGAGAAATATATTTATTTATTTTATATATTAGGTGTTCATATTTGCTTTTGTCTCTAGTAGCTTTATTTATTTATTTACTTTTGTTGGTTAACATTATGTACTACACCTGGAGTCTTAATTGAAACACTTGGCTCTTGAGGAGTTTACTAAGCCAAGGAAGGGATTTAGCAGTCCATTGAGACAAGACATAGCGCAAGAGGAGTAGATTCTGGAAGCTTAGGCACCTATGGGGCATAGCGAGCTGTACTAAACTAGGCATTTGAGGAGAGAGGGATAGCTATTACATGTTATAGAATAGTATAGAAAAGAGTTGTCAGGGGGTAGCTGTACTAATCATACTTGTTAGCACAAACACTTGCCCTTTTCACAATTTAAAGCTTTGGTAATGTAAGATGTCATCGGTTAGTAGAAGTCACTTACCATTGCACATAGGAGCTGAGATGCAATACTTATAAACATCAAATACTCTCTCTACAGCACACACACATGAGAAAAGGTGAAATGCACATATATGCATGCGTAAAGGGTTGCAATAAATGATTAGTGATGGTTTCTCGCAATTATGTTTTTCAGACGCTCGATAATGCTAGACAATTCATGAAGTTTGGTGTTGGTACTGCTTTTGGCTCTGAAAGATAATTAGTCTTATATATGCTCAGCAGTTATTAAATCTATTGAATTTTCTTGATTATTATTTGCTTCTTCATGCAGAGCTTCCAGAACGATCCTACGGTGCTGATTGTCGCATTTATATTCCTGAAAATCCCTCTAACAGATTTAAGAATGTTTATGTACGGAGACAGGCCACATGTTTGGGCTGGAATACGCAAAATGCAAGACCAATTAAGTAAGATAATTTGTACACTACCCTAATGAAAGATGTAAGGGAAATGAATAACCTGTAAAGGATGAAAGGAAACCACTACAACCTCCCTAACTATATAACTCCACACGAGTACTTCAAAAAAAAATGAAAAGTCAAAGCAACATAACACCTTAAAGCTATAAGTCCCTACAGCTTACCCAAGAATTGAAACTCACATTAGACACCACAGTTAATGCAATGTGACAATCCACTTTCCTATAGAGAAAGTGATGTTCTACGTGATAATCTATCTACCACATAATAATTATCAAAATAGTTGCTTTATTATCTTTATAATTTTCAAAGCTACTGGTCATTTCAACCCTCAAAAAGAAAAGGTTTCCACGACTAGATAAAAAGATCCAAACTTTAAGCTGCCTCTCAAAAACTTCTTTTGAGAAGAGATTTTTTCCTAGGTCCATTACAGTAGATTTTAGCAGCAAGGACATTAAATATTTTCCACATAGAACCAAGATAAGAACACTTTTGATCGTTACATCAAAACCCATAATGGTGATATCAAGTTCAGTGAGTGTCTAAATCACTTTAAAACAGAATAATAGTTGGTAAATGGGCATTATGAGACTAAGAATTATGCTTGCATTATGTCTTAGAAAAACTCAAAATGCAAACAAAAAAATAAACCTGTGAAAGTAGCAAAGTAAACAGCTTTACCATGATATCTAAGCTTAAAGCAATCTCATACATAACATTAGCATCAAATCTAAGCAGACCATATAGAAAAGAACCCACCATAGAAAAATCACTAAAGAAAATGAAACTACGCAAATGACAACAAGTATTGATTCCACCCGCCCTATATAAAAGAACAAATGCATATTCCTTTCTGATGCAGGAAAAAATAAGTAATCACAAATCACTTTCCAGTTTCCATATAGAAAATCAACAAATCCCAAGTCGTAAAAAAAGAGAGAGCTTTCGAGAAAAAGTAAGAACTTTGTTTACATGCAGATCATAGTTCAAAAAATAAATAAAACCCATTAATCCTATATAGTTGTTAAGACTTTCTTATTATTTTTTATGAAGAAAAATAGAAATACTGTAGGGTTTTAAAACAAATAACAGCTTGAAACTTTAAGCTGGAAGTTTAAAGAAGAAAAATAATGTAGTCTACTGTGATTCAAGAATAAAAAACAGCTGATTTACAATTAAGCTAATCAGGAAAAATAGATTGTGCTGAAGAAGAAGAAAAAATAGATAAATCTCAAAAAGTTACATTGCATGTCATTAGAATAGCATTAGAAAAAAAAGGAGAAAAAAGGAAAAATAAATCTCATTCTCAGAAGAAGGGGAAGGAGAAGAAGAATACTCACAGTGGATTATTGAAAAATGCAGATTTGTGAACTGAAGAAGAAGAAGACGAGGGGGGGAAACAATAGTACAAAAAGATGGAGTATTATTATGATTATTATTAGTAATAAGGAAATGATTGAATAAGTTTTCAAAAAAAAGGAAATGATTGAATAAATTATATACAAGGAAAGGCGAAATGAGATACAGGGAAAAAGTAGGCCTAAAAAGGCAAGCTCATTTTAGCCCATTGAGAGAGGTTTTAAAAAATATAAAAAAAGAAAGGATATTTTGTTCAGTTTGAGGTTCAGGTCAGGAGGTGGTGGAAGACTGTAGAGTGGATATAGACCTTCCCTGAAGCGAGCCGAAGATTTCAGCCGTCGGATCCCTTCCCTCTTTGGCACCCAGCCCCAAAAGACGAAGACGAAACCAAAGAAGGACGAAGAAGGGGTGGTGGTGGGTTTATTCGACAGCAACGGCGGGAATAAAGAAAATCTTAGTAATGAAGGAAGAGGGAAGGGGAGTGTACTTGGTTGGTGTTGGTCAAAGACAGATTTGAGTTGAGAATGAGATACGGAAACGGTGGGCGTTATGACTTGTGACTAATGAGAATATGACTGTGACTGTGACTATGAATCATATACTAATATATATTTTTCCTTCTATCTTTCATTTTTCTTAGATTTAAGTGGTAAATAAATGTTTAAACTATATACTCTTTTTTAATAGGTGCTTAAATATTGTTATGGGCTAAATAAGTATTTAATTTTTTTAACGTTAGTCAAATAGATGTTCCGTCATTATTGTTTGTTAATTTTTACCGTTAACTTTCTTTATTTGACACGTGTCATCTTCTTAAAATTTTGAAATTATATTTATAAATAAATAAAAATTAATAAAATAAAATAATCCCAAATTTTAAAATCCCTAACACCCAAAACCTAAATCCCGATTTGACTTAATTTCATCATCGATTGCCACTTTGTCGCCCATCACATCCATCGTTGGACCATCACAACCATTTACCCCACCATCTCATTGCCAAAAATCGAATGACATCGTGCGAAACGCTGAAATAGTCGAATGGTTCATTCGAATAATTCACGATGAACGACAACATAACGGATGATGAACAGTGCGTAGGTCGTTTGCGAGGGGAGGGCACTTTATTACGTCGCTAAAAACGCGACCAATGCTGGTGGGAGTGACCAAATTTGGGGTTTAGGGATTTGGGGACTATTTTAGAATTATTTGAAAATTTCAGGATATTTTAAAAATTCAAATTTATTTTTTTAAAAAATAAAATTCAGAAAATGTTTAATGATGCCACATGTCATGTTTTTATTGGCTAACATAATTTTTTAACGACTATTAACGGCAAGACACCTAAATGGAAACTTTGAAAATGTTAGGCACCTATTTGGCCCAAAAAATACTTTGGACACCTATCTGAAAAAAAGGTATAGTTTTAGCACCTATTTGCCACTTAAGCCTTTTTCTTATTATAATGTCTAGCTCTCTAAATTAATTGGAGTAAAACCCGGCAAGAAAAAAACAAAATGTTATATTTTGTGTTATTTGAGTTTGATTATTTGAGTAATTCAAATCAATAGGTTTTCAGGGATGGTAAGCAGATGGATTAGGACGATTTTTAGCCGTGTAACGACCCGCAATTTAAGTTTGATTTAGGTATAGAATTCAAGTTCGGTATTTAAATAAAAAAGATGAGAATTGTTGACCAATTTGTAGAAGAGTTCAAGATAAGGGCCTTGAGTGTGATTTACCCATGTAGGGCTTGAAAGACACTTTATTTGAAATAAAGTGGGTTTGAGGAAGGAGAAATCTAATTTTTCTTCTCTCTTTCCTTTTTCCCTTTTTCTCTTTCTTTCTCTCATCTTCCTTTATTTTTGTTCTCTTAAGTTTTCATGCTCGATCCATCACCATACGAGCTGTCGTGCACTACACAGGCATCGCCAAAATGTTCCTCTTGTCGTGAGGAGCCGACCGATGGTCGTGGCGTCGCCGTTGGAGTTACGATGGAGGAGGATGAATAGAAAAAAGTTTCGAACGTGCTAGAGGAGAGAATTCAAGCGGCCAAAATAGGATTTAGAAGCCACCAATGTCGGAACAAACATAAGTAAAACTCGCCGCTACAGTTTAACTACCGGAAGATGACCCACTCGCCCCTACGTGCCATTAGTGAAGTAGACGTAGATCTGCCCAAGCGGGTACAACATGCTGCGGTGCACCGCGCCACACCGAAGCATGCACACCGAGTGCAAGTGCTCTCGCCTACACTGGAGCGTGCCCCGTGAGTGCACCGAAGCTACAGTGCTCTACGTCGTACAGGATCGCCCAACGCCCTTTGACCCTCGCCCAACATTGATCGAACGTTAACTTTTTTTCATGGAACCTACCCTAGGGTTTATCGACGTTATGAGTTTGTTGGCACAATTCATTTCTCTAAATTCGAACATGGTAAGCTATTTTTACGCATTTTACCTCGTGGATTAGTTAGTGGAATAGGTTAATTAATATTTGTGGTATTCATATAATTATGAGGTTTGTTCGGGATCAAATATCAGATCAAATGAAGCGTTTGATGAGCTCGAGTATGGATTTATCGATAATCTCTTAAGGTTAGTACACCTCGAACTCCTATTGCTTCATGAGCATCATAAATGTGATTGATTTGCATGTTAGTATCTGCAAAATATGTAGATGATGAATATGCATGTGTGGAGACTGATAGTATGAGACTCGGTATTTATGAGATGCATGATGATGTTATAGATATGATAGGACTTATGGAGGCTTTAGAGACTGTGTAGGGTCGTTTGAGATGTTCGTATGATTATTTGATGATTGTTTGTTTGATTGAAATAATTGTGATACCTTGTATGCTTGTTCGAATAGATTGATGAGATTTGATGAGAATTATGCTTATAGGTTAAATACTCGATTAAATGATTAAGAAGGCGATAATTAATATTAATTGGCTGAATATGTTAGTAAACAAACCCTAATGACTTTCATAAGCTTTAGGGATCGAATAAAGCGTGGTAATATCGTAATTTAAGGGAATTGTACGAACCCGTTAATAGGGTATCAGTACAAGGTTTGGCCGTACCGATACGCGATTGGGAATCGTATTGATATAGGTCGACCCGTATCGGTACTTGTAGAAATCTAGGATTTCTAGTAAGCAATATCTGTATCGGTACATGTATGAGTACCGGTACCCAGGGGTACCGTATCGATACTTGAGTTCGAGTACCGATATCCATCGAATTGAATAATTAATAATGCTAATAAAAAGATGGAAATTAACGTGGGATGATAATGATACAATATGGGTTAATAAAGATAATTAATGAGGATGATTAATGTACACTTTCATAATATATTAACAAGTTGGTAAACTGAAATGGGTGGCTTGATAATTGATAGAAACCATAGAGTTTGGTAACCGTGTAAATGTTGTGTGTTGTGTGGTAACGTGTCCATGTTGTGTGTTGTTTGGACTCTCGATTGGTTGTGTCATCTTTGATCGATGGGATGCAGATACCTAAGGAGAAAGTGTTGCAACACTATGGTTATAGATGCCGAATATACATTCTTGAAGTTGTGTAGCACCATGTCTAATTCGAAGATGCTCAACAAGAGATTTCGAGCATGGCTGTACGTTCTCAAAACTGTGTGGCATCGAGTCTCACCCAAAGAGTGTACGTTTTCGAAACTGTGTGGCACCAGGCCTCACTCAGAGTGTACGTTCTCGAAGCTATGTGGCACTAGGCCTCACTCCAAGTTTGTGGTTATGACTTCGTGTGCTTTAGCTCAAATGATCTGGTGTGATCCCGAGTATGGTTGGGCCTTGTGAGCCATGTATGATGTTTTGCTATGTTGAGAGCATGTGTTTAGGCAATTAGTAGTAGCGCCACATGTTTATTTATCTCTCATTTTTGTTCGTACTAGCTTGCATGCTTATGTTTGTGATTAGCATGAAGTATAACAGAGTAGAAGTGTATCACTGAGCTTTGTAAGCTCAGTGCTCGGAATCATTGTTTTTGTGCGTAGGTTGATTGTCGGATCAATGAGCATCATCAGTATAGGATTCTAGCATGTAGGGTTTTTTTAGAGTACAATACTTGTGTTTAGTGGTCTGTGTATTCATAGGACCTTATGTGCTGGAGTCTGTAATGCTTATTTTTGAAATTGTATTAATCAAATCGAATGTTCAAATATTTCAAATTTAAATTGAAGCTCCTTTGTACCGTTTTGATTATTTAACTATATTTTCAACTATTGGCTTTAAATGTTTTTGAGAAATACCTTGTTGAGCTAAACCTAGATTGAGAAATTTTATGGAGTCTGTAATCCTTATTTTTGAAATTGTATTAATCAAACTCGATCCAAGTTCAACATATTTTATCTTGTACCCGATCCGATATAATAAAAACATAATTTGACACCAATCAGATCCCAAAATTTTATAAAAATCCGATTAAATATGACCGGTCCTAGAAAAAAATTACTATAATATAATATAACTCATTATAAACAATCCAGATCAGGTCGGGGAATTTCCACTCCGAACTCAAACACAGCCTGGCTCAAACTTTTTCAAAATTCGACCTGACCTGAAACTTAAAATTCAAAAGAAAATTAATCCTGCCAAATTGGGTCAAATCAAAATCTGCCAGATCCGAGTTTTTTTGCAATCCCTATTGGTTTTTAAGTTCGAGTCCAGTATAAATTTTGTCAACCAAAAATAAAATTAAAATTTACTATTTTGTGATTTAGTCCTTGATTTCCTTTTTACAATTCTTCATTCATTTTAAGTCAACTTTTACCCAAATTTTAACAACATGCTTAAACCACTCTAGAATACATACGTCTTCAATTCTTCTATTTAAAAACAAATTACCTATATTTTATAATTTAGTCTATTGATTTTGTATGATTCTCTCATATCTTCAAAATCTTTTTTGTTTTAAGACTATTTTTAACCAAATTTAAATTACGTGTTCTACTATCACTATAAGATATTTAATTATTTATGCAACTTCAATTCACATTTTAACAATAAATTTAATTTTTATAATTTAGTCCATAAACTTTACATTTCATACAATTATGTTGTTTAACCGTAAAATATGAACAACATATTTATGTAATTTTATTGAGTCTGTTTAGTTAAAAAATTATTTTCATGATTAAGAGATATTATGTTCAAATCTTAAATAATGTAATTTTAGTTATAATTTTAATTTTAATTAATAATTACTTTATTTACATACAAACTAAAATAGGAATACATAATCAATATATATATAATCAAAACAAATTGAAATTTTTTATAATATTATAAACAAAGTAGTTGTTAAAAAATAAAATAATGTAAATATTTTAATTTGTAATGTAAATATTTTAAACAAAGTAGTTGTTAACAAAAGTAATGTAAATATTTTAATTTGTAAAAAATAAAGTAAATAAGTTATATTCCTTCTAAAACCCAACGAGTGATCTTAGTGAAAAAGTGGATGATGTTCATCCTATGTAGACATGGGTTAAATTTCTTTGTCTACAAGGTGTGTATTTTCAAATGGTTAAGAATATGTATGAACAGATACTACTTTTTAATCACCTTTAGACTATTCAAAAAAATGTATTCTTTTTAATAGAACTTTAGCACTAGATCTCTTATTTATTAAAACAAATTGTTAACAAAAACTGTTTCTTCATATTGTGTATAAATTAATAATATTTGAAGTTAATAAGATTAACTAAAAAATTATTGTATGAATTTAAAACAGGCGACGCACACCGGTGCACACCACTAACGCAACACATCGCTGCTCATCAATAACTTTTAGTGATTTTTTAATAATTATTAAAAAATTATAGAATCGAAATGCAATTAATCATAGCTTTTTTTTAATAGTATAAAGGTAGTTACAATGTAGTATCTGTTCATAGATATTCTTAACCTTTTGACAATGCGCATACACCTTGTAGACAAAGCGATTTGAACTCATGTCTCCTAGGATGAGTATCATCCGCTTTTCCACTGAGACACTTTGTTGGAATATGATTGAATAATTTGGTCATCCATAATTAAAATCATAGTTAAAATATTAAATTAGAATATGATTGAATAATTTTATGTAAAAAAAATAAGGGTAAACTATAACAGAGGTCACTCAGTTATGAGTATGATTATATTTGGGTCACCCAGTTATTGAAAGTTACATTTGAATCACTAAATTATAGGTAAGATTATATTTAGGTCACTCAATTATTAAAAGTTATATTTAGTTCAGTTAATTATAAATGACCAAATGTAACATCATCTATAGTTGAGTGACCTATGTTGTAGTTTACCCAAAAAATAAAAAGGGAAAAGGAGTCGAATTTCATTAATCTTATTCTCTGTCTCTCATTTTTCTTCTCTTGTTTACGGACTCTTTTTTCTCAAAAACCCTACTCTTTCTTTTATTTATGCTTGGTTCACAGAAAAAAAATGTTTTAGGGCGATTTAGTAGTACTTACTCATTGTCTCCTTGTCCATTTTCTTTTAAGGATTTCATTTTTAATTGATTTTGTTATAAAAAGCGACAGTTTTAGGAAATTTTGTTTATAAAACGTAGACCTTATATTCTTTGTTGAATTCTAGATCAAAGGGTCATTTTTTTTTGCCATGTTTAGTAAAGAGCGGTTTAAGCTAAAATTAAAAGTTTGAGCTACAATTAGAGATTTGACCGGTCAAATTTGTTAATTTGAATGTTTGGTAAAGAGCGGATTGAAACAACGGATTGGTATGAAACCTCTAATTTTAAAAAAGCTGCTAATATGAGCTTTTTGAAATGAGAGGTTTTGACATAAGAGTTATAAAGACCCTTTTACCCTTAACAATTACAAAAAAATCTCCAAATAACTTAAATTAATATTTTCTATTTTAATTCTTCAACCTCACGTATTTACAGTGTGATATTTGTAAACTAATACTTTTTTCCTTTTTATTCTCCCACATTTATATTTGTATTTAAATTTAATAATTAATTAAATTGTATTAAAAATAATTATATAAATAATAAATTAATATATAGATCCTTCAAATATGCTTAGTAATGGTATATTAAAAATTATTTTTCATATTCTAATTAATATTAATAGATTCAAAATATTGATAACTAATAAACTATTCAAACAAGTCTCGCATATAATCATATCCTTATATGTTATGTTGCTTGTTTAAATAATCAAACAGCTATCAACTATCAGTTAATTTTACCAAACACTTTTATACAATCTGCTAGTCAAATAAGCTAATGCAATTAACTATCAGCTAATATAATCCGCTATCAGCTATCCGCTAATTGTCAAACATTGCCTTTATCTATTTTACTATTGGCAGAAGAGGAGTTCCCTTTATTAAAATTCTATTTCTATTTATTTTTGTTTTTAACTAGTCGGGTGCTCTTTTACTTTAAAAAATTATACAATTACCTCATGAAGAATTAGCTGCACCCACAAAATAATATAAAGACTAATGTTACTCATATAAAAACGGCCATTAGGGATTTCAACTCAAAGCTTCAGAAAAATCGTATAAAATAAAGATGATGGAGATGACGGAGAATTTGATCATATTATTTTAAAATAAAGATTAAAAATAATATAAAACAAAAATATGAGAGGTTATTTAACCTAAATTTTAATTTTGTTTTGAATAATTCTTAATTGCATCTTGAATTCTTTAAATTCAGGTTTTTAATTATTATTTAAGAATCATTAAAAATAATTGTGTATTATAGTATGTTACATTAGTAGTGTACAGCGTGTGCGTCACACGTTTTATAATTTTTTAAATTTACGTTGTTCCACGAATTGAACCCAAAAAATATATTAAAAATTAGTATTCAACCAACAAATTCATATTGCATAAATGATAAGAAAACATGTTTAATTAAGAATATTTTATAACTAAAATAAAAATACTTGATGACTAAATATACTAGGGGTTCATAAAAATTCAAAGCGATATACCGTATTTAAAATATTTTATAACTTAAAATCCTAGCCCTTTTTTATTTTTCTTTCAACCATAACCGTTTGCTTCTTTTTTTTTATTTTTTTGTTTAATCAGCGGCGACATTAATTTTTGTATTAGTTGTCGACCGTCGATGATTCATATTTTATTTGTTTTATTTTTTTCCGCACATTTTGTTGTGTTTTTCTCTGCCTATGTAGCACGTTTTTCATGCCTTTATGTCACGTTTCTATGGTTACTTTTGCAGGTTTTTGGTGTTTGTACAGTGACCCTCGCAGCGCTTGTTTTTTATTTGTGTTTGTCGATGGCCACGTAAAATTTGATTTCCTTTTGGGTTGTTTGTCTATGTAATCTATAACGAATTGTCGTTTTTTGATAATATACATAAAATATTGTTGCCGTTTTTAGGATTTCATCTAGTTCGCATTTTGACAATTAAACATTGCTCAACAAAACAGCAAAGTATTATTAAATAAATATATATATATATTGGTAAAAGAATTTTCTATTTTTCAATTTAAGTTTTGAGTTGTATTTTGACATATAAAATGTGTAAGAAAAATTAAATAACACTCCTTATTTAAATTAAAAATTTAAAATCCTAAACTTTGACGTTAAATTCTAAATTTAAAAGACAAATCTTAAACCTTAATCTATAACGATAAACTCTAAATTCTAAATTTTAAACCATAAAATCTAAACACCTAATTCTCAAATTATAAAACCTAAAATAAATAAGCTTAGCTAAATGTGCATCAAAGATTTTATTAAATAATTTAGAAATGAAGATTTAGTTATTAAAAGGATTATATAATTTTTTACACAATTCATATATAAAATACAACTCTTAAAATATTATAACCTACCGAATGAATGTGTTATATAAGATGTCAAAAAAAGTGCTATGTAGGACAGAAGTGTAACATTAATTAGAGATTAGTACTATATCCTTGAATAATTTAGCAAGTGGTGTGAACAAATAAAAAAATTGCTAAATTTAAGACCAAAAGTACAGCAAAGACAATCTAAAAATTCTGCAGCACTCAGTTTTCTGACTTAAATTTCCTCGCTAATACCTGCCAAAACCAAATCTGAATTTAATGAAACCCCAAAAATTTGCTGGTAAGGACATACTCTGGAATGCATTTCCCCAGCCAGCCTGTCTCATTCATGCTCACGTACCCCATACTAGAATTTGTCTCTCCTTGTACTTTAAAAATCATATTAAAATTTCTAAATAAATATAAACACAACATGGACAAGATACCACATAGAAATAATATAAATTATATCAAAACGACATGAAAATGCAATGATTATAAGAAAAATATCTATCACTGATGGTGGAAACGAAAAGTTTTCATAACGCCTTAGTTTAAGGGTTTAATCGTATAAGCTTAGAATTTTAAATTTATAGTTAGAATTTAAAGTTTAGATATTAAGGTTTAAGTTTTAAGATAATATGGTTAGGGATTTAAGTTTTAACTTATTAACCCTAAATTTTAACCATAGACTTTAAATTCTAACATCATCCCCTAAATAAACTCCTACACTTAAACACCTAAACATTAAACCCTAAATAAAATCCCTAAGCCTTAAAACTAAAGCGCTTGTGAAAATTCTATTTCCATGGCTTTACATGGAATAATCACCCATGATTATAATCATAGATGTATCAAAAGTTTTTTTTTTTTTTTTGAATAGTGAATATATCAAAACTTAAATAAATGACTTTTTTAACATAATAAATATAATCCTTCAAATACAATTATAACACAAATAGATAACGCCATTAAAAATATAACACAATACAAATTTTTTAATGAAAGACGATGTAAAATTCGATGGCCTTCATTTATTGAGCACAACAAAAAACCAAACAAGTAACATCCTGCAAGACAACGGTTCTCTGTAGCCAAATTTAGCTTCAATAGCTTGTGCAGCTTTTATTGTATGTAAATTTGCAGGATCCGAAGAAGAAAAAAAGTAAACATCAGATAAATACTTTAATTAGAAGTTCTTTCACGGTGGCAACTTACTCTTACTTATGAACCATAATCTAATCTCGAAATTTAAATCAAAATGATCCCAAGTCTAAAATTGAACATAATTCAAGATAATATGAACGATCTAAACTCCAAATGACATTCAAAATGATCCAAGTCTAAGATTGACCGACCCAATAAACAAGCCTACCTAATATATGAACCTGTTTCGTTCAACAGGTGCCAGGTGAAGTGATTCAAGGAATGTGTTTTTTTTTTTCTACTTTCCCATGTAATTTATTCAACCTCTCTAGTTTCAGGAGGCATGAAAATCAAAATTCAAAAAAACTTGTCTAAAAGAAAGTAATCCTCGCACAAACAGCCACAGATAGCCAACCAAAAAACAAAAGCAAAAACCAGGAATTACACTTGAAGTCATTGCTTGCCAGAACTTACATAAAAGGCCTAATAGGTATAGCCCTTAACAAACATGCCTTTCTTGGCGTCTTCACTTTCACCCTCGGCTGAGTATTTTCCGAGTTGAGCCAGAGAATTTGCCTTTGCACGCACCAAAAGAGCCCTCTGGGCAGCTTCAACATTCTCAGGACGTCCTTGCCATGTCTTGAGCACAGTGTTCTGCAATGCACGAGCGTATGAGAATGAAACGTGCCACGGGTTGGGGCTTTGGTTCATCGCGTGCAGGTTCAACGTGGCTTCCATCTCGGACTGTCCTCCAGACAAAAACTGCAAGATTAACAAAATGCATGCACCTTTTTATTAATCAAAGCTTCTCCAAATGTATCAAATGTGTATAGCACAGAATAAAAGAATAGATCAAACATGCTTTTAAGAATCAAGATGTAACTGAATTCTGAATTATAAATTAAAGTTCCATCGGTTGATGTTTTTTTTCTTCTTTAGTTTCCTTTTTTCTCTTTTCTTCATTTCTTCTTTTTTTGAAAAATAAAAATGAAAAGAAAAAACATCAAACAAATGGAGCCTAGAAGTGAATAAGGGTTTTTAGGTACCATGATTCCCGGAACTGATGGTGGAACTCTCCTTTTCAGCATAGTGAGCGTATATTTGGCAATAGTCTCAGGAGAAGCCTTCTCTTTGTGTTCAGCTCCCGGGGTTACCATGCTAGGCTTGAGTAAGATACCCTCAAATATAACATTGTTCTCAGCCAGGTAGTAAAAGACTTCTGCCCAGACTTTCTCAGCTACTTCAAGGGTCCTCTCAATAGGGTGGTCACCATCAAGAAGAATCTCAGGTTCCACAATTGGCACAAGACCATTGTCCTGGATATTAGTTCACATTAACAAACGATTGAGCTCTATATGAAAACCAACTACAGGATAACATAAGAGCAAGTACCAGATAAGCTAGCCAAGACAACATAAACTCATGCCAGAATTTGAGAAGAAAGTTGAAAATTAATCTAATTTCCATTCACAGAATTTCAAGAACTTCGATTGAGTAGGGAAACAATGAGCCTTGCATTTGTTTTAGCAAGTTATAAGAAACTGATAAAATCTATCAATACCTGAGAAATGGCAGCATAACGTGCAAGTCCCCATGCAGCTTCCTTGACAGCCAGAGCAGAAGGACCACAAGGAATGCTGACGACTGTTCTCCTGAATATTTTAATGAACACACCATTTCATGAATAAGAATTGCAATACATATATGTGTATACATATATATTGTATAAACCAAACAGAAATTTGATTTGAACTTCGTAAGGCACAAGTTTACATAAAATTGACTTACCACTTGGCAAACCGAGCACCTTGTTTGTAGTACTCGGCCGATCTTGATGACAATCCATCCAAGCCTTGACACCAAGATTCGTTGTTTGATCCAGGTAGAGGAACCAACCCCTAAAACACGGGAAAGTAAAGGTTTAATTAACGAGTACCAACAAAAAGAATTCTCAAGGCGTATAAATGAGGAAACTCAGCAGTGTCACCTTATCTACTTTGATGCCAGGCACAATTTTCTGGTCATGCAAGACATCAACAAACTTCTTCCCATCTGTTGTCGACTGGTAAAGTGTTTCTTCAAAAAGAATGGCACCCGAAATATATTCTCCGAGGCCAGGAGTTGTGAGCAGAAGCTGTCTGTAAGCCTGGCGGTTGGGTTCGGTGTTGTCTAAGCCAATAGAAGATAATCTCTTCCCACATGTTGCATTCGATTCGTCAATTGCCAGGATTCCACGACCAGGGGAAGCAATAGTTTTCTACACCAAGAGAGAAACAGATAAAAATAAATTCATCAGAGTCTCCTTCATCAGCCCACAAAATTTCTCATGATTCTCCATTAATGAATTTGAATTATGATTGCAAATCGGTCAACGGCCTTAATCACAGATGCAAATGTGACGAATATTTTTGTGATTAATAGCGGTAAATATCAACAGTTAACATAGAAGGTTAAATAGTAGCAAATCCATGTCTCCATCAAGCATCGATGAAAAATAGCATGCTATAATCTCAGACGGCAACCAATTTACAAGTAAAAACTAAATTCAGATTTACAGATCAAGAAAAACGATTGTATATAAGCTGATCTTAATCTTTTCACGACAACCGATCTATCTTTAGCCAACAAAAGAACTAACAAAACGTCATACGAAATAATCTTCCAAAATTTGGAAAGGAAAACAAAAGGGAAATGAATGAAAACACTAACGGCGGTTTTGATGAGTTCGTCGGTGTAAGCGCCGGCACGGATCGGGAGTGAGACTCTGCGAGTGGCGAGCCGAGTTGACGAGCCAGATCGTTGAGAGAAAGACTGCTGACCGCCGATCCAAGTGGACGACGGCGCGTTGAGCTTGGCAAAACTGACACAAGCCATGGTGGTGGTGATGCGGCGGCGACGAGGACGACAAGTGGGGAAAGAGACAGAAAGGGGAGTTCGATTATTACAAGGGAGAGGGCAGTTGGGTTAGGTGAGGGAGAGGCTTTAGGAGTTTCTGTTGTGAATTGAGTCACGTTTGGGCTGTCGCTTTTATATATTGTTTCGGCCTAGGGAAATACGGAGGTGGGGAGTTGAACGTCTACAATGAGACAGAAACACGCGGCGTTACCAAACAATCCTTACAAATCAGAGGATTACTAGATTGCCCATTCTGAATTTACGATTTCGGCCTTTGTCCTTTTTATTTAAAGGGTAAAGTTTACAAATGGTCACTAAACTTTGATTAATTATTCAATTTGGCAATCAAACTTTCAATTGTTTTAATATTACTATTAAACTTTTAGTTTTGCTCCAATTTGGCCACAGATCCGTTAACAACCATTAAAAGGGTGAGTGTTTATAATATTTTGGTGGTTTAAGGGTTTAGGGTTCTGAGTTTTGGGTTAAATTATTTTTAATTAAAAATAGGGCAAACTTGAAATAATGTGTAAATAATAAGGGTTAAATTTATTATTTCTTTAGAATTAAAACTAAATTGTTTGAAAGTGCAAACGTGAAGGACTAAATGTGTTATTACACAAAATATTTTAACAATCACGTCACCCTTTTAAAGGATGTTAACTGGCCAGTGGCCAAATTAGAGCAAAACTACAAGCTTAATAATAGCATTGAAACAATTGGAGGTTTGGTTATCAAATTAAATAATTGATCAAAGTTTAGTGACCATTTGTGAACTTTATCTTTATTTAAATTCAAATTAATAATTACAACTATAAGCAATCATTTATCAAATAGCATATTTAATTAAACAATTAAATTGATTCAAAGTAAACTAATTTAAAAAAATGGTACATAATATATACATAATAAAACTTAAATATTTAGATTTTCAAAAATGTAAACATTTATATTGATCCAGTTTAAAATAATCGTTTTTAAAAGAATAATACATCATTTTTACCGAAAATAAATATCTTTCAAAGTTTTTTTTAAACATATCTTTATTTTTTAAAATAAAATTTAATTGATTAAGTTTAGTTTGGTTAGTATTGTTGTTGGTACAATATATATGAGCACGTAGTTCATACATGTTCAAATGTTTAATATATTTTGGTGGGAAGGGGTCCAACTGACCGAGTAGTATAGATATTATATCGTAAAAACTTTAACTAATTTTTTTGTTTTATGGGTAATTTTATCCTTGTAATAATCACAAATCAGCAATATTGCCCTTTTTTAATTGCATTAATTTAGCACTCGTAGTTTTCCAAAAACAACAATATTGTTCATCCTTTTCAATTTCATCAATTTAGCTCTCGAATTCTTGAATTATATCAATATCTCCCTTTGAACGTCATTAATTTACAAAGTCGTTAAATTCTATGCATATGGTCGATATCTGCTTCCACATTAGTCGTTATCGTCAATAAATCAAATAGTTTTAAAATAATTTTAAAATATGTTAGCAATTGAGCCACACATTATATGTGTATAGTACATATACTGTAATGAAATAGATTATATAACAGTATCACATTTTGAAATATTAAGTCGATAAATAATTATAGGTAAAGTGGTAAAAGATTTTTACACAAAACATATTGGTCTTTCGTTTGTGTTTATGTATTACTTTTGACTGCGCTATTTAAAGCTTATATAAGTATAAAAAATAAAAATACTCTTATAATAATAATATTAATTGATCGTTAACATACGAGTATTTTAATTATTTTCTTAATAAGTTGATATTTAATTAATTCGTGACATTAATTCAATCATGAGATTTAAGAATAATATAAATATAGATATTTTGTTTAAGCTTAAATTGTATAAATGTGTAAATATTAATATAAAAGCATGCTTTTAGTAATTTATTATTTTTAAATAGAGAAATAAAAAATGACAATTTTAATAGTTTTGGGTTATATTTTGAAAATTCATGCCGAAAGAAAAGAAATGGGAGATTATGGATTTGATTAGGCATTGCCACTGGTATGAGAAGGAGCTATGTTGGCCACTTTCGATTTAAAGAGAATGATAGAATTGAACAAAGTTTGTTTTTACATGGGTAAATTGTATATATATATATATATTTGAATTATATATTTTTGAATTATATATATATATATATATATATTTGAAGTTTTTTAAAAATATAATTAAATTAAAATAATATGTAAATATTAAGAGTTAAATTTTTAAGAATCAATATCAAATTGATACGATGTATACATATTGAGGGTGAACTATGCATGTTACAATAATAACAACACTAATAAAATTAAGACTCAATCTATAAAAATTTTAACATTTTGATCAGTGGTGGATCCACTTTTAACATAGGGTAGGCACGTGTCCATTATGAAATCTAAATATTTTTCTTATTAATTATCTATTTTATTGATTGTGCTCACCATGAACTTTTATTTGTCTCCACTCACATATAAATTATAATAAAAAACTGACTAAAGATATTCATAAGTAGTATCTTATTGATTTCAAGAGCTCAATTATTATTTAAATTTTGTTCTACAAAGTTCAAGACCTTTGTTTTTTCTCTTGCAACTATAGCAATACAAGTAGGGATAGAATAATTAAATTTTAGTGAATTTATGCTTACCTTTTCTTTTTTTAATTTTGGGTTTTGAGTTAGAGATTAAATTAATTGATAGTAAAAGTAGAAATATGACTTTAAGAATTAATGATTCTTTATATTAATTTCGTAGAATCAATTTAACAAAAGCGTTCATTTTTGTCCTTGCTTTTATTGATTGAATATAAATTGATAATAGACACAAATTATATTTTTCGAATCTGCTCTAGTATTGTAGGTATTGTATACCACATTGTTTTGTGTGAATAGTACGCTTTCATCGCCTTTGTTACGTAGGATTGTACTTAATTTCCATGGGGGAAGCAAATGTTTGGATAAAAAAATGCTATATATGTCATCTTTGTAAGTTGTAACAGAATACATTGTTTTTTGCTTTTTAAATAAACTTTAAATTATATAAGTATTAATCACAATGGCGAATCCACCATATAGTCAGGGAGGGTAAGTTATTTAAATCGTTATTTTATAATTCAGTAATGTTTACATTAATAATTTATTACACAGTTCTAAAATAAAACATTGTTAACTTATTTGTACTCAGACATTTATATTTACAAACATATAAATAATTATGTTCGTAAAAATTAAAAAAAAAATCAAACCTGAATTACTCAATAATAAACTAATCAAATTCAAACTGATTTTGGCCGTCATATTTATGCATCAGAATATGTATTTTTATATGCCTATATGATATGATATTTAAATTTTATTAAATCTAGAGCTATGAAACAATAGTCGACAGTAGAGCCTTTTAAATTGTATAGGTGAGTTATGAATGCAGCAATTTCGGGAAGATGCCTCTACCATTTCAGCACTTTTTACCTCTATGTATGTATCGAGCGAGTGTAACGTACAACAAGTTTAGGGTACGATTAAAAAACGACAAATTTTAAAATTTATTTAAAAATTTAAAATATTAAAATTTTAGATAATATTTTAAGTTATTTTTTTGAGATTTTTTACAAGTATCGATACTTACAAAACAAGTATCAATACTTTATCTAAGAACTTAAAATGTTATAGAAAAAAACTAGTATCAATATTATCGATACTTGTCAAATTTCACAAAAAAAACCTAAAATGTTATATAAAAGTCTAACATTTTAAGTTCTTATACAAATTTTGAAACTTATCGTTTTTTAGCCGCACTCTAGAGCTGTTACACCATAGACTCACCCCTATGTATCCGATTATATTATAGGGTAAACTACACTGATAGTCACCGAATTTTTACAGCGCTTTTAATATAATCATTAACTTTTAAAACTTTTATTATAATCACTCAACCTTTAATTTATTTTCCTTATGATCACAGCCGTCAGTTTCATTAAAAAAAATCTGAAGCGTCACGTTAACATTTTTTAAAAGTTGTCGTTAATATTTTCTCTCTCACATTTCCTTTTTCTTTCTTTCCCGCATATCCAGTAAGTTAAATTTTATAGTTTTAACACTGATAAATCCAGAGAAGACTAAGGAAGAATTTCGGGATGCAGCTAAGAACAATGGTTGTTCAAAGATTTTATGGATGGCATGGGCCTCGAGATGCTTGCAGAACAGGTGAAGCTTTATTTCCATGTAATGCCTGCATTTTGGCTGCTAATATTTGTGTTAAGCAAAGTATCTTCCATATGAACCCCAAAACTTTTATTCGGTTGGAGCTGCATTCTTTATGCGGAACAACATATGTTTATGTATACGCTTACAAAACCACGGTAACATGACAAGTTTAAGATGCTAAGCAATGAAGGGATCGGAAAATCCTGCCACAAGAATTTCCCATTATATATGGGAAGTTCTTTTGCATTTTCGTGACTCTAAAACCATGAGCTGCTTTTGACTTATGTAGTTGGAAGAGCTGGAATTGGGAGAACTACTAGACACGCCACCTCCCGGTTTGGACGAAGCGATAACAATTTCAAAGTCTGCATATTTTTGTGTTTTAATGTCGCTTACATACATACCTTTGAGCTCTATACTGACAGTTGAAGCTCTTTGGTAGGTGATGCAATTTCTTGAATCAACATAGTACATTATGTTTACTCGAATAGTTTTCGATATTGCGATTTTTAACGGAAAAGTTGAAGCTCTTTTCAGGGACATACAATATTGCGACTTTTGGATGTATCTATAGGCAAGATATTGAAGGTTGAAATGCCAAACTTGAATTATAAAAACCCATGGATGATTCGTTCCCCCTCCATAATTTTATTTTTCAAGACGGTTGCTGTATGAATTTGATAGTATCATCTTTTCTTGCTATGATTTGCCACTGTCATTCTCTTGTACAGCTTAGACAGAATATAGCTTCAGCCACCTCAACCATTAAATCTGCTTTCGAACAAGGAGAAACCTTCAAAACGCAGTAAGCCTGATATATATTTGAGAATTTAAAGTTGACGTGAAACATGGAATTTTTTAACGAAAACAACGATAGTGACCGTAATGAAAATGAATTAAAAGTTGAATAAAAGTTCGATAACTATATTAAAAGCGCCCAAAAAGTTCGGTGATTACCAATGTAGTCTACATGTGATTTTATATGAATTATCAAATTTATTTTTAAAAAATAATTCCTGAAAACTTTTAATACTTAATCAAACAGGTCCTTCATTGCCACTAGTCAGTATTCAAATTTTAAAAAAAAAAAAACTTATAAACCATGATTTAATTATTCAAAATTAAATATCTTCATAGATCGAATTATTCACCTAAACTGAAAACCTACAAAATATTGGGTATAGTTTTTTTTTTTAAATAACAAATCCAAAAATGGGTTTAAAAAAGTTAGGCTCAAAGGAATTTGTCCATGTATTAATCTCAAATCAATAATTTTGTCTTTTTTTAATTTAGCCTTTAAACTTTTGAATTGCATCAATCTCGTCGTTTGATTGTCGTTGACTAACAGAACCGTTATTACTAGTTGTCATTTGTCATGTCAAAGACTATGTCGTTAAATAATTAACAACACATGTGTTAGCAAGTTCATATGCTATTTCTTTAATAAATTAAAGTCCTTAAATAAGATTTTAACTATTTTTATTATTTCAACACTAATTTAATTAGGGAACTATTAAATTATTTTTATTTTAAAGTCTAGTAGATATTATTGTAAGATTTTTTTTTGTCATGCTTCTTTATAATCTCTAAATAAAATAAATAATATTTATTTCGTGAGAATCGAACATAAAACCTATGAGTTTTGCATATAAAAACTTTTACTACTTCAACGAGATTCCTTCTTATACGGTTAAGCACACGCAAGTTGCTGTTTCTTGATTATAAAGAATAATTACGTGGTCCAAGTGAAAATGCAAGTGGGTCCTGTATAAGTTCTATCTAATCTTAATTTATAGGGTTAAGCAGACGCAAGGCAAGTTGTTGTTTCTTGAAAGATCCGAAATTCGCATTAATTAATTAATTTTTATCATAGAGAAGGGAATAACAGTGTGATCGGAATCGGTGGATACGCGTATCTCGGTGGACGGTAGAGATTTGCGGATTATGTTTGGTGTTCATCATTATTAAAATCAAAACTATAAAGAGATTAATTTTCTTTTAAAAAAATAATATTAATCTCACAGCAGATATCATGGCATATCTCCCTTATCAGAGTTGTTCCCTGTCTTTAATCACTCCCATAATCCCATCTCAACTAAACCATAATTATATGTAATTGTATAAAAAGGTGACATCTGTTCATATTTTTAAATCTTTGATAAGATACAATTTGAGTCTCGTAAAACGAACATTATCATTTTTTTTATTGACCACTCATTGAATTCATAAATTTCGACTACTTTAAATAATTAATTATGCAACTAGTTTAATAAAACATTATATATAATTGGAAAAATATCTCATGCACCGGCGCCTTAGTTTTAGGATTTTAGTACTCGGGTTAGAGGTTTGAGTGTATGAGTTTAAAATTTGGGATTTAGGGTTAGAATTTAAGGTTTATAGGTTAGGGTTTAGTTCTAGGGTAATATGGTTAGGGATTTAGGTTTTAACCTATAAAACTTAAATTTTAACTATAAACCCTAAATTCTAACCATACACCCTAAATTTAAAATTCGTACACTAAAACTCCTAAACACTCAACAAAATCTTTAAACCCTAAAACTAATACGCTTATGTACATAGAATAATTACGGTATATAATTTGTATGTACATATTTCATTACTAACACTTGTGCTTACTAATATCCTTATCATTATTAGTAACTTATAATTATAATTTATTAGAACCCAATCCCTCAAACATGCCGGAGATTCTGCCCACACTCTCCTTTTCCATTTTATTTTAGTATTGAATTTTTATTTTAAAAATAAAATTACTTATAAATCAAATAAAAGAATTAGATTCAATTCGAATTTAATAATCATAATTTTTAAACTCATATTTCATTAATCATTCAAATACTTTGATTGGATTTGATCAATTTTTCACCATGTCCTATCTCTGATAAAGAAATCAGGGTGTTCATTTTGCCGATGACCGATTGAATTAAGAAAAATTCAACGAATCGAATTTTTTTCTTTTTTGAAAATTATTAACCAAACTTTGTTATAAGCTTTTAAGGTTTGTGTTTTTTCTTTAGTTATATTGGATTAATTTGAATTTTTTTTGGGTTAAAATTGATTGAATCTTGAAATCATAATGGGTCTAAGATTAAAAAAATTAGTTGAGTATTTTGATTTTTTTATTAAATAGAGAGACATTACATTCTTAAGGCAAAAGTTGGGATTCAAATCAGTGGTAGATTCATAAATTTTTTTGAGCGTGTGCACAAGTCAAAATATTTTTAAGGGTGGACATATGTCGTAAAAATTTCAAAATTTCAGGGTAGGCACAAATCATAAAATTTAAGGACTAATTCATAAAAATTAAAAAATTAAAGCCAAATGTGTGAACTTTGAAAAGTTCAGGGTGGGCACAATCATACATGTGGCTCCGCCACGTATTCTAACCCATACAAAATAGGACAATATGAATATCATTGGCCACTGGGTCGATTAGTGGATCTCAGTATTTTAAAATCTTAACGAGTATAAGGTTAAAATATACATGTAATATATAAAAATTATTAAATACTTAATATTTTTAGTTGATTCGACTAATTAATCAATTTCGAATCGAATTAATCGATAACTAAATTTAAAAGATTCTTTAATCATTAACCGATCGAACATCTAATTAATCGAAATAAATTTTAATTTGAACAATTAATTCAATTTTAACTGAATAATAAACCTATAAGAAGTGTAGAAAACATGACAATGATTAATTTTCTCCCGATATAAACATGTTTCCGATGTTTACGAAAAAAAGAAACAGACAAGCTAGATGTAAGTGTATATGGGCAAGTGGATCAATTAAGTCTCTAAAATTGTAACGAGCGTTGAATTTAGGTGCCCAAAGAGTTAATTAAATATATACGGGAAAAGTGAACGAATTGGTTTAAGTGATAAGCAGCTTGGTATCGTTTAAGTAGATTTTGAATTCAAGATTTTGTATATGCATAAAATCTCTATTAGGAGACTTATTCACTAAAATCAAATATGTGACGTGGGCTGATCTAGATTAATCAGAATAAAATCCTTAAAAACCACGAGGACAAAAAATAAATATTAACGGGAAACAACTAATAAGGTGGTGTAATGTAAGCAAGAACTTTTCCCACCCAAATCAGTTATCTTTCCGCCCATTGATTTAATTTGATTAAAAATTATAAATTCAAAGGTCAAAATATGTAAAAATAATTAAAGACTCAAATAAATATTTAAAAAAAAAAATTAAGGATCATCGAAAATTTATTCAAAGTTTAGCCCCCCAAAGTAAAATAAAATAAAACTGAAAAGAAAGAAAGAAAAGTTGATGCGACGAGCTTATTAATAAGACGTGGTCGGCTTGATCCTAGAAATTGTCGGATTAGTAGAAATTAATTGAATTTATATGGTCACCGGCACGTAATTAACCCGGTTACTTTTCAACCATTCATGCCATGCATGTATAGCATGTGTCAAAGAAAATTATATACCTCAACTCGAATCTGACTTGATCTATATAAAAAAATTTAATTATAGAGATTTAATTATAAAAAATTAATTTTATGAACCTAATTATAAAAAATTCAATTTCAAGGACCTATTTGTAAAATATTTAAAGAGGGGACATTATTGTAAATATCCCTAAAAATATAGAGAAAATTACACTGTTAGTCTCTGGTCAAGTCATATATTTTTAACCTAAATTCGACCCGACCTCGTCCTTAATAAAACCCGGTCCGACCAGGACATAATTTTTATTATAAAAAAAACTCAATCCGATTGAGTTGGATGAAATGTCCATCCCTAAATGCGATAGTTCTATACGAACCTTCTATCAGAGAAGTCGTGTTTATAATGGAGGTCTTATCGTGACTAAACGATTTGTGTTACGATCGCATCATTATCAGAGATATTTATATTTCCAAGATAAATTATGTCCCCTCACATTTTTAGTGAATTTGAGACAACAAAAATATCCTTGGCCACATGACTAATTAGTGAATTTGAGTCCCCTCACATTTTAGTTGTTAATTGGCACTTTTAGTTCATGAAATTTTCTTTACGCAGAAAATTGGTGTTAAAAATAATTAAATATGATTTGTAACTAATAATTAGGAGTGTGCATAATTAATCGTAACTGTTAATCGATATAACTGTTATATTTTATATATTAATTAATTAAACCGTTAAGGTTCAATGATTTCGGTTAACTGAACCGCTAAAAATGATTGTTCATTTTAGGAGAAGTCGTGAAGAGCTTGGATGGATGATTTCATCATAGAGTTAACTTTTATAGCTTGTGATGCTAACTCATAGAATTTTTATTTACCTTATGTTTGTTTTATGTTCGTTAAGAATTTGTCTTTAAGAATTTGATGGTGTATTTCTATGTCTTGAACTTTGATGGTGTATTCTTATGTGATGAACATTATTAAAACTTGAAACTTGAAATTTGAAACTAAGTATGAAATTTACGTATTTTCTGTTGTGTTAGAATTTTGTTGTATGTAGGTAATTTTTTTAATTGAGTATGGAGTTAGGGTCTAGAACCTCTATTTAAGCATTTTTTATGAACATTTTAATACAATACTCATCAAAAATATAGTTTCATAAGTAAACATATGAAAATTTTGTAATAGGTTATAGGTTAACCTATAACCTGTAACTGAACCGTCGATTAATCATATCTTAACGGTTAATCTCTAATGGTTAACCCATTCTTAACGGTTAGGTTACCGTTAGTTAAATTCAATATCTGCTATAACGGTTAATCGACCGTTTAAACTAAGCAGTACGGTTAACTGACCATGAACACTCCTACTAATAATAATGTGTAATTACTTGTTGTTGATGATGATAATAACGAGTAATAATAATGTGTAATTAATTTAATCGTTTTATTATAAATGTCTGTTATGATAAATTATACCAAAATAAATAAAGGATTAAAGTCCACGTTTCGGCCAAAGCTTTAGCAATAACCGGCATTCACACTAGAGTAGAGTATAATAATCAATAGTAGTAAGAGAATTGGAAATGAGGCTAAAACTATGCTTAATCTTTAGCATTATAGGGCTTTTGTCTAAAGTGTGAACACACATGAACCTTAATTAATGTTCTTGAATTGTTTTAAATTATAATATAATATAAAGTGTGAACACACATGAACCTTAATTATTGTTTTGAATTGTTTTAATTAATGAAATCTTATGTATACATCGGATTAGTTGAACAAAAGGTAAGCATGTCCATGGTAAGTGGTGCAATGCATGTGCTCTCCCACATATGGGGGGGGGGGGTGCCCCCACCAACATACATCTCTATCCTCTCTTTTGCTTCTTTTAGGATCACATTTATATAAAGTTCCTCTAATCTTAATGTTTATTACATATAAGAAACAGAGTGCAACCACTACTGACACTGGTCCTGATAGTAAGCAATTTAGTATCGTTTAAGTAGGTTTAGAGTTCGAGGCGTTGTGTATGTAGAAAATCTCCGTTGGAAGACTCACCCACTAAAATTATGTGTGCGACGTAGATCGGTCCAGATTAGTCAATGCGAAGCCTAAAAACCGAAAGGGCAACAAAAAAATAGAGTGCAACCAACTAACAATCAATTGGTCTAACGGATGAGACGTTAAGTCCTTTAATCAATGTTAGGATTCGAATTCCAACGTTTTATTGAGAAAACCTAGTTGGGAGGGTCGTCTTCGTATTAAGTCTCTGCAAAACATGATCCAAATTAATCGATCAATGAATTCGGTATTATGATTATAAAAAAAATATAGAGTGCAACCAACTAATTGTAAACACAATATATACTTTTTATTCCCCATTGGTATCAAACTTGGTGGGTGTGGGTGGTGTGGGTGTGGGTGTGGGTGTGGGAGGGAATGAAGCCATGCCACATACATACACTGTTATAAGTATGTGGTAAATGGATGGGTCAAATTTGGATCAATTCATTTCAAACAATTTAAATATGACCGGTTGTTATATTAAAGTCACATGGGATAAACCTATCACCTCTACCACGTAACCAACTGAAGCGCATAAATTTGAATAGGGGGAGAAAAAACAAAATTCTTATAATGTGATATATTCGAAACTTAGAATAGAAATAATATGTAATTTATACATGATGAGATAGACAGTGCCGTATCTCGCCCTGAGCAGGTGGGGCAATCTCCCTGGCCTAGAATTTTTATAGTAAATTATATTTATAAAAATAATTTTATATTAATTATAGAGTTTATTTTTTTAATATTTATTATTAGAGTTTTAATATTTTTTTAATATTTATTATTATTGATCTAATTTTATCCTAATATTTTTTATTAAGGGCCCCATTTTTTTCAATATTTATTATTAGGAGTATACTGTTAAAATTTAATTTTCCCTAATTTTTGTTATTAATGGCTCATTTTTTTCCAAATATTTGTTATTGCGAACATAGTCTTAAATTTCAATTTTTTTTCCTAATACTTGTTATTAATGGCCCAAATTTTCAGTACTTATTATTAGAGTTGTTATCAGGGGTCTACTCTTAAAATTCAATTTTCTTTTCTAATAATTGTTATTAAGGGTCTAATTTTTTCAAGACTTGTTGTTAGGGGCCCATTTTATTTTTTAATATTTGTTATAATGAGCATACTCTTAAATTTTAATTTTTTTTTAATATTTGTTATTAGAGGCCCAAATTTTTTTCAATGCTTGTTATTATGGACCTACTCTTAAAATTTAATTTTTTTCAATACTTGTTATTAGGGGCAGGGATTTAAATAACGGTCCGCAACCGCAACAACGACCGTTATATAGCGGTAGCGACATCATCCGAAACCCTGATATCCGCAACCGTTATATCTACCATAGCATATGTTATTAAAAAATTTACAACCACGATACTCGCAATTATCGCAATAGCAACCTTATGTCCACAAACGCGATAAATGTAACGTGACCGAAAATGCGACCGCAACTATAATTTAAAATTTTAATTAGAGGCTCAGTTTTTTTTATTCACCCTGAGTCATCAAAATCTCAAAAATAGGCCTGGAGACCCAATTGAAATTATAAGATTCCCGAAACTTTAACTTTATAATTTAAATTAATACTTCAGTTGATTTTCTTAAAATCAAATTACATAAAATGTAAATGCGTTCGACTCAATAAAAAAATAATTTAGATAATGTTATAAAAATACACATAATATGACCCAAAAATGACATAGACACTATGAAACATGGGGATAAACCACGATTCCACGAATGAGAAATGAATATACGAACATGAAAAAAGTCTATACAACACAACTAAATTGTCCAAAAATTATATGTCAAAAATTAAAAAGAATACACAAATACTATACAAATACACCAATTATAATGCGTACAACAAAGTTCATACTAAAGTATGGAATATAAAAAGGCAAAACTACATAAATAGCACCCCCACCTATTCCCGCATTACTGTTTTGGTACCCAACTATTATTTTTGGCAAAATGGTACTTAACGTTTTGTTTTTGTTATGTTTTGGTACCTCGGCCATTAAAAATTAACGGAAATGATGACATAGCTTGGTGTAATCATACTTTTAGTATAAAAAACTTATATATTTTATCAATTTAGTCCAAAATACATCCGTTTAGAACATCATCTTAATTATTTTAAGGCTTAAGGGTTTAATAAGCCCTTAAACTTTTGCAAAAAATCAATTAAGCCCTTAAACTTTTTTTGCACCCAATTAATCCCTCAAACTCAAGAAAAATAAATAAATTAAGCCCATAAACTTTTTTTGTACCCAATTAAGCCCTCAAACTCAAGAAAAAAACCAATATGGCCCTTTGACCAACATTGACCGTTAAATTTAATGAGTTTTTTTTTAAATCTTCTCGCCATGTGTCGCAACAGGATAATGCCACTTGACATTTATAAGAATTTTTAAACTTTAATTGTATAAAATATATAAAAATCCAAAAAATATAAAAATATATAAAAAAATTTAAATATATAAAAATCCGGAAATATATATATATAGATTTTTATTCATTTTTAATTTATTTTTTATAATTGTATAATAATATTTAATATTTTTAATTTTTTAAAATATTTTATTCTTTTGAAAAATTATTATTTATTATTTATAAATAAATTTCAGAATTTAAAATATTTTTTACATTTTTAATATAATTTTCCAGAATTTTTTAGATTTTTTTTGGATTTTTATATATTTTTTCAAAATTAAAGATTAAAAATTCCTAGAAATGACAAGTGACATTATCATGTTGCAACACAGGCCAAGATGATTTAAAAAAACCGTTAAATTTAACGGTCAAAGTGCCAAATTGTTTTTTTTTCTTGAGTTTGAGAGCTTAATTGGGTGCAAAAAAGTTTAGGGGCTTAATTGATTTTTTTGCAAAAGTTTAAGAGCTTATTTAACGGTCAACGTTTGTCAAAGGGCTAAATTGACTTTTTTCTTGAGTTTGAGAGCTTAATTGAGTGTAAAAAAAGTTTAGGGGCTTAATTGATTTTTTACAAAATTTTAAAAGCTTATTAAACCCTTAAGCCTTATTTTAATTTAATTTCTTATTTAATTTATTTAATTTCACTTTTTTTCCGAAGAACCCATCACCATTGGGGGAGTCAACTATAGCAGCAGGATGAAGATCAATTTCTGTGCTTCATGCTCTTATAGATTTGAGTTGATTTTCATTTTTTTCATATTTTGTTTTTTTTTGGTTATTAAAGTTGATATTGTTCTTGGAAGAATTAAAAAAATGAAATCAATAAAAATTTGTAGGGAAATTGCAGTGACAATGAAGATGTTAGAAACCAAAGTTTTCATACAGCTAGAAGAAGAAAGAAGAAAAATTAAAAATTTACCCTTTTAACCCAAAAATTAAAATGATGTTTAAATTGATATTTGGACTAACTTGATAGGTTTATAACTTTTAGGGACTAAAATTGTTATTTGACCAAGCCACATCACCTTTTGCGTTTATTTTTAACGGTCAGGGTACCAAAATAAAAACAATACTTAATATTAGGTATCATTTTATTAAAAATATTAATTGAGATACTAAAATAAAAATATGGGCATAAATAAAGTACTAAATATGCAGTTTTTTCCTAAAATAATTAAGAAAGAAATAAAGAATTAGAAAGTGGAGCCCACCACACATGGCCTTAATCTTCCATTCTTTAGCCTTTCCTCTCCTCTTCGTTTCCAACATCATCTCTTTCTTCTTCTTTTCTTTCCTATTGTTGTATATAAAATCTCATCTCGTCCATTCACTTCCTATTCTAAACCCTAGTTTTGTTTTTTGAAATTAAAAAAGGATGGGATTACAAAGCCAGCTAAACGACCTGTCCTCAGATTCGATCCCGCTTCTCCTCGTAGCCATAATCGCCAAGTGCGTCGGCTATCTCCGAACTCTCCTCTCGGGTTTCCTCCACGCGATTGGCCTTTTCCCTGGCCCGGACCAGCCCACCGCCATCGACGACGTCGGACTCCTGGGTTCCGGCCTCGCCACCCTCATGGTACTCGCCGAGCAGCTCAACTTAAACAAGGCTTTCTCCTACAAATACCGCGGCGGAGGAAAGGGCTCCGATTGCATCGTGTGCTTGTGCGAGTTGAGAGATGGGCAACAGGTGAGGAAACTCGATTGCTGCCACGTGTTCCACAAGGATTGCTTTGATGGTTGGCTCGATCATCTCAATTTTAATTGCCCGCTCTGTCGATCCCCTCTCAAAACCGATCACCAGCGCGTAGGCTGCACGCATAGACGCGTCGGTCAAGATTTGCTCGCCTGGTTTTCTTCTGCCTGACCGGATCGGATTGGATTCCGGCCAAGATTTTGGATATTCGGCCTTATTATTCACTTTTTCAAGTATTGTTTTTTGAGAGGGTAGTTTGGCAGCTTTGGCCTTCAACTTTCTCTTCTTAGAATTATTTTTAATTTTATTTTTTCAAACCTTTTTTTCCTTCATCTTTGGGTTTTCTTTTTTGAAGGATTTTACTTTTTTCACTGCTGTAAATTTTCTTATTTATTTACCTTTGTACAATAAGAAAATAGTTATCTTTGTGTACAAATCAGCGACAGAAAAAGGTTGGCTATTTATTTACATCAAGTACTGAATGTAAACATGTTGTAAGGTATTTAATCAAAAAAATATGTTGTAAGGTAAATTTAATTTTAATTATATTACATATTAATTATTTAGATACTTTATATAATTAATTTAATAAAGAAAATACTTTATCGATCATTATAAATCGAGATACAATAAAAATGCATATAAGAAAAATAAAAAGCGGACATAAAATATATATAAAAAAATAAATCGAATATATGATTGGACATGTTTCTTCAAATTATGCAGATCAATCATTTGAAAAAAACAAAACAAAACAACTTGTGATTAATTGTATGGATCAATTCGTTTATTTATATATTATTTTTATTAAAAATATATTATTTAAAAATAAAAATTCTAAAAATATCACATGTGGATCCTAAATAATTATTTAAATAGTGTATTTTTCAATTGTAAGTCAATATGCATATCAATTCTTTTAAAAACACTGAAGTTATTTTCCTCTTGGGAATAAAAATACTTATTTATTTAATTTTAAAATTATGATAATATTAATATAAAAGTTATGAAAAATAATTTTTTATATTGTTAAGTATAGAGTATAAATTTTAAATTATTTAAAATTATAAAACTTTTGTTTTCAGACTAATAAGGCCTTGTTGGATAAATTTAGAATTGTATCTAAGCTAAGAGAGAATCAAAGTAAAAACAATTAACTACGAAGGGATAAAATGATGATTAAATGATAGGTAATGGGCTAAAGAGACCGAAAAAAATAGTAGAGTGATCAAAGTGATAATTTCACTATAATATAAAGGTCGAACTAGGTATTAAGCATATAAATTTATTGTACTTTAAATAGAAAAAATTACTATGATAACGCTAGGGTTGAAGCCATAAAAAGGGGTCGAAAGTTGAATTAATTTTTAAGAATAAAACATAATTATATTTTGGATAAATTTCACCGGAGGTCCCTTTTGTTTAGAGCGTGTTCTATTTTGGTCACTCAATTTGAAAAAAGATTATTCTTGCCGCTTATGCTTTCGACTGATACCGTTTTGGTCACCCAACCGTTAGTCTTTGTTAATCCATGTTAATGCGATGACATGACACGTTAAGAAAAATGTTAATTTTAAATTTGACCCTCAAACTTTAAAAACTTAAATTCCTAGATTTCTTCCCCTTTTCGGATCAAAAACTCATATTCGAGCCCAATTCATCGTCTGTTCTTCCAAAAATTCCCTATCTGATCCACAGTAACACCCAAATCTCCTCTTTTTCCTAGTTTTTTTATTCAGATTGAAGCCACACAAAAACAAGAACAACTCTCTATTCTTCCTTGTCTTTCTTATTTGATCCTAATAAACACCAAAAACCCTATTCTCCTTTTTTTTCAAGATAAAACTAAACACAAACATTCAAACAAATCTTTTATCTCTTCTTTTTTCGATCCAATTAACCAAAAATCCAAAAATAATCTCGAAAGCCTAAATTTTTTTTGTTCTAAACTAAATCCCAAATCCAATCGAATCTAACTCTTCTTTACCCATCCTGAACTCTAATCTACCCAAAAATCAAAACCATCCAACACTTTACTAGCTCGACCATTGTGAAAACATTTTGTTCACGCTCCCGAAACCAAAAAAGGGAAGAAAAAAAACTCTTCGAATCCTTTTACTTCTTCCTCTTAAAAACATATCTAACATTTCAGATCTAGCATTCATTTTTTTTCAGTACAAGCCATGTGAAGATACAAAAAAAGGCTACCTCATCCTATGACTACCCATTATTGTAGATCGTTTAAGTGATATTCTACAGACTATGTATTGTTACCTCTTAGGTTGTGGTATTATAGAGGGAGGAGTTGGGGTTTGTGTTAGAGAATTTTTTTTAGAGAAAGGGAGGTTTTTTGTGAAGACGGGGAAAAATAAAAAATTAAAAGTCTGAGGTTTAAAATTTTAAATTAACTTTTTTATTAAGTTGCTAAGTCATTGTATTAACAGGGATTAACGAAGACTAATGGTTGGTGATCAAAACGGTAACGGTCGAAACATAAGTGACAAAAATATTTTTTTTTAAAAATTGGGTGACCAAAATAAAACACGCCTTAAATAAAAGGAACCTCTGGTAAAGTTTACCCTTATATTTTCTGAAAACTATGATTTTCCAAAAGTAAATTATTAAAAATTAAGATTATTTAGATATTCTTTTTATAAATTTTATTTTTTTACAATTTTATGATTTGTTTAAATTTTCTACCATTTTCAAAGAATAATTTTAAATTATTTTAATACGTGCCCACATCTCATAGGCATATCATTTTTTTAAAACAGTTAACTACGAGAGATAAAATGACGATTAAATGATAGTAAATGGGCTAAAGAGATCAGAAAAAATAGTAGAGTGATTAAAGTGAGAATTTCACCATAATATATAGATCGAACTAGGTATTAAGCATATAAATTTATTATACTTTATATAGAAAAAATACTATGATAAAGTTAAGGATGAAGCCATAAAAAGGGGGGTCGAAAGTTGAATTGATTTTTTTAAGAAGGAAACATAATTATATTTTCTGAAAACTATGATTTTCCAAAATAAATTATGAAAAATTATGATTATTTAGATATTTTTCATAAAAAATAATTTTATGATTTTTTGTAAAACTTTATATTTAAACATATTATTAATATAATTAATAATATTGAAGTATATTATTTATTTTGGCTTCCTACTATCTTTCGTTCAGAGATTACTATTATATTCAATTCTTGTTATCTTTAATACAAGATGGGGTCTTTATTTCATTAATAATAACAAGTCTCTCATAAGTAAGGGGAAAACAAAATCATCCACACCAATGACCAAGAAAAATAAACACGATAAAAACAATCGCCTAACTCAAAAACAACCATGTTCACCACCCTCCCTTAGCCCCCCTATCCAACTGCAGTAATCGATCAGCTCTGCCACAAGATGAAGTCTTAGAATTCATTATTACCCGATTCATCCGCACTCATACAGGACACGCTAATTTGCCTCCAGCAGCAATCGATGTACCAAAACGATCGGAATTGTCTATTACTTAAGAAATCAAAGAGAAGAGCTGAAAAAGAAGGAGAGGGGAGGAAAAGCCTTACCAGGATAAGAGGACTGAAAAAGAGGAGCTGATTCTTTCTAGGGATTCCACAATCTGCAGAAGAAACAATGAAGGATTTGTTTGAAATACTCACCTTATTTTAGGGGCATTTCTGTCCAAAATACTGGAATTGTCTAATACCTAAGAAATAATATTTCGAAAATTTAGCTAAAAAAAGCTACTGTTGAGAATTGAGGATTACCCTCTCAATGGAATTCTCTCGAATCAAATGTGGGTATGTGATTCTTGGAAATATTATTACTCCTGATAATATGATCTTTTCTTTGAACCAATCACCTCCTTAGGTTTTGAGATTTTCTATTTTTATATATTTTGACAAAATAACTTTATTTTATGACTTTTAAACATTATTTGGTAAAATTTAAAAGTCTTTTTCATAATGATTTATTAAAAAATAAATTTTCAAGTATATAAAAATAATTAATATATAACACTTTAAAGTTATTTCACTAATTTTAAGTATAAAATATTTTTAAAATTATACAAAATATTTAAAATTAATTACAAATTAAATAAAATTCAAATTTAGTTTATTCGATTTGAAGAACCATATATATATATTTTAAAATTATGAATCAGAAAACATCCAAACACTACGATTTAATTTTCGTTTTAGTATGCTCAGCCCTACCCTCTTCCCGTATCCGTACACCGGATACGAGTAATGTTATGACTTCTTTATTCAAAGATCCGGGTAATTTAAAACTTGCATAAAACTTCTGCATGGTCACCCATCCTAAAATTTCTCCAGCCCAAGCACGCTTAACTTTATTTAAAACCAGCATAACTTATTTATCTGAGCTTCAAATCATAAACCAACTATCTTAGCAGGCAACTCATCGCCTAAGGTTATTCTTAACCTTGAATCTTTCCAAAAACGCCAATTATCATGAACTCATGACGAACTTTAAAGACCAAACACAACTCAAGTAGGTTTAGCAAGTATACATACCACTACACAAATTAAACCTTAATTAAGATGTCATTACTGTGATTACCTGTTGAGCTTTCCAATATTGATGCATTGTTCTTCTTACTTTCATCTTGATTTACCTACGTGTGCAAAATTAACACACGCTAAGTACGAACTTAGTGAGGCATAAGATGAGAACATATATAAAATACTTTACAGTGCATAATACTATTAAAAGCATGATATCCTTTTAAACATGTAATCTGTTATGCAGAAATGTCTATGCATAAAAACATATTGTAAACTTTTTACTTTAAAAGCATATATTCATCTTGTAAATTCATATCTGTACTATAAAAGTATTATTCTTCTTTATGAGCATCGTAACTACCAACTCAAAAGGTTGGATCTCGAAACCATAGGGTATCGTCATAACTGTCAACTCAAAAGGTTGGATTTTGACACTATAAAGCATCGTAACTGCCAACTCATAGGTTGGATTTCGACACCATAAGGTGTCGTCATAACTGCCAACTCAAAGGTTGGATTTCGACACCATAAGGTATCGTCATAACTGCCAACTCAAAGGTTGGATTTCGACACTATAAAGCATCGTAGCTGCCAACTCATAGGTTGGATTTCGACACCATAAGGTATCGTCATAACTGCCAACTCAAAGGTTGGATTTTGACACTATAAAGCATCGTAACTGTCATTCTCAATATTATACTTCCAAGGCAACTTTAAAACAATTCTTGCAATATGACAAGTAACAAATACCACATATACATTTCACATCATGTGAAATATCTGCATAGTGGAGCAGTTCATACTCCAATATGTTCATCAACTTTTCATGGTATAAACCATTTGTAAACATAAAATTATACCATAATCTTTAAAATCATTAAAATAATATATCATGCAAAAACATGTATACACTCACCTGAGCCATTTATTAGCAAGCCTCACTAAACTCTACTCGATCCTTTCCTTTATAGAACCCCGAACCTTCTTTGATTCAGACTTGACTTCATTTATCACATGAATAAGATAAAAATATTTGTTAGATTCAAATCTAACATCACCATAAACATGTTGTCTTAATATATCATTCGAATATAAAATTTCCAAATATTTTTCCTTTCTTTCGTGTACTGTTCAGAAACTCATTTTGGGTCCTTAATGATCATTCTAAACTTCCAATAATTCTTCCGAGCTTGTTATCAAACATTTAGATACACAAAGTATCAATTTCTATTTTCTGGCAACTTGCGCTACCTTCAAAGATTTACTTACACCGGGCATAATACTTACCGAATCTTAATTTCCTTTATATTGGAGAAACTAGATTCGATAACGATTCTAATGGTATAAGCCAAATAAATTAATAAAATCTACAAAAGTTATGAAAATTCTTCAAACTCCCGTCACAGACTGTCTAGACCTAAAACTGTTCTGTAAATTTTCTGACCTTCATTCGATTAAAAATTCATATCTTTTAACTCAAAACTCGGAATCAGTTTCCGTTTTTTGGACATGGAACTAGACGAACACATCTTTACAACGGTATAAAATTCACCATCTAACCATTTATATAGAATTTATGGTGAATTTTCAAAGTCACTGTCAGATTTCAATCTTCTACATAGCTTTCCATAATAAACTTCTAATTTATACTAACTTCTTCTTATTTTTCCACTTGTCAATTTAGTCTCATCACTTGCTTCAAACCATCAATTCATCATCTCCTTCATCAAATAATTATTCAAAATAATTCCCTCTAATTTTCTTTCTTTGCCAAATGGTCACTTAACCTTGACAATTTGTCAAAATGGTCCCTAATTTAATTCAACATCGGTTTAACATTCTAACATCAATTTCACATCTCCAACATCATTAATTACATAAATACACCCCAATTTAATGAAATTCAGATCCGGTCCCTTAACTTTGAAGCTTTCCGAATTGGTCCCTATAATTTTAACTTAGGGTTTTACTTCCAAACAACAAATCAAGCTTACTAGATTATTAATTCAACATCACAAACCCTAAATTAAACTTAAACCCATAAACCCTAATCATCTTCTTAATAATCAAAATATGTAGAGTTTAAATGCTAACTCAAAAACATTATTTTAACACCATACTAGCTTGTTTTCAACTTGAATTCAACCATGAAATCATAAAATCTCAAAGCCCTAATTTTGTTCATAAACCCTAATTTATTTCTCATGTAAATTCTCATCAATCAAGCATGTATTCCATGAATTATTGATATCAAAAGATAGAGCTTGAAGAGTAGAACAACTTCGTAGTTGAAGAGATTACCTGAAAATTGAGTTTCGAGGCTTGAATCGAGCTTGGAAAATTTTTCTCTTTCTTTCCCTAGCTCTCATGTTTTTGGGCTGGAAAAGATGAATATTTTGTTCATCTTTTCACCATTAAATTACACTTGTAATATATAAATGAATTTTAAATTCATTTAAATAGAGAAATTACCAAAGTGCCCTTTTATCCAACGGTTGAAATTGATCTTATCATCAATCAAGGGCCAAGATTTAAATCATCAATTTCTTATTCCAAAAATAACCCTTGTAACTTCAAATATTTCAAAATTGCCATCCTTGCCAAATGGCCAACTTGCCCTCCAACTATTCTTTATTTACTAGTTTGCCATTCTTGTAAAAATCTAACTGAGTCTAGTTGGAATCCAACCAACTATAATAAAATACTCATAAAATAGTATTTTATAACTTTTCCATAAATTTTGGATCTACCTTTAAAATTCCTATTCGATCCAACTACGATTTCTAAATTTCTGAACTTTATCGCTTTATAGCCATTAATATAAACTCTGTACAAAATACCCGGGTAACACGTAAAGGTCACTCTTGAGAATGAACTAGTGCTTCTCTCTTTTTCATGTTAGAATCGTAGTGAACCCTTATTTACTATTATTAATATCTTAAACTTTGCATTAATTTATTTTGTAACAGAAAAAATCTCACATTGTTATTTTTGTAACTCTCGCTCTTAAGCTCTATTTCTTGTTGTTGTCAGGATTTTCAAGGTCCGTTTGCTTCTCATTTTCACGTCAAACGGTCATCGGTTTGACCCCTAACACTCGTTTGCCTATTCTTTTTAGCGTCCAAACGAGCATTTGGCGGTAGTTATAAAATTCAGCTTTTGACCAACGGGCGTTTGTCCCCTAACGTTGGTTTGCAACAACAATGACAAAAGAAGCCTTAAATTTGCTAATTGCCTTTCGTATGATTTCATCTCAACTATCGGTTCTCCAACGATGCACACAATTCCTGCTTCTAGTACGTGTTGGTCCAAACTTTCTGTAGGTAGCATTAAAGTTAATGTGGATGGATCTTTTATTCCAGATACAAGAGTTGTTGCGATAGGAGCAGTGGCTCGTGATCATAATGATCTAGTTTTAGCTGGTCATGCTTGCCCACTGTTGGCTTTACAAAAAGCGGAATTGATTGAGGCTCGAGCATTTATTGTTCACATCACACTAGTTATAGAAGAGGGATGTCAATCGGTCATTTTTGAAGGCGATGCATTCACTGTGGTTAATAAACTCTAGGACCTTACGAATGATTTATCCATTACGGGTTTGATTTTACAGGATGCTCATCAATTTCTTGCTTAGAATGATGGATTTCAGGTTCAATTTGTTCGTCGTGAAGCTAATTAAGCTGCACATAATCTTGCATCATGGGTGTTATCCCGAGATGCACATTTTTTATTCTTTCTTAATTATCCTTCATGTATCTCGAACTCTGTAATTCGTGATGCTATTTATGGTTAATAATATATATATTCCCTTAAAAAATACAAAATCCACCACCTATGCAATATAAATCTCTTAAGATTTAAAGTTGGCTTTTGAAACTTAAAGTTTTAAAACTAAATTGAGGATGAATTTTTCCATGATCAGAAGTTGAATCCAATTTCTTCATGAAATCTTCCATAGAGTCAGCTGAATAATTGTAGATAGCAAATGTTAAAAAAGTTAAAACCTGGGAATATAAGCTTGAAATCCAGGCAGAGGAGAATCCCTGACGGATTGACAAAAAAGGGATGGAAAATGAATCCTTGTGCAAAGGGTTTCAGATTTCCTCTATTTTCATTTATAAAAAGAAAATAAGACAGCAGTAGTCAAGTCAAGCATCTTGCCTAGTGATTCCCTTGACGAAAAGGACAAGTCCCACTGCCAATGCCATGCATTTCCTTTCTTTGAAATCCCCAAGCTTTTCAGGCCAACCTCCTTTTCCTTTTTCCTTTTTACCAGCCAATGATGAAGGCCTTAACCCAAAAATAGCACCATTAAATTTTATATTTAACAAAATAGTAACCGAAGATCTATATTTTTTAGGATAGCACCCTCACAGTTAATTTATCGTGCATGCTATGCGAGTTTTATTTATTTATTTTTAAAATCAAACACTTTTACTAAAACAAGAAAATAAAAAAAATTATTAGGAACCCATTTTGCATCTTCAATGTATTGTAGAACAATCATAAAAAAAATTGAACTATTAGAAACTAACTTTGAGATTTAACCCCATGAATTGAAAATAAAAGATATTGACATTAGCTTATATAGGCATGGTTAGAGTGTAAGCATTTATTTGTTATCAATATGAGATTCTTGAATCTAAAATCTAGTAGCAAATTCATTAGCTCCAAGAATCTCACTTTGACAAAAAATAAAGGCTTACACTTTATCATTTTTTGAGCTAAATATCAAAGTTGGTTCCTAATAGTCAATTTTTTTTTATTTTCGTTCTTCAATACATTGAAGATGAGAAGTGAATTCCTAATAGTTGGGTTCCTAATAGTTTATTTTTTTCTAGTTTAGTTAAAAAATAAGTGAAACTTGCCTAGCATGCGCTGCGAGTTCCAGTTAGAATTTGCTAATCATCTGTTAATTAATTAATTAAATTAAAACACGAAAAAATTTAAAAATAATTTTTTATTAAAATTGTAAGGGTGTCATCTTAGGAAATATAGAACTCCGTGTGCTATTTTGGTAAATATAGAATGTAATGGTGCTATTTTAGGCCTTATCCCAATGATTAAGATGGGAAACCAGATAAAGGGTTTGCTCTTTGCCATGTCCTTTTGGCAATTTGGCCACCCCTAACCAAATGCAAACCTCAAATTGAATCCAATTAGTGACCATTAAGACAGAAAAAAGAGTAAAGCAAACACTGGGTTTTATGTCTTCAGTAATTTTAACTCAGTAGAAAGCAAATTACATGGTGGGTGTAAGCAATGCATTCCCAGCAGCATTTTCATCTTCAAAACCCCACACTAACTCCAAGAACAAACCTTTGAACAAAAGCTACCTTGTATGCATCTCTTACATCCCACATTCATCTCATACCTACAACTAAACCTAAATGGAGTAATATATTTTATGAAAAAAGAAACTTGCGTAACTCGAGATTAAACAAGCAAAAGAAAAAAGAAAGTGAAATCGGACCGCAACCCTCAATTCCCCGCAATGCAACGATGCGTCTCCCCCTAGAAACTCAGGGACAGCGCAATGCAAAGCCTTGTTTGTTTGTTTCGCCATTCTCTTTCACCCGTTTTTGAAAACCAGCCATTGGTCGTCATGCCACCGGTACCAGCTCCGACCACCTCTTCCCTTGTGTTTCCGGTACGTATCAGCAGCTCCCCGGAGGCTTCCGGCAATCATCTTTCGTACAGTCAATGGATAAGTGTAGCTAAAGTTTAAGGTAAAAAGCAAAGATGGTGAATGGCTTATAATAAGGAAAAGAGTGTGTGTGGATATATGCGTTAGGGGACATGGTGGGTCGTATATAAAGGCGACATCAAAGCCTTTCTTTTTGGCTTTCCTTCAAAATCTTGTTGATTTAAGTAATAAATAAATAAAGGTCCTTTTTGGTAAACATTATTTTAAACTAAAATTAGAGATTTGATGAGTCAAATCTATTCATTTGGATGTTTGATAAGTAAAAGATTATAACAACAGATTGAGATGAAAGTTTTTTGAATTTAGAGGATTTGACATTTTTATCCTTAATAATTACAAAAAATATTCAAATAACTTAAATATACTTTTGAAGTAAAATATATGATATTAATACATATACTTCAAATATTATTTAAATTTAATAATTAATTAAATTATATTAAAAAGATAATTATATAAATAAAAAAATTAATCTACATATCCTTCAAATATGTTTAATAATGTTATATTTAAAAAATTAATTTTTATAATCTAATTAATATTAATATATACAAAATTTTGATAATTGATAAACTACTTAAACAACTATTGAACATAATATGTCCTTATATCATTTTACTTGTTTAAATAATCAAACAACTATACGTCAATAGATGGACCCAGAGGGAGGCTGAAGGGGCATCCGCCCCTAAAAAGTTGAAATTCATATATAATTTTAAATTTTGTTTATGTATTTTCTATTAAAAATCTATTTCGCCCCTAAATTTTTTAAATTTATCCCCTTAAAATTTTATTAATTCACTCTTTTAACATAAAATTCTGCTTCCGTCCTATATCCGTCAATTGCCAAATGGGTATAGCTTTGGAAAAGTTAATGGTAGTGAAATAGTCCGTCCAAGCTAGGGTTTAAGGGCATGTTTGTGGGGAATGCAAATAACTCCACTCTCTCGACTTCCGAGGCTCTCGGAGTTTTCGTATTATTCTGTCATGGACGGACCATTAATGGAACATACGTTCACAGTCAGCTCAAGACAAAAGCCCTAATGGCTAACTTTTTAGGGAAATTTAGTTTTATTACCCTATTCTTGAGATAGGAGAGAGTTGGGTATTTGTAGTCTCCACGGCCAGTGCTCCCATGTGTATTGGAATCCCACGAGCCACCGTTGGGGCAAATAAAATAAATTAAAACACCTCAAATATCTTTATTTGTTTACAAGTTTGTTCGAATAAAAAAATAAAAAAATAATTTGGTAAATTATAGGGGGCAAGTCCCCGTAGGCTCTCAGCCTCTCATAAAGGTCATCTCTACTTTAGAGAAAAAGTAAAAAATAAAAGATAGAATAAAACAATAAGATCAGAAAGTTTAAACTACTTTTTGATTGATTGGATGCTCTATCCAAACCCCTTGTACGATATATATAATTTATTTACATAATATAAAATTTAATTATTTTTTGTTCGACAAATTAAATTTATTAAAGAAAATTTTGAATTGTATATATCATTAAAAACTTTCTTAATTTTAAATGAAAGAAAAGAACACAATACATCAAGAAAAAAAACACACCACAAAAAATCACAACAAAAACACACCAAAAAGGTAGCGTTAAAGTAATCAAACAAAAACTCCGACCCCTAAGACTCGCCAACTAGAACAAAGAAAAGAACCATATACGAATACACTAGTCAAAACCCAACATACTGAAAACTGTACTACAAGAGCTTAAAGCAGCAACACACAAAATGCATCAGCAACCAATGAGAATCTCATCGTCATGCTTAAAAAGATCTGCCTGGGAGTAAAAGGCAACTAAACCTAACCAATTCAACCCAACACTCGATCCATCTCCGCAAAGTTCGGCCACCAGAACCATGAGTGTCGCAAAGGTTCCAACCATGAATCATACTCTTCTTAGCCCGAAAAGCTGCTCCATTAATGCAACTAAATGATTGTTGAGAAGTTCGAAACTTAGCCTAACAACCGCTTTGGACCCCAAAAAGCAATCCAAGAATAGCTCGAATTTAACCTGTTCTATGAGAAAAAAACAATATTAGTACCACCTTTTTACATCCAGTTCAACCTCAAAATCTGTTTCCACAATCCTTTCTGCAAATTCGATCTCTCCCACAGCTCCACTGATATTGATATAAATCTTCTTCCTTCTCTAAACCCAAAGTTGCTCCCGATTTGTTTTTCTTCAAACTCAACAACTTACTTTCCCCTCCAAAACTCGAGCATTACAGTTCTCAAATGATACGACAATCCATTGCTTCAAAACCCCTGTTAAATTCCTTGCCTACAAGGGCAAAACAAAATTGATCTCAAGCTCCAAAATCACCCGAAATGAGTTTTCAACAAACATCCGATACAAACGCGCCTTGAAAAGCTTAAAAAGTCTCGAGCCCCAAAACTCTACACCACTAAAAAAATAGAGCCGAAACATGATCTGACACCGTTCAAAGCAACCTCGATTGGAACAGATCACTGTGTGCCAGTACCCGGTGCTCTTCAATAAAGAAAATAACAATTCAACTTGTCCTATTATGCGAACCAAACCCTGAATCACCATCTCCTTAATCAAGTATCGATGTATCCACAGACCTGATTTACCCCCTCCTTAATTGGCTAACCACTTCCTCTTCGTCCCCCTCTATTTCCATATCGAGACTCTTCCCAAACTCTAAAGTTTTCTGAGCATCTCTTGTCAAAACATTCCACCTAGCCACGACATCCGAGTCGGAGAGAGACCTCCTAGAGAGTTCCGAGTAGTCGGACTGATGTTCTCCACCCTACAACGCTGTGTTCATCCTACTGCCCACCTTCGCATCTCCCATCAGAGGGGCTGTGTACTCATCGGAGAAGCCAATCTCCACACTCACATGATTTGTTACCACCAACACAGTCGACTTTTCGCAATCCTTCAACTGCGTTGCATTTTCCCCAAGAGATTCAAATGAACCCCAGAGCTCAGCTATCCTTTTGAAGGTAATGAGATTCCAGCAATGAAGAGGTAATCCCGAAACCTCCAACCAAGTAGCCCTATCCGGTTGTTTGAGTGATTCAGACCACAGCTCAACCCCAACGAAAATTTCCTTTAGATATGACCGTTGAAGATCTTCCAGCATCAAGAACAACTCCTCATCCTCAGTGGTCATAATATATTTTTTCAACCCATTCTTTTGAGTTTGACCTCCCCAAGACCCCAAGCTAGCAACCTCTCGTTAATGCTTCTTATGCTGCAAACAGTAGCCATCTCCCCCACCAGACATCCCATCTTCCACAAATCCACCTCAACCACATGTCCCGTAATCCTCCTATTGGATTTCAACTGCTGCTTACTGCACTCACCTTCATCTTTCTCAGTTTGCTTGACCTCTTGTCTTGTACTCCTTATTGGTGTAGTCGGATTTACCTTAGCACCAAAACTATCCCTGGACATGTCCGATCTCACCCTTCTCCAATACGAAGTCCTTGGATTAAGCTTGGCCAACGTGACAGAAATTTTATAACCATAAAGCACAAAACCATTTAACCTGCCGATAGCTCTTAACGCATTCATTCTAGTGACATCTAATAAAACCAAAACGTCTTCCTCCTCGACCCAGTTTATTTACTTGTCTCGTTATTATTATCCCAATAATATAAAGCTTTTCAGGTTACTTAGGATAATAACGATGATGAAGTATGAAATTCTACTGTTGGATCGCAACGTCAGATTTTTGCTATGGCAGGTGAAGGTTCGAGATGTTCTTATTCAGATGGATTTAGATGATGCATTGGATGGGTTTGATAATATGACGAAAGAATGGTCGGATACAGAGAAGTGCAACAAGGATAGGAAAGTTGCTTTCCAGATTCGTCTGTACTTAGCAAACAACATTTTGTAGGATGTTTACAAAGAGAAGACAGCTTTTGACTTATGGGCAAAATTAGAACAAATTTACATGAAGAAAACTTTGACCAAAAAGTTGCTTATGAAGCAACGCCTATAATCCCACAAGTTAGCAGAAGATTCGTGTCTTGATGACCACCTAACCGATTTCAAGGATATCGTCTCAAATTTGGAAACAATGGAGGTAAAGTACAATGAAGAAGACTTATGTTTGATTTTACTTTGCTCACTGCCCACTTCATATTCGTCTGTTAGAAGCACTCTCTTATACAGCCGTAATACCCTTACTCTTGAAGAGATATATGATAATCTGAATTCGCATGACAAGATGCAACATCTTACCAACTCCGAGTTCCAAGCAAAGGGTCTCGTGATGCATGGATCAACTAGTTCAGACTGTAGAAGAAAATGTGATCGCAATTTCTGCAGTCAAAATGGGGACAGATCTAAGTCGTCAAATCGAGGTAAAACATGTTATTTCTGCAAAAAGAAAAATCACATTAAATCTGAGTGTTACAGATAGAATAAGATAAAGAAAGAATTTGAGAATCAGAATTCCAGTAAAAATAAAGCTGATATTGTCGATAAGTACGATGATGGTGAATTTTTAGTTACTTCCAGCGAAGACTCTATAACAAGTGATGAGTGAATTCTTGAATCTGGTAGTAGTTTTTATATAAGTCCAAATCAGGATTGGTTTGTGACGTATAAACTTGTGTCTAGAGGTGCTATTTTTTGGGGAAATAATGTCTCTTATAAAGTCACAAGTATTGGTACAATCAAGATTAAGATGTTCGATGGGATTGTTCGAACATTTGGTAATGTGCGGCATGTTCCAGATTTGAAAAGAAATCTAATTTCTTTAGGTACTCTGGATTAAAAAGGGTTCAAATACTTCAATAAACGTGGAGCTATAAAAATTTGTAAGGGCTCTTTCATTGTGATGAAAATGTATAAAAGAGCAACAATTTTTTATGTTATGCAAGGTTAAACTATTTTAGGTGATGCATCTGTTGTTTCCTCACGCGTGTCAAATGACGATGTCACTAGTGAAGGTGAGGATTTTGCATTGAACATGATAACCGTGAGCATAACGGTTTTGGTAGACAGAAAAGAGTTCGATTTCGTGGGCATAACGAATTTGAAAAGAAGAACAAAGTTGAATTCTGAGGGCATAACGGATGTGAGAAACTTATGAGAGTTTGATTTGCTACAAGGATAAATAATGAGAAAGATCGTATTGTCATTGATGATTGGGGTCCTGCTATGAATGATATTGCTCGTGGTGATATAGTTGTGAGCAAAGTTGGAATTACTATTGATCTTACCGATGTAAAGACTAAATTACCTTGTACATACAAGCTTGGGCAAGGCTTGGATTCGGTCGGTGTTCATTGTTGAAGACTACCCCTTGAAGGGTTTTCGTGAAAGAGGTAGAGATATTGTTCGACAAGAATTTGTTTCAAGGCAGAGATTTGTTAGAGTTGTGATCCAAAATCTTTTAGGATTTGGTTTAAAGTTAGAATTATACTTTTAGTATATATTGTTTACTTTACATTAATTAAAGGTAGGAAACCTAGTTTGAGTATAATTTATTTCTATGCAAGTTTCCTCTGTAAACAAAAAATCTATCCCTATAAATATATAATATGGATTAGGGGTTTATATAGAACATCAGAAATCAATCGTAATCTTTTTCTTCATTATAGTAAAAGTTCTCATCATCTGCTCGTGGTTTTTCTCTTTTGGATTTTCCACGTAAATTCTTGGTGTTATTTTTTTATGCGTTTGCGTTTATTTACTTATCTCGTCATTATCGTCCCGATAGTATTGTAGCGATGTTTATATATATCGCTAAAATAAAAACGAGGCTTTTTGGAAAGTATTTGAAAGGTGTTTGTGATTCTTTTGGATATAAAATGTTTATTCCGTGGGGCTTTAAAAGAAACCGCATAAAAAAAATAGAGTCGCCACCGGCCATTTAGGTAGGCCGGACACCATGAAACCAGAGATTAAAAAAAGATTGGGTTCGGGAGTCGGTTACGGATGAGGAAGGATTAGCACCCCCACACCGCCCAAAATTGGTACTTTAATAATTACCGCTTTATTAATATTGGATTTTCCGGATTAAAGTGACGATTATTTTAAAATTCGGTCATAATTGTGAATTAATTTTAAGGGCCCCGTTATCCGAGAGTAAACGCCCAACCACTATCACTACGCCTGATACTGGCCCCGTTTACGCTCGGATAAAAGGACACCGCATTAAGAATCTATATCTCGATATGCAATCTTAGTGGCAAAAATATAAAACATGGCAGATAATTTAAAGACAGTAAATATTCACATAACAGAATATTAATCTAACATAAAATGTTATACTAGACTAAAACATGCATATATACATATTATTCTAAATAATAGATAACAACAACTTTAACAAGTCAGAATAACAATGTAGGAAAAATTACGTATATAGATAAACAAATATTTCAAAAGGACATACATGCTAGTAATAAAACATATTTCAACATATATGGAACAATATATTATACATAAAAGAAGACACACTAACACGTAACCTAAAAGTCAAGAAAACATACAATACGTGCAAAAATACAAAAACATGTTGTTTTACGAGTCAAATAGAACATAACATGATTTAATACGAATAACCGGATAAAAAAACATGACTATCATAAGCTTAACACATATATACATATAAACATAAAATACGAATCATATACGAGGGACATAAAATAAAATAATAGAATATCAACATATACGATTATAATACGAACATGAATATTTACAAAGAATACAGGACTGAAATGAAAGAAAAACAAAAGTCAGTGGCAGAAATTAAAGAACAATAATATGTAATTTAGGGACGAAATTGCGAAACAAACAGAACCTAGAAGGATCAAAACTGTAATTAGACCAAGGGGCAGACCCAAAATGAAAAGTTCAAAAACGCGGGATGGTTAAGGGAGTAATTTTACCATTTTGAAAACTGATTCGGTGTAATTTAGGGACTGGATTACAAGATTTTGAAATATCAGGGGGACTGAGATTGTAATTATACCATGCGACAAGACAAAAACGAAAATATTGAAAACGCGGTGGGATTAAGTGTGTAATTTACCTATTTAGCAAAATAATAGTAATTATATAAACCCTCTTTTTAGGCCGAAATCAAAATTTTAGCCATTTGTTTCATTTTCTGATTTTCATAACTCATCCCATTCTTATTTTCTCTCAACTGTTCTTATGAAACCCAGAATCCGGCGGCCGGCCGCAGTGTTTTCCGCCGCCGGCCGCCGCTAACCGGCGTCGGTAGGCCTCCAAAACACACCAAAATAACCCCCTTTTCGTCCTCAACATGAATCCGTGGTTGGATTCAGAGGATACACCATTGTTTGCCCTAGATCTAGAAAATACGAAGCGAAAAAAATATTTTTTAAACCAAAACAAAACTACCATGGGTCTTCCCCTCCCTTTAGTTCACCATATCAGGCTTGGAGAAGCCGAAAGGCTTATCACTAAGGAAGGGAAGACCCACAAACAGAGATGGTAAGACGACTCTCTTCTTTTTGTTTCTGTTTTCTTTTTTCGTATATGCATGTAAAAAAAACAAGTAAGAAAAAGAAACAAGTGTTTACCACTGGACTGTCTTTCGATTATCACTTGACTGGTTACAATTTTTGGTTTTTTTTTTTACAAGATCTTTGTTCTCTTTTTTTTTTGTTACCACTCTTCGTTCTCCCCGTTACAAAAGTCCCCGTTTCATATATATCATTGTCTTTGTTTTGTTGCAAGTTGCATCTTGCTTTTTCAGATCTGAACTGACAATTTTTGCTTGTTGTCTTGGGCATGTTCTGAACACGGGGGCTGAATATCGGCGTGGTGGCGGTATGGATGTTCTGCCAGCGGCCAGACGCGTTCTCAGCCGTTAGATCAGATCTGATCTAACGGTCGAGATGGCTTGAAGGACGAACGGCCTGGATGAAGCCTCGATTTGATGAGACGGCTCCAGATTTCGCCACGTGGAGCTCCGCAGTCAAGGAGTCAGAACGCGTGGATCTTATGCGCGCGTGGGATATTAAAGCGTCCGCGCGTGGCACTCGAACGGTCCATACGTGTGGAACACGTGCCTGGCAGATATTTTTGACCTCTTAGTTGTATCGTGGCCGTTGGATCAGATCTTGATCCAACGGCCCACAGTCACCTGCACACACAGTAACTGTAATTAGATAAGATTTAGATTTGGGCCAACCGGGCCTTGTAATGATATTTGGACTTGGACTGTAATTTTTATTTGGGTTTAATATATTTAATTTTTTTTTCATTTTATCAGCCCAATTATGTTAATAATAATATAGCAATACACATACATACGAAAACGTATACTTATATTATACAAACATTAATTAATATAACATTCTAGCATACGTACGTATAATCATACATATAATTAACATAACATCTATATATTAATCATATACGCTCATACTCTAGATACATACACGATACACATACATCATTAATACATATACATACATAGCTTATAATATACATGCACACACTACCTTATATTTATATTAGTAACATTCATATATAATAAATATACATGCAATATGTATTTACAAATGAAAAATGAGTGATTACAGTTGCCCCTCTTTGCTTGTTCTCATGGAATGGGAAGCAAAGCAAAGATTCATAAGCACTCATTTTTATCAGACTTCCCTGTTTGTAGCTTTGGAAAAACGTGTTCTTTTGGATATCTCCGCTCTTCCTTGGCTGAATCTTCAGGCTCGTAAGTTCTTCCTATATAGAGCTTCGTCACCTCCCGATCTTGGAGCTACAGGTTCTTCCTATATAGAACCATTCGCTCTGAAACCCCGAATTATGAGTCTTTCCTTTCACTTTGAGATAGTAAAGCTTGGAGTCCTTCCTATATAGAACTCTTCGCCTTCAACGCTGGTTTCTCCTATATAAAACCTTTGCGCCATCGATGGATTCTTCCGACTGGGAGTTCCTCCTATATAGAACTGCTAGTCTTCAAATCCTGGAGCCGTCAGTCCTTCCTATATAGAACTTTTGGCGTCTGAAATCTCAGAGCTACGGGTTCTTCCTATATAGAACCTTTCACTCTAAGACAATGAAGCTCGGAGTCTTTCCTATATAAGACTTTTCACTTTCGACACAACAGGTTTCCTATATAACCCTGTGTCATAGGTGAATTTCTTTGACTGGGAGTTCTTCCTATATAGAACTTCGAGTCTTCACCTTGGAGCCGTCAGTCTTTCCTATATAGAACTTTTGGCGTCTGAAATCTCAGAGCTACAGGTTCTTCCTATATAGAACCTTTCACTCTAAGACAATGAAGCTCGGAGCCTTTCCTATATAAGACTCTTCGCTTTCGACACAACAGGTTCCCTATATAACCCTGTGTCATAGGTGAATTTCTTTGACTGGGAGTTCTTCCTATATAGAACTGCGAGTCTTCACCTTGGAGCCGTCGGTCCTTCCTATATAGAACTTTTCGGTGTCTTGAAATCTTGGAGTTACGGATTCTTCCTATATAGAATCTTTCACTCTAAGACATTGAAGCTCGGAGCCCTTCCTATATAGAACTCTTTGCTTTCGACACAGCAGGATTTCCTATATAATCTTGCGTGTCATGGGTGAATTCCTTCGACTGAGAGTCCTTCCTATATAGAACTGTGAGTCTTCACCCTGGAACTGTCAGTCCTTCCTATATAGAACTTTCAGCTTCTGAAGCCTCGGAGAGGAGGATTCTTCCTATATAGAACCTCTCTCTAGAGCTTGAAAACATGTGCCTTTTGTATGTAAAAACATTGTCTTCTCGTTCGGGATTAACACCACGATGGCCATCGATGTCTCTTCGAATCTGCAGATACCTGTCTGAGATGAAAACAAAATGCTATGACAAATGAATTGACATGCTCCTAGTCCTAGTGATGTCTGACTATTCATGATGCATGAGTGTCAATATCTTGGTGGGCTTGTTTTGATCCTTATTTGATCTTGATATTCGCTTTCTCCTTTCTTACGGGCATCGATACCCCGCTTCACTGTCAGGTTCAACCATCTCAACCTTTCTTTTTCTCCAATTACGACTTGGAATTCTAAAGTACCCTTTCGGGTTTTCACTTTAGAGTGAGTTTTTTTTGAGAGGGGTGCCCTTCTGGTTTTCACCCAAGAGATCTCTTTTGTTATCTCGTATGCCTTCCTTGAATAGATAGGACATGTGCCATTGGTCATCCTACCTGGTTGTTTGAAGCTTCCCGCCTTCCCTATCGACAACCATTATGTAAGGAACTAGAGGACGGAGTTAACATCGTTTTCTTTGATCACCTGCATTTTCAAGGTTAAATCATAGTAATGCTTCGAAATCTCTTGTTTCATTATAAGCCTATGTTATCTTATTTGATTGAAATTGACAAGGAGGCCAAGAATGGATGCTCAAAAACACGGTTTTATTATGATTAAGGGCTTGGGATATCTTAAAAAGAAAGGTATGAAACACATGAGTTAAGTATGAAAATACAAGATCCCTCATTATCTTCGATATGAATGATACATGATCCTGTCAACCGGTGTAGAAAAAAAAATTTTTTTGCCTGAAGCCTTCTCTTCATGATGTTCATGGGGATACCCTTTTCTTCAGATATTTAACTTTTCAATTTACCCGAGCCGCCCTTTACGAGTTTTCAACTCGGGTCCTTCCTTTGCTTCAAGACGCCCGATTTCTGGTTTTCGTCCTGAGCTCTCCATTTTGTTATTTTTTTTATTTTTCATCATCATTTTTTTCATCATTCATTTTTTTAGAGATAGTACTTCTTGACGGCATCAGAATTTACGGGATTTTTCAGCTCATCCCCATCCATTTCTGTTAGGATCAGGGCTCCTCCTGAGAAGGCCTTTTTTACGACGTACGGTCCTTCCCAGTTGGGCATCCATTTTCCTCTAGAATATTTCTGGATAGGGAGGATTTTCTTGAGTACCAGATCCCCTTCTTTGAATTCTCTTGGGCGCACCTTTTTGTTGCATGCCTGCACCATCCGCTTTTGGTACATCTGACCATGACAAATGGCCTTTAGTCTTTTTTCGTCAATGAGATTTAGCTGGTCGAGTCTGGCCTGCACCCATTCAGCTTCTTCCAATTTTACTTCGTTTAAGACCCGGAGAGACGAAATCTCTACCTCAATTGGGAGTACTGCTTCGGTACCATACACCAAGGAGTAGGGTGTTGCCCCTATTGATGTGCGAATGGACATCCTATAAGCGAAAAGGGCAAAAGGCAACTTCTCATGCCAATCCCTGTAGGTATCCGTAGTCTTCGCTATGATCTTCTTTATGTTCTTGTTTGCTGCTTCCACTGCTCCATTCATTTTAAGATGATAGACTGTGGAATTATGGTGTGTTATCTTGAATTGAGTGCACACGTCCTTCATCATTTTGTTATTCAGATTGGAAGCGTTGTCGGTGATGATCCTTTCTGGCAATCCGTATCGACAAATAATTTCCTTTTTCAAGAACTTACAAACTGTAGTCTTGGTGATATTGGCGTAAGACGCTGCCTCTACCCATTTAGTGAAGTAGTCTATGGCGACCAAAATGAAACGGTGCCCATTGGAAGCTTTCGGATGGATCTGCCCGATGACGTCCATACCCCACACTGCGAAAGGCCACGGAGAATTCATGGTGTGTAAAGGCGATGGGGGTGCGTGAATTTTGTCAGCGTAAATTTGGCATTTGTGGCATTTCCTGGCGTAATCGATACAATCTCCCTCCATGGTCAACCAGAAATAACCGTATCTCATAATTTTCCGGGCTATAGACAGCCCGTTGGCATGCGTTCCACAGATCCCATCATGTACTTCGGCTAAGATTTCCTTCGCCTCACGGGCATCCACACATCTCAGCAATGTTTGATCATGACTTCTCCTATATAGGATCTCCCCATCTAGGACATATTTTGTTGCCATTTTTCTGAGCGTTTTTCTGTCATTGTCGTTTGCCCCTTCTGGATACTTTCGAAGCTTGACATATTGCAAGATGTCATAGTACCATGGGTTTCCGTCAATCTCTTCCTGTACATTACAACAATGAGTAGGCCTTTTAAATGTCTGCATTTCAATGGGCTTCATTTCTGCCCCGGTGTTTGTTTTAAACATGGATGCCAAGGTTGCCAATGCATCTGCCATCTGATTTTCTTCTCGGGGCAGGTAATTGAAGCTGACCTTTTCGAACTCTTTGATGAGCTCTTGGATCCATTCGTGATATTTGACCAACTTCGGGTCCCTGGTCTCTCATTCCCCGCGCAATTGGTAAATGACTAAGGACGAATCTCCGAACACTCGAAGTTCCTTAACCTTTCTCTCGATAGCTGAGTTCAGTCCCATGATGCAAGCTTCGTATTCAGCTATATTGTTTGTGCAGAAGAATTCCAATCTGCTGGTGAAAGGATAATAGACGTCCTCAGGTGAAATTAGCACTGCCCCTATCCCATGTCTGAGGGCGTTGGAGGCTCCATCGAAGTAAAGTTTCCATGACTTATCATCAGAAACCTCTTCTTCGGTTGTAATGCACATCAAGTCTTTGTCTGGGAAACTAAAGTTCAGTGCCTCATAGTCATCCGAAGCACGACTAGCCAGGAAATCTACGACGGCACTCCCCTTTACGGCTTTTTGATTAACGTATACGATGTCGAATTCGGATAAGAGCATCTACCATCTGGCCATCCTTCCTGTTAGTGCTGGCGTTTCCATTAAGAACTTCAATGGATCTAGCTTGGATATCAACCAGGCAGTATGGTACAACATGTACTGTCTAAGCCGCTTGGTAGCCCAAACTAGGGCACAACACAGTTTCTGCACTGGCGGGTACCGCGTTTCGCAATCATTGAATTTCCTGCTTAGGTAATAGATGGCTTGCTCCTTTTTTCTTGACTCATCGTGTTGCCCCAGTACGCATCCCATTGAATTCTCAAAGACTGTTAAGTAGAGAATTAGTGGTCGACCAGGTACTGGTGCGACTAAAATTGGAGCATTTGTCAGATACTTTTTGATCTTTTCTAGGGCTCTTTGACATTCTTCATCACACACGCCAGGATTATTCTTTCTAAGAAGTCTGAAGACCGGGTTGCATTGGTTGGTTAATTGGGAAATGAAATGATAGATATAATTCAACCTCCCCAGGAAACCGCAGACTTCCTTCTGCGTGCGGGGTGGTGAAAGGTCCTGGATGGCTTTCACTTTATCCGGATCAATCTCAATCCTTCTTCTGCTTACCACGAATCCTAAGAGTTTTCCAAAAGTAACGGCGAAGGTACACTTGGCAGGATTGAGCCTCAGTTGGTACTTCCGTAGTCTTTGGAATAGTTTTCTCAAGTTTTGTAGGTGCCCTTCCTCTGTTCGGGACTTGGCAATCATATCATCCACGTATACTTCTATTTCTTTGTGCATCATGTCATGGAAAAGAGTCACCATTGCTCTTTGGTATGTTGCCCCTGCGTTCTTTAGCCCAAACAACATCACTCGATAACAAAAAGTGCCCCACATGGTTATGAATGTGGTCTTCTCCATGTCGTTAGGGTCCATCTTTATCTGGTTGTACCCTGAGAAGCCGTCCATGAAGGAAAACCATGAATGTCCTGCGGTGTTGTCAACCAGCGTGTCAATATGTGGTAAAGGGAAGTTGTCTTTAGGGCTGGCTCGGTTCATATCCCTATAATCTACACACATACGAACTTTCCCGTCTTTCTTTGGTACTGGTACAATGTTTGCAACCCATTCGGGGTATTTGGCTACCTCCAAGAATCCAGCATCAAATTGCTTTTTCACTTCTTCTCGGATCTTTAATAACATATTTGGTCTCATTCTCCGAAGTTTTTGCTGTACTGGTTTGCACTCTGATTTTGTTGGCAATTTGTGCACCACTATGTCGGTATTCAACCCTGGCATATCTTGATAAGTCCAGGCGAAGACATCCTTGAATTCCTGAAGTAGGGCTATCAACTCATGCTTGGTTTTTGAAGAAATCGTCGTTCCTACTTTTATTTCTTTTCTCTCTTCTTCAGTCCCCAAGTTGACAATTTCTGTTTCTTCTTGGTGGGACATGATCTGCCTTTCTTCGTTGTCCACCATTCTCTTTAACTCTTCCGGGACCTCAATTTCTATTTCATCATATCCTTCCTCAATTCCCTCTGAGACCTCAGGGCATTCGAAATTCACTTCAGGATTGGATCCGGTATCATTCATATCGTTGATCATGAGCGACCTGCATTAAATGAGAATGAATTGTATTGGGAAAGAGACGGCTTTATATGAAGGGGATGAACATGAAGAATACATGAATGAACTAAAAGAATCTTTGGTCATTTTAGGAAAGTGGGGATATTTTCATTTCAATCAAAAAGTTAACATAGGTGCCCCATACAAGAGATCCCCATTGTTTATGGGCAAAAACAATAGGTTGATTCGGATCATTACTCTGATCTATTCCTAAAAACTACAGGTAGGTCAATGCAGCTCCAGTTATCGAGTGTTTCCCCGGGATGGCAAGGGCGGATGTTGGTCAGCATTTTGCTGCCTCGGTCCTTTTCAGCTATCATGTTGATGTGCATCCCCTCAAATGATTCACTGAGTACTTCCTCCTGGTTAAGTTCCTCATTTTTCTTCATTGCCTCTCCAATATCTTGACCTGGCTGGTAGAACCCTCCGGAGACAAAAGTGGCTTTCAAACTAGGAAAGGACATCGGCCTCCACGGAATATCTTCTCCTTTAAATCTGGCTTTTCTTTGCTCTTCCTTCCTCTTATATTCCTCTTTCTTCTGTTGGACACTTGGTTGGTAACCCAGCCCGAAACGATCCTTCTTGGTTGTCATATTCTTGGGTCTCAGGTTTCCTTGTAATTTCTTCCCCAGCCCTTTTCCTATTTTGGCTCCTCGGCCTAGAGTTTCTGCGATGGTTATCTTAGTACAATTAGATAACCTGGGGTAGGGGATCCGACTTCCCTCTGAAACGAATGTGGCATTTACTAGTTTCAATGCTCGGAACGAGCATTCCGCAACATCTTCATCATTTTGAATGTAGGGGGTGTCTGATGTCACTGAAGCAACAAATTCATGCTCTGCCTCTACTGTGACCAATTTGCCTTCAACTACAAATTTTAATTTCTGATGCAATGATGAGGGGACAACTCCTGCGGAGTGGATCCACGGTATTCCCAACAAGCAGCTGTAAGATGGTTTTATGTCCATCACCACAAAATCAATCACATATTCCGTTGGTCCGATCAATAGGGGCACCTCAATTTTCCCCATTGTTCCTTTTTGCGTACTATCAAAAGCTTTTACCGAGTTGTGGCAGGGCTTTAGGTGCGAACCATCTATTGGTAATTTTTGCAGGGTTACCATAGGCAAAACATTCAATGCTGACCCATTGTCGATCAGGACGCCTGGTAATACATACCCTTTGCAGTGGGTAGTGATGTTAAGGGCTTTGGTAGACCCCATTCCTCCCTCCGGGATTTCATCATCACTGAACGTGATATGATTATAGGCAGTAATATGCCCCACTATCATGTCCAGGTTTGATACAGAAATGTCCTGGGGCACAAAAGTTTGATTCAGCACTTTTAATAGCGTCTCCCGATGCTTTTCTGAACTCAAGAGTAATTCCAGCACTGTGATCCTGGCCGGTTGCTTTCGTAGTTGTTCTACTACGCTGTACTCGCTATGTCTCAAGAACTTTAAAAATTCTTTGGCCTGGGCCTCAGTTACCGGCTCATTTATCTTTGGGGGAGGTTCTTCTCCAAATATCTGCGTAGGGCTAACTGCTGTACTCTTCCCCTTATCTTTTTCAGCTGCTTTCAAAGCCTCGGAGGAATAACATCGGCCACTCCTTGTGAAATGGCCTGCCTCACCAACGTTCACATCGTTCAGGCTTTGTTGGTCTTTCAGTGTAGGCTCTTTTACCTGATCGTGTTCTGGTTTTTCTGGCATGGTCACGTTTACAGCATAATTCCAGGGAGTTTGTCGCATATCTTTGAATGTGAATGGAGATGGTGCTGAAATGATGATATTGGGACTTATTTTGCTGGTTTCTCTCTGGGAGACACATGCATTCCCTGGCCTGGGAGAGATGATAAAAGGTCTATCATTCCCGTATTTAGACTTGAGGCTATCCGTCATGTGTACGTCCGACCCCTTCTTCCCCATGGGCTCCTCGAAGAATTCTATTTGTTTTTCATTCATCAATTTCTACACCAATTTCTTGAACTCGTCACATTCTTGGATATCATGCCCTTCAGTCTGGTGGAATTCGCAATACTTTCCACATTCCTTCTGCCTTGTTATCATGCCTTTGTCTATCACACGAGCCATGCATAACTGTTGAAATACCCACCGTAAAGGAGACTTGATTTCTGACACGTCATCCTTTATCCTCCTGGTAAAGCATTCTTCGATGACATTTACCCCTCTGCTCCCATGATTAGGCAGCGGGTTGTTGGCTACACTCGGTTCTTCAAACTTCAATATCCGGAATCGATTAAGTTTCGCACAAGCTTTTTTTGAAGGCAAGGCGAGTTCTCGTGGGATGTCCAGGGTACCGCCGTGATAGTCGCAATGCGCGCTTGGATTATACCAAGGCGGGAAGGGCGGATTGACAGGAGTAACGATGTATGGCGGACCAGTCGCTTCATACAACCGGGAATAAAGTTCGAGTACGAAATGTGGTAGGGAGTGAAAGTTCTCCTCTCTTTCTCTTTTTCGTGACTCTCTCATCTCTTTGATTCGAGTTTTGTGTTTTTCCCACAGTGCTTGTGGCTGTGAGACTGTGAAGTTCTTCTTGGGCGGTATAGGTGCTGGTGGTGTTTACTTCATTTCTCTTGTTATACTTTCGAGACCCTTCCCCACCATCAATTCCCGCGCTCTTAATTGCGATTCGAGGACTCCCATCCCCGATTAAGTCGGCAAAGAACTGCGTTGTGTTATTAATGAGGCGATCAAAAAGTGCCCCTTTTAGAGTATTGACAAATAATGGCGTGATTTCATGCTCCAGAATGGGTGGCTGGATTTGGGCGGCCACTTATCTCCATCTTTGGGCGTATTGCCGCAGGCTTTCGTTGGACTTCTGCCCCATATTTTCTAACATAATTCTGCTAGGGGTCATGTCTGTTACATGTTTGTATTGCTCAGTGAATGCTTTAGACAAATCTTTCCATGTCTTGACATTTGCTTTGCTCAACTGAGTGTACCAACGTAACGCCGCTCCAGTTAGACTATCCTGGAAACAATGGATCAGCAGCTTTTCGTCCTTATGGTAGGCCGCCATTTTTCTACAATACATTGTTATGTGTGCAGAAGGACATGTGGTTCCATCATATTTATCGAACTCTGGCGTTTTAAATTTTGGCGGCAGGACAAGATCAGACACCAGACTTAGGTCATGGCGTCATTTTCCGATTCTTCATTTGATTGTAACGCTTTAAATTTTTCCTCCATGAGGCGTAAATCTTTCTTCCCACTTTTTTTTCTACCTCATTCTCGATTCTTTCGACCATGTTCAGGTCCGCATTTCTTCTTCATAGAGTGCTTCAAAGATCGAGGGTTGAGTCTCGGTGCCCCCGCTTGAAAGCTGGAAGACATTCCTGCAGGGTCAATATACACCTTCCTAGCCTGGTTTGGTGCAGTTGGTTGAACCTTGTAGTGAGCCGGGTACCTTCGGCTCTTGAACATTTCTCCTTCCACTCTTTTTCCAAGACTCTTTTTGCCAAAGAATGCGGTTATGTCGATACTATAGATGTTTGCGATTGCGTAATCTGATCACTAAGGCTTCTCTGGGCCTCTTCAAGCCTTGTCTCGAGCTCTCTTTGCCCTCTTTCTAGACTAATTATCCTTTCTTCCATGAGCTTTCTTTGTAGTCGGGTAAAGTATGGGTGATGAATGATTGCAGGTTAACTACACACAACGCCACAATATTCATATTGTTAATATGGTTGCAAAAAATAAATGCATGTACAATGATGCGAATGTTATGATGCAAATGCAAGAATGTGTGCGAGATAAGGTATCGATTCACTGGTAATCACCATTTTGAACTACTTCCACGGAATTAAAGGGTCTTGATTACAACAAAATTCGTGTTACAAAGTAAAGATCCCTAGTACAAAAGATCTAATTACAACGCAGAGTCCTATAGATAGGCTCTAGCTCTATCTCCTAATTTTTCAATTGCCCTGAGCAGCTTGAGGAACCTAGGAGCTTCTTCCATTCCCGGGACTATAAAAGGTCGGAGTGTCTCAGCCTCGACAGCTAAATCATTTACATATCTGGCGACTCGCTGTATGTCCACCATTAGGTTTGCGTAATACTGGTCTATGTCATGTACCATTCGAGCAGCGTCGCGTAGTCTCTTCTGCCAATAGGTGTCCCCTTCAGCTGCAGCCTCCTCGAACACATTAATTCTTTCTTTGTAATCCTCCACGCTTTTGCTTCGAGGACCCAATTCGTGCTTGTAACACACCCACTTCGCGTTCTCTTTCTTGCAGCTCGGTGAAGTTATTCCCAAGGGCAAGACATTGAAGTGAGTGTTCGACTTCACGCCACCTTTCCTTTTAATTCATCGTTTTGACTTTGGCTTTGCTCCAACCTTTGAATAGTGTCATCGCATACAGTTTTTGCATCTCTAACAGTCTATTTCGACTACTCATGGATTTTCTTTTCCATACGGCGACACTTTCTCTCTCATGATGGATGACTTTTTTTCCTTGTTGATTTCTTTTGTCCGAATCTTTCTTTCTCTTGATCAATGGCCTTCTTGGCGGACCGCTTTTTCTTCCTCCATAGCCAAACGACAGCTTTCTATCTCTTTTCGATCGCTCTTTTGTTAATTTTCGTTCTTCTTCCACCAAACAGATACCGTTCATTCTTTCTTTTTCTTTCCACACTATGAACCGACTCGCCGCCTTTCGTATTTTTGCTTGTAATGGGAGGGCATCTTTTTGATAAAGAGTGTTCTTGTCGCTTAAATCTGCATTTAATTTCTTCAATTGCCTAATGATCCCGTCCCGCTCGTCAACTTCTAAGCTTGCTTTATAGAGCTCGCCGCATGTTGGGTCCGTTGGATGTCCATTTTCCTTTTAACTTCTTCGAGTTCACTCCTTAAGATGTCACCGGACGGTACCACCCTTGTAAGCTCTTCAAGTGACACATCTGCTGGTCCTTGATCGATTCAGAATCACATTATTAACCCTCAAACGTCTCCAAAGATCGTAATCTGGGGTAGTCATGTGCTCGGTATCTCCTTCCACCCCGATCCCGTAACAATGATCCTGTGCCCTCATGATGGTCTGAATTTTTCCTTTGAACTCCCTTTGAAAAGAAATTCAGTTTGGCTTAATCCGCGGTATTGGGAATGAACTGTCGTGATCCGAATCGCCGAGACACTAAAAGCGGGGGCACAAGCGATCCTCCATGCAATCCCTACATCATCAGCCCGGTTGAAGTCACCACAATCAGTATAGAAAATAATTAACTTTACCGAGCCATGGGACCCTCCATTCTATGTCTTCATTTTGAATGTTCCTCAAGAAACTGGTCCACATTTTTGTTTTCAAATCCTCTCGCCATTCCTTTGCTAAGTATTCTCGTAAAGGCGAAAAACCTTGGAAGGATATCCTGGCGGGACCCTCGTCGGCGTCTTCCACATGTGACTCGAATCCATACTTGTAATAACTGTGCGCATCCACGAAAAACGTCATTCTTCATGTTTCCGCTAGCATTTAAGGAAATGAAAGTCTCGACCAAGATTGTTGGTACTCGGGTTTGCTTTCCGTTTCACCCGCTCAAACAAATCCGAATGGCTATGTCAATGTTCCCGAGTACTGGGAAAGATCACCAAGCCATATATTCCTAAAGCGAATAGGTCCATTTTCTTTGCCTCGTGCGGATGTGTCGATATGATGTCCCGAATACTTTCCCATGCAAAGATCTGTATTATCTCCTCGGATTTGAAGGAGGCCACTAACCCAATCGTCACTCATTCCCGCAAAGGTTTTGAGTTTTGCAGTGTAATTCTGATTCCTCAGAGGCTTCGCGTAGATCCAATCTTCCTGAATATTTTTCTGGTTAAGTAAAGCAGTGTATTCTTCTACCGTAGGCATCATGTCCCGCCCATTGAAGGTGAGTGAAAGAAAAAGCCGGATCCCGTAATGGACTATAGCTCGAGTAGAGGCTGGTTAATCCGAACATATAACAGCTGTGCGATGTCGCCATAACTATCGTAGAATAAGTCTTGTAGTCTTCGGTCCCATCTTTCCCAAATGCTTTGAAGATCCCATAAGTTGTTTTGTTGGAGACTCACATAGGTGTATCCTGCTATTACGCGTTCGTTCGCAAACTGTCCCCTTGATTTTTCTGGTTGACCTCGACCAATGTCCGATCGACAAATTAAGCTCTTCTTTCCTAAGACACCTTTTTTCCATGGTGAAAGACTTTACGATCGGGCAAACCACTTGATCCAGTACCTTTATGTGATGCAAATGTAATGATGTATGACAAAAAAACAAAAAGCTTAAAAAGAAAACAAGTCGATGCAGATAAAATTGATAAATATAAAAATAAAAGGACAAAATTAAACAGAATAAACACACAAAACAACCCTATTTATCCCGTCTAAAACACCTATGGTTATTCGCATGGCTCTAACAGGGTGGGTTTCTATGTTCTCTACATGCAGTGTTGGTGCTAGAGAGGTACTGAATTGTCCTTCTTTGCCCTCTACTAAGAATAGCAAGGCCCCCGATCATCACCCATTATAGGCTCTTTTCAACCGGGTTCAATTCAGGGGGACCCATTCGCTTATGCCCGTACGAAGGAACGATATCCTTACGAAAGCATAAGGTACTCGAGCCCCGAAGGTACTTGCTAGGCCCATACGGGAGAACGATATCTCCACGAAAGCATTAGCGTTTTCCCCCCACTTAAAAAGACGGGTTTATATGCCATATTTTAAATGCGTTAAAATAAACGCGCAATTATGACCGAATGTTAATTTAATAGTCACTTTAATCTGGAACTTTCAATATTAGTAAAGCGGTAATTATTTTAAAAGCTTGACTCTCATTTGTTTTTTTTTAAAAAACAAAAATTGTCCCCAGCGGAGTCGCCATCTGTAGCGATGTCTTTTTTTTATTTATATATATCGCTAAAATAAAAACGAGGCTTTTTGGAAAGTATTTGAAAGGTGTTTGTGATTCTTTTGGATATAAAATGTTTATTCCGTGGGGTTTTAAAAGAAACTGCATAAAAAAAATGGAGTCGCCACCGGCCACTTAGGTAGGCCGGACACCATGAAACCAGAGATTCAAAAAAGATTGGGTTCGGGAGTCGGTTACGGATGGGGAAGGATTAGCACCCCCACACCGCCCAAAATTGGTACTTTAATAATTACCACTTTATTAATATTGGATTTTCCGGATTAAAGTGACGATTATTTTAAAATTCGGTCATAATTGCGAATTAATTTTAAGGGCCCCGTTATCCGAGAGTAAACGCCTAACCACTATCACTACGCCTGATACTGGCCCCGTTTACGCTCGGATAAAAGGACACCGCATTAAGAATCTATATCTCGATATGCAATCTTAGTGGCAAAAATATAAAACATGGCAGATAATTTAAAGACAGTAAATATTCACATAACAGAATATTAATCTAACATAAAATGTTATACTAGACTAAAACATGCATATATACATATTATTCTAAATAATAGATAACAACAACTTTAACAAGTCAGAATAACAATGTAGGAAAAATTACGTATATAGATAAACAAATATTTCAAAAGGACATACATGCTAGTAATAAAACATATTTCAACATATATGGAACAATATATTATACATAAAAGAAGACACACTAACACGTAACCTAAAAGCCAAGAAAACATACAATACGTGCAAAAATACAAGAACATGCTGTTTTACGAGTCAAATAGAACATAACATGATTTAATACGAATAACCGGATAAAAAAAACATGACTATCATAAGCTTAACACATATATACATATAAACATAAAATACGAATCATATACGAGGGACATAAAATAAAATAATAGAATATCAACATATACGATTATAATACGAACATGAATATTTACAAAGAATACATGACTGAAATGAAAGAAAAACGAAAGTCAGTGGCAGAAATTAAAGAACAATAATATGTAATTTAGGGACGAAATTGCGAAACAAACAAAACCTAGAAGGATTAAAACTGTAATTAGACCAAGGGGCAGACCCAAAATGAAAAGTTCAAAAATGCGGGATGGTTAAGGGAGTAATTTTACCATTTTGAAAATTGATTCGGTGTAATTTAGGGACTGGATTACAAGATTTTGAAATATCAGGGGGACTGAGATTGTAATTATACCATGCGGCAAGACAAAAACGAAAATATTGAAAACGCGGTGGGATTAAGTGTGTAATTTACCCATTTAGCAAAATAATAGTAATTATATAAACCCTCTTTTTAGGCCGAAATCAAAATTTTAGCCATTTGTTTCATTTTCTGATTTTCATAACTCATCCCATTCTTATTTTCTCTCAACTGTTCTTATGAAACCCAGAATCCGGCGGCCGGCCGCCGTGTTCTTCGCCGCCGGCCGCCGCTAACCGGCGCCGGTAGGCCTCCAAAACACACCAAAATAACCCCATTTTCGTCCTCAACATGAATCCGTGGTTGGATTCAGAGGATACACCCTTGTTTGCCCTAGATCTAGAAAATACGAAGCGAAAAAAATATTTTTTAAACCAAAACAAAACTACCAGGGGTCTTCCCCTCCCTTTAGTTCACCATATCAGGCTTGGAGAAGCCGAAAGGCTTATCACTAAGGAAGGGGAAGACCCACAAACAGAGATGGTAAGACGACTATCTTCTTTTTGTTTCTGTTTTCTTCTTTCGTATATGCATGTAAAAAAAACAAGTAAGAAAAAGAAACAAGTGCTTACCACTGGACTGTCTTTCGATTATCACTTGACTGGTTACAATTTTTGGTTTTTTTTTTACAAGATCTCTGTTCTCTCTTTTTTTTTGTTACCACTCTTCGTTCTCCCCGTTACAAAAGTCCCCGTTTCATATATATCATTGTCTTTGTTTTGTTGCAAGTTGCATCTTGCTTTTTCAGATCTGAACTGACAATTTTTGCTTGTTGTCTTGGGCATGTTCTGAACACGGGGGGCTGAATATCGGCGTGGTGGCGGTATGGATGTTCTGCCAGCGGCCAGACGCGTTCTCGGCCGTTAGATCTGATCTGATCTAACGGTCGAGATGGCTTGAAGGACGAACGGCCTGGATGAAACCTCGATTTGATGAGACGGCTCCAGATCTCGCCACGTGGAGCTCCGCAGTCGAGGAGTCAGAACGATTGGATCTTACGCGCGCGTGGGATATTAAAGCGTCCGCGCGTGGACCACACGCGCGCGTGGCACTCGAACGGTCCATACGTGTGGAACACGCGCCTGGCAGATATTTTTGACCTCTTAGTTGTATCATGGCCGTTGGATCAGATCTTGATCCAACGGCCCACAGTCACCTGCACACACAGTAACTGTAATTAGATAAGATTTAGATTTGGGCCAACCGGGCCTTGTAATGATATTTGGACTTGGACTGTAATTTTTATTTGGGTTTAATATATTTATTTTTTTTTTCATTTTATCAGCCCAATTATGTTAATAATAATATAGCAATACACATACATACGAAAACGTATACTTATATTATACAAACATTAATTAATATAACATTCTAGCATACGTACGTATAATCATACATATAATTAACATAACATCTATATATTAATCATATACGCTCATACTCTAGATACATAAACGATACACATACATCATTAATACATATACATACATAGCTTATAATATACATGCACACACTACCTTATATTTATATTAGTAACATTCATATATAATAAATATACATGCAATATGTATTTACAAATGAAAAATGAGTGATTACAAGTATAACACAGAGAAAAGTAGGTTTAAAAACTTTCCGGCGCTATATTTGTATACAAAGCGTTCAAAATTTTAGTGATGCGAATAAGAGAAATTATGTATAATTTCTTTGTTTTAAAGTAAGATGATACTCTCGAGCGATAATAAGACAACGGAAGTTTTGGGTTTGAGATTTTAAGAATGCAACATTGTTAAATATTTTATAGAAAAATTATGTCACTCTTATGATTCTATTCAACACGATAAAATTAAAAAAACAAACAAATAAAAAAATTACTCGCAATTCACACAAAATAAAAACCTTTGTTTTCTATGAAACCCTAGCTACTGAGAAATTATTAGATGAGTCTGACTCACCATGTCATTTATAGTCCATCCAATAATATTTTTTTCATGTCATTTTTTTAACGTCTTTCATGCATGTAATTAAATACAGTGTAGTTACTTATAAATTATACTAAAATAGCTGAATATTATTTGATGAATTATGAATGACGTTGTGAGCCCGATGCATATAATAATTTCTCCCTGTTGCTAGCCTTAAATTACTGATTTCACGCTTCTCTAACGCCACCATCCAACATTATAAACGTGACATTGAGTAGGTGATGTAATAATGAATAATGATGCTATCTATGTCTTATTCATTTTAGAAATTTAGTAGTACAAAATGCGGCATTTCGATTTTTCACTATTTTTAAAAAAAAGAAAGATATCAAAAATTAATTTAAAATCGACTTAATTAACCAAGTATTACAAAAAAATAACGTCCATCTTTAATTATTTACAAAAATATTACTCGTTTAGGTAAATGAATAATTTACACTCTTGATCCCTCAACTATTACAATTTAATAAAAAATTCCTTTTTATAACATAAAAAATTTCCAAGTGTTTTAAGTGATTTGGCTTGTAGGTGTTATGTGTGCTGGACAATGCAATGACTTTCTAATGTTTCTTTATGTGATTAATAATTTTCCGTACACTTTTTATTTAGTTGTTTATATTATACATTGACATAATGGGTTACGAAGGGTTTTTTTAACTACACAAAATTCAACTTTAACTTCTTAATATCTGAATTTTATTATTGATATATATTTGAGAAATATATTTAAAAAATTTTAATGGAGTGATATATTATATATTTTATAAAACTTTATTATTTAAATGTTTAAAATAATTTTGGATTTTTTTTAAATGACTACCTAAAGTCATGATTCATATAGAGCCAAAAATCTATTTATTTATTTATTTATTGTTGCGTTACAAATATTAAAGTCATGACAAATTCGAACCGGCACACATCACACACTTAATTTTCGTGGGTGAGTCTCATAACACAATTTTTTTGCATACATCAGGTCTTGAAATCGAGACTTGTTTAAGTGATATGAATACCAAGCTACTTATCACTTGAACCAATCTCATCTTTTGCATTTTGTTATTAACTAAAGGCATGATGTCAAAAAATGCCCATAACGTTTGACTGAATGCTCACTTTGGCCCTTATTCTTTTTTTGAAGCAATTTATCCCACAATGTTTCATTTTGGGTCAAAATAGCCCATCCGTGAATGAAAACTGTTAGTCAACTGACGATAAACAACTTGATAGAATGACAAGTCAAAAGAAAAAATATTTTATATTTTATACAATTTTTTAAAATTATTTTTTGATTGATGTGTCGTTCTATAAAGTCAATATATTTGCTTATATGACACTGCTATCACGACGTGCACTGTCATGTTGGTTTGTCACGTCATTTCAAGCAATTTACCATTGGCTGACTAACAGTTTTCATCCGTATAAGGGCCATTTTGACCCAAAATAAAAATGTTAAGGGCTAAATTGCTTCAAAGAATAGAATAGATGCTAAAATGGCAATTCAGTCAAACGTTAGGGTTATTGTTTTCAAAATATTATATGTTTAAGAAAACTAAGTACATATATTTGAGATAAATACATGATGTTCTATTATAACAACAACTTGTTCAAAATATCATTTAAAAGTTGTCCCTTTTAACACCAACCTTAATCTTTTGACTTTGGATCAAAAGCGTGATTCTTAGACGGATCCAAGGACCATTAAAAAATTGTACCATTTTTTTTACAGGTGCCGGTATGGCGGTATTCAACTAATTGGTTTACTTTTTTAGATTATATGTGGCAAGAGTCTTAATTATACAGTGATTCTCCTAATTTAGTTGTTTTATTTATAATGTCAGAATTTAAATCTCTGATTTTATTTAAAGAATTTAATACTTCATCCCGTTAAACTAGCTATTGTGGATAAAAAAATTATACATATATTAACAATAATTTTATTTTCATAGAAATAAGTCATAAACTTTAAATTTTAAATCTTAAATCCTAAATCAGAATATTAAATACTAAAATTATAAAAATTAAACTCTAAATAAGATATATGACAATATTAAAAATTTATTTGTGAAAAAAATTATACTATAAATGAAAAAAATAATTTATATTCAAAATTGTAATTTAGAAACATATTCCTAACTATGCCCGTTTTTAGAAATGAACTTATCTTTTTGTGCATAATACTTTCGAATTTCTTTATAATAAAATTTTGAGTTTATAGCATTGGCCATAAGGGGAGAGGAGTAAAAAAAATTTACAGTGTCATAATTTTAAAAAAATTATAAAAATATTTTTAGGCAGACACAAATAATTATGAGTGTTAATTTCTTTTTAAGAGAACTAATTTTTTAAATGGTGTCAATATCCTTTTTTAAAGTTGTATTAATTTTATTCTTTAATGTTATTTTATATAAAATTTATGATTTTTTTTTATAAAAATAATTTTTCGGGTGTCCGTTAACACCAAGTGCAAAGGTGGCTCTGCCATTGTCGGTAATATTAGACATGATAAAAAAGACAATCATTTCTTAAAAATTTGTTGATGAATTGAAGATTGAAGAAATCTGTTTAATATATCTTCATAGATCACATGAAGCTTAATTGAAAGATAAGTGATCAAATTATATTATTTTTAAACTTTAGGTGTCTAAAGTTTTAACTGTTATAACTTTAAGTATTCGACCGTTAAAAAAAATTATTACCCAATAAAAATGTGACATGTGACATATTTATTTATTATTATATTAAAAAAATTAAAGAAAATAATATAATTAAAAAAACTCAAAATTCCTAAAAAAGCCCTAAATCGCTAATACCCAAACTACAATTTCTCCAAATTACTGCCGCTGCCTCTACCGTCACCGAACACCACCACTGCGGTCGTCAGATCAACGCTACCCATTTATCCCAATCATCCAATGCCGTCAACCGTCAGTAAGTGTGTCAATCGGACGTCGTTTGAATTGAACATTTCACGTTCGTCGTTCGATTGGTACGCCTCTCATTAATTACCGACGATGAGTGTTTGAGGGAAACAGACGGAAGAATTCGGCAACGGTATTGGTGGTGAAAATAAAGGTGGCGACAGCGACAACAATTTGGAGAATTTACGATTTTGGGTATTAGGGATTTGAGACTTTTGGGGGAATTTTGAGTTTTTTTAAGTATATTCTTTTTTTTTATTTTTTAAAATAAAAATAAAGCATGTCATGTGTCACATTCTTATTAGGTAATGATTTTTTTTTAAAAGGCCATGCTCTTAAAAGTATAACGGTTGAAACTTTAAGTACTTATTTTTATAAAAATACTTTAAGCACTTAAAATAAAAAAATATATAGTTTGAGCACTTATTTTTATATTAAGTCATCACATAAAATCATTGCAAATTTATTTATAATAAAAATATCTCTATATTTTTACTATAAATTACATGATATATTTTATATATTATAATATTAAATAATTAAATACTATTTAAATAGATATTTTTAACTTATAAATTATATTTTTTTCAAATAGTCCGAAAGTAATTATAAGGTAATATCTGTTCATATATATTTTTAACCATTTGACAACCATATTATTCGATCTCCAATTGAAACCACTTATTAAATTCTAAAAAAAATCATATTTAAATATATTCACTTCTAAAAGTACATTTTTACAGTAACACTAAACGTGAAAATTTCACGATCTGGACATTGGTAATAACAATTATCTTGTTTATGGTAAAAAGCGATTTGAGTTAAAATTAAAGATTTAAATTAAAATTAAAAGTTTGACCGGTTAAATTTGTTAATTTAAGTGTTTGGTGAATAACGGATTGTAATAGCGGATTGAGGCGAAATTTTTAATTTCAAAAAACTCATTTGAAATTAGAAGTTCTGACATAAAAGTTATAAAGACTTTTTTATCCTTAATAATTATAAAAAATTTCTAAATAACCTAAATTGAAAATTTTCTATTTAAATTTTTTACCGTCATGTATTTATATTGATATTTATAAACTAATATTTTTTCTTTTTCTTCTCATGCATTTATATTTGTATTTAAATTTAAGAATTAATTAAGTTGTATTAAAAATAATTCATAAATAATAAATTAATATATAGATCATTCAAATATGCTTAGTGATGTTATATTAAAAAATATTTTTTATAATATAATACAAAATATTGATAACTAATAAATTATTCAAACAAATATCGAATATAATCATATCCTTATATGTTATTTTGTTCGTTTAAATAATCAAACAACTATAAGCTATTAGTTAATTTTACCAATACTTTTATACAATCAACTAATATAATTCACTAGTCAAATCAATTAATATAATTAATTATTAATTAATATAATTCATCATCAATTATCAATTAATATAATTCATCATCAATTATCAATTATTAATTATCCGTTAATTATTAAACATAGTCTATAAGAATAACTCCCCCTTGCTTGTAAAGGAGACAAAATTTTCCTTGTCCGATTATCTCTCCAATTATCCAACACCTCCATTCCTTTCCAGGTTCTACTGGGGAAGTTTTTATTTTATTTTATTTTATTTTATTTTTCCCCCTCATTAAATCAAGCAATTTGATCGCCTGCCTTTTAGAGCCAGCCAATAACATCACTTATAAATCCACATAATATCTTGTTTTTCCCAGAGCTAAATTTTACCTTCCAGCCTGTCTTATTAAAGCTAATAATTGCTCCGCTCTCTGTATTTAACCTCACAAGGAACAGATTGAGCAAACATTAGAAGAAACATTTGAGGGCTGAGTTTTTTTTTTTCTTATCTGTGAAAAAAAGGAATCTTTAGAACTGGGTGTTGAAGATATGGCCGAGGAAGATCGGATTGAAGAGGGTAGCGGCAGCCTGAGACATAGGGGTAGGACTTCCCGTGGTGAGTCAAGGTGGGTGGATGGTAGTGAAGTGGACTCAGAGTCACCTCCTTGGTCATTGCTTGATGAAAATGAGGACAAAGAAGGGTTTGGGTCCTTTAGGAGGAGACTGGTTAAGAAGCCCAAGAGAGTTGATTCCCTTGATGTTGAAGCCATGGAGATTGCCGGTGCTTATGGTCACCAAACCAAGGTAGTCAATTTTATTCTCTCTTTTTCCTTGGAAGATAGATGGTTTTTTTTTGTGCCTTTTGCTCTTCAAAATCTGTGCCTTTTAGGTTCTGTTGTATGGTGTCATATTGCTATAATTAATCATTGCTTAGGATATTGGGAAATTGGTGTAAAAGTTCATGCTTTGAAGCTTTAAATTTTAACTCTTTAAATCACCAATAAAGTTTAGCAGTGGGGAGAGAATCATTAGATTCATGGCTTTAGCAAGTGCTGTGATTGAAGGGTCTTATCTGTTTTTGTTATATTCAGTTAGCACAACCTGGGTCATTTATGCCTACAAATTTGGGCAAGTTCTTGTTGTTTTGTAAGTGTGGAGAGTAAGAGCACCTAAACCTTTACCTGGTGAAGGGGAAAATGATTAGTATACAAGTTGTTTTTCTTTCCGTGGTGATTGGATTCTAGACCGAGAAGTGAGAATTCATGTACTTTTACCATTGAAAGTGAACTACGGACCTTATCTTGTCTTCGATAACTCAAAAGAATTGTTTTATGGTTTTGACAAAAGAAGATATTTCTGACAAGCTTAACCATATGTTCTTACTAAAATGTGATCTTTTAATTAATCAGGAGCTTTCCACTTGGTCCACTCTTGCATTGGCATTTCAAACACTTGGGGTTGTGTATGGCGACATGGGCACGAGTCCTGTATACGTTTTCACCGATGTCTTCAGCAAAGTAAAAATAGAATCGGATGTGGATATCTTGGGGGCTTTATCACTGGTGATGTACACGATAGCACTAATCCTTTGGCGAAATACGTGTTTGTAGTGCTTAAAGCCAATGATAATGGGGAGGGTAAGGCCTTTCCATGGTAATACTCTTATTATTACTATGATTCTCCTTACTTTTGAAGATGTTTTACATGTTAGCATATGAATTAATGCAATTGCAGGGGGAACGTTTGCACTGTACTCACTGATATGCAGATATGCAAAGGTCAACATGCTGCCAAATCGTCAGCCAGCAGATGAACAGATATCAAGTTTTAAGCTCAAACTGCCTACACCGGAGTTAGAAAGGGCTTTAGGCATAAAAGAGACTTTGGAAAGGAGATCGTCCTTGAAGACTGTCCTGTTGCTATTGGTTTTGATGGGAACTTCCTTGGTCATAGGTGATGGTATTCTGACCCCGGCAATGTCAGGTAGATAGATTCGTACAAATCTTGCATTGAAGTTAATTAAGTCAGGTTTTAAGCAAATATTGTTTCGATTTCTGTCTTTGCTTTTTTCATGAACAGAGGAATGGCATTAGATGCTTTGAACCTGAGTGTTGTCTCCGGTAGTTGCAGTCTAATTAGAACTCGAGATGTTTTAAGCGTACTGGCTTTTTCTAATTCATATGGTTCATGAAAATGCTTTGTAACTCGTGGTTGTAATAATTTTGTGTTGCAGTTATGTCCGCTGTAAGTGGTCTTCAGGGTGCCGTTGAAAGCTTTGATACAAGTGGGTGCTTTTCATTTACTTTTGTTTCATATAAAATATTCACGGTTCATTAATTGCCATCTTTGAAAGAGCAAAAGGAGATGAAGTAAACTAATTTGGTTCTTCAACGACGGACTGTTATTACCTTTTCATTTATCTATGTGTTCACAGCTGCGGTTGTGGTTGTTTCGATCGTAATCCTGGTGGCATTGTTCAGCATACAGCAGTTTGGAACCAGTAAAGTTGGTTTCATGTTTGCTCCTGCACTCGCTTTGTGGTTCTTCTCTCTGGGTTCGATAGGAATTTACAATCTATTGAAGTATGATATTATAGTCATCAAGACATTAAATCCAGCTTATATCTATTTTTCTTCAAAAAGAACAGCAAAGGTGCATGGTCTGCTCTCGGAGGCTGCGTTCTGTACATTACAGGTGCGGTGTGCTTTTAAATAGCATGGCTTTAGCATTCGTACAAATAATCGAATGTTGAAATTCTCAAAAGCCCTTGATCGCACATATTATGTTGCTACAACTATCAAACATCTATAGTTATGATGCTCTACTGGGATGCCAAAGATGGAGAAGCTAGAGTCATATCAAAATGCAGGGAACCCTTGCGCGAAGTTAATCAAATTTGTTGATTTATATGAATATAATTTTAGAACCTGCAAAAATCTAGCTTACTACTTTTCATTAAAATTTATCTTTACAGGAGCTGAAGCAATGTTTGCTGATTTAGGGCATTTCTCTGTAATAACCATACAGGTTGGCTCTTCCATTGATTCATCGTTCGTAATTCCTCAAGGAATGACCTTGGCTTTTTTGTTCACTACATGCTTTTTATAATTATTTTGCATGTTCTCCTCCTCAGATTGCCTTCACCTGTGTAGTGTTCCCCTGTCTTTTCTTTGCATACATGGGACAGGCCGCGTATCTAACGAATTTCCCTGATTCTTCGGAAAGAATTTTCTATGATTCTGTTCCAGGTTATGGTTGCCGACATGCTGCTGCTTATCTTCATCCATTTTGTTAATTTTTCAAAAAGTATAATCAGCATTTTTTTTTGTTTTTACAATGCTACTAGTTTTGACATATTATATTTCTTCTTATTATGAACAAACAGATAGCCTCTTCTGGCCAGTTTTCGTGGTAGCTACCGTCGCTGCCATGATTGCCAGCCAAGCAATGATATCCGCTACATTTTCATGTGTCAAGCAGGCTATGGCTCTTGGTTGCTTCCCTAGATTGAAGATAATTCACACCTCGAGGAAACTGATGGGCCAAATTTATATCCCCGTGATAAATTGGTTTTTGATGATCATGTGTGTAGTTGTGGTTTCCATCTTTCGCAGCACTACTGATATCGCCAATGCATATGGTTAGCTCTACCGATGTCGGACTTTCCACCAAAAATAATGCTGATTTACGAACAAGGAGCTGATAAAGCTATAGCTTCTACTTCTCTGATGACCTTCTAAATTGTTTTTGCAGGCATAGCTGAAGTTGGTGTTATGTTGGTCACAACCACGTTAGTGACACTTGTAATGCTTCTAATATGGCAGACCAATTTGTTTATGGCCTTGTGTTTTCCGCTCGTATTCGGATTGATAGAGCTTATCTATCTCTCTGCTGTTCTTTCTAAAGTCTTAGAAGGAGGTTGGCTTCCACTTGCTTTTGCCACCATCTTTCTCACCGTCATGTACATTTGGAACTATGGCAGCGTGCTGAAGTACCAGAGTGAGGTCAGAGAGAAAATATCTATGGACTTCATGCATGAACTCGGTTCCACACTGGGGACCGTGAGAACTCCGGGGATTGGTTTGTTATATAATGAGCTTGTCCAGGGCATTCCTTCCATATTAGGGCAGTTTCTACTTAGCCTACCCGCCATCCATTCTACTATCGTGTTTGTTTGCATCAAGTACGTCCCTATCCCTGTGGTCCCTCAGGTGGAGAGATTTCTTTTCCGAAGAGTTTGCCCGAAAGACTACCATATGTTCCGGTGCATTGCTAGATATGGTTACAAAGATATCCGAAAGGAGGATCATCATGCATTTGAGCAACTCTTGGTTCAAAGCCTCGAGAATTTCTTTACGGAAGGAAGCTCAAGATCTTGCCTTGGAGAGTGGTTTGCACGAAATGGATCTTGATTGTGTTTCAGTGAGCTCGATGGATTACGGAACCAGGGGTGTTGTCGGTAACGAGGAGCTTAGAATTTCGTTGATGCAGGACACAAGATCGGAAGCATCTTACCAAGAAGAAGCTTCACCGGCATTGCCTTCTAGCGTCATGTCGTCGGATATAGACCCAAGTTTAGAATACGAGCTTTCCGCTTTGCGAGAAGCGATCGATTCCGGGTTTACTTATTTTCTGGCACATGGAGACGTGAGAGCCAAAAAGAACTCATTCTTTCTTAAGAAACTGGTCATAAACTACTTGTACGCATTCCTAAGGAGAAACTGTCGAGCCGGAGCCGCAAATATGAGTGTACCTCTCATGAATATCCTGCAAGTAGGTATGACATACATGGTCTGAGCTGCCATTTTCACGGATGATTTACCCCAGGCCATTTCCAGTTCAAACATTGTTCATAAACTCTTAATAAGTCTGAGGATCAAGCCAGGAATGATGGGATATTTGTACATCGTGATTGGCTGTCGATGAAAATTTTATATCGAACCTCTTCGTTTGCAAACGGAACATGTGTTTGTTATGTATTCGGAAAAAAAAAATCAAATTCGATTCAATTATTGTTGAGTCAAGTACAAGCAATTCAGATGATATCAGTCTATTTGGGGAATCATTTGGAAGTTTTCAAGAATGGAATAAAGGATCAAAAGGAGGAGGGTAGCAACTGTTCAATGCTAGGACAAAGAAGAAAGCTAAATGGAAGAAGCTGTTAAATCAGCCATGATTTGTTCCTTCTTTTCTTTTGTAGGCAGCCATGTTGGGTTCGATCTTAACCCAAGGCACACAGCATGCCCCATACATCATGGGTCATTATCCTCTTCTTAAAAAGAATGTATGATGGGATGTGCAATCCAGGTCCAAAAATCTCCTCAATCAACACGGCGACCATGAAATCGTTGCCTATATGTCCATTGAATTGAAAAACAATGGAAAGATGAGCAAAGTCACCAACTTCAACTTGGTAGTTATCCATATATCATATGACATTATTCAAATCGACTAGTTGCAATGGGGACAGAGAGGTAGCAATTGCCAGGCCCAGCATCCGCCTCCTCCCACCCACCAAACCTTCAACCCCTATCCGCCCTTATTTGTAGAAATTCGATATTAAAGATTTTAAATTCCAGTTTAATGAATATATGTGAAAATAATTAAAATTTGATGTGATTGTCGGATATCGAAAATCTAAAAAAAAAAAAATTAGTTTCAACCCCCCTTAACACTCATATGAACCCAAACACAATTAAAACTAATAATTTTGTGGGACTGTGTATAAAAAATAAAGAATGTCAAGTGGTTTTTATGCTAGACCTGACCACAACACCAATCACTAATTAATTTTATCCTGTCATTAGTGCCTGATTTCCTCTTAATCATCCTGTTCACACATGGTTCACGCTGGTGTTTTGTTTTCTTGGTTTTGTGGTGTTATCCTTTTTGGGAAAAAATGCTTATCAGAGCTAATATTTCAAGAATAACTAATAAACTACTCAAAAGATATATGGAATATAATTATGTTTTTATATATTTTTTTATTTGTTCAAATAATCAAATAGTTATAAATTATTAATTATTTTTATTAAATATTTTTATTTAATCAATTAGTCAAATTAATTAATATAATCTGTTATCAACTATCAGTAATCTGTTTTCAGTTATCCGCTAATTATTAAACATGTTCATAATGTGAATTATTAAAATTTACATTTCAAATAGGCTTAATGTCAAAATAACTGCCCAAATTATTTTGTTTTTTCTTTTAGGTGTCAATTTTTTTGTTCCTTTTAGGTGCTCAAATTATCTTGTTTTTCTCTTTCAGGTGTCTAAACATTTTTTGCTCTTTTTAGGTGATCAAACTATCATGTTTTGTCCCTTTTAAGGTCAAATTAAGGCACCTATTTTGACAAAAATGATAGTTTAGGTACCTATTTTGACAAAAATGATAGTTTAGTCACCTATTTTGACAAAAAAATGATAGTTTGGGCACCTAAAAAAACAAAAAAAATACACTTAAAAAGAAAAAAAAAGGAGATAATTTGGACACTTATTTTAGTATTAAACCTTTCAAATAATAAATATCAAACTCACATCCACAATAAAATAAGAGAAATTATTAGACGGACTCGACTCACCACGTCATCTATAGTCTATTCAATAATATTCATACATTTTTAGTGTAACTTTCAAATAACTCACTACTCCTTAGTTTTGTGGAATATAACTAATAAACTACTCAAAAGATATATGGAATATAATTATGTTTTTATATATTATTTTATTTGTTCAAATAATCAAACAATTATAAACTATTAATATCATTAAACATTTTTATTTAATCAATTAATGCAATCAATTAGTCAAATTAATTAATATAATCTGTTATCAACTATCAGTAATTTGTTTTCAGTTATCCGCTAATTGTTAAACATGTTCATAATGTGAATTATTAAAATTTACATTTCAAATAGGCTTAATGTCAAAACAAGTGCCTAAATTATTTTATTTTTTTTAGGTGTCAATTTTTTTGTTCCTTTTAGGTGCCCAAATTATATTGTTTTTCTCTTTTAGGTGCTTAAACATTTTTTGCTCTTTTTAGGTGATCAAATTATCATGTTTTGTCTTTTTAAGGTCAAATTAAGACACCTATTTTGACAGAAATGATAGTTTAGGCACATATTTTGACAAAAAAATGATAATTTGGGCACCTAAAAAGACAAAAAAAATACACTTAAAAAGAAAAAAAAAAGAGATAGTTTGGACACTTATTTTAGTATTAAACCTTTCAAATAATGAATATCAAATTCACATCCACAATAAAATAAGAGAAATTATTAGACGAACCCGGCTCACAACGTCATTTATAGTTTATCCAATAATATTCATACATTTTTAGTGTAAATTTCAAATAATTCCCCACTCCTTAGTTACACGTAAAAAAAAGATAAAAAATTATCTTAAAAAATAATATTATAAATGACAGTAAATCAGACATATTTAATAATTTTTCATAAAATAGGCATATATATACCTCTTTAATCACCGGACTAATTAACAAAACTTTTTTTTCAACAAACAATCAATAAAACTAGATGAGAATACATTAATACCGTACTAATACACGAATATCCAGATATAACCACATCATATTGATATCCCCTCTCTCTTGTTCACTGTCACAGCGAGACCCCTTTGGTTCTTTTGCTTTATTATTAGTTTTATGATTACTTTTTCCTCCTTTTCTTGTCTCTTTCCCTTTCCTCTCCCTCTAACACACCACACTACTCTTCACTCTCACCCTCTCAAAAAACACCAAGAAAAAGAACCATCTTTTCCTGTTGAAAAGCACACTGTTTTACTCAAGCTCCCACTGTTCACTCACTTTTCTGGAAAAGACCCAGATTCCAAATAGGGTTTTTCATTTCTTCTCAACGTGTAAAACTTGAATCTTTTTTCATATCTAAGAGCTCTTAGCTGCTGGGTCTTCTTTTTTTGGCTTGACTGAAAAGTGGCAATGGGTAAGAATGTGTTGGTTTTGGGTGTTGCACTTTGGCTGCTGCTTCTTTTTGGAGGTGTCACTTCAGCTCCTACTACTTCTTCACCTGCAAGTAAGCTTGCATTGGTTTTAATCTGCTTCTAGATTTAAGCTAAATCCTTTGCTTTAATGGAAAAATATGAGCTTGATTCTGTTTTTGTTCTTGCAGAGATCGTTAGTGGGTTCTTCTCTAATGCTTTGTCTCCATCTATGAAATGGTTATGGTCACTCAAAGCTACCACTAAAACAGGTTGAGATCTCTGACTAATAGAATTCAGAATTGAAAACCCACAATTTTTTTTTTTGCTCTTTTGGCTTTGAGATTAGCATCTAATGTAGTGGTCTTCATGGGATTTATGCATGTGCAGCAGTTACTGGCCGTCCGATGATGAAGTTTGAGAGTGGATACACTGTGGAGACTGTGTTTGATGGAAGTAAGCTTGGGATTGAGCCTCACACTGTTGAGATTTTGCCCAGGGGGGAGCTGCTGATTCTGGACTCTGCTAATAGCAACCTTTATCGGATGTCTAGTTCTTTATCTCTGTGTAAGAGGGGTTTCTTCTGTTTTATAGTATTATTATCCAAATGGTTGGTCTTTGTTAATTTTTGTTGCGTTTGCCTTTAATATTTCGAATTGTTCGCCTTGTCTGTATAATGCTTTGTTTTTCTAGTGTGATCTTTGCTTACTGAATGTTCCAAGGCTTGTTATTAGTGGAAAATGAATGAGGTACTTGCATCTGTTGGCAGTGAGTCTTGTTGCCGAACTTGCCTCATAAATGACATTGCATGTTCTGCTCAGTTGGCATACATTCCCCATTTTTCAAGTGATGGACTTTGCATGTTTCTACTGTCAAGCATTTTAATGTGATTCACATGCATTTTTCACTTAATTTATTTTTTTTTATGTTAGATCCAAGTTGTAAAATTATTGATCGGTTTGAACTTAGATGAGTGGTGCAGTTCTACCAATATTTATGAATATAATTACATTCTTCTGCAAATAAAATAGCAAAAAATAGATCTTTCCTAAGAGCATTTCCATCTTTGGAAAAATTATAATATTTTCTTTCTCAACTTGTTAACTTGGGAATGCTGTAAACCAAGAGTATTTTGTATCTATCCTAGACATTTGGTGAGTTAAATGAAATGTCAACTTATTGTGCTTCTTCTCGGTTTCATTCTTATAGTGTTACTTGTCTCTCTATGTACTGCATGCTTATAATCCTGTTAAGATTGATTGCTTGTACAGTTATGGACCTTTGGTATTCACTGATTCAATTATGAAGTCGTGCTATGTCTTGCTTTTTCCATGGGCAAGTCTTTTCTTGTAATTATTTCATTCAAATTATGGGAGAAATGCAGATAGTAGACCGAGGCTGGTTGCTGGATCCCCTGAAGGACATCCTGGACACGTGGATGGCAAGCTGAGAGAGGCAAGGATGAACCATCCGAAAGGGCTAGCAGTAGATGACAGAGGGAACATTTATATTGCAGACACTATGAATATGGCAATCAGAAAGATAAGTGATTCAGGTAAGCAATGTAATTACTGATTTTCCCAGAAGACGAACGAATCCCAATGACTTGTTGTTTTGACTTAACTATATAAGCTTTATAGCCTTTATGCTCCTTGCATCTTACCTCTGTGCCTCTACCATACTGCATGCTAAACATTGTTTTTGCAAGGCCTTAAAATGCTAGAAGAATTGCTAGTACAAGTTAAATGAAATCTTCTTCAGGTATTACAACAATTGCTGGTGGAAAATTGAGCCGGGGAGGGGGGCATGTGGATGGACCAAGTGAAGATGCAAAGTTTTCTAATGATTTTGATGTAGTCTACGTCGGAAGCAGTTGCTCTCTTCTTGTGATAGATAGAGGAAACCGAGCTATTAGAGAGATTCAACTACATTTTGATGACTGTGCCTATCAGTATGGAAGTGGTTTTCCTCTTGGTAAAGAAATCCACCTAAGTTTGATCTAACATTACTTCCCGATAATTGAGGTTTACACATTATAATATCTGTCATTGCAGGAATTGCTGTTCTCGTTGCTGCTGGCTTCTTCGGTTACATGCTAGCTTTGCTGCAACGTAGAGTGGGCACCATTGTATCAACCCAGAATGTGAGTATTCAGTGTTATTATTTATGTATAAATGTTTCTCCTCTAGAATATTTTAACTTTTGCTTTGGCCGAATTTTGTATGTAAAAATATCATCTCCGAAAGTATTCCTCAATCATAAGCCCTGCGATTAAAACTTGAAATTCTTTTGATGATGCCTGTCATCAGTGGAATGAAAATATTAGCATTCATCTAGTTAAGGTTCCAAATTCTTCTAAAATGGGGATTATTTTTTAATGTTTGTTCCTTTTGCTCATGAAGGATCAGGATTCAGTTAAAGTAAATGCTGCTGGATCGAGTCCATATCAGAAACCCCTGAAATCGGTCAGGCCACCTTTAATTCCAACCGAGGATGAGCAAGAGAAGCAAGAAGAAGGCTTTTTTGGATCCCTCAGGAAGCTTCTTGTCAATGGTGGTGTCTCTGCTTTGGAAATTTTCAAAGGCGTTTTCCCCGGTTTTAGAAGGGAGTCAGTAAGCTATCAATATCAGAGCCCACACCAGCGACAACTGAAGCACACAATGCCTTGGCCTGCACAAGACAGCTTTGTGATACCCGACGAAGATGAGCCCCCATCCATTGATACCCGAACCCCTACTCCACGCAAAACATACCCTTTCATGTCCAAAGATGCAGACAAAATCCATCAGTTGCGCCAAAGCCGGGCCTTCTACAATGGATGGGTTGTTGATATGCAGCAGCAGCAGCAGCAGCAGCAGAAACCACAGCATCATAACCATCGCCATCAGACATCCACCCCCCATACATACTATCAGCAAAGCGATGAGAAAACAAATGAGATTATTTTCGGGGCAGTTCAAGATAAAGATGCGACTGTGGTCGTAAGGCCGATCGATTATGATCATTACAATTTCCGGTTCCGGTCAAATTCGGGTTACAATTACGGCTATTGAATTACTCAACAGAGATTTTTGGAGTTTCTTACCTCAAATCAAAGCTTTATGTTGGTCCATAAAAACTTGGTTGCTTAAGGTTTGCACTCTCAGCTGGCCTAAATTTTGTAAGGCTACTGCTATTATAATTTCATTAAACTCTCTCTTTTCTTATAATTCTTTATTCATTACAAAATCACCAGCAAACAAGATACATGCAATAAGAAAAAATCACTAGGCGTGTAACACTGATAATAACAAGAGAAGATGGAGCATGATGAACATATGATCCAGTTGTGCCATGAACTGCAATGTAGCTCAAAATATTATACAAAGTTGCAGTACGATTTCAACTAAATCCATTTACGACTCGAGTTCGTCACCGGAGTCCGACATATCCGATTCCGAAGCAGGAAGTTTCTCCGACATATCCAGTTGGACAACATCGTAACCTGCATTCATGAACATGTGAACGGAGCCTCATCAATCATTCTGCAATGCAAGTACACCTCTTTCCAACAAGCCATTCGAGATATCAGTTCCTGGCTTGCCTTGAGAAGATGCCAACCGATGCCCTCCCTACATAATTCAAAACCAGACACCAAGAACTCAGTTGCAAAGAACATGTTTCTGTTTATTTACATGTAAGAAAAAAAACAAATAACTGAAACTACCTTCTGAGGTGTTTTGTGACAGTCATGTTACAGATACATGGTAAATTCTGGGGAGGCAAAGGTGTAGGGGGAGAAGCATTAGCACCGCTTTTATCAAAGCAAACTTCAACGGTCCCGGCGAGTTCATTCCCCTTTTCTCCATCTTTCTGTCTGAAATAACCGACCAAGGTGACGGCGTGTGGCAGCACGGCTCTCCTCTCGATCAGATACTGTTTCACCAAGAACCTCATCAAAGCCCCATTTACCAAAGGCATCAACATTGACTCGGCGAATGACTCCGCCAGCAACGCGGCGGTCGAATCCATCTCCTCCGTCCTCATTACCCGAACCGACAACGACCCAGATTCCAAATCTTGGAGATAAACGAAGGATTCCAAGGCTTTGAGCTTCTCGAGCTCCTCATTGGATAAAAACCGGGTAACCCTAAACGGGTCGTCGAAAAAGGAGTGGTGGTGAGATGGAGCGACGGAGTTGGTGGAGGAGGAAGAAGGGAGAGAACATCTGCAGTTGAAAAGGTGGAGTTTTTGGAAAGGAAGAAGAGGGTTCTTCCTAGATGAAAGAAAGGGAAGAGGTTTGGTGGGATTAAGGTGGATATGGAGGTGTTGTTGATGTTGTTTAGGATCTAAGTAAAGAGATGGCGAAAGTGCTGCTGCTGTTGCTGCCGTAGAAATAGGATAGTGCTGGTTTTTTAAGCAGTTTGATTAATATATTTACGGTTTTATTGGTTTTTTTCTTTTACAAAAACTTTTATTGAATTTGAGTTTAATTTATTTATCGATTTTGTAACCATTGCATTTGTTAGGCATTTGTTAGTACCTACAAATACCCACTGTTACATATCAAGACCACGTAGCCTGCGAGCATAGTTAGGCAAAGGACTTCCAATGTGCAATCACCCACAAACGGTCTAGTATCCTCCGCAACCTGTAGCGAACGAGCAAAACTGCGAACGGTATCTCACATAGGATATCCAGCGATCACGTGGCAACACATGTGATCACTGCGGATGACAATGCAAACCTAGGACGTTAAGTCATGGTCAATCCAATCACCATGCCACGATAACCCAGTCGTGACATTTGTCCAAGTGATATAAAAGAACGTATGCAATAAGGAAGATGGGAGAGACCATTATGGGAGGGACTACAACGAGACCCACTGAGCAAACCAAGGAGAGAGGATCAGAGTCACCACCAAGATCACCATCGAACCGCCATCTTTAACCCTGATGTAACACCCTAGGCCCGGATGTCACATTTTGGCCTCAAGCCCAAATCAAAAATCATAAAATTTTTGCAAATGAATTTAGCCGAACAAGGTATTTTCAAAACATTTAGATCCAGTAATTGAAAACACAAAAAAACAATTTAAATCGTTACAAAGGAACTCCACTTTAATTTAAAACATTTGACTTGATTAATACAATTTCAAAAGTAAGAATTACAAACTCCATTACGTAAGGTCCTATGAATACACAGCCCACTACACACAAGTACTGCACTTTGGAAAAATGCCACATGCTAGGATCCTGTATTAATAGTGCTCCTCGATCCCACGATCCGAATGTCAACCTACGCATGGAAACAACGATTATGAACGCTGAGCTTACAAAGCTCAGTGGTACACATCTACTCTACTATACTTCATGCTAATAATAAACATAAGCACGCAAGCTAGTGTGAGCAATAAAGATGATAAATAAACATGTGGCGCTACAACTAGTCTCCTAAACACATGCTAAAAACATAGTAAAACATTATACATGACCCACTAGGCCCAACCATACTCAGGATCTCACTAGATCATCCGAGCAAAAGCACACAAGTCATACCACAAACCTGGAGTAACGCTCGTGTCCACACAGCATTGAGATCGTACACTCCGAGTGAGGCCCGCGTCCACACAGCATCAGGATCCTACACTCATAGGGATGAGGCCCACGTTTACACAACATCGGGATCCTACATTCGAAAATCATCAACCATGGTGTTGCAACACACTCATTCTCTTACTGGATATCCGGATCCCAACAATCAAAGATGATTTAACTATCTAGGTGTCCATATCAGCACATAGTAAGGAAACAACTACCACACAACACACAACACAATCCACCAAGGATCCATACGGTCGCTTTTACCATCAAGTCATCCAATTAATTTTACCAACTTGTTAATACATTCTGGAAGTGTATATTAATTATCCTCATTAATTATCTCCATTAATCCATATTATCTCATTAATAGTCGATGCTAATTTCCATATTTTTATTAGCATAATAGATTATTTCATTTAGTGGGTACCGGTACTCGAACACGAGTATCAATACGGTACCTCTAGGTACCGGTACTCTCACGCGTACTGATACTGATATTACTCACTGAAAATTCTAGATTTCTATAAGTACCGATACCGGTCGACCCGTACTGATACAACCCCCAATCGCGTACATGTACGGCTAAAGCTCGTACTAATACCTATTCACGGGTTCCCACACTTTTCTCGAACTATGATATTTACTAAACCTTAATCGATCTCTAAATCTATAGAAGACATTAGGGTTTGTTTACTAACGCGTTCAATCAAATAATATTAATTACCGGCTTCATAATCATTTAAATCGAGTATTTATCCCTTAAGCATAATACCCATCAATCACGTCAATCTATTCGAACAAGCATACAAAGCATCACAATTATCAACCAAACAATCAATCAGATAATTATACGAATATTCAAACGACCCCACACGGTCTTTAAAGCTCATACGAGTCTCGAAATATTCCCAAACTCCTCAGGCATCTCATACATACAAGTCTCATAATACCGGTCTCAACACATGCCTATCCATCATCAACCTATTTTGCAACCACTAACAAGCAGGGCAATTACACTTATGATACTCATGAAGCATTTCAGAGTTTAAGGTGTACTAACTTTAAGTCAAGCGATAAATCCTCGACCAAGCTTCTCCAAACGTCTCTTTAAATCTAATATTCGAGTCCACAAATTTCTCGGATAAAACCAATATGACTACATAAGACATTTCATATTACCGGACTACATTAAGGGATAAAACGCGTGAAAATAACTTACCAAGTTTAAATTTGGCAAAACGGACTGTGCCAACAAACTCAGAACGTCGAGAAACCCCCAAGTATGGTCCCTTAAAAAAGTCAATTCTTGGTCAATAATCAACGGTCAACGGCTCGTGGCTTGGCCCAGCTCGACTCGGCTCAGGTCGGTCTGAATTGGTCTGACTCGGTCTGATGGTTTCCCTAAAGCAGAACCAATGCTGTGATGGGGGAAACAATCGGCTAGGTTCGACGACCAAAGGGGTAGGCTTAGGGGCGGCGATAGGCGGCGGAAGCGGGGGCAATTTGAGGGTTTGGGTTTGAGAGATTTTAGGGATAGCTTTGTAAAATTTGAAATTTTTTGGGAATTTATGAAAATTTGTATTTTTGGGTGTTTTTCTTTAAAAAATTAAAAAAATCAAATTAGTGTCAAGTATTGATTAATTAATTTTTTAACACTCATTATCGGTCAGATACCTAAAATTGTAACTTTTAAAACTTTGAGCACCTATATTTACAAAAAAAACATAGTAAAACATTATACATTACCCACTAGGTCCAACCATACTCGGGATCTCACTAGATCATCCGAGCAAAAGCACACAAGTCATACCATAAACCTGGAGTAACGCTCGTGTCTACACAGCATCGAGATCGTACACTCCGAGTGAGGCCCTCGTCCATACAACATCAAGATCCTACACTCATAGGGATGAGGCCCACGTTCACACAACAAGCAGGGCAATTACACTTATGATGCTCATGAAGCATTTCAGAGTTTAAGGTGTACTAACTTTAAGCCAAGCGATAAATCCTGGACCAAGCTTCTCCAAACGTCTCTTTAAATCTAATATTCGAGTCAACAAATTTATCGGATAAAACCAATATGACTACATAAGGCATTTCATATTAACGGACTACATTAAGGGATAAAACGCGTGAAATTAAATTACCAGGTTTAAATTTGGCGAAACGGACTGCGCCAACAAACTCAGAACGTCGAGAAACCCCCAAGTATGGTCCTTTAAAAAAGTCAACTCTTGGTCAATAATCAACGGTCAACGGCTCGTGGCTCGGCCCAGCTCGACTCGGCTCAGGTCGGTCTGACTTGGTCTGACGGTTTCCCTAAAGCAGAACCAATGCTGTGATGGGGGAAACAATCGGCTAGGTTCGGCGACCAAAGGGGTAGGCTTAGGGGCGGTGATAGGCGGTGGAAGCGGGGGCAATTTGAGGGTTTGGGTTTGAGAGATTTTAGGGATTTGGGGATAGCTTTGTAAAATTTGAAAAATTTCGGGAATTTATGAAAATTTGTATTTTTGGGTGTTTTTCTTTAAAAAATTAAAAAAATCAAATTAGTGTCAAGTATTGATTAGTTAATTTTTTAACACTCATTATCGGTCATATACCTAAAATTGTAACTTTTAAAACTTTGAGCACCTATATTTACAAAAAAAAAATACTTTAAGCACCTAAAGTTGAAAAAAAAATACTTTAAACGCCTATTTTTTATTTAAGCTTTAAAATTTTCTCAACATTGCAATTAGTCGGTTTCCGCCCTTCTCTTCCTTTTTTTTCCCCAACATTTGCAGCCCTCTGCCCGTCTCCAAGATTAAATCTTCAAATTTTAATTTTTTCTCTCCTTCAGCTGTTTTCAACACCAAACGGTCCAAACCCATAAACTCCAGCGGCACCAACCAACTCTTGGACTTGGGTTTCCTTTTGTTTGGCCTCAACTGGTGCTTTTGAAACTAAAGATCTGAAACATGCATGGGCCCTAAACCCCCAAAACACCATTCACTAACACTCGAACATGCATTGACAAGATGGACACGTGACTGTGAGCCCGGCCACCTCCACCAGAGCTGAAGGGAGGCTAATGGAGCACCAGATTCCTGCCTTCAAATTCTGGATTATGGACTCACTCTTCATTCAACATTTGATGCCCCTTGATTTCATTTTATAACCAACCAAATTTGCAGCCATTACTCATTACACAAACATACACTAAATGGATTCATAAGTTAGGCTGCATTACCTATGCCACCAACCAACAGTATACATATTTATCATTATTTTAAATAAATAATAAAATTCGTTTAGAATAATCATAATCATAGTTTTTAAATTTACAAACCATAAATCATTCAAACACCATAATTCAAATCGATTTTTTTTACGATTTATTTACTCTAATATAAACAAACTAAGAAGAAATAACAGATAAAAACAAGGGTACAAAAGCAACCAAATAACGTAGTAATTGCAATAAAACTGTAAGAAGGAGAGTGTGGTCCTGGTGGAGGAAGGATCGGTCTGTTTCGGGCAGGCTATTAACAAGTGGGAGAGAGGACCACTGGTGTGGTGTCCCCCGAACTACCAATATGCCCAACCTCATGTGAAAACTAATCACTCAATTCTTCCATTATATCATCATTCATACAATGCTCATCCATATCATATTTGTCGACCCCGTTTTTATCCGAATTGAAATTGTTTAATGTGTGAATCCGAGCAAAATTGATGTTTACGATATTAGTATCGCGTGTATGTATCCGTAAACAAACATCGTTTCGATTTTAAACTTATACCAAATAATTTAAATTTGAGTTTGATTAAATTTTGTTGTGTGTACCATAAAATACATCCATATCAGTACATTCAAACACTTTAACTGCAACATGTTTTTTAAATAAATTACATTTAGTAAAATTACTAAAAAAAATCCTAAAAACTAAGTATACGCCTTTCAAAAATAATGTAAAAGAGTCTAAATATGTAAAAACACACACAAACTTTCTACTCAAAGCTTGAGATATATGATTGTCCGATGCCTGTCAAAACTAGGGATGGCAACCAGACGAGTTTTTGAACAACTCGACTCTGACTCGACCTAAGTTTAATATATTTTTTTATTCGACCTCAACTCGAAATAATAAAAGCATAATACAATTTCAACCCGATTCTGAAATTTTAACAAAAAAAATTAACATATCTTAAAAAATAATAAAATATTAAATATAAATAAATCGGATTGGATCGGGATGGGAAAGTTTATCCTACACCCGAACATGATTTAAACCCTTTCAAAACCTGACATGAGCCCAATCTTTTATATAAAAAAAAACCGCCCTTATCAAATCGGTTGTTATCGGGGCCGAGTAATTTTGCTAATTTTGCTAATTTTGCTATCCCTAATTAAAACTGTGGGGGGTGGGAGCCATCCAGCCTAGTGCTCGGTTTGATTAGTTTCTATCGTTGCTTTTCTAGTCCTACGTTAAGAATGTCCACCTTCAACGGCGTCCTACGTTTTATAACCAAACAATATCTGCTCGAAAAGATGATAATACAATTATGTATTTTGTTTATCATCATATAGATTTAGGGTAGGTTTGATAAATCATTGAATTTTTTAATTATAAGGTAGTATTTGTTGATATATATTCTTAATCATTTGACAATGCATATATACGTTTTAGACAAAACGACTTGAACCCGAGTTTCTCAGGATAAATATCATCCTTTTTTTCTACTGGGACCACTTGTTGGGTTCGGTTTAATATTTTAAATATGTTTGATAATAAAACATTAAATTTATCTCTTAGAACTTTTTAATAAAAATTGAAAAATGTTAAGTAGCCGCAGATCTACTTATCCCTTAATGGAGAATATTTCTAACATTTTTTTATTTTTAATCGTATTATCTTTTAAAATTTATATTTATCAAATAATCTAATTATATTCAACGTTTAATTTAAAATAAAATACCGAGAAGATTTATAATTTAAACTAAACACTAATTTTTGAGTTTATCAAATAAAATTTTAACCTCAAATTGCTCCAACACTCTTTTAGAACCGGTTCACATGTTGTACCAACTTTGAGAGACCTAACCTTAGCTTGAAAACTTTTGAAAAAGTTAATAGGAACCTTTCACGACAAGATAATTTCATGTTGCAAGAAAAGATTAATCTGGCACTTGACTTTGATTTCTCAATACAACTTTTTGGTTAGGCCTAATAAGTTCAACTCGAATTAGTTCGTGTTCGAATAACTTTTTTACATAACTATCAATATTTAACTCATAGATTTAATCGAGTACTGCAAAAGCTCATTATGAGATGATCCTCCATTTTTCATTCACAACACTAAAATTCGAACTGTTAATTTTTCTTAAGAGATCTAATTAATATAAAGTACTATTGAATTACAAATAAATAATTAATGAAGTGAAATGATGAATTAAAAAAAGGGAGTCATAGTAGGTTTAATTGAATCGACAACTAATGACGCAATTCCCTTTAACAAATAGATATGTCATAATAATTTCTTTTATATATGCAAGTGTCTATGAAAGGAGGGGCAAACCCTAATGTATGATATGGTACAGTTCAGAAGCAGAACAGCATGTGTCGTGGTGTCAATGTCTGTTTTTTGTGTTACTGTTGACATGTCGTTGCCCAACCAATCAATAATTCATATTAAACATGTATATTAGCTCTAATTTCACATGCATGTCAAAAAGGAACAATTGCAATCACCAGCCTCTAAAACCAAAAAAGAAACAAGGAAAGTGGAGATCCCTTTTTCCTCGTGCATGAATTTGGTGTAAAACGCCATTTGTCGACGAAATATTAAAGTTTTAAGAGACAAAATGAGGTTGGTAAGTGATGCTAAAGTGGCATTTTTAGGCAAATATTGCCTTTTGGGTTAAAAATTATGGGTATAAGGCACACTGCCCTATAATTAGGGATCTACGGCAAAAATTACAGTAACTTGAGGACGCCACTTGCAGGTGGCGTCTCTTTGAATTTTTTAATATTTAAAATTTGAATTTCAATGAAAGTGGCGTCTTCATTAAAGAGTGGTTGTTGAGCCGGTAATCCAGCAATTACTGCAGCATTGACTTGGGCAGCGGTAAAGGCACGGTAGTTACGCTTATTTAAATCTGCCTATAAATTGGAACGGCAGAACGAGTTGTGGAGAGAAAAAATTTGAGTGAGAGAGGTGGAGGTTTAGGGAAAGAGTATTTGAGTTATTAAATTGGGTATGTAATTTTTTAGTTAATGTATAAATTATTTGATTAGTAATGAATAATATATTTATTAATCTTATTAATTTTTTGTTGCAGGAGGTGAAGAGATTTTAAGAGAAGTATTTGGAGCACATTTTCGTTGATTAGGTACTTATTTTTTTAATTTATATAAATTAAATGTAGATATTGTAGACATGTAAGATTTTATTTTAGGATAATAATAATAATTAATTATAGAATTATAGGGTTTTAGGATAATAATAAAAAGTTGAGCATTGAATTGGAATTTTTATTAATGTAGCTATGTAGAGTTTAAATATCTTTCTAGGCTATATTAAAATATTTATTGTTTTATAAATTATTTGATTTATATATATATATATATATATATTATATTCTATTAATTTGAATTATTTTAATTTGTAGAATTTAAAAATAATGAATAAGCTAGAATTTTGTTAAATGTTTAGATAATTATATTCGAGAAAAAAAATAATCATTTATAGGTATATTCGAGAACAAAAATTAGTATAATTAAGGGAACCATATTCGAATAATTATAGGTATATTCGAGAACAAAAATTAGTATAATTAAGGGAATCATATTCGAATAATTCTAGGTATATTCGAGAACAAAAATTAGTATAATTAGGGGAACCATATTCGAATAATTCTAGGTAGAATAACAAAAATTAGTATAATTAAGGAAACCATATTCGAGTAATTCTAGGTATATTCGAGAACAAAAATTAGTATAATTAAGGGAACCATATTCGAATAGTTCTAGGTAGAATAACAAAAAATAGTATAATTAAGGGAACCATATTCGAATAATTCTAGGAAAATTAAGGGAACCATATTCGAATAATTCTAGGTATATTCTAGAACAAAAATTAGTATAATTAAATGAACCATATTCGAGTAATTCTAGGAAAATTAAGGGAACCATATTCGAATAATTCTAGGAAAATTAAGGGAAGAAATGAAGTCATATAAATATATAATTTGTATATTCAAATAAAATAATAAATATTTTTTAGTTAAAGTAGTTGGTGTGCAGATAAATTTGAGATATGGCGTCTGATCAGTTGTTGCAGTTGGACCATATGCACATTTCATCTTATATCGGCGTAAGTAATTTGTAACTTATTTATTTATCTTCGAGTAAGAAATGTATGTTAGTTGTACAATGTTATTAATTAAATTTAATTTATTAAATGCAGGACGATCAACATTGCTTTCGTCGTCGAGGGACGATGATGGATGAGCCATTTGCTCGCATTGTTCGTCACTTACAACATGCGAGATTTTATAATGCGACATTTGTGCGTGGCTATAAGGTGGTTCCGACATTGATAACTGTGTTGATTGAACGCTGGAGACAAGAGACCTACACGTTTCATTTTCCAGTCGGGGAGTGCACGATAACCCTGCAAGATGTAGCTTTATAGCTCAGTGTCCCCATAAATGGAAATGCGGTCGTGGGGCAGAATAACTACAACGTATGCGATGTGCGACCAGTTCCTCGGGAAAATCCTTTTAGAAACCGACACGAAAGGGTTACGTGTGAAGGTAACTTGGTTGGAGAATGCATTTAGGGTAACCGAGGACTCAACCTGTGAAGAAGTTGCACGCGCAGCACATGCTTATATCCTGCAGCTCATTGGTGGGGTATTGATGCTGGATAAATTCAGTAATCTTGTGCACAAGCAGTATTTGCCACTGCTGGAAAATTTTCGCGAAGCTCGTTCGTATAGCTGGGGCTCTGCGATATTGGCGGTCTTATACCATGAAATGTGCAAGGCTGTTATTGTTAGAAATGGGAACAATATATTCGATATTGGTGGATGTCTTATCTTACTTCAGTCTTGGGCGTGGTATTGACTGCCATATTTGACACCTATAGTCAATAACCCAGTTGAGTTTCCACTTGCTGGAAGGTAATACTAAAATAAAAATGTATAATGTGTATTTTTTTATTAAAATTATTTCGAATTAGTAAATAAAATTTTTTCTTTTTCGTGCAGGTGGCAACATGATTTGAGAAAAGCGGGGGTGGTGCACAACAACGTTGTTGACGTGAGACTGAAGATCGAATCTGAAGGGAAAAATTAGGTATTAAAGTTGGTTTAAAATACAGTCTTGCATACCCAAATATTTGTTGATGTTAATATTAATTTTTTGACAGTTCATTTGGACGTCGTACGACGATGCGGATGTACTGTCTTGCGTACCCTAATATGTGTGGGAGGATGCTACATTTTGGGGTGCAGTTGTACCGTTGATCCATTTTTCGGTGGTTTAGTTTCAGTGCGCTGATAGAGTTCTACGACAGTTCTGGTATCATCAACCCATTCCTGGTCCTCCGATTGATCTCAAAGATATTCACACATGAGAACAAAAAATTAGGTTTGATGATAACTGGAGGCGCAAGCAAGAAAGTTTCATTGCTCGTTGGAACAACCAAAACTTATATGTGCCAACTAATGTGACTCCACTCCATGAAGATGATTTTCGTAACGATTCGACCTACATGGAATGGTTTTATAACAACGGAAAACCATTTCTGGTACCCATGGAAGTGAGTCAGAGATGACATACAGAGCGTAGGTGCTCATATCAGCATGAAGCTGGTTCGTCGGTGCATATGGAGGACCTGCAGCCGCCACCAATTAATCCTGCTAAATGGTCATCATAGAGTTTTGGTGTACCCTCAGTGCATGTAGGGGGGACATACGATTATGATGATCCATGGGATAGAGCACTGCAAAGATCCCAGATGTTACATTCGCAGCGCACTGATGTTGGATCATTCGGAGTGAGTACGTTTCAACAACCACCTCCATACTTGCCTACTCCGCCCTTTTCCACTCCGTTATGTGCTGAAGATATGTACACGGCACCACCTTCTATGCGGATTTTGGATGACTAGCCAGGCGAAGACGAGCAGGATTTGGAGGACCCCCAATCGCCACGGAGGATGGCTCAATCCCCACGACGGTATGACCAGACATCTTCCCTGCATAGACAAGAGCTGCTGAGGAGGAGGAGATGATAGGATATTTTTTTTCTATTTGGAATTTTCATATTAATGTTTAAACTTTTATTTGGAACGATTGAAGTTGTTAATATTTGTCATTTTTATATATATTATATGAGATTTATATTAATTGTTTAAATTTTTTATATTTGTGATTTATATTAAAGTTGTTTAAACTTTTTTCTAATTTGAATTTATTTTGTTTTATTATTATGGAACAAACGCACTTAATTTAAAAATGTTCTGTTACTTCATTAATGAAAGTTTACAAACTCATTCAAAATTGTTGTGACGGCCCGGCACGATAGTTGGGACGATTCAGACATTTATCTCTCATGTGACCGGCCGCTCGGCAAAGTCCACAATGCCTAGTTTGAACTCTCTCTCTCTCGATCTTCTAGATCATCCATACAAGTATGAATGCGGGAGAAAGTCGGTCGACCCTTTAGCTTTCTTCGAAGACTGGGATTTGGTAACCATTGTTCGTATATTGGATCTGTTGGCCAATATTCCCGATTTGGAATCGTCCTAAACATAGGCATGTAGATATTTGCCATTGTTTCCAACCTAAAACAATCGTCCACCAATGTATATGGGTCTATACGGACATGCATGCGGCAATTGCGTGAATGCACGGGTATCTATATGCCTGAAAATAGCCACAATCACACCAGCTCATATGCAAGTTTACTCGAAACAATTTGTGCTCGTTCGGGCGTACCAAGGCTTGGACATTAAATTCAGCATCGTTGGGGTCGAAGAAATCCACTCTCATGGCGGTTGCATCCTCTTGAAGTTTCTCCATACTCCTTTGGAGAGTTTCAGACCACTGTTGTCCCCTATTTATTTGCGAGTTGACTTTCTTCCCTTTATCGCACCATACTTTGCCCAGTCTAAAATATGTCTCCCAAACAAAACTGGCAATTGGGAGATGGTGCGTCCCTTTCAACACAGAGTTGATAGCCTCGGCAAGGTTGGTGGTCATATGCCCTTAACGTCGACCTTCATCATAGGCCTGTGACCATCGTTCCCTGGGAATATTAGCAACAAAATCATGTACACGTTGTTCGTGCCTTATAAAAGCCTAAACTTCACATCGAACCTTGGCCGAACCGTTTCATACCCTGCTCGTAAAAACGTTAGTTAGTAAACGCAAGAAAAATATCATACATAAATAAATCAATAATTTAGACAATAACAAATTACAACTTACATGCGCTTAAAATTTCATGATGAATCTGATTGTTCCGGAACTGAGCCTTTGCATTGGCATCAATATGCAATATACAATAGATTGGATAAGCATGTGGTGGTTTCCATAAACTTCCGGGCCTATCGATTACTGATAATAGAGCATACCCTCTATCAGAAATCACACAAATATCGTCCTCTTTGATTACGTGTCGACGTAAATTATTCAAAAAGAATTCTCATCCCTCGGCATTTTCCTTCTCAACTATCAACATTTTCCTTCTCAACTATGGCAAAGGCTATTGGAAATATATTACTGTCTTCGTCTTGCGCCATAACAATAAGCAATATTTGCCCGTATTTCCCGTTGTAGCGATCATTTTTCGCTAAAAAAATAGTTTCGAAGGTGTTTAGGGTCTTTTGGGTATTTTAAAAATGTATTCCATTGGGGTTTTTAAAAAACTTATTATTTAAAAATGGAGTCGCCACCGGCCACTAAGGTAGGTCGGGCACCATAAAAACCATAGATTTAAAAATGTCGGGTTCGGGAGTTGGTTACGGATGGGGAAGGATTAGCACCCCCATACCCCCCAAAATTGGTACTTTAATAATTACCGCTTTATTAATATTAAACTTTCCGGATTAAAATGACGATTAAATTAAATTTTGGTTATAAGTGTGAGTAAATTCTGAAGGCCCCGTTATTCGAGAATAAACCGAAAGACCACCATCACAACGCTTGATACTGGCCATGTTTACGCTCGAATAAAAGGGCACTGCATTGACAAAAATATATTTGAAATGCAACTTAAAATATGACAAGCATAAATAAATACAATGCGATAAGAATATTAATAAATACTAACATAATAAAATGCTAATCTAACATAAATAAATAAATAAATATTAAAATGCTAATCTAACATAAATAAATAAATAAATATTAATATGAAACATACATATATAAATATTAATCTAATCCATAAAATATAATAATTAAGGTAAAATATTTAATACTTATACTTATAAAAAATATCTAGGTTTATTTAAAGTTAATAGTTTATATATGTTATTATTATTATTATTTATTATATATATATATATATATATTTTAAAAAAGGGTATTCATTTATATTATATATGTAGTAATAAAATACTATACATATTTTTACAAATAAGCATAAATATAATATAAAAAAGTAAAAAAATGTATTATACATAAAAATATGTAACATATAAAAAAACATATCTATATATATATGTACATATATACCTATACTTTACATATTATATTAATATATAATATATACAAAATAGAAATCTTTGTATTGATAATAATAATAATAATATGTATGCATGGATTATATTAGAATGCATGAAACAACCTAAAATTAAATTCAAAGACTAGAATGCATAAATACTAAATGACATGGCAAAAAAACATAAAATGGGACTAAAATGCAATTAAATGCGAAATACATGAGCATGATGTGAAATATGTTAAACAGAGAGGTGCAAATGCAAACAGACCATAGTTCAAGGACTGAAAATTAAATAAAAAACATTAATAACGGCAGTGACCAGATTGAAACAAAGTGAAAACTAAATGCTGCAGAAAAAGCAAAAGAAGATGGTATTAAACGCGCATGAAAAAAAGGGGACCGAAAGCATAATTAAACCAAAGACATAAATGAACGCGGGTTGAAAGTAGGGGGACTACATGTGTAATTAATCCACGAACAAAAAAACGTAAACAGGGAAGAATTTGAGGGACTGATATGGTAATTTGACCATAAAAAATACGCGGATCCTCTTCGGGTTAACGGGTCACCGCACTGGTCAGGTGTCAAAACGACACCGTTTCACCTTAACCGGTTAAAATTGGGTTTGTTTTATTTCTTTCATTTTGAATCAAACACAAGAAACCCTAAAGGACTCTTTCAGATCCCTCTTTCTCTCAGCCCCCAGTTCGACGACGACGCCACTCCCACGCTCGGCCGACTGTTGCATGTCGTTTATCGGCGGGTCAACGTCATGGTGGGGATTTGAATGGTAAGGTAAACTTCTGATCTTCCCCTCTTCTTTTTTCGAGATTCAAAATAAGTAAAAAAATAGCTTTGATTTCAACAAAAAAGAAGAGGATTTTACCCTTCACTTGTATTGATTTTAGATTTTTACACAAGTTTCCCTTTTATTTCGATTTTCTTTGAACCGAAATCCTCCCTATCTCTCTGTTTTTTTTTTTTCGAAAATCCCCCCAAAATCTCTCTATTTTCCCCCTTTACATTTGTAATTTTTTGTTCTTATATAACCGATCTTCACACACTAAGCCTTCTTACCTTTTCTATTTGCTGCTGCAGATTTGATGGAGGGTAGATGGCCGGGATTTGAGGGTGGCAGGGCATGGTTCGATTGAGGGTATGGTGGTGGCAAAGATAGATTTAGGGTATGGTGGTGGTAGAGATTGGTTTAGGGTTGTTGAGTAGGAGTTTAATTAATTTTAGGATGATAAATTTATGGATTTTAGGGACTGAATTTTAGGGTCTTGGGTTGTAATTGCCAGCGACAGAAAGTGGCGGCCAGAAGGTAGGCGTAAGCGACAGGGAATGGGAATGGGGGCGGCGTAGTGTTATTAGGGTTAGGGTATTTTTGTTTTAGGGTTTTATTTGGTTTCCAGGTCGGGTCGGTTAAGATCCGGGTTTGATTCAGGTAATGGGTTTTTGGGTTTGGTTAGTGGGCTTAAGGCTCGGGTGAAATGGGTTATTACAGCTGCCCCTCTTTGCTCGTTGTTGTGTAACAGCAACGAAGCGAAGAAAAAATGGCCCATTTCATTCGGTCCGACTAAGCTTCTTCCCTGTTGATGTATGTCTTCTTTCTTCGGTAGATCTTCATTCTCTTTGATGCAAGTCTTCTTTCTTGTCTTGGTTGATCCACTTTGTCACTATTGGGGGAAGCAAAATCTTCAAAATAGGGGGTTGTCTGTTGGGGAAGCAAAATGAGTCCAACTCGCTGTATTATTGATAACAAGCTAATTCCTAAAGAAAACTTGACCCAGTTGCAACACTGATGAAGAGGCAAGGTCTACAAAATTTGATCCAGCTACGACACTGACGAAAAGGCAAGATCGGCAAATGAAAGCTCCAATGTCCAATCCAGCTACAACTCTAACGAAGAGGCAAGATCAGAAAATTGAAATCTTCTTCTTCTTCTTTTTTTGAATTTCTTTTTTTTCTTTTTTTCACTTTATTTATTTATTTATTTTTATTTTTTTTGTTTTTGCTTGCTTGATTTTTCTCTTTTCTCTTTTTCCATTTTTTTAGATTCAACATTGATAAAACTTGAAAGTTGGTAAATTTTGACCAAGCTACAACACCGACGAAAAGGCATGGTCTAAGGATTTGATCCAGCTACGACACCGACGAAGAGGCAGGATCAAAGAGTTTATTTCTTTGCGATCAAGTTACGACTCTGACGAAGAGGCATGATCAGAATTTGGTAAATTTGGTTCAGCTACAACACCGACGAAGAGGCAGAACCGAAAATTAGATTTGACCAAGCTGCAACACTGACGAAGAGGCAAGGTCTGAAGATTTGATCCAGCTACAACTCTAACGAAGAGACGGGCTTGGAATGTTGGTTTCTTTGCGATCAAACTACGACTCTGACGAAAAGGCATGATCGGAATTTGGAAAATTTGGTTCAGCTACAACACCGACGAAGAGGCAGAGCCGAATATTCATGAAGTTGGACCTATCCATACCATCAACGGAGGGTAATATCAAATTTTTGTAACATAGATCTTGTTATACCATCAACGGAAGAGCAAGATCAGTGATTGATAACTTGACTTTTGATTCTTCTTTTTTTTTCTGAATTTTTTTCTATATTTTTTTTCAATTTTTTGATTTTTTCGATTTTTTTCTTGAACTTTCTTTTTTGATTTTTTGACATTTTTTTATTTTTCGATTTTTTTCTTGAACTTTCTTTTTTGATTTTTTTTACTTTTTCTAATTTTTGATATGATTTTTTTCCTTTTTTCTTTTTTTTTTGCTACAACTATAATAAAAAGTAAATTCCGAGTAAAATTTTGGTCTAGCTGCAACACTGACGAAGAGGCAAGACCTGGAGAGGATTTGATCTGCTACACCACTAACGGAGAGACTAGATTAGCAAAATATGAGATCCACAGCACCACCGACGGAGACAAGATCTACATTAAGTTGGTCTACCACCACTGACGGAGGCATGATTTGCAAGATGTTGAATTGTTGTGCTATCGACAACAAGACGATGTATGGAAAAAATTTGCTCTGTTTCTCTATCGACAGAGGGCGGAATCTGAAATAAGTTATTTCTGTTGGCAAAAATGAGAATCTAGAAAATGTCGGTGTCCACCACACCATTTTCGGAGAAATCAAATCCTACAAAGGAAAAAAAAGCATTTGTCAGTAATTGTTCAAAAAATTTGTCACTGATACCTTTTATTTAGATGTTCCAACATCTTTCGTTTGGCTTCCTCCATGACTAAGGTTGGCCATCATGTCATTGCCCCATGTTGAGGATGTTTAGTCGCTTCGTTAAACCTGTTTGTATGTACAAGTAAAAATGAATGTATATTCAATATATGTGTCTAATATGAACGTATGATGATTTTGTCATATGTACCTAATCTAAATGCATGATGATTTTTAATGTATGCAAAAATGATTTGATGCATGATGATGAATACAGTAAAATGTGATGATTTTTCTGGCCCTCAATGGGATGCCCCTGACTCCTCACTGGTCCTTTCAGGATCTTGGTCTTTTGTATGTAGCAGTGCCCCAACCTGTTCTTGGGTTCGGTCACTTTTCTTTGGATCTTTCATTTGGGAGCATGCCCCAAAATTTTGTTTTGTTTTATGCCATAGTCTGAAACGGCTCTGAAACTTTAGGGTGATGTTGCTTGTGTATTTTGGATGTTCAAGACTCAGATACGAACAAAATATACTTGCATTGCAACTTGTAGTTTTGATCTCTTACAAAATATTCTCACTACTATCGTATTTAAGTCAGTGAGATTGGTTTACAAAAAGTATTACTCTAAAAGTGATAAAAACTACAAGGGAACCTACTATGGTCAAGACAATGCAATATTTAAGCTGGATAAAACATGGTCCAGTTCAAAAAACCTTGACACATCCTTAATTGCCATCTTCGTACTTCGGCAAAGGGTCTTTGTTTGTAGCTGTTCCTGCTGAGTCGTCAAAGCTTACCACCCCAAGCTTAATGAATTTTTCCACCAACTTTTTGAAACCAAAGCAGTTTTCAATCTTGTGGCCAACTTATCCTGCGTGATAATCGCATTTTGCATTGACATCATACCATTTTGGGAAGGGAGGTTGTACCAGATTTCGGTAAAAATGTGCCACCATATGGATGTCGTACAACTGTTTGCATAATTCTCTATAAGAAACTAGTAATGGATTAAATTCTATGTTTTCAATATTCTTCTTTTGACCAGAAACCTGGCTTGAGGAACCGTAAGCACCTGTGGTTTTGGGCTGTATCACCGTCACCGGCTTCTTATGAGACGAACTTCCACCAACATCGATCTTTCCACTCTTAACAACATTCTCAATTAGCTCACCAGATAACACTAGATCGGTAAAGTTGGTAGTTGCATTGCCTATAAGGTGATCTAGGATTGGGCCCTCCAAAGTTTGGATGAATATAACAATAATCTCTTTCTCCCCAAGAAGGGGTTGGACTTATGTAGCTATATCTCTCCAGTGTTGTGCGTATTGTCTGAAGCTTTAATTAGACCTCTACTTCATGTGTTGCAAAGTCCAACGATTAGGTACCATATCACTAACGTGTCGGTACTGCTCCAGAAAAGCTCTAGCCAAGTCCTTTCTTGATTTTATCTGATGGCGGCTGAACTGATTATACCAGCGGGCGACAGATCCTGCTAGATTATCCTGAAAACAGTATATTAACAGCTTGTCATCTCGACCGTATCCTATCATCCTCCTACAGAACATAGTGAGGTGAGCGCGAGGGCAATTGGTTCCATCATACTTTTCAAACTCTGGATCTTAAATTTTGGAGGTAACACCAAATCTGGTACAAGACTGAGTTCACTGGTATCGAATCCACTGAAGGTATCATCTATCTACATGGCTTACATCTTTTCTTCGAGTCGTTTACAATGTTCCTCGATCTCTTTCGAAGTCTCGGTCTTTAATTTCTCAGGTTCGATCAAATGGTCCATCTCGGAGATAAAATTTTCAGCATGGTTGCCCCTAGTTTAGCTTCTGATGTGGCGGGCAAATTTACCGGGATAGAGGCACTGGTCTGAAGCGGTTGAGATTTTTCCATACAAATTACCACTCGAGGGTTGGTTTGACTTTTAGCTTGAGTAGGGGTGAACCCTGGAGGATATATAAGATCTTCATCTTCTTCGTCGGGACCTGCCCAGGGTTGATAGCAGAGGCCTCTCCTTGTTCAGGAAACTTGCATCCTAGCATCTATGCTAATTTCACCAGTATGTCCTGCTGAGATCTTGCAAACTGATCACTTATCTCTTGCTGAGCCTTGGCTAACTGGTCCTCTAGTTTTTGGGTTAAATATGCCTGCAAAGTCTTATGGTTCTGCTCAATCCTATCCAGTCTGTCTTTGTTTGCCATCTTTGTCTTACTTCTTATTCTGTATGGATGTTGAATCGATTGATCTTTCATCTTTCCCAGTATTGCTGTCACAGGGCATCCTGAGGATCAGTCTCTAAATGAATGCATGTAAAAAACAAAGTATATGTCCTATATGTGAATGCACCAATGCAAAAATCAAAATGTCATGATATGCAATGCAGTGAATGCCAAAATGAACAGATGTGATGTGATCACAATAATGGGTCAATTTGAAATTAAAATAATTAAATGAATAGAGTAAAAAAGAAAGATTTGTGCTCGGGCAAACTACTTGAACCAACGTATTTATGTCATGCAATGCTAATGCAACAAAAGTATGTGTAAAACAAAAAAGAAACGAGTTACTACCGAATAAACTCAATAGATACATAAATAAAAAGTGAAGTAGATAAGGCAACAAGCAGAGCAATCCTATTTATCCCATCTAAAACACCTAATTTATCCGCAAGGCTCTAAAATGGTGGGTTTTCTATATTCTCTACATGCAGTTTTGGTGCTAAGAGGTACCCGAATTGTCCTTGTTGCCCCCTACTAAGAGTAGCAAGGCCCCCGGTCATCACCCATTATAGGCTCCTTTCAACCAGGTTCAACTCAGGGGGACCCATTTGCTTATGCCTCTACGAATGAACGATATCCTTACGAAAGCATAAGGTTGCTAGGCCTAAACGGAGGAACGATATCCTCACTAAAGCATTAGCGTTTTCCCCCACTTAAAAGACGGGTTTATATGCCAAATTTTAAATGCGTTAAAATAAACGCGCAATTATAACCGAATGTTACTTTAATAGTCACTTTAATCCGAAACTTCGGATATTAGTAAAACGGTAATTATTTAAAAATCTTGACTCTCATTTGTTTTTGAAAAACAAAAAAATGGTCCCCAGCGGAGTCGCCATTTATAGCGATCATTTTTCGCTAAAAAAAATGAGTTTCGAAGGTGTTTAGGGTCTTTTGGGTATTTTAAAAATGTCTTCCATTGGGGTTCTAAAAAAATGTATTATCTAAAAATGGAGTCGCCAACGGCCACTAAGATAGGATGGGCACCATAAAAACCAGAGATTTAAAAATGTCGGGTTTGGGAGTCGGTTACGGATGGGGAAGGATTAACACCCCCACACCGCCCAAAATTGGTACTTTAATAATTACTGTTGCGCGTAATAAGTGCTACGCAATTGTGCAAGTATACACGTCGCAAGTAATAAAGTGATACGAGTATCGAGTATCGTCTCCAAAAGGATTGGTTTGGGCCACTTTGCTTTAGTTATCGCACTGTAAAAGTAAAAACACAATTGATAGTATGAGTTGATTTTAATGAGTAAAGTAAAAGCAATAAACTAAAAGAATAGATGAAAGCAAAAGAGAGAATAGGCCAGGTTATCGTGAGTTGAGGTGTGATAGCCGATTGGATTGTCTTGGTGATTGAATAGCAGCCAGATTGCCAGGGCAATTCTGTTACGATTGCCTGGGCAATTGAGCATTCACTTCCAATGTTCAGCGAAGCGTTCTTCAATGGTTTCTTCTTATCCCTAAGTCGAAACTCTAGCTATTTGTGTATGCCTTGATAATACATCCCTACGTGAATCAAGGGTGAACAACAACCAATCTTGCGCTCCTCTTACTCGTTGAAATCCTAAACTTATTCCTAAGTCGGATTAGTCTTCACCATCAATTGATTGAATAAAGACCATGCTCATTCGTTTCTTGAATCTAAATCTCCCGATATTAGATAAATAGATGAAGTTACGAGATCCTCTCCCAATTCACTCACAAACAAGATTGAGAACCAAGAATGAACAAACTTTGAAAAATGAATTGCAACTCAAAAACCTAAACAAAATCCAATTGTTTTTCACAACAACAAAACACAATAACCCCAACCAATCAAGTTAGTCCATGGTTGGGTTCAAAAGATATACAAAGAATAATCCCAAACCATGAATCTAATAGAAGCAAAGAAGAAAAAGAAGAAATCGAACTCTCTCCCCCTTGCCCTCTTGTCGAAATTTCTCCCTTCTTGCCCTTTAGAGTTGTCGAAAATCATCCCCTCTTTCTTTGGAGTTGTCAAAATTTCTCTCTCCCTTTTGATCTTTGACGGCTTGGTCCTTTAAATAGGAGATGGCTAGGTCAAAATCCTTCTTGAGGAGGAAGTTAAGTTGGAATTAAATTATCTTTAAAGAATATAATTCTTTATTATATTTAAATTCCTTCTAGAACTTCTCCTATCTTCTTGGGATTTAATTTCTCTTTAACCACTTTATGGAAATCAAACTCCTTTGGGATTTAATTTCGGGCACCTCTAGCGATTCTTTATTGTGCATTAACTACTAGAGCCAGTTTCGGGCACCTCTAGCAAGAAAGTGCATTTACTACTAGAGCCAGTTTCGGGCACCTCTAGCAAGAATTTAACTTTTAATTTTCAATTTTAATTTTACCCAAATTTTAAGCAACCTAAGTTTACTAAGTTTCTTTCAATCAATAAGCCATAACCGTGTAAAACAAATTCCGCATCATAGTAAAATTCTAAGCTCTTTTCATGCAATCCTAAAATTAAAGGTTCTTTCAATTAAGTGCAGTGGCAAAAATTCATCATTGGATATTCAACAAGTCTTAAGCAATTAAATCCAATTAAAGTCATGCCAAGTAACATATGCAACCTATATGTGATTGCTAAAGATGAATGCAACTAAACATGAAACTAACTAGAAACCAACACCCCCCAAAACTCGAGAGAAACATTGTCCTCAATGCATGTAAAAGTGAAACAACATTTAAAAGAAACTAAATGAAATGAGTTAGTCGGAGAGGTCATCACCTCGAGTGATAAGTTTCCTTCGTGCCGTTTGATTGATTCATTTTCTGGTCAGTGGTTGAATGCTTGTGGCTGGTACCGCGTGAATAGCATTGCTTTGATTTGATCCATGTTTGCCGAGGCAGGTTCACTTGCCTGGGCATCAGTAGTTGCCGAAGCCATTTTTGTTGTCTGGGCATTCACTATTGTGGTTGCTGTGACAAGTAGTCGGCAGTGAATTTCCTTAGCATGGTGGTTGTAAGTCTTGTTGTGGAAAAAAAAGAAAACAAAGAAAACCTAGAAACTAAAGATAATAAAGAAAAATAAAATCTCCTAAAAATTTCAAAAATAAATAAAGAGAAAAAATAACCGAAAATAATAGGGAAAAAATAGTTCAAAAAAAAGAAAAAAAATATCGAAAGGAGAGCATGCTCATGCATCTCTTAAAGTGTCAACTTCTTTGTTACGTTCCCCATGGGCACCGTTGTAGTGCTTCAATCTTTGTCCATTAACTTTGAATTCATGTTCGTCGGTGATTGACTTGATTATCACGACACCATGGGAGAATGGTTTGACAACTTTGAATGGTCCCGACCATCTTGATTTTAGTTTTCCCGGGAAAAGTTTCAGCCGAGAATTGAATAAGAGAACTAGTTGTCCTGGCATGAATTGTCGGGGCAATAGTTTCTTGTCATGCCATTGCTTTGTTTTCTCATTGTAGATTCGTGCATTGTTATAGGCGATTGCACGAAATTCTTCTATCTCGTTGAGGTCCAACAAACGCTTTTTCCTGGCACTTTCCCAATCCATATTCACGGTCTTGATTGCCCAATATGCCTTGTGTTCGATTTCCACCGGTAGATGGCATGTTTTTCTATAGACAAGTCGGAAGGGGGGCATACCTAAGGGTGTTTGGAATGCAGTGCGATATGCCCAAAGTGCGTCATCTAGTCTTACTAACCACTCATTCCTAGAGGGATTTACAACTTTCTCGAGTATACCCTTCAATTCCAGTAGGAAATTTCTGTTTGCCCATTGGTTTGTGGGTGATATGCCGTGGCAATCTTGTGCGATACACTGAAGCGTCGCAACATCTTGGCAATAAGTCTGTTGTCAACATGCTTGCCTTCATCACTGGTAATTGCTCTCGGCATCCCAAACCGTGTAAATATGTTTTTCTGCAAGAATCGTTGTATGGTCTTAGAATCGTTGGTGGGAACTGTAGTTGCCTCAACCCATTTAGACATGTAGTCGACGACAAGTAGAATGTACAGGTTGCCGAATGAAGATTAGAAATGTCCCATAAAATTAATCCCTCATACATCGAACAATTCCACCTCGATGATGTTTTGAAGCGACATCTCATGTCGTCCAGAGATACTGCCCGTCCTCTGGCAACGATCGCATTGCTTGTAAAACTCTTGGGCATCTTTGTACAGTGTTGGCCAATACAAACTGGATTGCAAAACTTTGGCCGCAGTACGTGTTCCTCCAAAATGTGATCCATAGGGTGAAGAATGGCATTGCCAGAGTACATTCTGCTGCTCTTCTTCAAGGACACATCGGCGTATAACCTGATCTGCACATTGTTTAAACAAAAAAGGCTCGTCCCAAAAGTAATGCTTAGCATCATGGCAGAACCGCTTCTTCCCTTGGTGAGTAAGGCCATAAGGTAAAATGCCACAAACAAGGAAATTAACTAAATCCGCGTACCAGGGTATTGTCGAGGTATGTGCTGCCGTGGCGACTGCTTCCATGGTTACCAAAGCGTGCGCGTCTAGAGTTGTCGCAGCATGCGCGTCAAGGGTTGCCAAGGCATGCGCGTCAAGGGTTGCCAATGCGTGCGTATTAGTGGTTGTCGCGGCGTACGCGTCTGGAGTTACCGAGGCGTACGCGTCAAGAGCTGTTGCGGCATCGATGGTTGCCGAGGCATGCACATCCATGGTTTCCAAGACGTCAAGGGTTGCTACGGCATCGAGGGTTACTGCGACGTGTGCGTCTAGAGTTGCCGAGGCGTGCGCGTTAAGAGCTGCTGCGGCATCGAGGGTTGCCGAGGCATGCGCGTCCATGGTTGCTGAGGCAACTAAAAGTTGTTCATCTGGGAATGCATCGCATATCTCTAAATCTGCGTCCTCATCCATATTGCATTCTAAACGTGATAAGTGATCGGCCACTTAATTTTTTTGTTCCTTTCCTGTGCGTTGGCCTAGGACTGCTCCTACCGCGAAATCACTTGCTTCACACATGAGCTCAAAAAGTAGTGTCCAATCTGGTGGAACGACAATGGGTGTCGAGGTAAGCTTTTTCTTTAGGGTTTCGAATGCTTCGACGCAAGAATCATCAAAATTGAAGACTTTATCTTGGTGGGGGTAGTCTCTCAATCACGTCCACCTTGGCTTTGTCTACTTCAATTCCCTTGGATGAAATCTTGTGGTCGAGCACTATTCCTTCATCTACCATAAGATGGCACTTCTCCCAATTAAGGACTAAATTGGTTTCTTCACATCTTGCCAACGCATTCTCTAAATTGTCGAGGCAACTGTCGAACTCATTACCAAAAATGGAAAAATCATCCATGAAGATCTCAAGGAATTCTTCATCCATGTCTGAAAAGAGTGCCATCATGCATCTTCTAATGTTACTGGTTATCTGAGAAAACTTGAGGAGAGTCGTTTCCGATACTTCTTATAGTCCATTCGCACCCTCCATCGAGTGACAATATTACCCAAAAAGAATTGGGCCAATGTGCTCGCAGCTACTCCCTTTTGCATTACCATGGTGGATGTATCTTTCTTCCGTGTTCCCTTGTAGTCCATGTATGCCCTCCACCTTGCTATTATTCTTGAAGGCACAAATATATTAATAGGAAAAATTATATCCATTCCCAACCATTCAATTACCTCATTCTTGTCGACTTCTATCATGGTTGGATGTAGCCTTTGTTGTCGTGGCAATTGCTGCTCGAGCCAATTGCCGTTGCAATCAGTTGTCAAAATTTGCTTTAAGTCAATGGATGAACCAATTTTCTGAAAAGCTTTATGAATCCAAACACCTTTTTCTTTTGGCCTCTCAAACATCTCCATCAGTAGAGATTTCGATGGCTTCAAATCTACCAACATTGGTTCCTCAAGACATACTTGCAATAGATGAGGTGAGTTTTTAAAGAATTCAAAAGGTTCAACCATTACATGCTCATATTCCATTAGCAAAGTATTATCATCTCGTTGATCTTGCATGTGGTTGTGTAATTACCGTGGCAACTGTAGATGAGAGCAATCTACAGATTCCTGCTTCAACATCAATGTTGTAACCTTCTGGGCATCAGGTTCCTCAGAATTTTTTGTAGTATTGTTGTTCTCAGCTTTATTGAGTGTTGTCGCGGCATTGCTCTGTTTAGGCTCCTCAATCATTGCCGAGGCAATTTGTTGCTCGGGCTCATCATGTGTTGGGCGGTCTCTCTCATTGGTATCCTCTTGACTTGGAGGTTCTAGTTGTTCCCCACACATTAGGGACCTCTCTTTGCATTGCTCCTTATCCTCTTGCCTTGGGACGTCAGTATCCCCAGGAATGGATTGTTGGTGCATGTTATTCATGACATATGTGGATCTCCCCAATTGATCTTCTGAATCCCCCAAGGTTGCATCCACTGAGCTATCCTCGTATCCATGGACTTTGATAGCTCTCGAATCTCTTCAATTGATCTGTCAAGTCTAGCCAAGGAAGCTAGCAACGTTTCCTCCAAGGAATTGGAATGCTCTTGAAAAGGACTACATTGCCATGGCATATCTGTTGTTGCGGCAAAATTGTTATGGTAAAAAAAATTGAGCTTTTTGACCACACCATGAATAATTTTGCTGCTGGTTCCCTCTATGGTCCTCCATGTAGTCATATGCACCGAAAATGTGAGGGCAATTTTCAAACACATGATGTTCTCCACACATAGCACAAGATTTTTCCACGGTATAGGCTCTTTGGGCTTTTCTCGGTTGGTATAGGTAATTATCAAAGGGTGCAAGAAACTCTTGATTGGATTGATTCATATCTTCCAACATCAACTCTCGAGTAGATCGACTTTTATTTCCTGACATGTTGATGTCCCTTAACTTGTAGTGCACCTAATTTTTTTGATAAAACAAACAAAGAGAAAAGTTAGTAAAACTAAGAGGAAAAAATGCAATAACAAAAACAACTAAAACCAATTGCCAATCCCCAGCAACGGCGCCAAAAACTTGTTGCGCGTAATAAGTGCTACGCAATTGTGCAAGTATACACGTCGCAAGTAATAAAGTGATACGAGTATTGAGTATCGTCTCCACAGGGATTGGTTTGGGCCACTTTGCTTTAGTTATCGCATTGTAAAAGTAAAAACACAATTGATAGTATGAGTTGATTTTAACGAGTAAAGTAAAAGCAATAAACTAAAAGAATAGATGAAAGAAAAAGAGAGAATAGGCCAGGTTATCGTGAGTTGAGGTGTGATAGCCGATTGGATCGTCTTGGTGATTGAATAGCAGCCGGATTGCCAGGGCAATTCTGTTACGATTGCCTAGTCCATTGCCTGGCAATTGAGCATTCACTTCCAATGTTCGGCGAAGCGTTCTTCAATGGTTTCTTCTTATCCCTAAGTCGAAACTCTAGCTATTTGTGCATGCCTTGATAATACATCCATGCGTGAATCAAGGGTGAACAACAACCAATCTTGCGCTCCTCTTAGCCGTTGAAATCCTAAACTTATTCCTAAGCCGGATTAGTCTTCACCATCAATTGATTGAATAAAGACCATGCTCATTCGTTTCTTGAATCTAATTCTCCTGATATTAGATAAATAAATGAAATTACGAGATCATCTCCCAATTCACTCGCAAACAAGATTGAGAACCAAGAATGAACAAACTTTGAAAATTGAATTGCAACTCAAAAACCTAAACAAAATCCAATTGTTTTTCACAACAAAAAAACACAATAACCCCAACCAATCAAGTTAGTTCATGGTTGGGTTCAAAAGATATACAAAGAATAATCCCAAACCATGAATCTAATGGAAGCAAAGAAGAAGAAGAAATCGAACTTTCGCTCCTTGTTCTCTTGTCGAAATTTCTCCCTTCTTGCCCTTTGGAGTTGTCGAAAATCATCCACTCATTCTTTGGAGTTTTCGAAATTTCTCTCTCCCTTTTGATCTTTGACGGCTTGGTCCTTTAAATAGGAGATGGCTAGGTCAAAATCCTTTTTGATGAGGAAGTTAAGTTGGAATTAAATTATCTTTAAAGAATATAATTTTTTATTATATTTAAATTCCTTGTAGAACTTCTCCTATCTTCTTGGGATTTAATTTCTCTTTAACCTCTTCATGGAAATCAAACTCCTTTGTGATTTAACTTTGCTCCACGTCATCTTGGGCTTATCTAGTCATCAATTTCGACTACCATATCATCTTATTCCTTGTCGAAAATTACCCTGGCAACTAGCTAGGCATCTCCTTCATGCATTGCCCTGGCAACTGGTTCCAGCCTTGCTTTGGCAAGTGATTCTGCACATACACACAAAAACACACCAAAGCAGCATCTTTTTCTACAAAAATCACCAAGTTATGTAATCAAGCTCAACGGTGGAAAGAAACATGAATTAATGCATGAATGACTAATTATGCAACTAATATGAGCCTAAGTCTAACAATAATATGAGTAAAAAGGGTAATAAAAATAGTACTTTTGAACACTTATCAATTACCGCTTTATTAATATTAAATTTTCCATATTAAAATGACGATTAAAATTTGGTTATAAGTGCGAGTAAATTCTAAAGGCCCTATTATTCAAGAATAAACCGAAAGACCACCATCACTACGCTTGATACTGGCCACGTTTACGCTCGAATAAAAGGGCACCGCATTGACAAAAATATATCCGAAATGCAACTTAAAATATGGCAAGCATAAATAAATACAATGCGATAAGAATATGAATATGAATAAATACTAACATAATAAAATACTAATCTAACATAAATAAATATTAATCTGAAACATACATACATAAATATTAATCTAACCCATAAAATATAATAATTAAGGTAAAATATTTAATACTTATACTTATACTTATAAAAAATATATAGGTTTATTTAAAGTTAATAGTTTATATATGTTATTATTATTATTATTTATTATTATTATATATATTTTTTAAAAAGGGTATTTATTTATATTATATATGTAGTAAAAAAATACTAAACATATTTTTACAAATAAGCATAAATATAATATAAAAAGTAAAAAAAAGGTATTATACATAAAATATGTAACATATAAAAAATATATATGTACATATATACGTATATTTTACATATTATATTAATATATAATATATACAAAATAGAAATCTTTGTATTGATAATAATAATAATAATAATAATATGTATGCATGGATCATATTAGAATGCATGAAACAACCTAAAATTAAATTCAAAGACTATAATGCATAAATACTAAATGACATGGCAAAAAAACATAAAATGGGACTAAAATGCAATTAAATGCGAAATACATGAGCATGAATGTGAAATATGTTAAACAGAGAAGTGCAAATGCAAACAAACCATAGTTCAAGGACTGAAAATTAAATAAAAACAACATTAATAACGATAGTGACCAGATTGAAACAAAATGAAAACAAAATGCTGCAGAAAAAGCAAAAGAGGATGGTATTAAACGCGCATGAAAAAAAGGGGACCGAAAACATAATTAAACTAGGGGCAGAAATGAATGCAGGTTGAAAGTAGGGGGACTACATACGTAATTAATCCACGAACAAAAAATGTAAACAAAGTAGAATTTGGAGGACTGATATGGTAATTTGACCATTAAAAGTGCGCGGATCCTCCCCGGGTTAACGGGTCATCGCACGGGTCAGGTGTCAAAACGACATCGTTTCACCTTAACCGGTTAAAATTAGGTTTGTTTTATTTCTTTCATTTCGAATAAAACACAAGAAACCTTAAAGGACTCTTTCAGATCCCTCTTTCTCTCAGCCCCCAGTTCGACGACGACGCCACTCCCACGCTCGGCCGGCTGTTGCATGCCGTTATCGGCAGCTCAGTGTCACGACGGGGATTTGAACGGTAATGTAAACTTTTGATCTTCCCCTCTTCTTTTTTGAGGTTCGAAATAAGTAAAAAATAGCTTTGATTTCAACAGAAAAGAAGAGGATTTTACCCTTCACTTGTATTGATTTCAGATTTTTACACAAGTTCCCCTTTTATTTCGATTTTCTTTGAACCGAAATCCTCTCTATCTCTCTATTTTTTTGTTCAAAAATCCCCCCAAAATCTCTCTATTTTTTACCCCCTTTACATTTATGATTTTTTGTTCTTATATAACCGATCTTCACACACAAAATCTTCTTCCCTTTTCTATTTGCTGCCGCAGATTTGATGGAGGGTAGATGGTCGAGATTTGAAGGTGGTAGGGCATGGTTCGATTGAGGGTATGATGGTGGCAGAGATAGGTTTAGGGTATGGTGGTGGTAGAGATTGGTTTAGGGTTGTTGAGTGGGAGTTTAATTATTTTTAGGATGGTAAATTTAAGGATTTTAGGGATTGAATTTTAGGGTTTGGGGTTATAATTACCAGCGACAGAAAGTGACGGCCGGAAAGGTAGGCGGCAACGGCAGGGAATAGGGGCAGCGTAGGGTTATTAGGGTTAGGGTATTTTTTAGGGTTTTATTTGGTTCCCGAGTCAGGTCGGTTAAGATCCATGTTTGATTCGGGTAATGGGTTCTCGGGTTTGGTTAGTGGGCTTAAGGCCCGGGTGAAATGGGTTATTACACTCGTACAACCATGTACCATCAATTTGAATCATACGTTTGCAGAATGCGAATCCTTCAATATACGGCTGGAATGCCCAGAATAACTTACTGAATATTCTTTTTTAGAGAATTACTTCACCTTGTAGTGTTACCGCCGGCAACGTTTCGTACTCCACTGCAGTTCCGGGGATAAATACTTGCATTGCTCGTAATAGAGCCGATAGCTCATTATATGATTTATCCCAATCGTCGTAAACTAACGTCATCGCCTTTTGCTTCGCCATCCACGCCTTATAGTAAGATGTGATGTATCCAAGCTGTGCACGGATCAATGCTACCAACACTACAATGGCGATCCTCGAATTCTTCTCAACCAACAACTTTGTGTAAGCGCATATCAAATCTGAGTCAAGGTTTATGTGGTCATGTGTGATTGAAGTCATGGTACATGAATGTTGATCAATGAACCTTCTGACCTTCCACATCTTCTTTCATTTCATATACGAAACTCTTATCCTCCAGTTACAATTGCTCTTATAATTCACGCACCTTACACAATATGTTCCGCTATCAGATTCAACAATGCAAGATTGCATATGAAGTCTGACGCAGTACTCCTTAATTGCTAACTGAGCATCTTTCTTTGTATTGAATTGACCTCCAAGTTTCAACTCTTCGTCAGTTGAGGCTGAGGCTGAAGAATGACAAAATACGCGTGCGTCATATTCTTGATCCTGCATTGCAGCATAGTCCACCTCATACATATGAACTGGAGGCACGTAAGCTGGAAGATCAGGCTTTGGTTGCTGCGGCTCCAGTTGAACATAACCCCAAACCGAAAGCTCATCAGCCAATCTATATCTAGCAGACGCTACTGCCTAAACATCTTCCTCAACATCAAGATCATGGCCCTGAGCAGCAGCGGTCCTAACAATATCAACATCATCAGCATCAAGCAACTCGACATCATCATCTTCTACCACTGGTATAACATTTTCGTCGTCTTCGCTGAAATCATCAACTATTTTGCCCCAACGACCATAAACGTTTTCGGTGTCACAATCCATCGTGATATTCGATCACAACAATGACTCTCTTAATTTACCAAAAACCCTACCCAAAACTCCTTAAACCTGAATTTTTTTGAAATGGACAACAAAAGAACAAAAATTCCCGCCCAGGTCCTATATATATATATATATATATCCAGATATTGACGCCACCTGCAGATGGCGTCCAAAGCTGAATATTACAAAATTAGCCTCACGACGCCATGTGCACATGGCGTTAAAGACTCAAGTCGCCACCTGCAGATGGCGTCCTAAAAGGAATATTCCAGACCTGCACGCCATCTGCTCGTGGCGTCTTGTCGAGCCAGCTTTATTCGGCTGACCTATCTTTCACTGCAGCTGCTAATTCGAGGCTTAAATTTTGTAATTTGGCAGGTGGCGTCTTCATTGAAATTTAAATTTTAAATAATAAAAAATTCAAATCAAGTTATTGTATTTTTTGCCGTAGATCCCCAATTATAGGGCAGCGTGCCTTATTTCCCTTATTTTTAAACCAAAAGGCAATATTTGCCTAAAAATGTCGCTTAAAGTTGTATTAAAGAAACGTAATATTTAGCCAACAACTAGTTGGTTTAACAGGATGGAGTGTTGGGTCTTTTAAGTAATATCAGGAGTTTTAAATTTGAATCATGATGTGGTGAATGAAAAAAAAACTGGGTTAGAAGGTCGCCTCATATTGAGTCTCTGCAAAACTCATTCCGGATTAATTGACCGATGAATCGGATATCGATAATTAAAAAAGAAACATAATATTTTTTATATTTTATCTATTCATTATATTTCAATAGTATTATATATATAATTTAATCAAATACTTTAAATTTTTTTGATTTGAATCAAAATAATCCAAATGTCTATTAAAAAATTTTTCCAAATGTCAAACCTGATTCACTCAGACTTGAATGTAAACACAAAACTACTCAAATTTACGATATATAAACACGAGCCTTTTAATTTTAGGGTTTAGGATTTAGTGTATATGGTGTAGAATTTAAGATTTATGGTTAGAGTTTAGGGTTTAAGGTTTAAGTTTTAGGGTGTTAGGGTTCGGGATTTAGGTTTTAGATTTTATAACTTAAATATGAAGAGTTGTGTAAATGAATTTTACACAGCTTGCGTATCAAAATATAATCAATATATATGGGTTAAGATCCACTCACACAGTATAAAAGTTTTTTTTTAAGTTTTACACGTTTTTTGGATCATTGGATGAGGGAAATTGATAGTTGGGATTAACAATAGAATATGTGAAGTTTATCACTTGGAAAAAAAAGTAAGGAGTTAATCTCAACCATATATATATATATATATATATATATATATATATATATATAGGGTTAGGATCCACTTACACAGTGTAAAAGTTTTTTAGTTTTACACGTTTTTTGGATCGTTGGATGGGGGAACTAGATGGTTGAGATTAACTCCTTACTTTTTTTCCAAGTGATAATCTTCACATATCCTACTGTTAATCTCAACCATCAGTTTCACCCATCTAACGATCCAAAAAACATGTAAACTTAAAAACTTTTACACTGTGTAACCGGATCATATCTCATATATATATATATATATATATATATATATATATATATATATGGGATAAGAGCCTCCTACACCATGTAAAATTTTAAAGTTTTACACTTTTTTGTACCGTTAGATGAAGCTAAATGGATGGATGAGATTAACAATAGAAAATGTGAAGATTATCACTTGGAAAAAATAAGGAAATAATTTTAGCCATTTATTATCATCATCCAACAATATAAAAAAAGTGTAAAAATAATTGAGTTTTACACAATATAAGTGAATCATAACCATATATATAACAAATCCAAGTCATATTAGTGAGGTGTTGTTTATCGTTTTCAAATATATTTTTCAAATTAAATTAAGTTTTTTATTCATAAGCAATACTAAACGACGAGTTTTAATTTGAGTTTTGAACTATAAAACAATTAAAAGGTTAGAATATCTAAATTTTGACATTTCAAAAAGTTCGTTTGAGTAAACCTTCAATAGTGGCTTAAATGTGTCACCATCAGATTAAATGATTAAATTTATTAATTAAAATTAAAATTAAATAGATATAATGCGTAAGTAATGAGGTCTCGTGGAGATAGAGATGGTTGACGATGTGTGTTATCGCGTTGGTGTTTTATTTTCGTTATTTTGTTTGGTGTTTGTCCTATTGCTTTAGTTCTAAGGCTTCTAACATCCAATAGAACTCAAGGGTAAATCCCTTATTGCTTTAGTTCTAAGGCTTGCGTGGAATACTTTCTTATACTGTATATGGAAGGAGTATAATCGTAAGATTTTTGGTTCGTCTTCTTCTCCTTATTCTGCTATTTTTCTAGCATAAGTGAGGTTATTTATACGAAATTATTTGGGAAAGTTTCACATTTGAGAGATAGCATTGATTTACAAATAGGTCAGAACTTAATTGTATAGGGTGAGGGTTGTTTTATTTTTGCAGTTGTACAGTTTTGTTGTTTTTTCATAGCAAGTTTGCTGCTCTTGGGTAATAAAATCTAATTATCCAAAAAAATGATTCTGCAGAAAACCAGATCTTAGAAGTTAGAACCAGGCAGGAACGGAAGTCACTGTAAAAAAACCTAAGAACACAATCAGTGATAGCATAACACATAATTAAAATATTATACGAATACGATACGAATATATAAATTTCTCAATTTATTCAGATTAATAGGTAGGCAAAAGCATATCGCGGATAAGGCGGTGGGGATGTCCAAACTAAAGGAATCTCCCTCTTTCCTCACACGCATGCATCCTCCTATTATTATATCTCCTCTATCTGCCTGCCTGCCTGCAATTACAAGTTCAAACCCCCACAACCCTCCACGTGTACCTCAACCACAAATCCAAAATAAAATACTTAAAAACCTAAATTACTTTTAATATTAATAAATTAATTACATTAATTTGGCCAAGAGCTAAGTCCTTTAAACAAGGATAAAAATTTGAAATCTGTCATTATAAATAAAAAAATGAATTGGAAAATTGCCCTTATATTAGACCTTTATAAAATTAAAAATAAAATAATCAACTAATAAATCGAATACTGATATTTAAATAAAAAAATTACATTAAGTTTGCTGTTTTGAGTGTGAATTTTGATGGGAATTGACCAAAGGGTATATAATAAGGTAGTTGGGAAATGAGAGAAGGCCTGCGTCTCTTATTATTATATCCGTAGGGTAGTGGGAAATTTGTATAGAAAAAGACCGCTTCTTCCTTATCAACCCTCCTCTCCCTTCTTCCTTATCTTTCAATCTTCTTTCTTCAATCTTCTTCTAGAGAGATGGGGAATTGCCAAGCCGTGGACGCGGCGGCGCTGGTCATACAGCATCCGTCCGGGAGGCTAGAGAGGTTGTATTGGCCGATCCCGGCGAGTGAAGTCATGAGAATGAACCAGGGTCATTATGTTTCTCTCATCATTCCATTGCCTGTGTCCGAGGAGGAGCAAGGGGGTCAAGATCGGAATACGGTGCGTTTCACTCGTGTTAAGCTTCTCCGGCCGACGGAAACTCTCACCCTCGGCCACGCTTACCGCCTCATCACTTCTCAAGGTGCTGTTCCCTTCCCTTTCCATCATCTTCTTTGTATTGATTTCGTAACTTACTGTTGTTTCCTGTGTGCCTGCAGAGGTGGTGAAGGTCATGAGAGCAAAGAAGTATGCGAAAACGAAAAGGGAACAGATGAAAAAGTTGCAGCAGCACGGACAAGAGAACCCAACTTCGGGAAGAAAATCGGACGCAGAGAACACCAACCAAGTATGTATCCTACGTTTTTCAGACAATTTGTCTGTCTGGTTTGGAAACTAAGCTGCAATGTGCAATTCGTTGAACATGTTTCCAAACCTTTTACAGGAACTAAAGCAAGAGAGACAAAGCTCGAGGACAACAACGGCTGCAATGAGGTCGGAATCATGGCGGCCGTCATTACAGAGCATCTCTGAGGCTGCAAGTTAAAAGTCAGTGTTTTGTTTTCAGGTTTCATTTGTAAGGTGTAGAGATTAGGTTCAGAGAATGGCAACGAAATGAGTTGCCTCTTTTGTTTAATGAAGACCCAAAATCAGCAATTGTCACCTTCAATCATCAAAGCAAAGGCTCCCAAATTGAAATCTGTTTGAAGAAAAAAAAAAAAAAAAACATGTACAGCTTCTGAGTTTCAGAAGATCCTACATTGTATTACGAGTAATATTCTGAAATGAAATTAGGATTTCCAATCTTTCATTCACTATTTCATACAAATCCCAGAAAACCCTACAATAGAAAAAGAAAAGCTAATTGGCCTGCCTGAGCTTTGCAGACTAAGCTCCATTTCTAATTAAAGCTTCCCCAGCTCTGCCAAGCAGGTAGTTAATGAACAATGACATAATCAACTCAAACCAAACTCCAGGACCCCATGTTGCATTGCATCAGCACTTACCAACAGAGTAATAACATCTTTCAAGCATGATGAAGCTCTACTCAAGGCTCAAGCCCCTTAATATACAACTCCGAGAAAAGATTTGCTTCATAATAACACAGAATGAAGTTGAATGGAAAGTGGGGTAATTTGTTGGAAACAAGTTGTGTTGTCAGTAGCACATTCTCCCAATCGTGTAGGTGAATCTGGGTTTTATATTCTTGGCGGGAGTTGAGAGTGGCTGATTACAGACCAAATAACACGCAGGGGATGCCATTTTCTGGTGATGTATTGTAGTCGAGGGAGTTTGGACTTTTAATTTGACTTGGATTTGATTGGGCTGGGTAATTTATAATTTGGGGCTTGGGGATGATATATTGGGCGTTATAGTTTCAATTTTAGTTGTAAAATTCTCCGGGGAGGGAGATCTAATAACATTTTTTGCTTTCAAACTTTTTGGGTTTCCCAAGGTTACTATCAAACTCTTCGATAAAAAAATAATTGAAGTCCTTAAATTTGTTTTTCATTTCTTACCCTCAAATTTTTAATTTTCCCTCCAATTAAACCGACCTAAAAAAAAGGCTAAACAACATTATTGGTCACTAACCTATTCTTACTTTCCTGTTTTGGTCGCCAAATTATTATTTTTAGCAAAAACATCACTAACGTTATTTTTATTTTTTATTTTTGACACCCATTGTTAAAAAAACACAAAAACAATAATTTGGTAACCAAAATAAAAAGTGAGAATAGTTTAGTGACCAAAATAGGAAAATTATATCATGGGTCATTCCCGCCACGTCATCCATGGGACCAACCAATAAAAACCACCCATATATTTTTTTCCATGTCATATTTTTACCAAGTGAATCTTCACTCATATCTACTGTAAATTAATTTTAAAAACAATTTTTACCAAGTGAATATTCACTTGGTAAAAGTATGACATGGAAAAAATAATGAGATTGATGATTTTTATTGGTTGGTCCCATGGATGACGTGGCGAGAATGACCTATGATATAATTTCTCCCAAAATAGAGGAAAAAAGTAATATTAATGATTAAAATTGAAAAAAATGTAACGTTAGTAATATTTTTGTCCAAAATAATAATTTGGTGACAAAAAAAACAATAAATTGATGATAAAAAACAGAAAAAAGTAGCATTAGTGATCAAAATAAAAAATTATAACGTTAATAATAATTTTATCCAAAATAATAGTTTAATGACCAAAAATAAAAAAACGGAATGGTGTTATTTATCCAAAAGTAATAATAATAAATTTATTAAATTGACGTTAGTTATTCGGACTTTTCTTGTCAATAATAAGATCAACTATTCTGTCCGTTTATTAATACCAATTCAAAACAATATTTGAAAAGAATAAAATATCTAAAATTAATAAATACTAAAAATTGTAAAGAAAACATAAATGAATAAATTTAAATCATTAAAAACTATAAAAATATTTAATAAATATTAAAATGGAAAAAATAGTAAAATGAAAAAATTGTGCCAGGTCTACTATCATGTTTCATTCGTTGGTTCAATTTTGACAAAAAATTAAATGCAAAAATAGATGAAAAAAGTTTAGGGCTAAAATGATTTTTTTCTAAAAAGTGTTTGGGAAATTTTTTTATTAGACCTCATATTCATTGCATTGGGTTGTTAAATAAACTATTAGCATGACCAATATATGTACAAAAATAGGTAAATAAAAAAAGAATGACGTAAAGATAATGCAAAACGACACGAGTACAGAAGGTTTAAGCCAACTTCAAATCATATTTTCAGACCCCTCCAATGAACAGCGAAAACATGTTTAAATTGTTCAACATGGAAAAGAGGTCCACTAAAATAAGAGGGGAAAAAACTATATGCTAATAAAGTCCACAATTACATCCCTTTCTTCCCCAAATATATTACAAACACAACGGGCAAATGTAGTAATGCTTGTAAATTACTATGTTTGGGGACCAAAAATGCCATTAGTGAAGCTAAATAAGTATTATCTGTGTGTCAAAACTCGCCATATGTACCTCTGGTCGATGGTTAGAGCTAAAGAATTGAAACACAAAAGTTGGAGTTCTCACGGACACGTACCAAACGAAGAATAAACCCAAAATCTGACCGTCGACATAACTATTTCTCTCAATTGAGAAACAACCCCTAGAAGAAAATATTGACTTCCCTTTCACTCATCTCGTAAACATGATCTCTTGCGTCGCTCAATGCACTCTGCGTGATATGAAGAAAAACAATGAATTTAGAGACAGGTCAGAAAATGAAGGAATCTAAACAAGAAAATAGCATTAGCCGAAAGAAAAGGTGAAAAAAAGCCACAACTTTGTTGGATTAGAATTGAAGATTTTAGGTGAGGAATAACAATTACCTGCCCAAACTTTGTAAGAAAGTTACTCGCAAGGTTTAGCGATGTTACTGTGACATCTTCATTGGCCTTGAGTGCTTGAGCAATAGCAAAAGCACCATCATCCTACATAAAGCATCTAGTCAAATGGACGCGGGAAGTCATGAAATGTATAAATATTAACAAGGAAAAACAAAAAATTACCCTAATCTCGTTGAATCCCAAGTCAAGTGATGTTAAAGCTTCATTAACCACTTTCAAGCTGCGAGCCAGGCAGGCTGCACCCTGCAAAATACAACAGAGCCAAAATTAAGATTCAATGTTTCACCGTAGTCTAATGAAAAAACATGGAGTTCATTTGCAGGGACAAACTTCATCTCTAAGTCCATTTGCTCGCAAGTCCAGAATCGATATGGTATTATTATATCTCAACATATCTGCAATGAACTCTGCACCCTTTGGCCCCATCTACAAGCGATACGATTTTGCATTATTATACATACAAAAAGAGATCAATGAAATCAGTTTTTATAGAGGTTTATGGATGATAATTTACCTGACACCAACCAAGCTTAAGTGTCTTCACATTTCCGTGGAATTTAAGAACTTCAGACAAAGCCTTTGCTCCATCTGCTCCAATGGGATTATAACCAAGTTCCAACTGAAGAGCAGGAAAGAAAAAAGAGAGGGGAGTCAATCATGTATCCCAAACGGAGCATAGAAAGGGAGGCGTAAAGGGCAGCTGAGTTGATTATCCTGATAAAAGGACTCACATTAGTAATGACAGCATTATCTTTTAAGGCTTCAGCTATCACACCAACCCCCTTGGCTCGAATATTATTTCCACCCTAGGACATTAGAAACCAATTGTTGCCGTCATATAGTTGTATAGGACATAAACCAAAAATTAATTAAATATCTAAAATAATTTACACGAGTATCTAAATAAGTATGCTCTTCTCACCAGGTCTATGGTTGTTACTGTCCGGTTTTCTTTCAAAGCTTCAGCAATTTTTTCTGCACCCTGATAAATTTTCAAAACTTTGCATCAATGAATTTTGACTCCAAGTTTCTACACAAGTGTTGGCAATCAAATTCATTGTGATCATAATTCTAAACAAGGTCCAACATAGAACATATACAGTAATATATAGAGTTCTTCATTGGTTGCCCTATTTAACCCTTGCGAATAAAAAACTATAAGTGAAAAACTTGGCACATTTACTATTAATCTATTGAATACCTCATCACCAATGTCATTCATGTAAAGATTCACCCATAGCAAGTTCTTGCTCCTTTTGATATATTCCGCGACGTGAAAAGCGCCTTTTGCAGTAATTGAGTTGTTCCCAAAGTCCAGTAGGGTAATTTTTCCTAGAAAGAAAATGTTTGTTAGATAAACTGCTGCAATGGGCCAGGAAGGAAAGCCAATGACTACCAAAAAAAGGAGAAGATTCAATATAACAAAATATAAACCTTTATGCGATGATAAGCCCGATATCAAAGAGCGAACTCCTTCATCACCAATTGAATTTCCATGTAACTGAAGTTCCTGAAAAAACTCAAGGAAATACAATCACTGTGAACAAATAGAATATTCCCGCTTCACTCATTTTCTTTGTCCTCTTTCCTTCTTTGGATGTCCCAAAATTTTATCCACTTTTCTTTTATTGAACACTTAAAGCTTCGCTTGGTATAGTGGAAATAAAAATGGAAAGATGAAAAATAGAAAGAAAATATTTTCCCCCTTTCCAATACTGTGTTAGGTAGCACAAAGAGAAAAATGGAAAGAAAAATTATTTCTTTCCATGCATTGCTTTGTAGAGTTAAAAAAATGAGGAGGGAATTGAAAACCTAATAAAATGCATAATCTTGTAAATGTGCATACTTAACTTGTATCTGTCTCACATTTTCTTTCCTCTTGTCATTACAATTTAGAATGTACTGATTTTATGCATTTGAACAGAAAATGGCCATCTTTCCGATTTTCTTTCCTCCCACTTTTTTCTTACAAAGCACACTCGAAATTTATTTTCTTTCTAATTTTCCACTCTCCTCTTTACATCCTTCCACTTTCCATTCACCTAAGCATACAAGCATCACCACTCTAATCACAACAGCATTTCATCCAATATATGCAAAGGACTCTAATGCTCCAAACCATTACTTATGTACTGAAAGTAATGTTAAATTGCAAGTACAAATTACACTAAGGATGTCAAAACCATTGGACTTTCATCATGTAGTTCAAAACAAACAGAAGCGGAAGTAAATAAGAAATGTACCCGTAAGGACTTGTTCCCCTCGAGCCCTTTTGCCAATGCGTTAGCCCCCAGAGCACCTCCATAATTACCACTTGAACGGTAACATTATGTCAGAAAGATTTTCAGGTTCTGGTTAAAAATGAAGAGAAAAAAATCCACATGTACCAGAAGAAAAATTAAGCAGATTTTTCCTTTATCAAAAACAGTTCAAGAATGCAAGGCACACTTACCATCCAGCCTACCAATACATAACCTATTGCATAAGAAACTCGAGATATTTTTAGAATACAGAATCCAGAAGACTTTAACTTACTTTAGGTGTAAATTTCGGAGGGTGTTATTCTCAACAAGTGCTCCTGCTAAACTTGTAAACCCCTATCTCCATTCATATAAGAACATAGAAATAAATAAATAAATTTGCCACTTTGCGTAACTGAATTTGAAGCAATGATATAGGGAAAATGGTAAGGCAATTTCGTACAGAATAGTCAATCATATTGTTATTAAGTTCAACAACACGTAAGGTTGAATTTTTCTTCAACAACTCAGCAATTGCCTTTGCACCCTGCATAGAATAGCGATTCAGCATTAAAGTACATCACAACTGCAAAGACCTTCAGTTGTTCACAAAGCAATTCCAGGGAAATCTGAGTGGATAAACTGGATAATGGATATTAAGTTTAACAGAATGCTAACCTCATCCCCCAAGTCAACACTGTTTAGCTGGAGCTTTTGAATGCTACCATTGTTTACCAAAATATCACATAGGCACTGCAGAGAAACATAGATTACTTGAAATAGACACCTGGGCATTGACAAAATTCTCAGAAAAAATGTGAATCCGCCAAAAAATGGCACAAACAACATATAATATATATTGAATGTAGTATTCCCATTTGAAATATTAGGAGCCTTTTGTTTGGGAAAGCAAATATGGTAGAAAGTACAGTATATTGCTTCTATCTATGTTTAACATGCTCCCAACTACATAATATCCAATGGGATTCAAACCGCATAAATGAATTTAATAATATAATGTTATAAAAATGTGAACGAGAAAGCACCGTATAAAAATGAAAATGCAGTAACCATAAAACACTGTTGAGAAATATGAAAGAAACAGGAATCTAGGAATGTAGATGAGAAAGCAGGGTATAAGAATGAAAATACAGTAACCGTATAATACTGTTGAGAAATACGAAAGAAACAGGAATCTCCAGATAGAGACAATGTATCCCTATAAATATTAGGTACCTTAATAAAGACAGTTATCCCTCAATGTTGCAGGAGAGGATCATTTAACCATTTTAAGTAGTCAGTTATATCAAGAAGAATTTAGGCTGACCTTTACTCCTTCATCTCCAATGGGGTTTCCTGAAAGATTAAGTGTTTTCAATACCATATTTGCTTGAAGAATACCGTCAAAGGCTTTTACTCCTGTGGCTGTTATGCCATTAGCAGCAAAACTTACTTCCTCAACAACCTGAAAAGGAGAATGTTCATTCAGAGAACGCATAACCAGTAGCATCAATGCTTCAAAGTTTCAATAATGATATAGAATAGTTTGTAGAAAATATAGTGAAAATGAGGATTTTGCAGAAAATAAGGTACAAAACCTCGATCATAATAATAGGAAACAATAAAATCATTAAACAACACAAGCAACTAAAGGCTAGGGAAGCATAACCTGATTGTAACCTAAGCTCTCGGCAAGAAAGAACAGTCCTTCATCTCCAAAGTTGCGACCTGATAAAAATGTATCATGTTTCATTCACATGAAATGAATTTGTATGCAGTAAAAAAATATATTGCACCTTAAATCCAACTACATAACTTGCTAGCAATGCTAAGGAATGAAAGCAATGACACCATAAAGAATTTTTTTTAATAGACTCTACTTTTACTTTCTGCTTCTGAGATCATGGCTACATCATTAAACTGAACACCAAAACTGAATAGGAATAAAATAGGTGTTTTAATTTATCTACGGGAATAGTCTACAATCAGAAATGCTAAGCAGTATGATTCTCCCTTTCCTACATCTATTCAAGACTCCAGTAACGTACCAGACATGTCAACACTGTTGAATGTCCTGAGTTCCTTGGCAAATTCATTGAGCGTCAGCATTGACTGTCTATCAATCTTAGCAGCAACGCCTGACAATAAGTTTGTTCCTGGAGCAAAAGACCATTTCACTCCTTGTGAAGGAGATTTATCTCCGGCGGATGAAGACCTTGATGGATTCGGCACAAGGAGTTTTTCCACCAATTTCCATAAAACTGTCAGCTGAAGACATCAATTAGGTACACATGGGATAAACATAACAGAGAATATGTGCTGTACTCGCATAAACACGCCCAATAAGTTCTAGTGCAATCTCAATAAAAGGAAAAGGGGCATTCCGAAATGCCATTCATATGCGTAGCGCATGAGAAAGCAACGGTAAGTAAGGCATAAGAATTGACACACGTTGGCTTAAAGAGTAAAGAAATGCTGATATCGGAGTTAAAATCAAATGCTACTAACAAATGTAACGGTTATAACGATGGCCTTAGTGGCAATAAAAACACACATAACGCTAGTAATTTGCCTTATGTTTAACCAAATTGGGGAATTTCAACATCCTCAATCGAAATTATTGACAACACACATGAATTATAAACAAAAGTGCAATCAGTTAACTTCCTTCTAAATTCATCATCCGCTAAAAAGGAACAGAAAGGAAAATCCATACCGAAAGTAGCGGCGACAAAAACGCCAGCGGGCACCACATACGTTGCAATCTGCTTCACGGGAGCACTACTGAGAGGCTGCTGAGACTGCGACTGTCTGTAGACGCGCCGCCTAGCGCCTCCCTCTGAACCGTACGCTACCGTAACCACCAATCTCTTCGACCTCGACCAACGCCCCGTGGTAATAAACCAAGAGGTATCGGGACCATGCCAGCGGCCGTGATCCGAAGCCAACGCATCAAATCCAAGCCTCTGCTTCTTGGGAATAACCTTGGGATAACGAAACGAATGAACAATAAAGATTAAGCTTATCATCTAACCAGATTTTGAAAAAAAAGAGCGCGTGAGATTTAATTACCTTGGGTTGAGAGTAGAGAGCGAGAGTGGAAGTGAAGGCCATGAAAGTGGGGGTTAAATGCGCATAAGGAGAGGGCGGTTGCTATGGTGCGTCTACTGCTTGAGCTTTACAGATTAGAGAAAGGTTGGGGTAAGAACGGCGAACAGAGCTCCAGAATGTTGTCAAATAAAAAACAAACAAATACAGAGGATTAGTATGTATCGTATTGGATTTATGTAGGGCTGTTTGAAGAAAAATTTTGATAATAAAATTGGTGTTTTATATTTTATTAATTATAAAAATATATATTATTTTTAAAATGATGACTTTTGGAGCTTGCTCAGTCTGGTTCAAAATGGGCTTGAATAAGGAATTTTAAAATTTTAGTATCACGATTTAGTATAATTAGCGGCTAGTTTTATATATAAAAAAATAAAATATAAGATTATAACGAGAGTTTACAATCATAATTGTAAATTAAATATTTAATTTAGATATTTTCTTATAACTAAAAAAAAAATTAGTTATTTGTGATCATATAAAGACCATACAATGAAAATGTTAGAAAAATTTAACCAAAAGATTCAAACAAAAAATATATGGAAATAAATATGACTATATCAGCAAACGAACCACAAAAAGAGATTAAACTACTAAAAGACTATCGTCAATCGTAAATCAGAGCCGAGCGTCGTGCGGAAGCTATCCACGAACGCGAATCATGTATCCAAATCCAATCTGGGGTCCAAAGTAGGGAAGATCATCAAGATTAACGAATCATCGGCATCTTGATCAGTCGATGCAACGTCAAATTTAACCCTGAAAAAACAAAAAAGACAACCAAACAACCGACAAAGGATAACAAAAATGTGTTATAAAAGCATAGGAAGACGTGTCATAAAGGCTAATATCGTCGCCAACCAAGCAAAATAAAAATAAAAAAGTCAGATAGAGAAAAAAGTAGGGTACGATTTTGTCTAATCTAACCATGAATAACTTTGCACCTATGTATAGTGTAATATAATTAAGGATAAATAAAATACGGTTAAAATTGAATTAATTGATCAATCGAATATAATTGGCATCAAGGAGTTGATTACAAGTTAAAATGATAAATAATTAATTGTTAAATCAATAACTGAATTAATCAATTTTAAAATGTTTTTAAAATGAGTTGATTACAGTTTTTATCAAAATAAACTCAAATTCCTAAATCCCCAATTCCCTCAATCTGGCCACTCCTGCAGTCGTTGGCCACGTTGCCAACGACGAAATGGAGCGTCCTCTCCTCGCCTAAACACCCATACACCATTCGTTCTCGTTCAGCCGCCGCTCGTCACGAATCGTTCGAATAAATTTTTTGAATTTTTGGCATCCGTCCAACGTTTTGTACGATTACGGTCGATTTTTGATGATGAGGGAGTAGGTTAAACGATCGTGGTGGTCCAAAGACGGATGTGATGGGCGGCAGCGTGACCATCGACGACAGAATCAACTCAAATAGCAATTTGAGTTTTGGGGAGTTAGGGATTTCGAATTTGGGGACTATTTTGTGAATTTTGGAAATTTAAGGTTTTTTAAAAATAAGTTTAAAAATAAAAGAAATTAAAAAATGAAATAAAAAATAATATATATATATATTTAGAAAAAAAATTAACAGTAATTAACACGAGGCACATAAAATTATAACGTTTGAAGCTCTGGTCAGTTATTTTTACAAAAAATACTTTAGGCACCTATTTTTCATGGCTTAACTATAAAATAGGTTCCCAAACTTAGCCATTTTTTTGCAATAGGTGCCTAAACTAATTTTTTTGCTGAAATAGGTGCCTAACGTTTATTTTTTGTCTGAAATAGGGGCCTAAAGTTTCATTCGTTACTGTTTTAAGGTAACATCGTTAAAAAAATTTAACACCCAATCAAAATTTGATACGTGTTTTTTTATTTTATTTTATTTTATTATTTTTTTCAAAAAAAATTGAAAAAAAAAGAAAATATTAAAAAAAACAAAAACTTCTCAAAATTTTCAAAATAGTCCCAAAATTCGAACACTCAAAATTGGTGTCATTGTCGCCGCCGATAGCCTTATCGGACCTCACCACCACCGCCGTCAAAGTCCCCCACCTATTTTCCCCAACCACCCATCGTCGATAACTGGCGGGAGGCGTGCCAATTGAACGTCGAACGGTTAGAGCCTTTCACGTTCATCGTTCAATTGATGTGCCTCCAGCCAGTTATCGATGAAAGATGGTTGGGGGAAATGGGCGGGGGGCTCCGGTGACGACGGTGATGAGATCCGACGAGGCTATCGGCACAAAAATGACACCAATTTTAGAATTTGGGTGTTTGGGGTATTCAGGACTGTTTTGTAATTTTTTTAAATCTGGGGAAAATTTTAATTTATTTTATTTTTAGTTTGTTTTTTAAAATAAAAATAAAAATTGCGTGTCAAGCTATAATTGGGTGATAAAATATTTTTGACAGATTAATTTTAGAACGAATAAAAATAAAGCATTATCCACTTATTTCAGCCAAAAAATAATTTAAAAAATATATTACAAAGCGGTAAAATTTGTGTGCTATTTTTCATTTAAGCCAAAAAAAAAAATCAAAGTATATATTATTCTAAATAAGAAATACACTCTACAAAAAGAAAGACCCAAATCCTACGGCGAAAACTACACCAAGGCCCCACCGTGAACCCAAAAAACGGGGAACGCCACTGCTAGTGTCTCTCTCCCGACTGCCGGAATTCGCAGTACCGTTGAAGTCAGGGTTATTGCCGTACAACAATTGAACCCCTACGATATCATGGTTGGCCAGTTCCACTTTCTTCGTTCTCGAGGAGATCGACGGGTACATAACCGCATCTTCCACCGACGAATGCCCCAATCCCAACAAATGCCCGATCTCATGAACCGCCACCGACTTGAAGTCCACCGCTGACGACAGAGACGCCGTCGTGACATCACCAGAAACAATCCAGTTCTCTTCCCCGTCCAAATGGAGCCTCCCGCTTGTCGGAGAAAAAGCGTGGGCCAACGTCCCGAAAATCCCGTCGAATGGCTCGCCGTCTCCGTGGTCTCCGCCGTAAAACCCGATTCTGATGTCGGCGAGGAAGTAAGAATCCGTTTGCGTTAAGATCAACGGTATAACGGCCGACCATTTCTGAAAGGCACTTGTGAAGATGGCTTTTACTTCGTCGGTTAGCTCGTTCACCGGCAAGAAACCGTACGTTAAGTCCCGCCGGTTCGAAGGCCAACGCGGCGTTCCCGGGAAGAAAGAGTAATGTGCCGTCGTGTGGAAGTGTTCAGTAGTGTGGAACGAAGACGATCTACCGGAGTTCATGGAAGTCGTCCCGTTGATTATATCGGCGTTACAGCATTTCGGTCGTACGATATGTTCAAGAGTCGGATCGTCGAGTTCGCCGGTGACGTTAAGGTTGAAATTCTGCTGGTATGTTCTCAATGCCTTCTCTAGCTTGTCGTCGAAATCCTCGGTGAAATTAGACGGCGAGTTGGGGATGTAACCGAAGTAGCCGAAGTACTGCTTGAGCTTCGACAAACCATCCCATCTTTCGCCTGGCCGGCAACCAGCGAATCTGATGAAGGCTTCCCATGCGGCAGTTTTGGTGGCGTTGTGGAGAATCCACGGCGGAATACCTGTAATGTTATTGGGAAAGAATCTAGCTGAAACTGAAGCAGAAGAGAGCGAAAAAACCCAAATCGTAATCACAGAAACTTGAAACTTCATCTTCTCTAATCTTTGTGATTTACTTCTTTGAAAAAGAATGGGGGATGAGAGAAAGCTTAAATGAGATTAGATGCAGTTGATAAACAAACAAAACCCAAATGTCTTTTCATCTTTTTTCTTCTCTCGAAGTTGAAACCTGAAAGCCGCCGGATTTTTTTTCTCCCAATGAACATGTGATTTTTTCTTTTAACGAGTTATTAACATTTCGCTCATTAAAAATATTATAACAAATAAAGTATTGGTTAATCATTAAAATTTATACAACTTATTAACTCATTTAAAAAAAAAAAGGTTTAAACTAAAAAGCAGCCCTCAAACTATGTATTTTTTTGTTTTTAGCCTTTAAACTATAATTTGAGCAAAATAGGTCTTTAAACTATTTTTTGATCATTTAAGTCCCTAAACTATTTTTTGGGCAAAATAAGTACATAAACTATGTCATTTTTCTTCTTTTAGTCCCCAAAACTATCAATTGGTCAAAAAAAATTATGATGTGTCAACATCTTATTAGTCGAAATAATTTTATTTTGACTGAAATAACTATCGGACTTAATATGACCAGAAATGATAGTTTCTGGGCTTATTTTGATATATGATATTTTAAAATTTTAAAAGACCATAAATATTTATATATGTTAAAAAAGCCTATAAAATGATATTTTTGTAACCATGGACTTAAAGTGACAAAAAATGATAGTTTAAGGGTTTATTTTGCCCAAATCATAATTTAAAGGTTAAAAACAGAAAAAAAAAAAACATAGTTTGAGGGATGCTTTTTGGTTTAAGCCTTAAAAAAATAAACATATATATATATTTTTTAAAACTTCACTATTTTAGTATTTGTTTTTCTATTTGTTCTTCTTCCAAAAATATAACATTAATTTCATGTTATTTTCTCGATATAATAAAAGTTTAATATTAATTTATTGTTTAATACGGTGAAATGCATGTATCTAATATTGCTTTAATCTGAATATGACAAAATTAATAGAACGCATGAGATTTTGGATTAAAAAATTATTATATTAGACAAATTTAAATGTTTGCTTCAATTTTAACGATAACATATTTATAATAATATTTTAATTAAATAATTTATTTGTAATTTTAAAAGTAAAATAACATATTTATTATCACACATAATTAAGTGATCTTGAATGTAATTTACCGTACAAATAATAATGGAATCGAGATTTTTCCGACAAAGTGAAGAAATTTTGAAAAGAAAAGATTTGATCTAATTTTTTAGAATGTTCTAAATGCTGATGTATTATTGGCGAAGGTCAAATTTGGAGGGTGGAGGAATAAGGGCGTTGGGTTCGGGGGGAAAAGACGTTCACATTCTGGCCGTGGAATAAAATGTTGAGCCAAAACAACAGTGAATTGCATATAAACTAAATTAAAAGGGTGAAAATCTTTCTTAGGGCCATCCCGATTTCGAAATTGTACAAATAAGTACATCTAAAAAAGAGTAATTTAGTCTTTGTCAATTTCAAATGTAAACAACTGATGACCATTGATCACAACGTTAATATTTTCGATCAATTTTATGTAATTTTAATTGATATTATAACAAATTTAACCTTAAATGTTTATACATCATGTTAATGTGGTCTGGTTCAAAAAATTTCACCAAATTAGCCCTTAACATTTGTTGAATGCGTATAGGGGTGTAAATGAACTAAGCTTGAACAAACAGAACTATGCTCGTGTTCGTTTGTTTATTTTTAAAGGTATTCAGGTTTGGTTCGTGTTCGCTTAAATTTTTAATATTGTGTTCGTGTTCGTTTATTTATTTTTGAAGGTGTTCGTGTTCGGGATCGGGTAAAACGCCCATCCCTACTTTTTAGTATACTTTATTAACTTTTTAATAAAATAATTAAAGTATTTTTGAATTTAACTCGTTAAATTATTTCCTAACCAAACATCACTTTGTTAACAAGAAATATCATTTTTAATCTTAGTTAATATTAAATTTTAAATCGTCCTTTTCGGTTTATAGCTTCTTGGCAGCTCATCCCCTGTTTCAAGACTTTCTTAACTCGATTTGGCGTGGGGATATTCCGATTGAGCACAATATGGCGTCTTTTCAATTTGCAGCTCCTTCTTGGAACACTGAGGTGTTCGGTCATATTGGTCACCGGAAACAACGTTTACTTGCTAGATTGCGTGTATTGAGTGCAGTTCGTCATTCTGATTCTCTTGTGTCTCTTGCTGCTCAGCTTCGTTCGGAACTTGCTTTGGTTCTTGAACAAGAAGAATGCTTCTGGCGACAGAAAGTGTGTTCCCAATGGATATCTGATGGGGATACGTGTTGGGCTCGAATTGATCAACTGAATACCGCTAAAAGGGTTGAAATTACTCCCCGAATGAATTGGCTAAAACTGAAAAAATAGTGGACAATTTTGTACGATGATTTTAGAGTGGTTCGACTACTCAACCGAGTCTACATCCACTACTTTAGCACACCACTAAGGATTTTCCAATTCACTACTATGAATTTTTCTTTTTTACAGGCCAAATGGGTAACATTTACAATCCTATATTTTCAATGGATAAAATAAAACCACTCTAGTTTTTCCTTAGGCTAAAATAGAACATCTCCCTTTTACAAAATAAATTTGTGTAAGCAATAAAACCTCACAATGTGGGTGTTTACAAGATTAAAGCTCACAAGAGTGTAAAGAATAAAGACAATTAAAACACTTTCTATACACGAGAAATGAGAAAATAAAACTTAAAAGCTAATTTTTCTTGATCATGAAGGTTTGATATGTTCTCTTGGCATCTTCAAGTGTCCCAAGCTTATTTTTATAGCGTGGAATGATATTCTAGCCGTTTATAGCTGTTGGGATGTTTTGGAGCCGTTAGGAAGTCATAAAGTCGAGCTTTAAATTTTTACCTGCACAGAGGTATTGAAACCTTAAGGAGGATTTGAAAAATATAGCTGTTACAGAGCCATAGTTTCGAAACCTTTGTTAAGGTTTCAATTCTAGGCCATTCTGCCCGAAAGATTTCAAAACCATCAAATAGAGGTATCGGAACATTCTTTAAAAACATGAAATTTTGGCTATCTTTTGACTCAGGTAGATAAACATAGTGAGATGAGTCCAAACATTATGAAAATATATTTTTTAAGTTTTGAGGAATTTTGAATTATTTTTGAAATCTTTAAACAAGTCCAAAATATTTTTTACATAATTTGTTATATCAAAATATTTTCTCAACAATAAGAATACTTCATGCTTCAGTTATGGCACGCTGGCTAGCTAATACCATCACCGCTCTCAAGGTTGATGCGTCTCTTGGTGCACGGATGATTCGGTTATTTCGACGGCTGCTCTGGATTTCTATCGCAATCTTGTTACTAGTTCGGATTGCAATGGTTATGATTTTGCGCATCGGGGCTTGTTTCCTGTCTTTTCTTTATCTGAGCTTCAGAAGCTAGCTATCCCTGTGACAGATGGGGAGATTTTTCAGGCTTTCTTTTTCATGAGTCCTTTGAAAGCCCCCGGAGTTGATGGTCTTCAGGCTGGTGGTGTGGTTCTTAAAGATATCAATCGTACTCTATTAGTTCTTCTGCCAAAAGTTTAGACGCCAGAAACCATGAGTCAATTCTGTCCTATAGGCCTTTGAAATGTTCCTTACAAGGCCATTACGAAGATTGTGGTGTCTCGGCTCAAGCCTTACTACCGACATATTTTCGAGAACCAAACAAGCTTTTTTCCTGGGAGGTCTATCACTGACAACGTTGTCATTACGCAAGATGTTCTTCATTTTATGTGCCGAAAGAAGGGTCGCAAGGGATGGATGACGCTCAAAATAGACATGGAAAAAGCCTATGACTGTTTCGAGTATAGCTTCATCGATGACACTCTAGCCGATATTGGTATTTTGAATTCTTTACGATCTCTTATCATGAGCCGTGTCTCATCGTCTTCTATGTAAATTCTATGGAATAGTTCTGCATCCGAGTCTTTACACCATCTAGGGGAATCCAGAAAGAGGATCCATTGTCTCCTTACCTTTTTGTTTTATGTATGGAGAGGCTTGCTCAATTCATTTAATGCTCGATTGTTCATGGAGGTTGGGCCCTATTTCGTACAGCTCACAGAAGTCTGGCAATCTCCTACTTATTTTTTGCTGATGACACGGTACTATTTGTTGAAGCCTCACTGGAATAAATGTTGACTATTCGTTCGATCCTTAATGACTTCTGTAATGTTTCTGGTCACAGAGTGAGTAGTGCTAAAACGACGACATTTTTCTCGACTAATGTTCCTACCTCTCTGCGTGCTAATTTTTGTTTTGGCTTCGACTTTATTAAGATCCTAGATCTCGGTAAATATTTGGGTGTCCCGCTCATTCATAATCGTGGTACTTCGGCAACCTATGATTATCTTGTTCAGATGGTACTTGAGGGTTGGCAAGCTAAGTCTTTATCACTCACGGGCTGCATTACTCTGGCTAAATCGGTTCTTGTGGCTTTACCTATGTACAATATACAGTCGGCATCTCTTCCCAAACGAATTTGCGATACTATTAAGAAACTCATTCACAGGTTCATTTAGGGTGTTCAGTTAGAGCGTGGTGGTTTATACCTTGTTAAATGGGATATTTTGTGTAACCTGACTGATCAAGGTGGTCTTGGCTTCCAATAGCTTGCGACGCAGAACAAGGCTTTTTTTAATGAAACTTGTTTTTCAACTGTTAACCAAAACTGATGCTTTATGGGTTAGGTTCCTCCGTGCAAATGAAGAATACCCTATCGGTGTCCTAGAGAATTTGCATCGTTCGAATTACTCTCCTCTAGAAAGCTCTTTCTGCTGTTTGGGGTGATATTCGGTCTAGCATTATCTGGAATATTGGTCATGGCCGTGATATTGATTTTTGGAGAGATTGATGGATTGCAGATGTTAGATCTCTTGTGTATCACATCCATGCCGGTATCACCCCATCCTTACCTTGGATTGTGATGACGGATATGGCAGACGTGCATGGTAATTGGCGATAGGGCTCTTTCCATCATTTAATTCCTTCACACATTGCTTTGTATATCGCGGCTATTAAGTGCCCTTCACCAAGCTTGTCGGCTGATTCAATTAGGTGGAGCAATAACTAGAATCATCGATTCTCAGTCCGCTCAGCTTATGATGTTCGTTGTACTATCCCGGAAGGTCCCATTGATAGAACATGGAAGCTTATTCATAGATTTCGTGGTCCACAACGTATTAAAATTTTTATGTGGCTTGTTTATCATGGCAAGATCATGACTAATGCGGAACGGGTGATGCATCACTTTGCGACCAATAGTAGATGCTCGATTTGCAACGCGAGTGTAGAAGATGTGGACCATGTTTTTCGCTTTTGTCCTGCTGCGTTAGCTACTTAGCAATCTATCGTCCGTCCATGTAAGTTGCAACGCTTTCTTTCATTAGGTACTAAAGATTGGATTGGTATGAATCTTGCAGGTTATGGTGATTTTGTGGCCAACGAACCAAATTGGGAGCTATTGTTTACGGCCATTTTGTGGAATATTTGGTTGCAAAGGAACGCTGTAACTTTTGACAACCAAATGCCTGCAGAGTGACCTATTATTGTGCGCAACCGTACCCTTGTGGACTTGACTTGCAATGCTTTGGTTTCGAATACATCACCTGTGCAATCGGCTCATATGGCGCATGGTTCGGTTTCTTAGCAGCCTTCACCGATGGGGTGGTTTAAATTGAATACTGATGGTACTCGTCGTGGGATTGATGGTCATGCTGCATGTGAGGGTGTTATACGTGGCCATACCGGTAATTGAATATTTGGATTTTTGAAATCCCTAGGCATTTGTTCGATCTTAGAAGCAGAGCTTTGGGGCACTTTCATGGGTCTCTCGATGGCCTGGGATGCGGGTTATCGTTAGATTGTGGAGGTGTTATGCGTTACGCGTCCTGCAGACTGAATCAAAACACCAAGGTGCGTCATCTCTCACGTTCCATTTGGCTAAGCTTCGTCGTCCTCCAGGGGTTGTTGTTCTTATTCAGCATGTGTTGTGTTCTGGAAATCAAGCGGCGGATGGTTTGGCTAAGTCCGCTAATTCGAGTTCTTTGAAGGTTCAGAGTTTTATGGTTCCACCAAATGTAGTTAGCCTGCTTCTACAACAGGAATTTGTTACTTAGTTTATCTGATTGCTTGTAATATGCTATCATGGGAACTATTTTCCTCTATTTAGGTTTAAAGTGGTTTTTAATGAGGCATGTTGTGTTAGCAGTCATTTTTTCATCTAAAAATATTAAATTTTAAATTAATCTTGTACAATCCCTTCCTCACTTTATAAAAAATCAATTATTTTAAAACAAATGAATTTATATTACCTGTTCAGATCTGGTATAATACGAACCATGTGTAGGTTTAATCGTTTAAAGAAAGAGAAAATATCTCATGCGCTGGTGGTGAAAAATGAAAAAATTCTACAAGCACTTTAGTTTTAAGGTTTAAGGATTTTAATTAGGGTTTAGGGGTTTAAGTGTAGGGTTTAGATTTTATGGTTTATGGTTAGAATTTATGGATTAGAGGCTATGATTTAGTTTTTAGGGTAATAAGATTAGGGATTTAGTTTTAACCTATAAACCCTAAATTCAAAACTTGTCCACTAAAACCCTTAGACACTAGACCCTAAACAAAACCCCTAAACCTAAAGTTTCCACATGCGTTTGTGCATAGAATAATTACCCTTGAAGAAAACAAAACTCTCGAGTCCTAAAGGCGACTTAATTAGCAATACCAGTCGACCAACAAATAATAAAAACTTAAGCCTTTCAAAAAATTTGAAAATTTATTTTAAGCCTCAAAAATTTTAAAAAGATTTAAGTTGACTCCAAACTCTTATCTCAAGTTCCGTCACTCTCACTAAGTCATACAACAAGTTCTTATTTCCTTTTTCTTTTTTGACACATTAACCAGGCAACTTTATTTGATAAACAAAATAAAACCAGAACATAACCTGATAGAGGTTTTATGATATAAAAAACAACAAAAAAGAAAATGGTAAATCTAAAAAGAAAAGATAAGTGTTGCACCAGTTAGATCAAACACTTCCTCTTTGCACTAAAAAATCTCTACGATTATAGGAAAGGTCTTGGAGAGTTGTCAAAACACGAACTAAATAAAACCCTCAAAATCGGCAACCACCTTTCGCGCCTATTCCCAAAAATGACGATTCGCTATAGATTACACTGACATACAACCCAAAAGGAGATTAAACTTTACATGACCAGCGACAAACACGAATCAGAAACAAGCATTGTGAGAGTCTCGTATGAACACCAAAAATCTGCAAAAGTAACCATAGAAGCATGCCATAAGGCAGAGAAAACGTGTCACAGAAGCAGAGGAAAGGGCAACAAAATGTGCAAAAAATTAAATGAAATAGAAAAAAAATGAAATATGAATCACCGAAGGTTGACAATCAATACAAAGACTAGTATCGCCACAGATAAAACAAAGAAAAAATGAAAAACAAACGGCTATAGTCGAAAGAAAAATGAAATTTAATCACTTTAAAATCAAATTCAAGTATTATAAAATTAAATTTTAATTATATTATATTTAACTTCAAATAAAACTGTTTACAGCCCGATTAAGTCAAGAATTTGTGCACCTTGAGTCATCTTGATTCGAATTCAAATTAAAAAAAAAATATCCAAGTTAATTATAAAATGTTGATATAGAATAATTTTAAAAATATATATATGGATAGTGAAACAAGCCGTTGAGATCGACTAAATTTGGACTTCAACATTGATTAATTCATATTATGTTTACCATGTTATTATGGCAAATTTGAGGGGATAATGCAAACTGAAATAAATATTTGGTGAGGGATGCTGGGCAAATTTTTACATTCTACGTCATTTTCTACAGTACACATGCACAGGACGCTATGTGCATATGGCGTTTTCATTTGTTTTATTATTCCCTACGCCATGTTTGCATTCTACTGAGACAATTTTTATAATAAATAAATAAAAAAAACACCATGTGCATATGACGTACTGCCATGTGCACTGTAGAAAATGGCGTACAATGCAAAATATATCCCAACACCCCCTACTTACCCAATTTTTGTTTGCCTTTGCATTATTCCCAAATTTCCCGTGTTATTTTACTATGTATAATGTAAATTATTAATTATTTTAATAATAAAATTATTAATATGGTCTTATGGTATATATTTAGTTTTTAACCTTTAATAAAACTCACGCTAAACTTAAATGATTAAAAATGCATCACATGCTCAACTTATGTCTTAAATACTAAAATATAAAGTAGGGCTGTATTTTAAATGAATCGTCTATTTTTGTTTAATCTCATACGTTACCATAATGGGCCTCTACAAAATTCGATCTAAATTTGTCACAAATTAATCAAAAACTAGTGGTTAAACAAAAAAACAACAACGTTAATAAACAAAACATAAATTTTATAATTGAGCAACAAAAACAGGAAAGAGATTATTTATAATAAAATTAAAGATCCAAAAACATAAACTTATATAGAAAACTTGCAAAGCAGTTTCTAGAACTAAAGAAATATGGGTAAATTACGTCAATCATCACTGAACTTTACTCTTAAATCTATTTTGACCACTGAAGTTTAAAAGCATTCAATTTACTCACTGAAGTTTAGACATTGAACGTTTTTTGTCACTCCTCCATTAACTTTGTGACGATATCCATTTACTGGCGAACAAAAGAACTTCTTCAAGATCCAAATGGTGGAAAACTTAATTGGTACGAGAGAAGCAACATACTAAGAAACAGGCTCCATCCGACAAAGGAGGAGGAAGATCAACGAGAGAAAAAATAAAAGATTTTCAGCTATTCGTGAACTTTATAGCACTTTTCGACAAAATAGAGGTCGAATTCATACTCAGGGGGCTAAACGAAGTCACTGGTAAAATTTAGGACCTAATGAATATCATCTATGACCGTTTGGGGTTTAAGAGTGACTAAAAATGAACAATGTCTAAACTTTAGTGAGTAAATTGAACGTTTTGAAACTTTAGTGACCAAAGTAGATTTAAGAGTAAAGTTCAGTGATGATTTATGTAATTTAATCAAGAAATATAGAAAATGGGGTCAGCTGTGTGTTAGGTAATAATTCAAAAGGCTTAGCAGTGCCCAATCTTTTTTTTTCCAGTTTAGCACCTAATGTTTCATTCTGTAATTCAAATAAAGTTTTTTTATCAACGGCCGATAAAAAAATATCGCCATCCAATTATAACATGACATGTGGCCTGGTTTTTTATTTATTTAATTTTTAAATTTATTTTAAAATATGAACTTCTTAAATAACCCCCAAAGTTTTAATTTCTTTCAATCAAGCCCTCAAATCACATCTCCCTAAACGTATGGCATCCACCACACGTCAGTAGTTCACCATTCATCATCCCCACCCTTTAGCCGCCGGTTAAAAGCCCAATCAGTCTCTTTTTTTTTCATTGTTGAATGTTCGTCGACAGAGCAATCGGCAATTCATTAACAGATTTTCGACAATAGGATGATGGGGTTTTCAGTCGTGGGGGTTAACGAAGGCAAATGTGGCCGGTGGTGGTTGAATCGGTGGTGGGAGTGGAAGAATTTGGGGATTTAGGGTTTGGGTTTGGGGTTAGAGAAATTAAAGATTTTGGGTTTTTTAAATAAAATTAAAGATTTTTTTATTTTAAAAAATAAAAATTAAAGAAAATATCAAAAATATGCCACGTGTCGTGTTTTTATTGGATAACGAAAAATTTAACATCTGTCACGAAAAAATCTGATTTGAGTTACGAATGAAACGTTAGGCACCAAAGTGGCCCGAAAAAAACGTTGAGCACTAAATTAAAAAAAGTATAAGTTGAACACATTTTTAACTATTAATCCATTTCAAAAGTAGCCTCGTCACCATCTTAGCAATTAACTATTCAACCTAAATCTATTAAAAAAACTATTCAACCTAACTTACAACTTCTGTTTTTTTTTCAATTAAATATAATAATTTGAGTATTTCGTATCTCCCTCATATGATAAATGTTTTATGTTTTAAACTAAATAATTTTTGCATAATTAATCGTGTTAATCATATTTTAATGAAAATATCATATTTTTATATTATTTCCGTGTTTTATCAAGTATATGCTTCTTTAGTATCATTTCCAAAATTACCAAAAGAAAAATTCGTTATTGAAAAAAATGGTAAACTACATAAATGGTCACTGAACTTTTAAGGCGGATTTATTTTCGTCACCGTACTTTTAAAATATTTGATAAGGTCACTTAACTTTTAGTTCGATTTTGATACGATCCTCCCGTTAGAAGTTGACGTTAGTTTTCATTTTTCCTTAATAAAAAATGGGTAAACTACACCAATCATCATTCAACTTTCTTCTCACACCTATTTTGGTCACTAGAGTTTAACAATTTTCAATTTAATACCTTAACTTTCAAATTGTTCATATTTTGGCCACTCTCAAATGGCATGGTTATACAAATAGAAAAAATCGATTAATCCTTAAAAAATTCGTGCAATACTTTTGTAACGACCTGAATTTTCAAGTCAACAATGGGCGTTGACTCAGGTCTTGGACCGACACTTCAGGTCAAATGTTCAAGTTATGTTAGGCCTTGTTGTTGGGCTTTGTTCGCCTCCATGTAATGTTGGGCTTGCTTGGTGGTTATGGGGTTGGGCTAGGATGAGCTTTGAGGAAGGGTATTATGGTAAAACCATAATTGGAGGACAAAGGTTGATAGAGCCTTAATAACTCTGCAGAAAAGTTAGGTGATGATATCACATTGGCTCCCTTGTCCTTCTCTCCCAAAACCCTCTCATTCCTTCTACCCAAAGACCAAAAGAAAAGATGAAAGCTTGTTGTTTTAGAATAGAAATCTCGAATTGGTGATCAAAGGAGGTTTAATCAGCTAGAAAAGATCTATCCATCAAGGTGAATATTCCCAAAGTTGGTGGAAATTGAGTATAAAAGCTTGGATCAAGAAGAGAGGTGACAAGAGCTTGGCGGAGGCTTCATTTCGGGATTTTCTTGTTTAAGGTTAGTACATTCTGACTCCTACATTTCATGAACATCATAAAATGAATGCCTTGTATGGTTTTATGAAATATGAGTGTTAACTTTGGTTTTTAGGAGGTTGAATCCCTTTAATGATGAATCTCGAATTAATGGTTAATAAGGTGTAATAAGGGTAACAAATCAATCTAGTCAACTTCCATAAGATGTAGGATTAAGTTAAGGGGTTAAAGGATATGTTTTGAGGGCTTGATAAATGATTTTTCGAGCCTTAAAAGCCATTTTTGGGCTTCGGTATCTATACTCGGCCTGTGTTCTGAGGATGAACTTAGGCTTTTCTTGAAGGGTGTATCGGTATGGTATCTTTCAGTATCGGTATGACGTCTTCCAACATCGGTAAACTATGTCTTCCAGTATTGATAGGGTATCTTCCAGTATCGGTACACCATGTATTCTAGTATCGGTATAGTGTCTTCTAGCATCGGTACGCCATGTCTTCCAGTATCAATACGATGTCTCCCAGTATCAGTACGGTATCTTTCAATATCGGTACGCCATATCTTCTAGCATCGGTATGGTATCTTCTAGCATCGATAAACCATGTTTCCCAGTATCAGTACGCAAGGACCAGTATCGGTACCCGCTGGGCAATTTGCCCGTAAATGTTGAAAATGAGTTTGAGGGGTTATTAATTCATGGTAAAGGGTCTGGTGGGTCTCTAAAAGTATAAAACAAATCTTAAAACTGAGAAATCAAGGTTAGTAACCCATATATGGATTAATGGCTTGGTAATAGTTGGGTAAGTTGCTTGGACTAGGAATTCGTAGTGGATCGGTTAATGCTACGTGAAAGATTGGGGTCCTTGCTGTATGCTGAAGGGACGCCCATATAGGCTGGATGCTACAAATGATGGAATAATCTAATGAGAAAGGCGAGTATGAGCTTAAAAGACACATATTAATTATTGTAACAAATGAGTTATGCTTTGGGGCATTAGTAATGGTTGGCTGGATGTCTTTTATCTCTCGGTGAGATATATTGATGCTCGAGGGAGCATGTGTTAACGTATGTGTCTTGGTTAGGAATCCGGATGTCATAGAGTCAGTGCAAGGGCACTTAAATAAGGGGATGGGTACTCCAGGCTATGTGATCGAGTACATCCGATGTATCCATGGGCCTTGTAATCTTGATGCAGTTAGAAACTTATCATTGGGATATGTGATCAAGATACGAAAATACAACTCGGGGGCTGTGTGAGCTCGAGTAACTCGAAGGGCTATATGATCTCGAGTAACCTGATTGGTTAAGCGACCTCAGGTGAAGACTGCTTGTGGCTATTGTGATCCAAGTATGTCTAGGACGTATCTGTGGCTATGGTGATCCGGATATAATCCTTACCTGACGGCTATATGATCACGGGTAACTCGACAGCTATGTGAGCACGATAAAATAGTAGGCTTCGTTGGCTATTATAGGGAATGTATGTTGTTACATTGTTGTATGGATAATTGATGTTGGCTATTTTACCCTTGGGCTATGTGATCGGGGTAGGGATCATAACTTGATGGTCTGTGTGAGCTCGAGTATCTCGATGGGCTGTGTGACCCCGAGTATGGGCTATATTACCCTTAGGCTATGTAATTAAGGTATAGGACGTAACTCGGCGGACAGAGTGGCCTCGAGTATGGTAAGCCTGGGATGGCTTGGTAAACTTTTTACATAATAATGGTATCTTGATAGAGTTGTAAGCTCTAGCTAGGATAGGCCAGGAGATGATCCTTAGATGTTGAGAAGCCTTTTTGTGCACTCTTATTTATATTATCATGCATATTTGTTTTATAATATTCATGAATTGCGATAGAGTAGAAATGTACCACTGAGCTTTGTTAGCTCAACATGCGGAATTATGGTTTTTCTGTGCGTAGGTTGACAGGTTGCTTTTGGAAAAGCACATTGAGGAGGATTTCCCAGTACCAAGCCAGTTTCAGAGTATAGTACTTGATGTTTAGTTTGGAATAATTGTATTCATAAGACCTTACCACAGTCTATTATGTACCTTTAGTTTGATTACTACTATCTGGTCAAACAGTGTATTTTAATTGGAACTTATATTTTATAAACCCTTTTAATCTTATTATTTATGTGGATTTTATGGAAATTGATCATTTTGAGAATTGCCAACTTGTGGTTTTAAATGAGAAATTTTGATGGGTTAGTTTTAGGTGACCCGAATATGATACTTCGAATTCGGGACGGGATCAGAGTGTTATATTTAGTGGTATCAGAGCTTAGGTTTAGTCGGTTTTAAGAAACCCCGGATGGTATAGAGGTCATGGTAAGGTGTCTAGTGAATACAAGTCTCTAAATTTAAGTGTACTTTACAAGACTGGGAATCCTAATATGCCACCTTGTTTGTTGTGTTTCAAAAAAAGAGTTGGTGGAATGTGGAACTGATAGTGGAGAGGCAAGTCACTTCCGTGACCTTACCTCTGCCCTCTTGCGTGTGGTGCAAGCTATTCTGAGGCAATCTAAGACGCCTCGCAAGACTCTTGTAGAGAGGCTTCATCATTTTAGGCCTAAGACTTTTGAAGGCTTGGGTGGGGATGACCCGATCAAGGCTGACCAGTGGTCGCGCGACACACAAAGTATCTTGAGACAGATGAAGAGAAGCTCGAAAGATAATCTTTATTGCATAGTTTACCTTCTTAAGGGCAATGCACACGAGTGGTGGGAGACCGTAGAGTTGGGTCTACAGCTTGCGCTCTCGATATATAATATCTTTGTGGATGAGTTTCGGAAGAAGTACATCTGTGAGGTACATATGGATGAGATGGAGGACCAGTTTTTACATATGGTTTAGGGAGATCGAACGGTGTTTGCTTATGATCAAGAGTTTTTACGTTTGAGACGTTACGCTCTGGAGTTTGTTGTGACGGAAGAGTTGAGGTGCAAAAGGTTTAGACATGGTTTGAGGGTCGAGCTTCAGTTGCATGTGATAGCGGGTTCACTCGGGACATTTTGGCCATAAAATGTGAGAGCTTCGCGTGTTGTTTGTCGGAGTAAAGGTACCATTGAAAAGGTCAAATGAAGGTTGTGATAAACATGGTTGAGGTCCTAAGGGAGAATCGTGAGGATAGTTACTTGGCTCGTACACCTGTTGAGCTATATTTTGTGGAGTTGGAGGATTGCCTAATCGAGTTCGACCAAAGTTATTATCGGTTAAGGCAAGCAATATGGAAGTTATCAGAGTAGCGTTGCGGAAATATGGATCAATAGCTGTGTTGAGGGTAACCGGATGGTTATGTTGCAAAGAAATATTTTTAGACGGACCAGTTAGAGATCCTTAAGAACAATCAAATGGCTATTTACGTTTGATTGTTGGGACTGAGCCAAGGGTTAAAAGAATGTGTTTAGACTTTTGCAAATAGAATGGTTAGTTTTGGGTTGCTTGTGCGAGTTCGTAAGTAACGGTGGTCATTTCTCGAAACCAAGTAGTTGAATCGTAAGTGGTTTTCGATCCTGTTGAAAGCAATTTTGAGTAAGATAAAGTTTAAGTTCCGAAATAGTGGGTCAAGTCTGGAGAAAAGAGTTGTTAGTTTAAAGTAAATTGATGATAATGATCGGTTGTTTGGGTTTTGCTTGTCTTTTAATGGTATGACCGGGATATAGTTGTTAGGCGTGATGCATTCCTGATAATGGTTTGTGGATGTGGTACATCGTCTTAGACGTAGATGAAGTCTAAGTTTAATTTTGGTTGATGGATTCTAGTAGAAAGGTTGGTTAACAGAGATAGAATCCTTTAGAAGTGAGTTCCTTAAGTTGATGTTTGAACAGCGTGGCTCGAGGTTGATTATGTTACCATGCTTAGCAGTTCATCATAAGCATCGTTGGTTGCTGAAAAAGAGTCGTTGCAAATTTCAAGAGAAGTGTTGAGAGCGGGTGGTTTAATGATATGGTTCTGATTAAGGTTGATTGAGGGAGAACTCTCCCTAATCAAGGTGATCCTGTTTGAATGATGAAGTGGTTAGATCTGTTTTAGTTACATCTTCCTTTCATCTATCTAAATTTTGAAGACGAAATTTCTTGAAGGAGGGAAGAGTTGTAACGACCCAAATTTTTGAGTCAACAATAGGCGTTGACTCGGGTCTTAGACTGACACGTCGGGTTGAATGTTCAGGTTATTTTAGGCCTTGTTGTTAGGCTTTGTGGGCATCCATGTGATGTTAGGCTTGTTTGGTGGTTATTGGGTTGGGGTAGGATGAGCTTTGAGGAAGGGTATTATAGTAAACCATAAATGGAGGACAAAGGCTGATAGAGCCTTAATAACTTTGCAGAAAAGTTATGTGATGATATCACCTTGGCTCCCTTGTCCTTCTCTCTAAAAACCCTCTCATTCCTCCTACCCAAGACCAAAAGAAAAGATGAAAGCTTGTTGTTTTAGAATAGAAATCTCGGATTGGTGATCAAGGGAGGTTTAATCAGCAAGCAAGGATCTATCCATCAAGGTGAATATTCCCAAAGTTGGTGGAAGTTGAGTTTGGAAGATTGGATCAAGAAGAGAGGTGACAAGAGCTTGGTGGGGACTTTATTTCAGGATTTTCTTGTTTAAGGTTAGTACATTCTGACTCCTACATTTCATGAACATCATAAAATGAATGCCTTGCTTGGTTTTATGATTTATGGGTGTTAAGTTTGGCTTTTAGGAGCTTGAATCCCTTTAATGGTGAATCTCAAATTAATGGTTAATACGGTGTAATAAGGGTAGCAAATCAATCCAATCAACTCCCATAAGATGTAGGATTAAGTTAAAGGGTTAAAGGATATGTTTTGGGGGGTTGAAAAGTGATTTCTCGAGCCTTGAAAGCTATTTCTAGGCTTCAGTATCGATACTCGATCCCGAGTATTGATACCCTGTGTTCCGAGAATGAACTCAGGCTTTTCTTGAAGGGTGTATTGGTACGGTATCTTTCAGTATCAGTACGGTGTCTTCCAGCATCGGTAAACCATGTGTTCCAGTATCGGTACGGTGTCTTCCAGCATTGATACGCCGTATCTTCTAGTATTGGTACAGTGTCTTCCAGTATCGGTACGCCATATCTTTCAGTATCGGTACGATGTCTTCCAGTATCAGTAAACCATATTTCCTAGTATTAGTACGCAAGGACCAGTATCGGTACCCGCTGGGCAATTTGCCCGTAAATTTTAAAAATGAGTTTGATGGGTTATTAATTACTGGTAAAGGGTATGATGGGTCTCTAAAAGTATAAAACAAATCCTAAAACTGAGAAATCAGGGTTAGTAACCCATATATGGATTAATGGCTTGGTAATAGTTGGGTAAGTTGCTTGGACTAGGAATCCGTAGGGATCCGTAGTGGATCGGTTAAGCTACGTGGAAGATTGAGGTCATTGCTGTATGCTGAAGGGACACCCATATAGGCTGGATGCCGCAAATGATGGAATAATCTAATGAGAAAGGCGAGTGTGAGCTTAAAAGACACATATTAATTATTATAACAAATGAGTTATGCCTTGGGGCATTAGTAATGGTTGGCTGGATGTCTTTTATCTCTCGGTGAGATATATTGATGCTCGAGGGAGCGTGTGTTAACGTATGTGTCTTGGTTAAGAATCCGGATGTCTTAGAGTCAGTGCAATGACACTTAAATAAGGGGATGGGTACTCCATGATATGTGATCGAGTACATCTGAAGTATCCATGGGCTATGTGATCTGGATACGGTTAGAAACCTATCCTTGGGCTATGTGATCAGGATATGGAAATACAACTTAGGGGTTGTGTGAGCTCGAGTAACTCGAAGGGCTATGTGATCTCGAGTAACCTGATTGGCTAAGTGACCCCAGGTAAAGACTGCTTGTGGCTATTGTGATCCAAGTATGTCTAGGATGTCTCTGTGGCTATGGTGATCCGGATATGATCCTTACCCGACGGCTATGTGATCACGGGTAACCCGACGACTGTGTGAGCACATGAAAATAGTAGGGCTTCGTTGGCCATTGTAGGGAATGTATGTTATTACGTTGTTGTATGGATAATTGATGTTGGCTATTTTACCTTTGGGCTATGTGATCAGGGTATGAATCGTAACTCGACGGGTTGTGTGAGCTCGAGTAACTCGATGGGCGGTGTGACCTCGAGTATGGGCTATATTACCCTTGGGCTATGTGATCAGGGTATGGGACGTAACTCGACGGACGGAGTGGCCTCGAGTATGGTAAGCCTGAGATGGTTTGGTATACTTCTTACATAATAGTGGTATCTTGAGACAGTTGTAAGCTCTAGCTAGGATATGTTAGAAGATGATCCTTAGATGTTAAGAAGCCTTTCTGTGCACTCTTAATTATATTATCATGCATGTTTGTTTTATGATATTCATGAATTGCGGTAGAGTAGAAATGTACCACTGAGCTTTGTTAGCTCAGCGTGCGAAATTATGGTTTTTTCGTGCGTAGGTTGACAGGTTGCTTTTTGAGGAGCACATCGAGGAGAATTTCCCAGCACCGAGCCAGTTTCAGAGTATAGTACTTGATGTTTAGTTTGGACTGATTGTATTCATAAGACCTTACCACAGTCGAGTCTGTATCTTTATTTTGATTTATTACTATCTGGTCAAACGGTGTGTTTTAATTGGAACTTATATTTTGTAAACCCTTTTAATCTTATTATTTATGTGGATTTTATGGAAATGGATCGTTTTGAGAATTGCGAACTTGTGGTTTTAAATGAGAAATTTTGATGGGTCGTTTTAGGTGACCCGAATGTGATACTTCAGATCCGGGATGGGATCGGGGTGTTACAACTTTCTTTACTTTGCTTATTAAATTTACCATATTACCATATTTGATGTTTTAATAAGCAAAGTAAAAAAAATATATTACTCGAATCAAATATTCCAATTAATCGGTCAATCGATTATCCGATTTAATTGGTACAATATAAAATTGAGAATTGAATAATCTAAATTTAGCTATTAACCAAAATAATTTTTTAAGGATTAATCGAACCCAATTTTCGGTATAATTTTTTAAAATAAATTATTTCGATTCAGTTACGGATCACATTTTTAAGCAAAATTGATTAACAAATCTGGTCTATTATATACAATATTTCTAAATTTTATGCAGTACAATATCTTATAGTCTAGTGATTTTGATACCCTTCAGATTTTTTTAAAAAAAGTTTTGGCTTTGGGTAGGATTAATAGGTGTGAACTTTTAATTTTTGACTTTCTAGTTGTTTTTACACTTTTATCACACCCCAACAACTGTGAAATTTACTATATTATCATATTTGATATTTTAATAAAAAAAGTAAAAAAAATCATTTCCAGAATCAAATATGTCGGTTAACTGGATAATTGATTATCTGATTTAATTGGTACAATATAATATTGAGAATTGAATAATCTGAATTTATCAATTAACCAAATAATTTTTTAAGGATTAATCAAATTTTACTATTTGTATAAATATGTCATTTGAGAGTGGTCAATATATGAACAATTAGAAAGTTAAGTTATTAAATTTAAAATTTTTAAACTCTAGTGACCAAAATAGGAGTGAAAAGAAAGTTGAGTGATGATTGGTGTAGTTTACCCATTTTTTTATTAAGAAAAAACGAAAAAATAACGTCCGCTTCTAAAAGAAGGTAACGGGAGTGACCATATTAAAAGCGAACTAAAAGTTCGGTGACTATATTAAAATTGAACTAAAAGTTGGGTGACCTTATCGAATATTTTAAAAGTACGGTGACCAAAATGAATTTGTCCTAAAAGTTTGGTGACCATTTATGTAGTTTATCCTTGAAAAAAAGCCTTGCTAAGTAACTAACTATTTTCACAATAGGTTGCCTTCCTTTGAATTGCTCGTTCTAGAATATTATTATTTCTATACTTCTAATTAGGCTTAAACCTAATAATGTGAAAAAAAAAATTGTGCTATCAACTTTCAGTCATTAACCTAACATGATAATATACTAGATCATTTAAGAGATGTTAATGGTTCTAATCTTTGTATTATAAATGAAACAAATTGAGTTGTTAGAATTATTCTATAATGGACATATACAATATTCGATATAAATTAGTTGGTCAATAAAATAAGTATCGATAATTATAACATAAAAATATGTGCCAACATACTTTTCTCGTCAAAAACTAAAACTAAACTAATTATAATTCAAAGTAAACATAAGTCAATTGTTCAAAAAATGGCTGTAATATAATATATGGAGCGTTGCCCACAGGATCATGATTTGCACGAATAAAAACATTAGGAAAATATAAATATTTACAACACTTGGAATCATCACGTTCTATGCGAAGTTTCTTTTTTTATTACAACAATTTGTTTTTATTTGGCAACAAAAATACAATAAAAAGCATTGTTTTACGATTAGAAGCACAAGTATTTTGCTCATCCTATCCTATCCTAATCCTCTCTTTCCTCCTTCTATCCTCTAATTAAAGCTTAAGAAATGGAACCACACGGCTCATATGGAACCACATGGGCTGATCAATGGGACACCGGACCCGACCCCTACACGACCGAACCTCGAAAGACCGGCGCCGGAGGGTCCAAGACCAAGTACTCGAAAAAGGTCGAAGACGGTGCCGGCAAAACAAAATCCGCGGCAATAACAGGGATGAAGAAAGCTAAGGTAGGAGACGCTGCGGGTCTTAATTGGATCAAACAAAAGTACAGCAAGACTACCAAGAAATAACATCGTCGTGCTCATAGATGCAAAACAATTAATTACTCTTCTTCGTGTGAAATAATTACGATACATACATACCATTTCTGTACAAATCATGGCACATACCTCACGTCTTCTTCCTTTTATTTTCTCTCGTCGGTGTCGGGTTCGTTCCCCGTTCTTCGTTTGTGTAACCGTGTTGGAACCGTACTTGTTCTAGGGTTTTGATTGTACGTAGTTTGTGCTGCAACAACATACATGTTCTGATGTTCATGTCCGATATACAGTTTCACTGATTTACTGGTTTCATTTTGTGAATGTATAATTTGTTCTTAGTGTTGGGTTTTTTTTCTGACGTTGAGAAGGTTGTGTATAGGGGTGTAAACGATGGAGCTTGAATAAATAAGGTTGTATTCGTGTTCGTTTGTTTATTTTTGAAGGTATTCATGTTGAGTTTATATTCGTTTAAATTTTCAATAACGTGTTCGTTTATTTATTTTGAAGGTGATCGTGTTCGTTTATTTAGTGTTTACGAATATGTTCTTTTATATGTTTGCGGACATGTTCGTATATATTCGCGAACATGTTCGTTTATATATTTGCGAGCGTGTTCGTTTAATGTTCGCAAACATGTTAGTTTAACGTTCGCGAACATGTTCATTTATATTTTCACCAATATAATCACTTAGTATTCGCGGACACTCTCTTTTTAGCCTTTCCTTTGCAAGTCAAAGAAAAATGGTGAACTTGCACAATTAGTCCTTAAGCTCTTCGGACTTTACAATTTGAACTCTAAAGTTCACTATGTGTTCAATTTAGTCTCTACCTTCACGAATAATGTAAAAAATAAAAGGAAAAGGAGAACCAAGTAAACGAATCAATAAACGAGCTTGTTCGTGAACATAAACGAACTGGCCACACTTATGTTCTTGCTCGTTCGTTTATTAAATGAACATAAAAATTTTGTTCATACTCATTTATTTAGCTTAATAAACGAATATTTTACAAATAGTTCATGAACAATTTATCGAACGTTTCATTCACACCCCTAATTTTGTTATATTTACGTGAACAACTTGAATGGGTGATACGGTCCTATCATTGTGTAATTCCTTATGTTTAGATTTCCCAGAAAATAAAAGGTTTTGAGATTTATCATTTTGTTTGAAATAAAAATGTTATATTCTAGAAGATGTAATAGAAAAAAGAATTTATTGACTAGCAATAGATAGCAAAGTCATGTATTCGAACACAATTTCCATTGTAGAAAAGTTAGAGAAATGTAGGGGTTTTTTTTTATCAAGTAGAGAACCGTAGGTTACCTGTAATACATCCAGCTAGTATGATGAATTAACAAATATATTATACTTGTGAAAAGGGACTAAATAAGGGTAGACAAAACAACTTCGTATCGCTTAAGCAAGTCTCAAGTTCGAAGTCTTATGTATGCAGAAAATCTTCTCTGGAAAATCTATCCACCAAAATCACGTCGACGCGGGTCGGTCCGGATCAGTTAAGACAAAACCCTGGGGAACCGAGAGAGCAACCAAAAAAAAAGAAACTGAACAAATACTATCGTATAATTATATTAAGAACGTTAAAAAATATTTTTTTCATACCCAATAAAATATTGTTGAATTCACCCAGGTGGACAAAACTCGAGTCGACCCGAAAAAATTAAATTATTTGACTCAACTCGATCCGAAAATACACGACTCGTTTTGACTTTACTCGTAATTTCATAAACTCGACTCGAAAAAAATTTCAAATAAAATTTGAGTTATAAAATATGACTCTTTAACTTGATTAACTCAGTTTTTTATTCAACTCGAAAAAAATAAATTATTTGACTCGACTCGTAATTTCATAAACTCGACTCTAAAAATTTTTAAATAAAATTTGAGTTATAAAATATGACTCTTTAACTCAAGTAACTCAATTTTTTTACTCATGCCCACCCTAAATGGGGTTCAATTGGGTGTAGTAAAATAATAAAGACTTATTTGATATTTAAATTGTTTTTTAATACGGCCAACCAATCTAAACAATTAAAAATAAAAAAAAATAGATCACTAATTTGACTTCAATTCCAATTTTGAAAACATTGCTATTAATCACTGATTTTTAAGATCTTAATCAATTAAATAAATACCAAGTTATAAATAGTTCTATCTATTACCTGTAATCAAGAAAAAGAGAGACGAATTTTTCTTCGATTAAAATCCATGTGCAGGATTTGTGATTTTTTGTAAAGAAATTCTGTTTATGAACTTTGAGATAAGCAGTAACCCTTGTGAATCAAGTTGGTCCCCAAATTAAATATATAATGATTTTGACAAATTAGGTTTCAGCTTTGAAACTTTTGGCGTGGGTTTAATTCAAAATGTCATAATAATAGTTTCTTCACTTTATTTTCATGACAATTTTCCATAACATGAATTGTTTTTACAAGGAATAATGAGCTGCAATTGTTTTCCTGGGATTGTAAAACTCTTTGAAATTTTCAATCCCCTACTATATCTTTTATTTTATTTAAATTACTCGAGCATTTTTTTTTAGTTGTCTGGTGTAATCACATAATAGTATTTGTTCATTAATTTTAGCCTTTTAATAATACATACCGTGCATTGAACTACTCGAATCTGAATTAACTAAGAGTAAGATTACTGTCTTTTCTATCCAGGCCATTTGATGAGTTAAAAAAAAAAAAAAAAACAAGCATCTTTTAAAACTGAAATACCAAGTTTGTCTTGTCAAAAATGAATCGGCTTTTACTTGAGATTAATTTTTATTTTTAAAATTCAATCTAGTTAGCTTATATAATGCTTAATGTATAAACAATACTGCTTGAAGGAGTCTTACATTTATGAGTTCAACCTCAGCAAATAACTCCAAAAGCAAAAATGCAGATGTTTGTAAACACCTGCCTCAGTCTGCTCTACAAGACAGAGCTATCTGCTCAACCCGACCCGACCCGACCCGCTTTGAACCTCAGAGGAAGGGTTAAACAAATCCAACCCAACCCAAGTAGTAAAAAAAATAATTTAACTAATAAAAATATATAAATGTTGATATATTTTTAATATTTAAATAGTACAATGTGCTAGCCTGGTAGGCCGAGCTGGACAATTCGTGCCTGGACATGAAAGTTTCTAGGAACCAAGCTGCAACCTTTATCTAACCAGCCCAGTCGGTCCATGCATGAATGAGAGCACAGATGATACTGCATTGTGTACGACAGGGGATCGTATTTACAGAAATTGATATATAAATATAGTGCAGGTACAGTTGTAGGAGTTTTCAAGAGAGGCGTCTTTGCATTTAATACAAACATAGACGACAAACAGATTGCCATCACACTTCTAACATCTTGTGGGCCTATCATAAATAGGAGGCAAGGATGGGCAATTTTCATTCATATTGACATACGGCTCTAAAGTGTTGTACAATGGCAATTCCATCCAATACTCGCCCAGAATCTGACAGAACGCAAGACGCCCATCCCCGTTGTTGCACCAACCAGGCAGCCGTGTTTGGTTGTTCTCGAATATCTTTAGCATGTAAGCATCGCGGATCTGTAAATTAAAGATTCATATCCTATAAGATCGAGTCAAAAGAATATTGAAATTGACGAGTGGTCGTAATGTTGATACTTACAGTGAATTCGGTGACTTGAATCGAGTTAGAAATAGGACCAAAGACCCCAGCCTCTTTATACATCTCAAGGATAAAGGCAACACATGTTGTTGACTTTCCATCACTGTATACCCATTCATCTTGTTCTGGGATGGTGAGCAATTGATCAAAGGTTATGCCACGCCTTTCAGTCTCCTCTAATATCCCGTAGAGATCCAAATCCTACAACTCACCAAGACAGGTGGAAGTCCAAAATCATTTGTTGAGAGACGAGAGAGCAGAAAGAGGGGAATAACAATTTCTCAAAAAGTAACAAGTATAGATTTATAAAAGTAACAGAGGAATAAGCAGGATACCTCGGTCCCTAACCGCTTATTTAATGCTTCATTCCACATATTTGCAGCATATGCTGGCTGCACTCTAGTCCACATAGACATGACAGAAATGACCTGCAATAAAAAAATCTAGTTAGGACTTGCAAAACAAGCTACATTTAAAGCAAGCTCAGTATCTTGATGTTTTGTTGGTAAAACTATCTGCAGCTCGTCCTCAATACAATTGCAGCAGAGCATGCTCAGAATGATCAGAGGAGATGCCTACCAAGTGAGCATCAAGAGGAGGTGGATAGTTGTCCGCTACCGTGTCTATCCAACTAAATATCATGTTGTGGTAACCATATGGCTTGCCTGACATGCTCCGAGCATACTCCCATGCTGCGGTGGAGTTGAACTTTGCACGTATATCTGGATGTAAAGGAAGCAAGGCTATCTGAGGATTAGAACTGTCCTTCAGTGACAGCTCCCACCATTCATCCCATGGAATAACCACTATAATTTCTTCACCCTGCAAAATTCATGCAAGTAATAGGCATAAGGAAGAAATCCCAACCAATAGGAGGGGCAGAGCACCACAAGCGTGTTGGAATCAACTTGGTACAGTGTGATCAAAACCTGATAATAGTTAAAGGGTAGTGCTACGTCATACAACTAGATAAGGACCATAAGGTGTTAAAACCTAGAGCTATTGAATCCTATACATCATTTTAACACCTTTAATTTTTTAATTTTTGGTCGGGTAAGTGTAATGAAGAGAAAAGGAAGTGAACACAAATAAATAAATAAATAATCTTCACAATTTCAATCAGCTTGTTATTTATATACCTTCTCATTTTCATGTCCTGATTCAGCAACCCATAGATTACCCATATCATCCTTCAAGCAAACTGCAGTATGACCAGCAAAAGCTCCAGTCACCCATTTTTCTAATGTCTCAAATCCACCCCAACGGCCACGGATCTTTGACACTGCCAAAAAGTCACCGGTATGCACATCTTCTGGATTTATCACTGCGCGCCATGGCTTAGGACGTTTTTCAAATGAAGCACCCATGTGTGTTTTCAAAAAAGCGAGGTTGGCATTCTGACCCCAGTTAGTATTTGAAAACAGAGGTAATACATCAACTAAAGAAAGCAACGTGCCAAGCATCCCAGATGGCATTAGAAATACAGAGATTCCATGTTGTTTTACCTGCAACAAAAAGGATATCAGAACGTCATTTCCATGCATTAAGCATGTTACCAATGATATTCAAAGACAAAACTGAGAAACATACGTATTCCAACTCAGCAGGTTCTTCCCAAGAATCGAATTTCAATGTGTGCTCTCGAGCAGAAAAGTAGTAATCCCATGTAACCCTATAAGGTGTTGCAAAGACATAAAGATCCATACAAGTCCAGCTGTGCGCTTCAGATGTCTGTAAAAGAAAATTTTTACAGTTCAAACGAAAACCGACACTCCAAAATTAACCATAGTATGTAAATCAGTAACCATAGTCTACTAAACATAGATGAATAACACCTAAGGTTACTAACACTTATTAAACAACAGTAACTACAGTCTACTAAACATAGATGATTAACACTTAAAAGTTGCTAAAGCTTATTAAAATAGAGGAAACCATAGTCTAGTAAACATGATTAAATAACTTTGAATAAATCTCATAACTCATAAATAGGAAGAAGAAAAAAAGGAAACAAATTCAATTAATACTCTAAAGCAACTGAAACTACGTGTAATTAAACTCAAACGCCATCAATAAACAGACAACAAACAACATGAAAACAAGTAAATATCTTGTCAGCCACTGTAATCGCGGTAAAAAAAGCGCCAATTATAACAACGGACATAACGATCAATAGGCCAAAGATACGAACCGTGAGACGAAGAACTCCACCGCCCAACCCCGAGTCGTCGCGATCACTCTGGGTGAAGTCAAGACGAGCCTCGTTCCCATGAAAGCAAGCTCCTTTCCAGTCAATCGACCCATTGTTAGGAGTCACGGATCCGACAAAGACCGGCAACAAGTCAACGGCGGAATGAAAACTGTTCAGAACCGGCCAAGAAATCTGGCGCGGAAGCGCCGGGAGAACATCGTTGACCCTAAACGGAACTTTGAAGGCTTGACCCGAATCAAAGCCAAACCCTAACCATAAAACACAGAGAAACAGGCATAAGAGGAAACGATTGAAAAATCGAGACATGGGAAACAAAGAAGGAATGGAATTGGGTCGGGGGACGGAGAGAGATTGGGGGGATTGAAATTTGCCCTAGGATTTGGGAGCCATTGGGGTTGGATATTGAGGGAGAAAGCCGAAAGGGTCCGTTTTGGTTGTTGGAGGAATTATGAGTAAACCTTTTAACTTGAATTTTGCTTCGTGTCATTTTAGCGACGGTTTCCTGCTAACGTGGCAACAAAGGAGACGATACGTTTAAGAACCCAACATCGTATTTCGAAGTATTTTTTATTTTGTTTTGTTGTTTTTTTACAGTTTATAATTTCCAGGCAGGAGATACGAATTTTGGGCAGTATCTTAACAGAACATGTTTTATAATGTTTCTAACTTTTTCATGAATCTTCCCATCACATTATTTATAGTATGTACCGATTAAAATTTATTTTTATTTTTTTTATATGAAGAATTCATTAAGCGGTTTGAGAAAAAGTGGACGATATTCACTTTACGAGATTCATATTCGAGTAATTTTATTCACAATGTATATATTTTATCAAACGGTTAAAAAAAGTATAAACATATATTAATTTATAATCACTTTAAACTATTCAAAAATTATTTTATACGAAATGAATGATTTTATTTGACAGAGACTATAGATAAAAGGTCGGAAAGAGTTTGTTAAATAATTTTTATGTTAAAATTCTTTATGAAATAAGCTATATTGGATTTGGTGGTATTATAGGAACATATCATGTGACACGTATTAGAATACAAAAAATTAAAAGAAGGAAAGGATGCGAATTAGTTTTTTCTAAGGTTTTTTATGATTTTTAAGTTTCTTGATTTTAATATATATTTGTATCATGTGGCACGTTCTTAGAACACCACACAACTTTTAAATAACGAACTTCAAATTTATGAGAGAGTAATCTTTACATGTGGTTTTTTTTATTTAGATTTTGTTTTATTTTTGTCACCCAAATTTAAAAAAAAAGATTATTCTTGTCACTTACGTTTGAAAATATTTTTGTTTTGGTCACTGGACCGTCAGTCTCTGTTACTTTTGTTTTTTCATCGATTTTAGTTTTTTTGTTTAAGTCACTTACGTTATCGTTTCGTTCTATTTTGGTCGTTGGGACATAAATCATTGTTAATTTGATGATGTGTAACATTAATAAAAATGGATAATTTCTAATTTAATCCCTACACTTTTAAAATTTTATTTTTTCACCATCTTCAAACAAAAAAAAGTCTATAATATTTTTCTCTCCCAAAATTTACCCCCTTCCATCGATCGGGCTTGTTAACTATGGGTTCCACTGGAACCACGCAAACGCTTTATTTGTCTTCAATTATTTGAATGATTTTTTCATTTTCTTCAATTTCTTGAAAGGATTAAGGGTGTGCATTTGGTTAATCGACCGAACCGAATTACCCAAAATCTATTAACCGATTTTTGTTTCCTTTTAACCGTTAACCAAACCATAATTTTTTTGAAAATTTTTAACCGAACCAAAAAAATTTATTTAATTCGGTCGTTTTTGAATTAACCGAAATGTGTTATAAAATTTTGGGTAAATTACACAATTGGTCACTAAAATATGCTAAAATGGTCTTTTTAGTCACCGAACTTTCATTTTATGCTAATTTGATAAAATTTTAATGACCATTTTATAATATATCAAAAATTTTAATGATCATTTTATAATTCTTAAAAGTTTAATGACCAAAAATAAATATATGTAATATATATAATAATTTTGGTTAATTAACCGATTTCGAACTGAATTAACTGATAACCGAAGTTTGAAAAAACTCTTAACCGTTAACCAATCTTACATAAAATTTACTGACCGATTAACCAAAAAAATTTGGTTCGGTAGGTTAATTTGGTTAAAACCGAATAATGCACACCCCTAGAAAAGAGCCGCCGCATAAACGAACGAGAATAACAGAATTATTCTAATTGTCTTCTTTGGGTAGTTTTGTATCGGAGTTAATATCAGCTGTATTTCACTATTTCAGTAGACGTTTGCAGCTGACGGTAGCTAAGGCAGCAGTAACGGTGACATTAGTAAAAATGAAGTTTAAGGTTGGAGAGGATAATCTTTTTTTAGGGTTTTTTGTTTGAAGATGGTAAAAAATAAAAGTTTAAGGATTACATTAGAAAGTACTAATTTTTATTAATGTCGCACATCATCAAATTAACGGGGATTAATGCCTCAGTGACCAAAATAAAACAAAACGATAACGTGACTTAAAGAAAAAAAATTAAAATCGGTGACCAAAACGAAATAGACCGAAAACAAAAGTAACGGAGACTAACGGTACAATGACCAAAACAAAAACGTTTCCAAACGTAAGTGGCAAGAATAATCTTTTTTAAATTTGGGTGACCAAAATAAACAAAACCTAAACAAAAGGGACTACGGGTGAAGATTACCCATTTATAAACTTTTGGAAGCCAAATTGAACACTAAAAAATTTTCAAATACCAAAGTGACAATGAAATTTAATTTTGAGATTAAAATACTATTTAATCTTTAGTGGAAAAATGTGCGCTTTGGCTCCCTTAATAGTTTTGAAGTTATACTTAATACAATGGTAAATTTCATTTAGCCCCCTAAATTTATTAAAAAATGTAATTTGATCCTTGAAAAATCATAATGATCCAAGTTAATATGATGTAAAATTTTATGTTTTACTGTCTAAAAAGATTTAATTAAATTATTCCAATAAAAACGCTTTTTCAATTTTCATCTTACTGCATGAAATTAAATAATTCCATATTGAAATATAAGAGTGGAGGAAAAAAATTAGAGAGATGCAAGTTAGGTGTGCAACTTTACAAGATAAAAATAGTTTTTAAAATTTTCATTTTACTTCTCATTTTTCAATTGTTTTAAACAATTGATGGAAAAAAGTATTTTTAATCATTCTAACCAAACAAAAAATATTATTCTTCTTATTGTAAGACCCGAATTTTATCCGAGTACCTACACATATATACATATTTTTCTTAGCAAATAAAAATAAATAAATATATAATAAAACTCAAAAATAAATAAATAACCCAAAAAATATTCAATGTTCATAAAAATATCCAGTTTACATATAAAAACAATCGAGGCCCATTCTCAAGTACAAAAGCCCAAATCCCCAATTTACAGTCTGTTGCCGCCCAAAATACATTGGATAACAGTCCAAAAAACACAAAATAGTCTGAAAATTCCATTTTCCGCCCAAATTTTAATCCCAAGAGACATATGGCGATTGTGGATTGGTCTAGAAAGCTTGCACATGAATTTGTGTTTTTTCCTTCATAGGCTCATAGCTGGATACAACTGTTGATGACGTCGGCACCATGACGGCATCCCTAAGATCAGTTGTTCAACCCCCCATAAATAAGAAAAGAGAGAGTGTCAGCAATAATTAATAACCATAATGACACATCATTAACAAATATTAAATAATAATAATAGATAAAATAATAAAAGAGATATAAAGTTTACCTCTTCGGGAAGTCGAACCGCTAAGGGACGTCGGAGATACGAGAGGTCGCCGAAGAAGAGTTCAATCGCCATAATCACCATTTCGCTTTCGAGAAGGTAAATCGATCCTCTTTTATCTATTGTAGTTCCTGCAAAAAGAAAAAAAAACAAATATTAGTTAAAAAAAGAAAAAACAGAATCGAAATAAAAAGAAGAAAAGTGGCTGAGAACTTATATTATCGATGGTAGGAGAGTTTCGATAATGGCGGAGTTGAAGAGATGCTTACGGAGTAGTTAGTTTTCGGGGTGAAGTCAGGTGATTCTGTTGAATCGGGTAGTTTTTAAGGGTTTTTAGGCTCGAATCGGGAAGAAATCAGTGATTTTAGGGTTTAAAATGAGTGGCCGAAAATCACCTCTAGCGGCCGACGCGATGGGCGGGAATATTCTGTGGTCGTCGGTGTTCGTCTACGGCGGCCGGCGAATGGCTGAGGTGGCCAAAGGAAAACATAACTGGATCGAGCGGTGGGACTCGCGGTGACTTTAGACCGGAGTTTCTTTAAGTTCATCCAAAATTGGATGAACGCATGAAGAACACGATATAAAAAAAAGCGTATTTTTTGATCTTTTCTGGAATGAAAATCTGGGCAGGGAGTGTTGTGTAGAGAGATAAAAGGCTAGAGAGAGATTGTAAAATTGAAAAATGAAAGAAAAGGCCAAATCTCGGCTTAAGGAGGGTTATATATATATGTCTGGGAACGACTTCGTTTTGGACATAAGGGTCTGCGTGTCTCTAAAAGCGAGCCGAGTCTGACTGCGCTTTTTGTATGGGTTAATTGGTTTTTGGCACTTGTGTCTTTGCAAATCTTTCAATTTATCCCCTGATGTCAATAAAATTGAATTTAAAGTTTTCGTTTCTTTCAATTTAGTCCCCTTTACAGCATTTAATTGTTTAATTTAATTGCCTTAATTATATGATTGTTGCATGTTTTAAATTAAGCATATAGTATTAATTGTTAGATAACTTAATCACTTAGATTTAATCATTAGGTGTTTAGAGCTTAATCATAGGTTCTATTAGGTTTTAATAATTTAATTAAAAAGATCATTGTAGTAAATTAATGAATATTAAGTGGGAAGCTTTGAAGTTCAAATTTGGGTGATGTCCCATTGCAATGGGGTGTTGTTCAACATGGGCTTTTAAGTAGAATACTTAGTACTCATTAAAATCTTAGAAGTTGATAAATTACCTAGTTAATTAATTAGAACCTCAATTAAGATTTAAACTTTAATAATTAGTTTAATTAATTAAAATAGGGAATATTATATATAATTTTGGGTTTAAATATGGATGATGATCAAGCAATTGGATGTTATCTCATGTAAATCTTTAAATTAAATAATACACCCATTACAATTAGTGCCTTTTAGATTAGTACTTAAAATAAACAAGACAATAATCAATCATGCATCGAAAACTTTTTATGTTGAAAATATATTTTTTTGAATATGAATAGAGGTGCTCTGAGCGTATAAGGGTACTTCCAATCTCATATTTGAATAAAAATATATTTTCTTATAAAAAGAATATCTTTATTTGGAACATGAACTTAGTTAATAATTAATGGTTAGATTAAATTTAAATTATTATTCTCAAAATGCCAAAATGCCACGCAAAATCAAAAGATACCGATATTAGGCGTTTATAGAGTGCTAATCCTTTCTCACATGTAATTGACTCTTGAAGCCAATTTAAAAAAAAAAAAGAGTGAATCTCTAGTTATTTTTTAGGTTATCCGGTCTACCACAATGACTGGCGGCGACACCAAATCATTTTCAAATCAAATTTAAACGAAAACTCTAATTTCTAAAAATAATCGTCAAACTATTTTTATCATGTTAAAAAATGGTTTCGACACTTATTATTATCCAGAAAAAAAATTTAGTTGACCATTGTTGAAGAAAATTATAATGGTGCCAACTGGCAAGAATTTATTGTTCTAGACTTTCAATCAAACCGCTATTCAATTTCTGTAACTCACCAGGAAAACCTAAGTTCTTTAAAACTTTATATAAATGTTTTCTCTTCCTTATTATCTTTAACAACCAACTTTATTTTAGGTGTAAATAAACATAGCGTTAAATGAATTGTGCTTGAATCATTCGTATAACGTTTGTTTATTAAATTAAATATATAAGTATGAACAAAAATTTTGCGTTCATTTAATAAACGAACAAACGCACACAAATGTGTGCCCAATTCGTTTATGTTCACGGATCATTTGAAAGTTCGTTTATAAGCTCATTTATAAACTTGTTTATATGATTTCCTTTTCCTTTTATTTTTTATTTTAAATATCGGTTAAGGTAGAAACTAAATTGAACACATGGTGAACTTTAGAATTTAAATTGTGAACCCTAAAGAGTTTAAGGATTAGCGGCATAATTTTACCATATTCACGGAGCTAAACAAAACATGTTGGCGAACATATAAATAAATATGTTCGCCAACATTAAACGAACATGTTCTCGAATGCTAAATGAACTAAACACGAACACCTTCATAAATAAAACAAACAAACGCAAATACAAAATTAAAAATTTAGACAAACAAGAAGAACACCTCCAAACTTATTCATTTACCCCCACATTGCTTACGTCAGAATTTGGGTTACTTGATCCATTTCTTTCGAATTGGAGTTTGACATCACCCGGTGGCTTTGATATTTCCAGACTATTTCCGATGGGTCACCTTTCGCCTATGATTTTCCGCAGTGGATTAAGCGTGCAAGTATCAGTTGTTGTTGTTAGGTTTTTTTTAACAAAATTTTCTTTTTTTATAGTGTTTTATGTACGTCATAATATAAAAAATATAATTAGAATTTAATAATAAGATTTATAATTTATGATTTAAGGTTTAAAGTTTAAAGATAAAGTTAAAAATTTAATTTTTTAGTATTTAAGCATATATATATATATATATAAACAAAAGAGGACGGATAATTTTTGTTAATCTTTTTGACGTCTCTAGCTTAAAAATTTTACAAGACTAATTTACCTAGATTATTTACAAAAACATCAGTTATTTTTTTGTATTTTGGAGTGAGAAATTGGTTTACTCTTTTTTTTTTCTATCATATCAATTATCAATCTTGACTTATTATATTTCGATCATAGAATTGTTGATATTTATTAGATTAATGAGATGATATATCAATCAAAAAATTATTTTTAATTTGACTTTTAAATTTAAAAATAATATATAATTCTATCCCTTGAATTTTTTCTTTTATCATTTTCTCATCCTTTTATCACAAAATATCATTTATTTTGAAGGTAGAATTTTTGTTATTCTTCTAAAAAAAGGTCTTATTTTCTCTTAACCAGTTGTCATCGACTTTGAACCATCACTAACTGTCATTCAAGTGACCTTTTTAACAAATCAAAGTATTTTTCGTTTGATCAATATCGTTTGTTGTCCGATGAATTTCTAACTAAAATATATATTTTTCCTCTCTGGCATCTATCTTTTCACCGTTAAATTGTTCATCATAAGCAAGGATGAAACCAGGATTTAGGGGTGAGAGGGCAAAACATAAGTTTCGAAAGATGGGGAAGAGGACAAATTCACAATTATACCATTTTTTGAAAAATATAAAAGACCAAAGGATAAAAAAAAATTCCCCGATCGAGAGGCAGCAGCCCTTCTTAGGAGCTTAATAGCTCCATCCCTGGTCATAAGCTTTGATCGTCGAAACCCTAAATAATTGAAATGGATAATAATTTTTTTTCTCATCTCTTTTGCTTCCTTCTTTTGTTACATTAACAATCAATAAATGCCCTAGGTTGATGAACATGCCACAAAATTCCTTCAGTCAAGCATTTAGAATTGTGGAACAGCCAATCGCCATGAAACTTTCTACAATTCTACCCCAGTTATCGATGTTTTTTATATGACAGTTGATTCTATTTGATAACTTGATTCAAAACAGTGTTAATCTCACTTCCCATACCTCCATGTTTAGGTAAACTCATCAATCCGAAACCAACCATGTGTCCAGGAACATACGCATGACTTTACGTTAAAAGGGAGAATCTAAAATTTTAGGAGAGACGAACTTATAAAATCTTAAGTGGCAAAAATAGATTTTTAATAAAAAATTGAATTATATATAAATTTTAAATTTTCAGAGGCGGTCCAGTTCCCTCGGTTCATCCCTGCACGTGTCCTGTCAGATGATGTACAAAGGATTCACTCTCTTCAACCATTGAGGGTTGAAGTAAACTAATGAGTTCAGCATTTGAAATTCCTGAAGATAGCTCTGCATATTTCCATCATGCTTAAGAATTCATTTTTTAATCTCCATTGTTGTAAATTATGAACACTACTTTATATCAGTCTCTGCCGGGCCAATTCTTTTACAGGGTTATTTCCCTGCAAATCATTTCAAAATATCAAAAAAACTTTACGGCTCACACCTTTTAATTTATTATTAGGGTAACCTCTATAATTTTATTTTTATGATTGAATTTAATTTATTATTTATTTTCGGTAAAACTGACATTGAATCCGTGCTTAGGAGGTAAAAATATATAAACTTGAAATTTTGAGGTTCCTCGACAGTGACTGACGGTGGTAAGCACCGCTCGATGGCGGGGGAGAGTTTTAGGATTTTTTGTGAAAAATGTGAGAAATGAATGGATCAAAAGTTAAGAGATTAAATTGATATTTTATTTAAAATTTAAAAGATAGATTTCTATGGGATCAAATTAAAAATTAGTAATACTTTTAACTATCGTGTTATATCATCAACTAATTGGAGTTAACATCTCAGTGATCAAAGTGTAATGAACAGATAATATAAATGACTAAAATATAATTTTCTCAAAACCGATGATAAAAATAAGACAGATCGAAAAAGAATGACCTTAAGGGTATTATACCCATAAAACAATTAACCGCCGCCACCGGTTAATCGTTGTATCAAAATGGATTGTCCAGAGCTCCAAGTAACTCGGCCCACATTCGTGCTGAAACAATCCCGCCATGAACACTCTCTTTATCCTCACGTTTCCTTCCATTTTCCCACCAACCACACACTCCCAATTCACTTAATTCGGCTCCATTTCTCAATCCCTCCCTTTTCGTCTCCCCAATTCCACTCTCTCTCCGCTTTCTTTTCGTTTCTCTGTCAAATCTCGTCGCTATCCCTTCTCCGCCGACCCCCAACTCTCCGACGTCGACGAAGAAGAACTCGAAGATGTGGACGACGACGACGATGATTATGAAGTCGCCGATGAATACGACGAATACGAAGACGTTTCCGGTGAAGATTCCGATGACGTCCAACAGAGTGAGGACGAAGACGAAATCTCCGTGGATTTATCGAATCGGAAAAAGGAATCCATTTGGCAACGAGTCGAAAAACTTTGTAATTTAGTTATGGAATTCGGGGAGGAAATGATTGACGTCGATGCACTCGCTGATATTTACGATTTTCGCATTGATAAATTTCAGGTTCCTTATTTTTTCAACATTTTATTGTTTCTTTTTATTCTTTTAAAGGAGAAATTGAAGTTATAATGATCTTGCCTTTCTTGCTTGAAGAGAATGGCGATAGAAGCATTTTTAAGGGGTTCATCGGTGGTGGTTTCAGCGCCTACCAGTAGCGGAAAGACTTTAATTGCGGAAGCTGCTGCCGTGGCGACGGTAGCCAGGAGGAGGAGGTTATTCTATACGACTCCGCTTAAGGCATTATCCAATCAGAAGTTTCGACAGTTCAGGTAATTTAAGCTATTTTCCTCCGCTCTCAACATGCATAATGAACTATAGTTTTCGTTTTCTGTTGTCTTTTTTACTTAATTTTAAGTTCCATAAGTTTGTGCATGATTTTGGGTTGAAACATACTATTACTAAAGCTTTAAACCTCACCATAATCGTGGGGTTCATGTACCTCCAAACCCCTGTCACGCGAGTCTTGCCACTATGCCTAGAGGGATTGGATCGTGATTATGCTATGGTGAAAATAATTGTAGGTGATATTAACCCTTTGAGCTGATATGGTGATCTTTGTTGTTTTAGGGAGACATTTGGAGATAATAATGTTGGCCTTCTCACAGGAGATTCTGCTGTCAACAAAGACGCTCAGATTTTAGTTTTGACTACAGAGATTCTGCGCAACATGTTGTATAATAGGTACTTCAGTTAACAGTTTCAATATTTTCGTGGTATGAATGGTGGAAGTACTTGGTATTGCCAAAGGTTACAGATGACTTTTTTTTTATGTTAATGGCACCTTATATCTTGAGCATTTTAATTTTCATCGCATTATATGCGTATATGTACTGAGTACTGTATATTACTTTGCAACTTGTGTTAGCTGTCTCTACCTTCCATTGGGAGGTTATTGGCTGCCTACTGTTTATTCTTTCTAGCAAGAAATCTGTGTATTTCATGTCTTATAAATGTTTCATCTTCAAGTTGCAACCCCCATAAGTTCCTTCTTAAGTTTATGTTAATTGGTGCATTAAGCATGTCAGTTTTTGTGTCTGCTGATGTAGTGTTGGAATGGCTTCATCTGGGAGTGGTCTTTTTCATGTTGATGTGATTGTTCTTGATGAGGTTCATTACTTAAGTGACATATCTCGGGGTACTGTCTGGGAGGAGATAGTGAGTATATTTGACTTCTGAAACTCGTTTATTTCTGGATTATCAATGGTTAATACATTTTCACCAAGTTATGAAATATTTTCAGGTGATTTATTGCCCAAAAGAAGTTCAACTTATATGTCTGTGAGCGACAGTTGCAAATCCAGATGAGCTAGCTGGTTGGATTGGCCAGGTAGTGTTTTTGTCTTATCATATCATATGCTCCAGCCTTGATATCATTTCAGTTGCTTGAGAGTTTTCATGGCATGTACCATATCCTGCTGTCTGCATCTTTCTTTGCCTTTGTTTGTATGTCCTGCGCTCTCGGGTTCACATACTCAAAATGGATGTTCTGATGAAGTGTTCAGCCATGATCTTGGAGTTGGAGATACTCACTGACAATGGCATGATTTCTATGTTACTCGTGCATTTTCGTTTCTCCTCCATGTCAAAATTTATCTCTTTGTTCTACTACTTGCTACACTGCTTGTGCTTGACGTACCCTTTCTTCTCATAGCTTGATTACTAAACGCAGATCATGTGCAATATACTGTCTGGTCAAGCCTAATCTCATGAGGCTTAGTGGTATTGATTTGATGCCCCACTGTATTGATTTGCTGGGTTTGACATTCTATTCCAAGATGAGCTTTGTCAGGAATGCAATAGACTGCTCTAGTTATATAATTTTTGTTACCTGATTCTTTCAGCAAGGCGAAGAGGGGGAGGGGGATTGTGCCAAATGGTCAGGGTAAACTTGTTTTTATTTTTCCATCAGCAAAGTCTGAACCTTAACCCCGAAAGAGGAGTGTGTAGTTGAACTTGTGTCTTAACAAGTTATCTCTATTTACTATTGATAACTTACTTTGCTGCAGAAATTTTATCACCATGAGCAAGAACGCTGTTTTGGATTCATTCATATTATGAATGTCCTTGTCTTGGGTTTTGGCTAAGCTTATGTTATATCTCATTCAATAAATGCCTAAATGGTTTTGGGGTCAGATTCTATTTGATAAGTCTTTATTAACATCCTTGCTGCCTTAGTTCGACTCCCCATTGGAAAATGTATTTATTCTACAGTTGAAGGGTTTGCTCGGTTCATATTCCACGCCAAATTGCTGTGCACATTGAACGTGCTCAAAGATTTGAAAATTCCCTCTTATCTATGCGATCTTCCATTCACTTATGCATGATTGTCGTGCTGGTTTTACCTCTGCTTATGAGATGATTGAGATTTTCTCCTTAATCTCCTTTTGTTTCTAGATTCATGGTAAAACAGAGCTTGTAACATCATCATGGCGTCCTGTTCCATTGACTTGGCACTTCTCAACAAAGACTTCTTTATTTCGGCTTCTTAATGAAAAAGGAACACACATGAACAGGTATTTCAATAAAATTGCTGGCCTCATGGAACTTTGGGGGAATCCAGATGCTGGAGAAACATTTAGCTGTGTTGTTTTAGCGTTAAATTATGAGCGCTGAACATCTGATTCTATTTTTTATAACTTGCATATTTTGTGGTTACGATTAGAAGTTTAGCACTGCTCATTACCACATTTACCAAAATACTTAGCTCATGTCTTTTGTTTATATCCGTGCATGATGGCAAAAACATTGGGTATGTAGTTTTCAGCGTGAAATCATGGACATTTGAAGATGGAAAACTGAAAGAGTAGGTATATTTTCTATTTTCCATTAGTTTGCTTGGTATGAAGGAAAAATTGAAAGAAAAAAAAAATTCTCTCCATTCAATGCTTGATAGAGTTAAATTGAGGGGAAAGGAAATGAAAATTTTAAAAGATGCATAATTTTGTATCTTTCATATTTTCTCTCCTCTTATCATTGCAAATTGGAATGATTTGTTCCTATTCATGGGGATGGAAAATGTTCACCCTTCCCTTTTGTCCCCCCACTTATCTTTCCTACCAAGCACTCTCAAAATTGATTTTCTTTCCACTTCTCCTCTTTCCATCACTCCACTTTTCCACTCTACCAAGCATACCTTTAGTATTTTATTGGGTAACATATGCACTCCACATTTCATATTACCAAATTACTTTACTTAAATTAGCATATTGTTTATACGAAAACACAATTGGAAGGGGGTAATCTGGGTAACCCCCAACGTTACTATCTTATTAATTCTCTGCTTAACTGTTGCTAATTTTCCCATTCCCAGACAGACAAGCATATCCTGTTTATTCTCTGGGTAATTGTTGTCATTTTTACCATACACAGGCTCGCATTTGTGCATAGACAACAACATTACTTAGTTTATAGAACATTCCTTCTCTCTCTCTTTCTCTCTCTATGCTAAATGAAAATTGATAAAATTTCATTATTGTATTTTGGAAAATGAAATTTGATAAAAAAAAAATTGTATTGCATATTTTCTGCTAGATTAAAATTGAGAAAACTTCATAAATTTATCTTTCTGTAATTTTGTAAGTAGACATATTTGCTTGCAAGTTTTAGCTTTCTATTCTCCAATTATCAATGTCAAGGTGTGAATATCGATGAATTTTGTCGCTTCTGTGAATTATAACTTCATTGAAATCCTTTTCTCTTTAGACGGTATTTTGCATACTATCACACATATCTGTTAGTGATTCTGACAAGTTTTCGATTTCTTTTGGATTTGAAACAGGAAGCTGTCACTCAATTATTTACAGTTTCTGCTTCAGGAGATAACTCATACAGGGATGATTGATCTAGAAGAAGGAAATACAGGGATGATGGATCTATAAGGAGGAATTCACGAAGACGCGGAAGAAATGGTACAGTTGACAGTATAGTTTGCATGACTGAGCAGCAGCCTCTTTCAAAGAATGACAAAAACACGATTCGCCGTTCACAGGTATAGTATAGTGGTTTTATACTTTGCTTGTGGTTGGCATAATTTGTTTGCAAATGAAGGATACTTTCAATGATATCCTTTTTCCTGATATCCTTTTTCCTGGTTAATAATAATCCTAATGAAATATACATATTTATGGCTTACACACTAATTTTCAGGTTCCTCAAATTGTTGATACACTATGGCACCTCAAAGCAAAGGACATGCTTCCGGCAATTTGGTTCATTTTTAACAGGAGAGGTTGTGATGCAGCCGTGCAGTATGTTGAAGATTGCAGCCTTTTGGATGAGTGTGAGATGAGTGAGGTAGAACTCGCATTGAAGAAGTTCTGGCTTCAGTATCCTGATGCTGTGAGGGAGACTGCAGTAAAAGGACTAATTAAAGGAGTTTCTGCACATCATGCCGGTTGTCTACCTCTATGGAAATCATTTGTTGAGGAGCTCTTTCAGCGAGGACTTGTTAAGGTTGTCTTTGCTACAGAAACACTGGCGGCTGGAATCAACATGCCTGCTAGGACTGCTGTTATTTCATCTCTTAGCAAAAGGACAAGCACTGGATGCATCCAATTAAGCCCTAACGAATTGCTTCAAATGGCAGGGCGTGCTGGACGTAAGGCATAGATGAAAGGGGCAACGTTGTGATAGTGCAGACTCCTTATGAAGGTGCTGAAGAGTGCTGCAAGGTTTTATTTTCTGGAGTTGAACCCCTCATATCACAGTTCAGTGCCTCTTATGGAATGGTGTTGAATCTTCTAGGAGGCGCAAAAGTTACTCGTCGGTCAAATGAATTGGATGAAAAAAATACCTTACAAGCACGGAAGACTTTGGAAGAGGCAAGGAAGTTAGTGGAGCAAAGTTTTGGAAACTACTTGGGGAGCAATGTAATGCTTGCTGCAAAAGAGGAGCTTGCTAAAATACAGAAAGAGATTGAAACACTTGCGTATGAAATTAGTGATGATGCTATAGATAGAAAGAGTCGGGAACTTCTATCAAAGGTGGCATATAAGGAGATTGCAGATTTACAAGAGGAATTAAGGGCAGAAAAACTCCTAAGGACCGAATTTCGAAGAAGTATGGAGTTGAAGAGATTTTCTTCTCTGAAACCTCTCTTGGAAGATTTTGAAAATGGACACCTACCCTTCATTTGCTTGCAGTATAAGGATTCTGAAGGTGTTGAAAACTTTGTTCCTGCTGTTTATCTGGCGAAGGTTGAATCGCTTGTTGGTTCAAAACTTAAGAACATGGTTTTGATTGATGATTCTTTTGCACTGAGAAAAGGTGGAACCGAGTTAGATGCTGGTGAATCTGAGTCCGACACTCTTCAAGATGTTGAACCAACTTACTATGTGGCCCTTGGTTCAGATAACTCCTGGTATCTATTTACTGAAAAGTGGATTAAAACTGTTTATAGGAGTGGCTTTCCGGATGTTGCTTTAACTCAGGGGGAGGCTTTGCCCCGGGAAATAATGAGGTCACTTCTAGAGAAAGAGGAAATGCAGTGGGAAAAGCTTGCTGGCTCTGAGCTTGGTGGTTTATGGTGCATGGAAGGATCTTTAGAGACCTGGTCTTGGAGTCTAAATGTGCCGGTTTTAAGTAGTCTTTCGGAAAGCGATGAAATGCTACATGTGTCACAAGAATACATTGAATCTGTTGAACATTACAAAGAACAAAGGAACAAAGTATCACGTTTGAAGAAAACGATTGCCCGTACTGAAGGCTTCCGAGAATACAAAAAGATCTTGGACACGGCTAAGTTTACCGAGGAAAAGATAAAACGATTGAAGGCCAGATCAAATCATTTGATCAATAGAATGGAGAAAATTGAACCATCTGGTTGGAAGGAGTTTCTTCAAATCAGCAATGTTATTCATGAAACAAGGGCATTAGACATCAATACACATGTAATAATCCCTCTTGGTGAAACAGCAGCCGCGATTCGAGGAGAAAATGAGCTGTGGTTGGCAATGGTACTTCGAAACAAAATCTTGCTAGATTTAAAGCCCGTGCAGCTCGCCGCTGTCTGTGCGAGTTTAGTTTCGGAGGGGATCAAGGTACGTGCTTGGAAAAACAATAACTACATATATGAAGCCTCGTCTACTCTACTGTCCTAAATGTCATTAGTTTATTAGATGAACAAAGAAACTCAACTTCAAGAGAAACACGAGGTTGAGATACCTTGTTTGGATAACCAGTTTTCAGGAATGGTTGAGTCCTGGGCTTCAGGGCTATCTTGGAGGGAATTGATGATGGATTGTGCCATGGACGAGGGTGATTTAGCCCGCCTTTTACGGAGAACAATTGACCTTTTGGCTCAGATTCCGAAATTGCCAGATATCGATCCGCTGCTGCAGAAAAATGCAACAGCTGCATCCGATATCATGGACCGTCCGCCCATAAGCGAGCTGGCCGGATGAAGTTCCGTATGTAACAAACTATAAATTAGGTGTTATTGTTTAACATTGTAATAATTTGTCCTATATCTATTTATTATATATATATATATATATATATAACATAATCTAAACCTCAAATTGGATTCACTAATATTTTGCATATGAAATTCTGGTTCAGAAATCAGTAAACAGTAAAAGCATCCCCAAGGACGGCAGGAGTTTTCCTTATTATTATTTTTTTGGTTACAAAGAATTTCGATAATTTGGATATGAAAAAATCGAATATCCAAACTTCCGAGCCTTCACTTGTTCAGTCTTTAAATCCCTTTTCCTCGAACATGTCTTTATTTTGTTGAACCATGTAATGCCTCCAAACCGGAGAGAACGAAACCATATCTGATGCAAAAATTGGGTCATAGAATGTGTTGCGTTTCTTTGCCTCGGAAACGGCTCCCATGGTCCATAAGCTGAATGGAGAGACGAGTTGGTGTGGATGACTGCGTTCATGAAATATAAGATGCAGAGTGCATGACTTATGAGAGTTGTATCGAAGTCTAAAGATCTAAAATAAACAATTGATACGAGCAAACCAAAACGAGAATGAAATACATACACATTTGATACGATACATATTGTCATCGTGAAGGAGAAGACCGGCATTGCCATGATAAACGGCATCAATGACTCTTCCAGAGTTCCTTAATTTCTCATATGCATGGAGTTGAAGAAGCTTGTTGCCCATTTCTTCGATTGCAACCGCTTGAAGCTAAGATGAAAACTTTACAGTCAGAAATGCAGAGGAAAAGAAATGGCGAAACTTCGGAAAGAAATCAAAATTACCTGCCTGACAAGGTTATATATCAGCTTATCCATCGTGAATAGAACATACGACTGTGCTCCGATGATAGCTCGGCAATCATCCTCAAATTTTGTATGATCAGAAGAGCCGTCAAGTAAATTGTAAAGTGCACTCATGAACCTATATATCATAATAAGAGTAGATATTAAACATGAGATAGTGTTACAGGCAGCACCAGAAGTTAAACTGAATTACCTGCCATAGCGGTCGGTAGGACTTGACTCACTCGAAGGCATCCATTTCCGACCTGCAGATGATGAATTGATCTTTGCTGATTGCAATCTCTCGTATAATATCTGTTGAAATTGTTCGAAGGGTTTAATAAGTTGAACAAGTTATGCAACAATATCATTAAGGTTGGTTAAATATTACTAATTCAATAATAGGATACTTACTTGGTGAAGCCTGAAAAGCACATAAAATGAGTCATTTCCGTAAAAGACACATGAATCCTTCTCATTCTCTTGTAATGCTGAAGGGACATGCTTTGCAAGGGGTTTACGGTTAGGAGACAACGTTCTGAAAATCGTAACAATGTTCCATCTCCTTCCACCTCGTCGACATCAGCCACCCCTTCAGCCTCATATTTACTCTTCCGTTTATCACACTTTCCGGAAAGCTCACGATTCTCACTATCCTTAGATGCACCATCTTCCATCTTATAGGCAGCCTCCAAACGAGCTTCTCCATAATCGACAAAATCGCATTCCTCAAAATCCCCATTGGGGAAGAACTCGCCTTCTTCAAAGTCCCCATTTGGGAAGAACTCACCTTCTTCCCTTTCAACCGTAGAGTTGCCATTTTCGACATTGTTGTTCTTAGCCTTCACAGTATCTTCAGTATCCTCTGCCCCTTGAGGACGAGAAGGAATACCAAGCATAGGTTCCAAGAATGTAGTCCATATTTTCATTACTTCATCCAACTGTTCAGTTGGACACCATTCTACACAGGAATATTTGATGAGCTGATAAATATCTTCATGGAGATCATGATCAGGATATTCAAACTCCATATTTGGAATAATGGATCGTCTGTTTCCAGCAGCAGTAGCAAGATACACATCATCTTCTTCACGCTTCTTCTCACTTATTTCTTTGATCTCAGCCAATAGAGCTGTACAAATATGAAAAATTGGCAATGAGAAGAGACAACATTCAAAGCAACCAAGTGTTATAATTACTAATTAGCCAAACAACTAAAAGACAAGTAGATCAGATATGCATGAAGTTCCCCAAGACATGAACCAGAGGGAACATGATAGTTCAGGAGTCAGGACCCTTTGTTGGTACCCATGGTAAATTTAAGGATTATTTATAGAAAACAAAACAAAACTCCTGTTGCATGCAACAAATGAAATATACAATGCAATATGATCCTCGCAATTCAATTATCAAGCTCTAGATCCCTTTTTCCCCCATTAAAAGAAAAAGGCTAAAGATACCTTTTGTGCTTAAGTTCTTGGGGTCCTGCTGCTTAAAATAGAAGCTCCGGTGATCAAGTGATTTATGATGATTCTTAGCATAAACTTCAAACCAAATTTTGTTACAATCAGAACGATAGCTAGTCCATTCTTCTTGTTTCTGTTTCAACCGAGTTAAAATAACTGGCAGATCAGTTTGGACTTTCTTCCTTAATACGTCCATCATATCAAGTCCATGGTCACCATATAAGCGTTCAATGCACCTAAGATTCTGAACTGCATTGACAATCATAAGAGAGCAGCAATCAGGAAAAAAAGAGAGGAAATGATGCACTTCACAATGCATATATTTTATTCTTGTTAGTCAGCTTATAACCTGTGAAGTGCTCCTCGATACGGATTGGATGGTCTGTTTCGATTGTATTATTGTTAATCTTTTCTAATAGTCCTTCTACTTTCTTGGCTGTTCCCTTAACAGACTCTAACAACATATCCAGTTCAAACCTGACAACAAGTATATATTTTAAGCAATGTCAGCAAAAGGCTTTACAACACAATTTATTTAGAAGCTAAGGGAAGGTCCAACCTGTCATCTTCACATCGAAATAGGACTTCTTCATACTGGTTTTTACGCATGAGTTTGAAACTCCCTGAAGGGACAGAAACCCAGTCATCATTGAGAACTTCGGAATCAGTCTCTTCTCTCTGGCTTGCAATAGGTCTTGGATACTGGAAGGCATTAAACAAGCGATTATAAGAACATCAACATATAAGCTGGGTCACAAAAACAAGGATGATTAAGAAGTAAAAACTGCATACATTCTCTGGAAGAAGTCGGTAACTAGGAGTGCACTGTTCACAGTTAGAGAGGTCGAGTTCATTAATGGATTTTCCGATGTATTCATCCGTGCTAGAGCATAACAAACTTCGACTTTCAGCGTCTTTATTGCCAATGGAACTTGTATCAAGTTCATCCCTTTCTCGGGTTTCACGGTCTCTATCTATCATCCCAACATCTTTTTCTCCCTCTGGATCTCTATCTCCGTCCTCCATCTCGACCGATCTAGGTAACTGTCCTTCAATCCGCAAGAACTCTGCAAGCAAAGGACTTTGAGCTAAATGTACACTATTTTAAACTCAACCGGTAGAGGAAAGTTCAGTTCAGCTATAATGCTTCATTAGTTTTGCCGAACATGAAGCAACAGTTAATACTAAGATTAAAGTGATAACTCAGCTCTGTAATAAACTACGAGGAACTCCTGATTGCACAGACCTGATATGACTAAGTCAAAGAAGCAACATGACAAGGCAGGTCAAGGCAAGGAATGATAATTATGAAACTTACAATGATCCAATTTTTTTACATGAAAATCATACAGATGAACGGTGCAACAAAAAGACAACACCCATTTCAGAATCTTAGTAATGGAGGTTTAAGAGATAAACTCAAGCAAGACGATGAAGAAGAAACTAAAGAAGATAACAAACTGAAAGAATAAAACTAACTGATGAAAATACAATTTCTTTATTAATGAACCCTAAATTGAAAAATGAATGGATCTAGGTATTTATAGAAGCCCAGTTAACCGCATATGTAACTGATAACAACCTCTAACTGACTATGGTTAACTGCTTAATTGCTCTATTACTATAACAATCCATTCAGGAAAAGTGAAGTTATTGGCACAAAAATGGTATCATTCACAGAATCCTTCCAGGAATAAGGAGATAAATACTGAATTTAAATGAAGAATAAATTCGTCAATCTGCAAAGCAGACCCTCCAAGAGAAAATTAAATTAATATGATATTGAACGTATAGCCATGCCATAATGTTTAACTCAAAAGCTAAAAACTCACTTTTCATGTCATTTTTATCATCGTATGCGTCGTTTCCAAAGTCTCGGTCTCTCCTATCAATCTCTTCTCTCTTGACCCTTTCTTTTATAATTATACCATGCCACTTTTGCTCTTTTTCTTCTTTCACTACAACTAAATCCTTATCTGCTCTAGGGCGCTCCATGCTAGGGCCGCATTCAGCATGCAAAGATGTAGTACTATCTTTCTGCCAAATATTCTCATAAATCAAACGTTAGCATAATTTTTTATGTGTAATCCGAAGTAATTAAGGATTAGGCTAAAAGAAACCTCATCAGCAGGAACAGCATGCATTGAGGGGATAGCAGAGCTCCTATCTCGTGGTATAGAGTTTCTACCAGAGCAAGCATAACGATTAGAGCCAGACAGAAGACGGGTGAATTCCGAAACCAGATGTGGGTGGTCTTGGAAAAGAGCAGCAACCTAAGGAGTTTAGTTTCTAATCATCAAAATCCAACATCCTAGGCTAGATAAATCCATTCCATACCAAACGCAAAGAGGGAAAACATAGAAAAATATAACCTCACATACCTCCCGGTGAACCTCGGCGTTAGAAACAGAATCGTTTTCTTTTCTTAAAATAATGTCTAAAAATGACTGATAGACATGGTCATCACCTTGAAACTTTGCCTGCAAGAATCCAACAATGAGATCACAAAATTCACATGCTAAAATCCCATCTCATAAATTGGTAATGATGCAAAACTTCTACCTTAATCTTGCTCATAAAGTTGGTGATTTTTAAATACTGCTCCTTTACGGTCGGTTGTACTCTTTTATCCCCCGGTGGAACGGGAATCCGAGATCCTTGAGGCAAAAAGATATTGAAACCAAAAATTAAGTCACGGCGCCCTTCAAATAATTCCTTCACCGTTGCTATGAAACCAACAGTGCCAATTCTACACTCAACATTGCCAAACACCACAAGTCACAAATTGCTTGACAGAAACATTAACAAAGGATAAAGGGAAGTATTAAAATGATCATAAGAATCAGACCTTTGAGCCTTGAAGTCTTTAATTGCTTGAACAAAGTCATAATACTTCCCCATGTTCTCAGGAAACCTCTGTTTAACCGTATTGAGATACTCCAATGCATAATCTAATGTCAGTTCCCCGGAAGGTCCTATCGCTCCCACCATCAGCGGTTGCGCAGAGCTTCAACATTCAAAAACATAATACATGGAGAAATTAAAGAACATCTCCAGTTGATAATCACAAAAAAAATATTATATACAGATTAAAACCTCATCATAAACAATACAGATTCTTCACAGAAGAAAAACTTGAAATTGCAACCAGAAAAGAATGTATATTACTATTGTCACCATCTCCGAAACCTCTTTAAAGGAAAAAGAAATTCCCAACCAGAACTTCTAGCAAACTATAAACCTAAAATAATTGAATTTTCATCAACAAGCAAAGATGATATACCATTATAAAAGAGCTGGAACTGAAGTAAACAAGAATCAAAACGAGCGAAAACACTGATCAATCCACTAAACAAAACAACACAAAGAAACTCAGAAACATTAAGGTGACCTATAATTACAAACTTAATCTCATTGTTCAGCTTTCAAGATTAAAACAAGAAACTGAAAATAATAGTAATGATAATTGAAAGAAAGAACACTTTCGTTTTACCCTTCACTCGGTGAAAGAACCGCCGGTCTTTCAAGTTGAGAGCCGCCATTGTTAACTTCATCTACAGAACGCTTCATCTCTTTTCTCAAACAAAAAATGCTTTCAATTTCGATTTTTTCCTGCAGTAAAACAAAAACAGTAATCGTTAAAACCTCAAGAACCAAATCTATCTATCGATCCATATACAATATTTTCAGCAGGTAATTTATTACATTCACATTAGAATAATATTTTTATTTTAATAAATTTTAAACGTTAAAAGTGTTTTATTTAAATTAGAATTAATATCATTATGAGTTAAATTATTCAATTTTAAGTTATATTAATATTTTAATGATATAAAATTAGTTTAAATGAGTTGGATTAATTCTCAAGTAATCTTAAGCAAGCTGCTCTTCAAACCTTTTGCAAATATTAAGTCTATAATTTCTACAAGCGAACTGTAATATAATTTATAATGTTAATCGGTTTAATAATTTGAATAATATTACTTTACATGAAAAATATATATAATATTGACATTCAACACACATGACATTATTGACTAATAAATTGAAAGTATATTGTTTGCTTATTGTAAAATATCATATTAAGTTATTGTTCTTCGATAGACGGACTATTTCAATTTATTTAAAAAATATATGGGTTATTTTCATATTTTTAAAATATTAAGTATATGTTGATTTAAATTTTAATCGGTAAATAATATAATTTTAGTAATCGAAAATTATTTAGTAATTATATTTTACTTAACAAGTGAATATTTATATTTAATAATAAATTTTTTAAAATAAAATTTCTTGGTGATCAAGTAATCAGAAAGAATTATTTTGAGAAATGTATTTTTTTTTATAATCTCTGTAACTTATAGAGATGACTTTGGTAGGATATTGAACGAAATTTTAAGATATATATTGTATTATGAAATACTTGAGAGGCTGTGTATTTGTATTGTTTATAATCTCGTATTATTTATTTTTTCGCTTGTAAAGTAGTAATTCTTAATATGTTGTAATCTTATATATATATATCAATAAATTATAATTATATAAAAATTAGTTAAATTTATTAATTAAAATAATAAAAAATCAATTTAAAAAATTACAATTTATTATACGTGTAAACTTAATCAACTGACCAAATATGTTTGTTTAATTATTTCAGTTAAACATGTGATTGACTGTTCAACCACTTCTAATTTAGTTACAAATACAATTACTCGGTGGACCGACTCACTGAGTAATCACCTCCACTACTGACAATCAAATACCAAAGAACCCTTCAACACTATCATCCCACCACCTTCGATCACCATTTCACCCAAACAACTCACCGAGTCATCCTTACCAGGGCCGTTTTTAAAATTTTAGTGGCCTTAAGGCGAACATAAAAATTGGACGCTAAATTAAAGATTCGAATTGCGGTTGCGATCGTATATTCAGTCATGTTGCGTTTATCACGGTTGCAACCATAACAAATATTATTTCTATCACTCCGGGTATCGCAGTTGTGAAATTTTTTAATAACATATGCTATTGTGGACATAACGGTTGCATGTATTGTGATTTTGGATGGTGTCTCTACAGCTATATAACGATCTCTGTTGCAGTTACATACTTCTATTTAAATACATGTCTATAATATCAAGTATTGAAAAAATACATTTTAAGAGTACGTTTATAATAACAAGTATTGAAAAAAAATTAAGAGTATGCTCAATAATAAATAGAGGGAAAAATAGATCCCTAATAATAAGTATTAAAAAAATTAATTTTAATTTTTGTTATTACGAATATACTCTAAAAAATTGAATTATTTTTAATACTTATTATTAGGGGCTCGATTTTTCCCCAATATTTATTAATATGAGCATACTCTTACGATTTATTTTTTTTAATACTTGTTATTGGGGCCCTCGAAACTTATCCAACTATATATATATATATATGTTTATTAATGAGTTCTTTTTTTTTATCTACCCATAAAAATTAAAAATTACATTTTTAATTTATTTGTGCGTGGGCACTGAATAGGGTGGGGCCCTGGGCGGGCACCCCTATTGCCCTGGCCCAGGGACGCCCCTGATCCTTACTACCCCTAAATCTCACCCAAATCTATGCTTCAACATCAAAACAAGAAGCCACACAATTTGCGATACTATCGAACCAGCTTTGACCCTTCAAAACAAGGATAGACTGAAGAGCGTTGGAAGGAACAGTCGGCAAGAGTATTTGTGGTTAATAAAATTATTACAACAGTTCTATTCTTAGTGTAATTCTGAACACCCCTAAAATAATTCAAATCCTGTATTTGTCTCTACTTCCAAACCCATCCCGGACCCACTCTCAACTCCTATACGGCCGAAACCATGCACCTTATCACGGCCCCTCGTATTTAACCAAAACTCAGCTCAATCCAAACAAAAGCAACCAAAGCCTAGCAAACCCCATGCCAAACCTGCAACCAGAAAGTAGAATCATAAAAATAGAAATAATAAATAAATAAATAAAGGAAATGGAAAAAAGGAAGGACAGTATCAGCCATTAGGTTCGGATTTTCATGTCACTTATATTTGAGAAAGTTTACATTTTGTTATAAATATTTGAAAAGTTATGATATACTACTAATTTATTATATTATGATCATTAAATTGTTAGTTAAATGACAATAACATAGTATGTTAATAAAATATTAATATATAATTTGATTCTTAAAATATAATTAAAACATCAATTTGGTTCTTTTATAAATTTTTAATTATAATTCAAAAAAATTAATATAGTATAATTTTTTTACCTATATTCTTTTAAAAAATACAATTTTTTAAATCAACTTATTAAATATAGCAAACAAATTATAAAGCAAATCAAAATTTAAATTTTGTTGTCAATTGAGTATAGTTCAATTGACATTGTTGCTGGAACAATATATAGAAAAAAGTGGAATTGAGCATGCTTAAGTGCTCAATATCTTTCGATCTACCATCTATGGGTGAGGAGGGGTATGGAAAATATAAGTATTGTACACATTTGAATGTTAAAAAAATATATTTTTTAGAGTTAAATTATTTTTCAATATTTTTTTGAATAGAAATTATTTTTTCAATATTAAAAGATATAAATATATATTTGCGTAAATATTTGTTTGTCTGTTTGTTTTTATTTGATCAATATTTGTATATTTTAGTTACATTTGAGTGAAAAGAATTATTACAATTAGCAATTCGTAATGGATTGTTTGGACTGAATTACGAAAGGCCTTGTCTAAGGCTGAAATAAATAGTCCAACTATTAAATAGGTCTTATGAGTACACATTTATCTCCTTCAATTATATGTAAACAAGCTAATCGAGCAGCGTGGCCTCATGAAGCCACGTTGGAGGAAATCGACTTCTCCTTGGATGAATCCTGGATTCAGATACACAACATCCCTTTGTCTCTCATCACTGAGAAGAATGCGGAGAGAATAAGCAGTCTGTTTCCTAGGTTCATTAAATCCAACATAAAGGAGAACCAACAGGTTAAACGGGATGGTCAATTAAGGGTTAAGATTTCAATGAGAGTGGAAGATCCTCTAAAAACAAGGTTCTCTCTTAAAAGGAAATTCTTCGAACCGATTGAAGTATCTTTCAAATATGAAAGAATTCCGAAATTCTGCTATGCCTGTGGTCGTCTCGGACATGTAGAGAGGGAATACTGGTTCGATCACAAGTTTTACAAAAGAGCTGCTCGATATGGTCCTTGGCTTAGAGCATCACTTACATGGAGGAAATCTAACGCCACCAGAAAACCGGAACAAAAACTGCAGAAGAACCAAGGTTACCCGCAAGTGACCGGAAAAGTTTGCCAGCTCGAGAAAGATGAAATGGTGACATGCATCGAGACAAGAAATTCCTTGATTCGAGAAATCCTAGGTTATCTATTAACACTGACATTGATGGATTGTAGCTAAAAGCTAAAAAAATGGAAAAGACACAAGTAATATTGAAGAAGGGATTGGCTCTGACTTTATGGGGATCGTGTCAGACCAATTTAATACATGTTTTGCAGTCTCTTCTTTCGAATCCATCGAATCTGCTGGTGAATCCATTGTTTCTGCTGGCCTTTGTGAGCTGTCCATTAGCAGCAGTCCTAGGTTGACTCTTGAAGATTGAATCTCGGCTTCAAAGTTGACTATGATAGATTCGGTCAAAAAGTGTGTCTTGGCCAAAGTGTCTACCTCAGTCCCCATGCAGTGGAGTAGCACTAATTTTTCAGTTTCGGTTTCAAACCCTAGTATGATGTGTAATACCCGAATTTTGACCGGGCTTATTAAATAAATAAATAAATATAAAAAATACATAAATAAATAAATACTAATAAATCTAATATTCCAAATAAATGTCCAAAATATCTAATAAAAAGTCCAATTTACATTCTTAAATGCCCAAAGCCCAAATTACAATCCAAAAGCCCATTTACATAACTCATTTCCCTGTTATTTTCGATCAAACAAACACAATTTGGTTCAAAGCCCATTTTCCCACCCATTTTATCATCTAATCAGCTAAACAAACACAATATCAGAGTTTTCAGTTTTCCCGCCCATTTGTGTCATGTGGCAGCCCCGGATTGGTCTAAATCCATTTCACTCGGATAATAGTTTTTCTGACGCTGATCTGGATCCAGCTGGTGTATGCTGATGTCATCGAGTCAACCCCTATAAATAGGCAGAGAGAATATTGTCAGTTAAATAATGATGGTCATTAATAAAGTAATAAAATAATAAATATACTATAATAATAAAGGAGAGAGGGTTACCTTGGAAACCGAATCGACGTCGAGAGCTGAACCGCCACCGGAGTTGAACGGACGGTCATCGGAAAGCTTAACGGACGTCGAAGGGGATGAACGAAACTGCAAATCCGTCGTTACAAAAGGTATGTTCCTCTTCGTAATCCCTGCAAAAATAATGTGTTAGTTCGAAATAACAAAAAATAGAATATTAAAAACAAAAAAAAAGAAACGAGAAACGTTTTGCGGTTCGTGTTGATGGCCGGAGTTCGTCGAGGGGTGGCGGAGTTGAGGAGGTTGGGTTTATGGGTAGTATAAGCCGGTGAAGAAGGGGATCCTATCTGGTCTGGGTAGATCTAGGGTTCTAAGGTCAAAAATCAGTTTTTTTGGGGTTTTAGGGTTCGGCATCGGCGGAGAACGGCGACCGAAAATTACCTTAGGGTGGTCGGCGTCGCCTGCGGTGGCTGGGATTCGAATCCCGGTGCCGGCAAAAGACTTATGGTGCCCGGAGCACGGTGGCTCAAGATTGAGCGGCGAAGACGACGGTGGACTGTTGCCGTGATCTGGGAGGTTCATGTTGATCTTGGAAGAACACGTTAAGTGTTCAACCCAAATCATGGATTTCAATCCATTCTGGCCATGTTTTTTGGTTTTTTTGTGTTTAGGCCGAGAGGATTTCAGGTTGAGAGAGAATAGGAGAGAGAGGGGAGAAATTGGAAATGAGGGCAAAAGTTTAAAATTGGGCTTTTATAGCCATTTTAAAACGCTTCTGTTTTGGCAGCGGGTATGGAAACGATCTGCGCGCTTTCTCTCGGGTCAAACCAGGATCCGCGTACCATTATGGATCCTTAGGGTTTCGGTATTTTGTTTTACTTTCCTCTCAATTTGGTCCTCAATTCCCTTTAAATTGAGCCTTAAGTCTTGCAATTCATTCAGTTTAATCCCATATGCTTTGTAATTGAACCCTATAATTTGTAATTAGTGCAATTAGGTTCCTGGGTCTTTGTAATTGGACGCTAGAGTTTTGTATTTCTTCATTTCAGTCCCCATATTAATAAAAACCAGTTTTAAATGTTCAATTTGTTTTATTATTTATTTAGTTGTTTTAATTAATGTATTTAATTTATATGTGTGATGCATGTTTTAAATTAGGCATGTAGAATTATTTGTTAGATAATTTAAATACACTTAACTTAGTTTAATTACTTAGAGCCTTTTAGCTTAGGTTTTCTAATTAGGATTCAATAATTGAATTAGGTAAGATAATTATAGTAATTAAAAATATATTAAAAATAAACCTTAAAATCCTAATTTGGATGGTATTCCATTGTTCACAATGGGGTGTTATCTCAACATGGATTTTAATGAATATATTTAATACATCACACTTATAATTGGAGATCAAATTAGTTCTTTAATTGACATTAATAATTAATACATTGTAGTTAATTAAATGTATATCGAATAGAATCTTTGAGGTTCAAATCTGGATGGTGTTCTATTGTTTACAATGGGGTGTTATCTCAGCCTTGGTCATAAATGTGTATATTCGATATACATTTTCACTTATAATATTGACTTAATAATTTGTTATAGCCTAAATTAGGACTAGAACTTTAATTAATTAGAGTAATTAATTAATTAAGAATATGAATAATTTAAGGGCTTTACATATATGGAAGATGTTCAAGAAATTGACATTTTCTCTTAAAAGCCATTAAATTAATTAATATTCATAAATTTAAATGAATAATTAATTAGAGCCTTTTTAGGATTATTACTTAAAATTGACAAGATAATAAGATATCATTCATTAAAAACCTTTTATGTTAGAAATTCATTTTTAAATACGAATAGGGGTGCCACTTAACATGGTGCTTTTAATCTCGTATTCGAACAAAATGAATTTCCTTATAAAAGGATATCTGCATTTGAAATTTAAATTCAATTAACAATTATTGGATAAATTAAATTCAAATTATTATTCCAAATGCCACGTAAAATTAAAGGTAAATTAAAGGTACCGATAACAGGCTTTTGTAGGGTGCTAATCATTCCCTACACGTAACCGACTCCCGAACCCAATTTTTAAGACATGATCTCTAGTTTGTTTTTTTCGGTGTCCGGTCTACCTCGAAGTGATCGGTGGCGACTCCAAAGTTTTTTTAAAGGATAAATAAGGGAAAATCAAATTTAATACGAAAAACCCTAAGTTTTCAAATTTAAATTAAAAATGGCTAGAAAACCCTAATTTACTAAAAATATCGATCGTCAAGTTATTTTTCACACGTCCTTATTTTTAAAAAAATGGTCGCGACATGATGATAGCATATGCTGCATATCTGACTCCCTTGTTGTTATGGACATCTCTGCAAACAATAAACGAAAGAGAGATTTCGAGATTGAAGAGACTTTCTTCAGCGTTAAAAAAAATGGGAGCTTCTTGACAAGATCTTTGAAGGGGTCGTTCAAAGAGGCCCTGGTAATTGTGGTGATGTAGAGTTTGATGATATCACAAATGAGTCAGCCCTTCAGTTAGCTTTCTTCCCCAGTTCTATGACTGTTTCTTCACCTATCTTTAACATTTTGGAAAAGCAAAATGCGGGGCTTCTTTCGGAGGTAGAAGATTGAGTTGGATAAAAAGAGAAGCACGAAGGAAGCAACATCTTGAAATATCAAGGGTTGCTCACGAAGATACATGCATCCTGGAGTTAGGAGTGGACCCTTTTGGGTACAATATTGCATGTTTTCCTTCCTTCAAGATATGCTCGGAAAAGAAAATCGAATTAGAAAGATTTTCTGTTTTTAAAGAAGATGGCTCAAGCCTCAAGCTTGTTAGAGGATGATCCTGCATGTGATCATCCGATTATCGAATGAGTTGCTTTGCCTTGGCCATTATCGGTGTTAGGAAGGACCGGTGGATGGCTTTAATCTTAGAAAATCGTTAATCCAAAAAATAATAAATCAATAAAATATAAATATTATATTGAAATATTGAACGAACATAACAAGAAATATAGATACAACATATCTAAAACTAAATCGATTGAGAACAAGTTGATGCTTGTAACTACACAGTTTCTTTAAGATAGATTTTCGGCCACTCCTTGGTGCTTGAGATTTTTGGTCATCTGTCTCCCAGGATACAACAAATAGATGATCGGTTACAGTAGCACATCCGCGGAGATCACGAGCTACAACCTTGCCATCTTCTATCACCAAAAACTACTTTTAAAAATCATAGAGTAAAATATTAGAAAATTATGTGTGTTTTAAGTTGTGTAAAACCTATAAGGTTTACAAGCTATTTATAGGAGTTTCACGAGGGGTATAAGGAAACTTTTAATCTAATGGAGCATTTATGATTTGAGAACTAATGACCCTTTAAAAGTAGTTTTTAAAATTATTGTCTAAATTAAAGGAAGCTTTTAATATTTATCTTTTTAATTTTAAAACATAATTGAAAATTATATGCTCTTTTTGAGAAAATATTTGGGTTAATATATCCGCAAGCCCACGGAGGATCAGATCGGTCCGGACATTCACGTTACCCGCGTTGTGCATTGTTGCACATTTACTAACCAACAATTGGTTCCACATTTTTTTCTCAACAACGTTTGGATCAATTTCTCATTAAAAGTTCCAAAATTATCATTTTTCCAACATTCAAATCCTACTTCTTCGCTTTGGATCATTCTTTCCCTTTTTCCCTCGGCTTCTAAGGAGTTTGATCCCAGTTTTTGTGTTTGGTTTTCTGAGTATGGCTGTTTATGCTTAGGCCTCTTTGTTTCTCGGGTAAGGAGTCTCTCTTGTCTTTGAAGCTCCTCCCGTGGTTTGTCTCTTGCTTCTAGTCTGGCTCATTCAGCACTTTTGATGACAATTTTTTTTTGTCAGAGAAAGCAAGCTTGCCTCCGAATGAAGCTCTCGCAGAGATGTCACCTGTTATGCTAAAGACTGATTGTGTGCATGGGATCTTTAACTTCTTTCCCTTTCGGTTATGCTCTTGTTTTTGTTTCTTGTTCTTTTTATGTTTGGTTGTCCCTATTGGGTGCTTTTTTCCCCTTTTGGGTGGTGCTTTGGTTTTGCCTTTTATGGCTGTGTGCTTGGTTTGGTTCGGATGTATGTTTCGTTTCTTTCTTTGAATGAAGCTTCTCTTCTAGTCAAAAGCTAATCGAGCAACTAACTCTAGAGTTAATATTGAGATTAAATTTTAATTCAGTTAATATTTTTAAATGTGTTTAAGTATATTTTTTAAATTTGAAAATTAGATAAAATTTGGATTGTTTAGGTATTTTATAAAAAGTAAATATTAAAAAAACTCAATAGATAATAATAGAGTGGAACGAACATTGCCTCATTTTACTCTCACCCTACTGTAAAATGGAAGTTTTGTACTCGTAAAATAGGGTTAAATTAAATGACTTCTCTATGTTACTCCACACATCAATCCATCTCATTTATATTAATCATTTAAAATTAATATTGTATAATATACATTCCATAAAAAAAATGTGAAATTATGTATTATATCAATTTTCTCTTTAACATAGTACATCACTCCAGCTCATTTTTGTTCTTCGAATGTCTTTATTCTGTTGAAGTTTGGCAAACTGTATTGAGAATGTACTTGCTGAAAAGAGCAGCTGGACGCTGAAATGAGGGGATGCAATGGGCTATGGCTGCTTTGAAAGGGAAGACTTTGATTGTGCTCGTTCTTAATATAGTGGGGTGTATAAAGGATATTGTCAGTATAAAAATACGGAACAGATGTATAGATAGGATTGATACGGTCAATTTGCAGCTTTGTGATGTATGGGGAATTCTCTAAATGTATAGATTGAGACGCCTCTTATAGGGTTATGTTTTATTGTAACAGCTTGCTGTTTTTTTGGATATAATACAAATATTTTATCCAAAAATAGTACACATTAAAATAATAAAATTAAAAAAATTAAAAAATAAATAAACAACTATTAAAATTGTGTCGTTCTACCTCTACTTAATGAAAAACATCTATTAAAAAGTGTCGATACAAACCCTATGAAACACATTAGATTTTAACATTGTAACGAGATAATATCTTCTTCTACCATAGTATACAACATGAAGTCTAGGTCGAGATTTAATTTATTATCTTATATTCATTATGTTTCGACACATTAACTATAAATTAACATGTAAATCATTGTGATTAAAATTATAATAATTAATGATGACGAATAAAAAATAACGGGCGGGAGCTCGACAATAAGGCTACATAATTCGTTTTCATGTCTTCACGTTTGAGTAGGCACAATAATCCAAGGGTCAAGTGGACCAAAGCGTACGTTTTCATGCATTCGTGACACTTACAAGAACGTTGATTTTTTTGTTGCTAAACTACAAGAACGTTGATATTGATAATTGATAATTGGGAGTGAGAGTTGCCAATGGGACCGATGAGGGATTATCACATGGCATGGTGGTGGCGATATAAGAGAATGCTTTCATGGGACACCCCTTTATGTTGTATTATTTAATTGAATACACTTAGACTCCGTTCGGCGGAGCTTTTGAAACTTTGGTTTGAGTGAAGAAATTTTGTTTGGGGAGAAGCTGAAATTTCCAGCTTTTTCAAAAGTTGCGTTTAAGACCAAATCCGGCACAAAGAATGGGTGAAGAAGCACAAAAATTGGTCGTTCGAAGGAACTTCTCCAAAAGCTAGGCGGAAAAACTGTGCTGAACGGACCCTTCATCGATTCAATATATATCTTAAATTTGACAATAGTCAATCTATACTTTAATACTTTAAATTATAAGTTTCATAATTTTATTAATTATATATAAAATTGCTAAATTTATTTTAGTTATAACACTCATTAACTTGTCGATTGAGCATTAGTTCGATTGATACTATTGTTGTTGTAACATTTAAAAAATTGTGAATTCGAATACACTTAAATGCAATTGCCTTCAATTAGAGATTAGGAGGAATCAGGATAGTTTAAGTATTATAATATGTATACCAAAATCACTCACTAACTTAAAATCAATAATCAAAAGTTTCATATATAGGATTTATATTCAATACATTGTCGTTAAAGACAAAAAGTTTTCACAAGCGCCTTAATTTTAGGGCTTAAGGTCTTAGTTTAGGGTTTATGAGTTTATGTTTAGGGGTTTATAATTTAGGGTTTATGGTTTAGATTTTATGGTAATATGGTTAGGGGGTTTAAGTTTTAACCTATAAACCCTAAATTCTAGCCTTAAACCATAAATTCTACCCATGACCCCTAAACTTGAAACCTTAAACTAAATCCATAAACCCTAAAACTAAGACATTTATAGAAACTTTTTGCTTCTACAGTCAGTGAATAGAATAATTATCCTCATATGTAACATAAAATATAATCAATAAATATAAAATAATTGACATGAAATAAAAAATCCAATACTTTTGGCTTTCTAGATTTTAACAATGGAGCAACATGTGAAAGTGTTTCCTACAAATGGAACACATGGGAGAAGAATGAAGGATATTCCAAGGTTTTAGTCATAATTTTGGTCATTGGGCATGTGAAAGGGATAAGCAAAATAGCAATGGCCATGGGACAAAACTTTATTTAATAGTCTTGGTCTGCCTCTCAGTCAAACAACACAAATATGATGGGGCATTGGCCAGTTTGGCTAATCCCTCCGCCACTCATATTTTACTCCTACCAGCTTGAGGAATGAGTTTTAGTTTTAATTTCATGGATAATTATTTCACGTATTGATGGTGAATTTTTTTTACAAACGTCTTAGTTTTAGGGTTTATAAATTCAATTTATAGTTTAGATATAGGAGTTTAGAATTTAAGAAATGTGGTTATAATTTAGGGTTTATAAGTTCAAATCTAAATCACTAACCATATTACTCTCAAACCAAAACCCTAAATTCTAACCACTATATTCTAAACCTATAAACTCTTAGCTGAATTCTTAACCCTAAAACTAAAATATTTGTAAAAAAAATTCTATTGTCAGTGTATTGAATATAAATCCTTAATTTATTTGGTATTATTGTTGTTACAATATGTTAGAGATTGTGGGTTCGAACATTCTTAAAGGGCAGTAGTCTTCAATTTATGGATTTGGATATTCTGAGTAGTCTAAGTGTTGTATAAAAAATTTAGGACCGAAAAAGTAAACATTCGTACTCTAGTGGTTAAAGGATTTGTAGGTCACAAGTTTAAAATTAGTTTACACAATTATAAACTAATTATCCTGATTATAAAATTATCAAATTTTACATATATGTATTAGGTTTAAGGATGAGGAATTAAAAAAAATAAAATATTAGTTCAATGTATAAAATAATTAAAAATAATTATTCAAATAATGAAATAGGATTTTAGATTTTCATTAATTAAAATTTTTTAATTTAAGAAATGAAAAATTAAATTAATTAGAACCTATATCCTCTAAATATTCTTTTATATATTTATATATATATATATATGAAAGAATAATGAAAAATATGACATCGTTTCAAAAAAATAATGATAATTTTCTTTTCTAAAAATCATCATGTATGTTGATTTTTAAATATTTTTTCTTTTTCATCATTATCGTTTCGTTTAATCAATAATATTCAACTTATTGACCGATTAATCCAGATTGAATTTCATAGAGGTCCATTATGAAAGCGACATCAATCAATTTTTTTCATTCACAATATCAGAATTTAATCTCCTAACTTTACTTAAGAATTTAGCGTCTCATCTGTTTAGACTAATTGATTGTTAGTACATAGTTACTTTCTTCGAAATACATTAGATTAATCTTTTTAATTATACATACAAATATCATTTGTACTACACGGGCATGAGAGTAATTTGTTATACATTTCACAATTATTAAAAGAGTTATATTTTAGGATCCACTAATAACAAAATATTATTCTTTTTTGTGTCTTTTTTTATACTTCAACACTAAAAATTTAAACCTACACTATAATCCTAAATCTTAAATCTTAATTACTAAACCCTAAAAACTAAACCATAAATCTTAACCATAAACACTAACTCTAAACCTGTTTTTTTTAATATTTGGGGCATATATAGGGGCACCAAAAAGGGATATGATTTCTATTCATTGGTCGAGTGGCTAAGATTACTCATATTGTCTCATTATGTATGGGTTCGAATTTCAGCATTTGCCTTGAGAATGTTATCTCTACTTAGTAAAAAAGTTATATTTTGATAAACAATGTGTAAAAAAAATATACAACCATTTATATTTAAAATATAAAATTTAAAATCTAAATCTCTAACCCTAAACTATAAACTCATGAGCCCTAAAGTTTAGACAACTTGTGTATCAAGTTTTTCTCTATTTAAAACATTGTGTAATTTATGAGAAATATTTATATACATGATGCATAAAAAATTACACATGCTTGCATATTTACTCTTTAAACTCTAAAATCTAAATTCACGATTCTAAAACCTAAACTCTAAATTCTAACCCACAAACTCTAAATCATACAAACTAAATTCTTAAATCATATACTAAATTTTAAAGCCCTAAACTAAAATTTTAAACCCTAAAACAAAAAATATTGTATAATATTAGACTATACAACATATATATATATATAGAATAATTTTCATATTCACTTGTTTGATACAACAGCCAAAAGCCAAAAACTGCCAATCAATTTTATCATCAAATCAAACAAAGGTCACATGGATTTAACTTATTTTCTACATTTTTCCGTCCCTCTTTAAATCATGACAAATTATTTGGGTCCCCTTCCCATGTTCAATGCTCAATCTAATCTTCAACTTTGAAGTACAGCAATTCATGTATTGTATTTGTGTATTTCATGAGATTATAATCGTGTATCACATATTTTTTTTAAATTAAGATTTGAATAATTTATATTATATAAATTTCTTTTTGTGTTGTATTTGCATAGTATAACTGTGTTGTGTCAAAATATTATATGTTTAATTATTTAATTAAAATAAATACTTTATTTATAAAATAAGAAGAAAAAAACTTTAAAAATATCATAAATTAATTTTTTTTTTAAAATACAAATGTGTATTCAGCGATAGTTATATAAATAGCTAAAGTAAAGAGGGTAGAAAAAAAGTGCATGTTTAGTTGAACGAACAACTCTATCCTCAGTTTCACGTGATTTGCCATTCACCATCACATGCCTTTCATTTTCTTTTACCACTTCCGTTGACATGGAAATAGACCTTTAAGGGTCCTGTCTATATTGTTTTTCAAATCGGCTTCTGGAATAAAAAAATATTTTTATATTAAAAGTATCGAAAATAAAAAGTTTTTTAAAATAAAATTTTAATTTTTGACCTTTGAATATAAAATTATCAAAATGTTATTTAAATATTATTTAGTTTACTTTTGTACTTTTTAACATTATGACATTTTAGGGTACTTTAACTATAATGCCAAACATAATAGATTAATAAATCACATTTTTCGACATTCGGTTGGCATGTCGTTCATTGTTTTTAACAAGGCTGTGTTGGAAGAAATGATCGCTTAAGTCGGGGATCAAAGGGGTGTGTTCAGAGGCGACTATCGGCTGTGGAAGCGGCGGCGATTTGGGGGTTTGGGTTTGGGAAATTGTAGGGATTTAGGGATTTTTTTGTAAAAATTGCAAAATTTCGGAATTTTTTGAAATTTGAAAAATTTTGGGGGTTCTTAAAAAATAAAAAAATAAATTAGTGTCACGTGTCAAGCTTTGATTGGTTATCAAAATTTTTTAACACCCCTTAACAGCCAGGCACCTAAAATTACAACGCTATAAACTTTAAACACCTATTTTTATCAAAAAATGTTTTAAGCACATAAAATAAAAAAATATACTTTGAACACTTATTTTTTATTTAAACCTAAAAAAATTAGTCTGTATTAACGACAGTGAATACATTAACTCAAATAGAAAAATCCATATATTTGAATTCAATAAATTTCGAAATTTTTTCGAATTCAAATTAATGTTATAGAAGGATGGCAATTTTTGAAAGGTGTGCTTATCAACTTAAAGACAATATCAACAAAGGGCGTCTAGATTAGATCGAGTGCATTGAATAAACATATCTTCAAATCACGTGATTGGCTGTTCAAATCTTCCTATCATCGTTTTCAACGATTTATTTTCCTCGCCACGAAACCAATCGCGGATCTATATGTTGCGTGGGGTGCTGAATTTTTTACCATTCACATATTTATCTTTAATTTTTTTTTTAATTTTTATAAATTAATCCTAAATTTTTATAATATTTATGATTTGTGCATACCCTGAAATTTTGAAATTTTATGTGTGTTCACCCTCAAATATATTTCTGGATTTGTCACTGCACGACGCTCACCACTTCTTGTTTATAACTTTATAGTCTTTTATCTTTAGAAAAAGAAAAAAACATTTGATAAGTTGTTGATGTAAATTTTAATTTGCATAAATGGTTTTATTGTAAGATTTAGGGGTTATAAGTTTTTATTTAGGATTTTGAATTTAGAGTTTACAATTAAAATTTAGGATTAAAGAATTTTTTTTTTGCATTTTAAAGCTTATATAAGCATGTTTGTGGGGGGAAATTGTCCTTTGGGAGCTGGTCCACGTTTGCATGAGGATCCTGGAGGTTGAGTGTTGGCTTCTAGTTTGGGTGATGCACTGATGCCTGTTTTGCTTATGTCACGTCCGTAGAACTTTGATAACTCAAACGTGCGGCCTTAGTCGACTTTCGAATGCTGGTGCAATTAAGTAAGCCTAAAAACGATCAAGCAAAGATTGCTTAGACCCTTACGGAAACGAAAAGAGCAACATGAAGAAATAGCTTGAAAAGAAACAAGAGTGTTTGAGTGAATGTCAATGTATTCCTCAAAGAAATAGTGAAAATGAGTGAGTAAATGAGGTGAGGGCAAGCCTCTATTTATAGTTGATGCCCCCCACATCCAACGGTGGAATTTAAATTACTTCAACGGCTCAGATTGATCTAAATCTCTAAGGATCCCTAAATTTAAGAAGAGCCATGAAATTATTAATTAATTAAAGGAAATTAATATTACATGGATGATATTCCTCTATGGAATTCTTCGAACTCGGATTGGGCCTCCTTATGCTGATTTGGACAGACCCAAGATAGTGAAAAGGGCCTCATGGGCTGCTTGGTGCTGGTGAGTCGCACCCTGGTGCTAAAAGGATGAACCCGGATGCTAGCTGGGCTCGGTCGTTGGCCCGCAGTCCGTGACATTCTCCCCCACTTGAGCTAGCGACGCCCTCGTTGCACGGTCGGAATGATATTTTTTCCACCTGGGTCTTGAACTGCCAAAGAGCCACGGTTGGCTCCCAACTACTCACACTGTCAGAAAATCCCTTCCACTGAATAAAGTACTCATGTATGAGATTTTCATGCCGACTAGCGCTCGGTGTGACTTGCCTCGATCTGGATCCTCTTCATCCTGATGAAACGGCTTAAGTAATCTGACATGAAACACTGGATGAGCTCGAATGGTTGATAGTAACTCTAATCGATAAGCCATTGTGCCTACCCGCTTCACAACTTTGAACGGACCCTTGTATCTTCGCACAAGCCCTTTGTGCACGGTTAGGTTGTATAAGATCTCGGTCAATTTGGCAAGGACAAGGTCACCAACTTGGAAATTCACGTCTCTGCGCTTCCGATCTGCCCATTTTTTAGTCTATTTCCCTGCCTTGTGTAGACAAGCTCGGGCTAAGTCATGATGCTCTTGCCACTCATTGGCAAACTTGTGTGCTGCTGGATTAGGCCTCTCATACTTGGTAGCAAGTGTAAGCGGTTGCTGACCGGTCATGATCTCGAACGGACTTTGGTTGGTCGCCTCACTCCGTTGTAAGTTGTAAGAAAATTGGGCCACATCTAACAGCTTTGGCCAGTCGTGCTGTGTGGCACTCACATAGTGCCTCAAATAGATCTCCAATAAGGCATTCACTCGTTCAGTCTGTCCATTTATCTGCGGATGCACGCTGGTTGAAAAGCTCAAGCCTGATCTCATGAGCTTGAACAACTAGGTCCAAAATTGGCCTGTGAATCGCGTGTCCCAGTCACTGATAATGGTCTTTAGCACTCCCAAATACTTTACCACGTGCTTAAGGAAAAGCCGGGCTACCTCATCGGCTGGGCACACCTTGGACACTGGAATGAACGTCCTATACTTTGAAAACATGTCGACAACAACCATGATACTAGACAGGCTATCAGTGTTGGGCAAACTGATAATAAAGTTTATAGAAACACTCTCTCATGGTCACTCGGGAATAGGCAATGGCTGCAAAAGTCTCGCAGGTCTCTTCTTCTCAATCTTGTCTTGTTGGCACACAAGACAAGTCCTCACATAGGCTTCAACGTCCTCGCCCATGCGTGGCCAATAGTAGTGCTCCACAATGAGTGCTAAGGTTTGGCTCATGCTTGGGTGTCCAGCCCACTTGGAGTTATGACACTCCTTCATTACTTTCTTGCGCAATTCCTCGTACTGAGGTATATAGAGGCAGTGTTCTCGAGCATACAACAAGTCTTCCTCAAGCCAAAACCTTATGGTTTTTTTCCTCTTTGGCATAATTGACCAGCATTCTGGCTGTTAGGTCATGTGACAGCCCCTCATTGATACGCTTTAGCAAATTCCCCATGGGTAGGCTAATAGTCCCAATGTTGTACCTTCGGTTTAAGGTATCAGCAACTGAATTCACCTTCCCTGGCTTATATTCCAAGAAAAAATCAAACTCTGCTAATAATTCTTGCCAACAGACCTGCTTAGGAGAGTTTATTCTGGGTCAGAAAGTAACTATTAGCAACATTATCTGTAAATACCACAAACCTCAACCCAAGAATGTGGTGTCGCAAAGTGCACAAATAATGCACTACTGCGGTCATCTCTTTCTCATGGACCGTGTACTATTTCTCGGTCTCATTGAGCTTCAGCTTTCAAAGGCAACCGGATGTCCATCTTGTATCAGGACCCCACCAATGGCAACGTTGGATGCATCAGTGTAGACTTCAAATAGCTTGGTGTAATCAGGCAACACCAATACCGGTTTACTCACCATGGCTTTCTTCAACTCCTCAAAGGCATTCTGACAATCGGTGCCCCAATCTCACACCTTATTCTTCTTCAATAACTCGGTCAAGGGTACGGCTATCTTTTAGTAGCTCTTCACGAACCTTCGGTAGTAATTTGCAAGTCCAATGAATGACGGCAGCTCGGTCACCTTGGTCGGTGGCTTTCACTTATCAATGGCTCAGAATTTGGCTCCATCCATTCGAATTTTGCCACCAACAACAATATAGCCAAGGAAATAAACCTCATTCTGGACAAACGAGCACTTATCTTCTTTCACATAGAGCTCGTTCTGTTGTAAGACTTCGAACACCTGTCTTAAGTGCTCAACATGCTCCACAAGAGTCTTACTATATATAACAATATCGTCAAGGTAAACCACAACGAACTAATTGAGAAAGGGTTATAGTACATTGTTCATAAGTGTGCAAAAAGTGGCTGGAGCATTCGTGAGGCCGAAGTACATCACTAGGAACTCATATGAACCGTAGCGCGTAACACAAGCTGTCTTCGGCTCATCACCTGTAGCAATTCTGACTTGGTAATACCCGAACCTCAAATCTAACTTGGTGAACCACATTGCACCACCAAGTTAATCGAACAAGTCTGCAATAATCGGGATCAGATACTTGTTCTTCACTATGAGCTTGTTCAAAGCTCGATAATCGATGCACGTTTAAAGCGACCCATCATGCTTCTTCTGAAATAGCACTAGAGCACCGTAAGGTGCTTTAGACGGTCGGGTATACCCTGCTTCTAGGAGTTCCTTCAACTATCTGCGCAACTTCTCTAACTCGAACAGAGTCATTCGGTAAGGGGCCTTGGCTGGTGGCTTCGCATTCGGTATTAGTTAAATTCTATGATCTACCTCTCTCTTCAGTGGCAGGTTCTTTGGCAACTCAACAGACATCACATTTCGAAATTCTGCCAATACTTGTCCTACCTCATCGGGGACCTTCTAGATCATGGTAGGTTCATCTTCCACCAATGTTGCTAGAAAGATGGGTTCCTCCTTGCGTACCTCCGTAGAAAACTGAATCGCTGAAAGTACCTTGGCCCCAACTCTGGCCTCTCGGCTTACCGGAATAATACATTGATGCTTCGGGTCAAAGATGCATAAATAGTCGGTAAAAGAGATAAGAAACGCATTAATCCAATCAAGAAAGCTAAGCCCAATAACAAACTCAAAATCATCAAGTGGGATTACCTTGATGACTTCCTTACCAGTCCAACCTCCAATGTCAAGCTTAACTCCTTTTTCTATACCGACAATCCAAGTTTCTTTAGAATCGATAGTTTTAATAAACCCACTCGCCTTTTCAATATAAAGGCTGAGTTTTTTCGCTGCTTGTTCAGACATGAACAACTCTGAGGCACCGGTGTCAACTAGTGCGTTCATCTTCTGGCCAGCTACCGTGATGTCTACAAACATCAGTCTCTTCTTCTTGTTGCATTTTTTTACATCCATAGAACAAAGGATGGATCCAAGCTTGAGTGTCTTCATCGGCATCTTTCTCTTGGATGGCAGCGACTTTCACATTATGCGGACAGTTCATCGCCATGTGTTTACCTCTACAAGTGTAACATTGTATAGTTTTATTTTTTTCCATTGCATGTGACCCTTCTAATGGGGTGGCCTCCCATGGCTGCCTGAAGGCTTTTCGGACCCATTTTTTGTTGATTTCTCTTTGTCTCCTCCCCAATTACCTTTAGACTTGGCTTTTGGTTTGGATGGCTCGGATTTCTTGTTCTCAAACTGAGCAAGGGACTCTGCTACGGTTAGAGCTTTGGAAATACTTGTAACCTCCCTCCGCTCTAACTCTATTCGGACCCACTTCTGAAGTCCATTCGTGAAATCAAAGTAGCCTTCATCTTTACTCAAACTCGGTAGTTGGAGATTAAGTTTAGTGAAATTCTTTACATACTCGAGGATAGTCTTATCATTTTTAAGTTGGCGCATCTTCGACAGTGCCTCTAGTTGGGTATTCTTTGGGTAAAAATGCTCCTTAAACAAAAATTGGAAGTCCTTCCATGTCTTGAAGAAAATTGTGTCGTCTTCTCCCTCGTCACATCTACGTCGCCACCACAAAAGAGCGACATCAGTAAGATAAACAAAAGCAGTGTTTACCTTGGTTGTATCGTCATCGATACCCATCACACAAAAGTATTGTTCAAGACCCCATATGAAATTGTCTACATCTTGGGCTGCCCTTGACCCACTGAACTTGCTAGGCCATGGGGGGTCAATCTTTGGCTTGGGTGCTGCAACCTCGGCAAGCATCACACTCTTCATTGCTGCTTGATAAATACGAAGCCCACTCTTGAGCTCCTTCATCTCCTCCTTCTTACAGGCTATCTTGGCTTCTAGGGAGTTATCTCGGTTCTCTAGCTTTTCATACAACTCACCAATAAGGTTCTTAACCTCCTCTTTAATTCTTCCTTCGATGACTTCAATCAGGTCGGGGCGTGACTTATCATCATCTCGAGCCTCTTTGACTTTCTTCATGGAATTTTCAAGTCTAACGACCCTCTGATCCAAGTCTGAAATAAGGTCTTGAAACTTTCTCGCTTCTTATCGCCGTTGCGTGTTGTGACTCCCTCGGCTGCTTGAACTTCGGTGGAGTTTTATGGTGCCATTTTTTCTGATCAACCTGGCTCTGATACCACTTGTCACGTCCGTAGAACTTCAATAACTCAAACGTGCGACCTTAGTCGATTTTCGAATGATGGTGCAACTAAGTAAGCCTAAAAATGATCAAGCAAAGACTGCTTAGACCCTTACGAAAATGAAAAGAGCAACGAAAAGAAATAGCTCGAAAAGAAGCAAGAGTGTTTGAGTGAATGTCAATGTATTCCTCAAAGAAAGAGTGAAAATGAGTGAGTAAATGAGGTGGGGGCAAGCCTCAATTTATAGTTGATGCCCCTTACATCCAACGGTGGAATTTAAATTACATCAACGGCTCAATTAATCTAAATCTTTAAGGATCCCTAAATTTAAAGAGAGCCATGAAATTATTAATTAATTAATTAATTAAAGGAAAATAATATTACATGGTTGATATTTCTCCATGGAATTCTTTAAACTCGGATTGGGCCTCCTTATGCTAATTTGGACAAGCCCAAGATGGTGAAAAGGGCTTCCTGGGCTGCTTGGCACTGCGGGTCGCACCCTGGTGCTGGTGGGTTGCACCCTGGTGCTGGCGGGATGAACCCCGGGTGCTGGCTAGTTTTTGTCTTTATCGATATTTTTATGGGTACTTTTTTCCCTTATTTAGGTTTAGGAGTTTTTAACGAGGCCTATATTTATAACACACATTCATTATTAATTTATTTATAAAAAAGTCCACTACCGATGCATCAAATATTTTATTTTACCTTTAATTATTCAAAAAGATATGGGATCCGATTAGAGAACGTAGAGTGTCAAAAGAATAAAGTTTGAAATTATAAATTCTACAACTTTAAAATATAGAATTTAGATTTTTTAAAAGTTACAAGTATATTTAATATATATGCAGAATTGTTTAAAAAATAAAAAATCTAAAAATTCTTTAAAACGTTAAAAGAAATTATCGTTTATTTTTTTCAGAGTCTTCAGATTTTTTTTTAAATTATAATATTTTTTTTATAATTTTATAATTTTTAATTTTTTTAAAGGTATTACGTTTTTAAAAATATGTATAATGAATTTAAAATTTTTTGCGATACTTTTAGGATTTTTTTTAATTTTATGATTTTTAATTGTTTTTACAAGTGTCACAACAATTTTCTTAATGGTATCGATAAAGATTTTTTTTTGACAAAGTATCAATAAAGAATTAGAGCGGTGAACAACATTAAAGTACATAAGTTTTTTTTTGAATGGTTTAAAAATAATTACAAGATAATGTTGTGAAAGTGCATGCGTTAAATAGACAATGGGAGTAGTAGAAAAATAAACTGATAATTTCACTGTACTTCAAGGGTTAAAATATATTAAAAAGTTATAAACCCATGATAAAATAATAAAAAATTTATTGATTCAAAACTTGACACTAATTTTTTTGAATAGTCTAAAAATAATTATAAAGTAATATCTGTTTATACATATTTTTAATTTTTTAACAATATATATATATATATCATATAAATAAAATAATTGAAACTCATATATCTTAAAATGAACATCATCTTATGTGTCACTATGTGTATCTAAACCTTTGCCTAGCTGTAGGCCTTAATTGCGTTAATATAAAAAATAGGAAATTATTTTAAATTGGTATGTATATAATTTTTACAATTAAATTTAATAATATTATTAAATAATATTTAAATATCCAAGTAAAACCAGAAAAATCCAAGACCTAAAAAATGATTATATTTTGATATAGAAGCTATATAAAAAAATATACAACCCTTCTTTAAAATCTAAAATTTAAATCTGTAACTTTAACCCCTTAAATCGTAAACTTTAAACTCTAAATCATAAATTTAAAACCCTACAATCTAAATTCTAAACTAAACTTATAAATTTGACAAACATGTATAAATTAAACTTGTAAATCGAAATATATATATATATATATAATCTTATTATACTATGTAAAACTTGAAAGTTTAACATTTTTTAGACTATTAGATGAAGGTAAATGGATGGTTGAGATTAACACTAGAAAATGTAAAGATTATCACAAGTAAAAAAGAGATAAGAAAATAATCTTAGTCATTTATTACCCTCATTCAACGGTTCTAAAAAAATATAAAATTAATTAAATTTTACACATAATAAATGAACCCTAACATATATATATATATATTAAGAACCAAAAAGTAAAACAAGCATCTCTATTGGATTTTGTTTTGATAACTTGACTAAAATATTGTTTACATAAGTAATCCATTAAATTAATAAAAAAAATTGATGAATACGTGTCAAGATTTTAGAAAAAGAGTTGAAGTAGGAGCAGTTGGGATATTCTTCAATGTGCCCTCTAATCAACCTCCACGTGCCTCCTAAATTATCTCTCTCTTAATTCCCGAGTTATTAAGTAGTTGAATTAAGTGCATATATGAAAGCACAATATAAATGTAATAGGTTTCTATAGGTGAGGATGAATAGAATGCTAGATGAACACTTTATTTTTTATTTGTATATATGGTATTATTCTTGTTTTTTAAAGTTAAATTTAATGAAAAGGTTAATGAATATATATCTACATTATTGTTAAAAAAATCGGATGTTAGTTTAATTAAAATTTTATTAAAATGTTTTTTAAAATAATATTTAATATTATTTAGGTGTTTTTTTTGTCTTTTTGTATATTTTTATCAATACACAAAAACATTAATTTAGGATTAAATATATGTTTAACACAATTTATAAATAAAACTTTTACTACTCTATCTATGGAGAAATTATATTATGGGTTATTTCCGCCACGTTATTAATATGACCAACCAATAAAAATCAACCATCTCATTATTTTTTCATGTCATATTTTTGCCAAGTAAATCTTCACTTGGTAAAACTGTTTTTAAAATTGATTTACAGTAAATATGAGTGAAGATTCACTTGGTAAAAAATATGACATAGAAAAAATAATGAGATGGTAATTTTTATTAATTGGTCTCATGGATGACATGACGTGAATGACTCATGATATAATTTCTCCTATTTATGATCATTAACTATAAGCTGTAGTCTGTTAATTGCTCAATTTATTCTTTAATTACGTGGTTAGGAGTTTGATTTCACACATAATAATAGAATATATTTTATAATCAGTCATTTTTTTAAGAACACTTGCTAACAAAGAGATTAATCACTATTATCTAGAGTAGATACTCTAATTTCAATAAAATAATAATATTTTTAAATAAATATAATATATTTTTATCATTAAAATTTAAATAAAAATATCTTTATTAAATATATTTTTAATTTATATTTAAATTTAAGAATTACGTTTGAATCATTTAATTAATTTACTCCATCTCATTAAAATTAATCTTTTAATTATATATTAATTAAATTAATTAATTTGTTCAAAAAATGAATTAGTTAATTCTTAAAATATTATAATTTTCTAAAAAGTATTTCTCCCGCACAGTATTTATTTATATTTTGAACATACCACGGTATTTACATTTGCAATTATCCTTTTCCTTTTAAAGAGAAATCTGTAATAATGGATAGAGAGGGGGAATTTAACGTAAAATAGATTTAGGTTACGGTGAAAAGACGCTAAATTTTAATATTTATTTTAAAATTTAAAATAATATATATTTTTATAATATTTTAGATTAATTTTTCATATTTTTTAATAAATATCAATATTTGTTTAAAAACTTAAAATAATATAAAAAATTAAATATCGATATTTATAAAATAAATATTAATATTTATTAAAAATATAAAAAAAATTAACTTAAAATATTATTAAAAAATTTAATATTTTAAATTATTAAATAAATTTTAAAATTTATCATCTCAACATTTAAAAACCTCCTGCAAACTTCATTTATTATTAAAATGATGACTATAATAACTGACAACCCTCGCCTCCCCTCCGCTGCCGCCAGTTCCCAAAGCCACCAAATTTCACCGCTTTTCTTTCTCAAATTCAAGTATTATTCTATCTGAAAAATACACCGCCAAAAGCATAACGCAACGCTAAAACAGCAATGTCTTTGAAGAACCGATCTCCGGCGACTCCTCAACCGCAACCGCGGGATCTCAATCAACGCGTTTGCACTTGCCTTAACAAACTCGCCGACCGCGACACTCTCGCCGTAGCTTCCGCGGAGCTCGAGACCATCGCTCGGAACCTAACCATTGATTCAATCGCTCCGTTCCTTAACTGCCTCCACAACACTGATTCTTCGTCCAAGTCTCCGGTTCGGAGACAATGCGTTAGCCTTTTGACGTTGTTGTCTCGTTCTTACGGTAACGCACTGTCTCCTCACCTCTCTAAGATGGTTTCCACGCTTTCCCGCCGCCTCCGAGACCCTGACTCCTCCGTCCGGTCCGCCTGTGTTGAGGCGAGCGCCGCCATGTCGTCTCACATCACCAAAGCTCCGTTTTCAGTTTTGTCGAAGCCGTTGATCGAAATGCTGGTTGTGGAGCAAGACGTGAACTCGCAGGTCGGAGCCGCCATGTGTTTGGTGGCGGCGATCGAGGCGGCGCCAGATCCTGAGTCGGAGCAGCTTAGGAAGGTGTTGCCGAAGTTGGGGAAATTGGTGAGGAACGAAAGTTTCAAGGCAAAAGCAGCGGTGTTTGGAGTTATAGGAAGCGTCGCTAGTGTTGGCGGTGCCCGAAGTAAAGGTGTTCTGGATTGGTTAGTGCCTTGTGGGCTTGATGCGTTGAGTAGCGAAGATTGGGCAACGAGAAAGGCGGCAGCGGAGGCGTTAGGGAAACTAGTGATGGCGGAGAAAGAACTGACAATGGACTTTAAATCGGCATGTGTGGCGGCTCTCGAAAATAGGAGGTTTGATAAGGTGTGTGTATCATTACTCAGTAAATATTCGGGTAATTACACACATTTTTTTTTATTTGTCATCAAAATTAAAAAAAAAATACAAACAAATCACTAAACTTAGATTTGTTTGGCGAAATTTGAAGAATTGGATTTGAATCTCAGGTATTTCTAACCCAAACTTTAACTTTTAACCAACTAGACAGTGATACATGTGAGTTGTGACCACTGTTTGATGACATATGCCATTAACAAAAATTAAGTATGTTTTAATAAAATGATAACGAAACTTAAGTTTGACGACCAAAGGAAAAGAAGTGACTACATGTGTAGTTTACCCAAAATGTTTATTAGTAATGTTTTTCGACAAGAAAAATAGATAAAAGAAAAGGAAAAAAATATAAAAGAAGAGTGCTTGACAATTTAGCATATCGTCAAATTTTGGTGGTACAGGTAAAGATTGTCCGAGAAACTATGAATCGTAGTTTGGATTTATGGAAGGAAGTTCCTGGAGTTTCTGAGGATGCCTCAATTCCTTCTCTGTCTGAATCATCTTCACAAGGTATATTAAATACTTAATTTTGTTTAATTTATAATTTCCTGATATTTGGAAGTTAATCATGTATTCATGTCCAACCCAGAAATTTTGCACTATATAAAAAATACTTTGATACTTCCCATATGTTGCTTGACTCTTTAATTTTTCTTGAATCCCTTATGTCACATGGATATGCAGATTTGACCCCAAGGATCCTCCATATACATATTCGTATATGGAACATATCCCGTGTGGAACACATTTTCATATTTGAAAGTAATACCGAGTCCGAGTATTGTAACTTCTTCAATGGGAATGCTCAATATGTTTACACTTTTTTAGTTAAAACTTGGAAGTTCCAGTTCTTACTATTATTGTGTTTCTGTAATTTTATGCTTGGTAACTACTGCTGCAACCTGCAACATTTTCTTTATCATTTACATGCTCCTGTGCTTTGCTCTTAGAAAAAGATTATGGTGGCTTTGCTTCAGTTTCAAAAACTGTAGATGGTGCTGGTTTTAGAACTCCCCAATCAAAGAGAGTAGTCCCCACTAGCAGGTCGCCTCCATCAGATGCTTCAACTGATCCCACTACCAAGAAAGAGACTCCCACAAGGAGTAATAATAGTAATAGTACTAGATCGACTTTCAGCGAGTCGAGGAAGTCTCTGTTTTTTAAGGCCTATGATAATATCAAAAACAGTGACCTTGGAGTCTTGGAGACGAGAGAAGTTGCAGAATGCGGAGATTCTAGGTTGGGAACAAAACGTGTGCTCTTTGCTAAGGCCCATGATGAAAAAGCTCAGAAATATGGAGGTTTGAAATCTGATTCTCGGGTGGTTCCTTTTCATGATGAGAACTTGGATGTTGATGACAAAAATGCAGCTGTAGAAGTTGATGAGAACCCCAAAGAGGTTGACGATCTGTATTTGATACGTGAACAGCTTGCTCAGATTGAAGACCAGCAATCTAATCTATTAAACCTCCTCCAGGTTGTTTGCCGAAGCTGAACATACTCTCTCTGTATTTACATAGTTTTTCTTCTCAGTTTTGCACTTACCATGGAATGCTTTAGGTGATTTCTTATCTGGAATTTACTTGTTTTTTACTGTTTTTTATTTTGGTTTGTACGGTGAATTTCTTGGCTTCTTGTTGTATTTTTGGTGTTGTCTAGTGCTTTATGGAATTCTTTTGAAGCCTACTAGTGCTTACTTCAATTATTTAGCCTTTCTTTGGAGGATATTCTTGGATTTTCTTCTTAGAGTATATTCCAAATAATTAATGTTTTCCCTTTATTTTTGTTATTTTTATATTTTAATTTTTTTTCAGAAGACTAATGGATGTGTTCTTAATTCTTATGACCAAGAAAAGTTGGCTTAGTAGACACTTTGTATATTCAATACACTCAACTTTCATAGAATTCGTTATTAGCTGTTTTTTTTTTGCTCTGTTGACCCTACAATCTTCTTTGTACTTCATAGATTCACCATTTTTCTTACTCTGGTAATGTCAAACAATTATAATTTGCTTACAGACATGTTTATAATTTTTCTTCTTTATTTGATTCTAGAAATTCATTGGGAGCTCCCAAAGCGGGATCAATTCTCTAGAGACCCGTGTGAATGGCCTAGAGATGGCTCTGGATGAAATATCTTATGATTTGGCTGTTTCAAATGGAAGGATTCCAAACATGGCTTCCGCAGATAACAAGTGTTGCAAGCTGCCCGGTACAGAATTTTTGAGTCCCAAGTTCTGGAGGAAAACTGAAGGTCGGTTTTCTACTTCAAGGTTATCTTCTTCCGGCCGCATGCTTTCCCCGAGTGCCGCACATAACATGCCTCATAAAGATTCTGGTGCTGAAACGATAAGCCAACAACAGTCAGCCAAAGACATCAGCATCAAGATTGCAGTGGATTTATAACAAATCGAGTGGTAGATGCTTGCAGTGACATAACCGAGAATTCAGGGTTCTTCTCGAATAGATTATCAAAGAATACCATCTAAAGTGATGAGAGGGTTCAGTTTGGCAATTCTAGTGGTCCTGATGAGACAACCTTGATTCGTTGTACTGCACCAACGAACCTTAGAAGCAGGTAATGTAATTCCATTGTAAATTGTCTTGTATGTAATCTATCATAAATCTATTCTCTATTCTGGTCAAGAACTGCTCCTTAAATTTGCTATATAGTTTATGACTATTTAGAATGCTTGTACTTGAGTCAGTTACTTTAAAGTGTCAACAAGTGTTGCTTGTTATCTGCTTTCGTTGTAGTTGTCGTTCCGCACCGCGGCAAACCCAAATAGGGGAAAAAAAGCTCCCAACATTTCAGTCTTTGTTTGGTTGCTGTTTTAGTATTTGCTTTTTGTGTTTGGAGAAATTGCCGGAAAGCAACAATAAAAGGTAAAAAGTAACATGGTTGTTGATCTGAAATGAAAGAAGTGCAGAAGTATATATGGAAGTTTTTTTTTTTTACTTAAAATTTACATATTCTGTGTATGATCCTTTGAAGAACATTTTGTTTTTCATCCAAATGTTGATTGAGTTTAGTTCGGTTGGTACGTCGCTCGTATAACATACAAGAGAGCATGAGATCGAGCACGTTTAGGTGCTCAATATACTTAGATTTATTGGTGGATATTGATAGTGCATTAAATCACGGAAAGTCATTCATTTCATCTTCCTGCAAAAGAGGATATACAAGGCATTTGATTCAGCAAAACAATTGTTTGTATTAAGATTGCATATGCACGTTTGGCTTCTTCTGATTGTGCTCAGCAGAGCCAGGAAATGAAGTTATATAATAGGGTTATTTCAATTTACATAATTCACACCTTTCGGACAAAATTGTTTGTACCCGAATCTATTATGTTGAATATCATCCTCTTTTATATTGAAATTATATGTTGGGTTTCATTAAAGGATATAATTTAAAACTTAAATATCTAGTCTTAAAAGCTCAATTCTTAAACCCTAAATATTGAATTCTAAACTTTACATCTTAAAATTCTAAACTTTACATCTTAAAATCTTAAATTATAAACTTTAAATTTAATAAGCTTGTGTATACTCTTTATATATCCAAAATTTTCACTATATAATATGATGAATATTTGATACACCGTTGGTGTAAAAAAAAAACAAGCATGCGGCATGTCTATTTCAAGCTAGAATTTAAAGGTTAAAGTCGTAATCATAAAATCTTAAAACACTAAATCTGAAACTTTAAATTCTAACCTTGAATCATAAACCTAAAACCCTAAACTTTTAACTTTGAATCCTAAAAACTAAATCTTATGAAGCAAAGTTAAGGGATAAAATATGGGGTTGGGCTTGTGGTCCATTCCATTGGAAGTTGCTTCTTTTAGGGCTACTTTCCAAAGCATTCTTATAGAAGCAAATAGTGGGAAAGCTTATACATCATTTCTTATTTTCCAGCTTGTCATTCTTTCTTATTATATGAAATATACTTAAATAATTAATCAATTGTTCAATAAAGATTCCTAAATTTGTATTTCTCGGGGAAAAAAAGAGAGAAAAAACAAAACCCACTACCCTCTCCTTCTCGACTTTACCTAGAAGGATTTAAATGTTCTTATCATATGGATGTTACTTTTGATAAAAAAATATTATTTTTTATATGTTTTTTCTATTAAACTAAAAGTATTACATCCTATGTTAAAATTCGAACACAAACACGATAAAATAATATGAGTACCTTAATTACAAAACAAATTAATGAATCACATATTATTACGTATAAATATATAAATAAACAATAGTTATTTAATTTGTTAATTTTCAGTAACATAATTTAATTTAAACAAGGAAATTATTAGGATGAGTATGTAGCATAATTTAGAGAATAATTGCCCTGGCTCTACTTAGCACTGTCTAGAAGATATGCAAAATAATTGCGACTATTATTGGTCCTAAAGTAGGGTTAGGTGTCACAAAACGTTTTCCCCCTCTTTATTTTTTGACAACTTCTCTTTTGGACGATTAAACCAGCCAAATAATTCAACAATGGTCTGATTTCTTTGTCACAAGTTTATGCTTTTTTTGGTACATAGTACATATTTATTTTAATGATGTGTTTTGGACTTGTAGTTTTCTTTTTTAATAATATAAATTTTGAGATTCGAATTTTATTTTTTTTAAAAGTGAAATGTGCCTTACTATTACATCTAACACTTGATTACAGGTTTATGCTTTATCATATTGAAAGTGTCTTTTTAATTATTAAAAAAATAGTGATTTTAAATAGAATATAGATTTATAAATTTAGTTTGGAGTGGTTCGTGCTTGTGGATCAAATGTGACTGCAATATATTTTTATTTTTTTTGAAAAAGTGTTCAAATTCGATTTTGATTCAATCTAGATTTGCCTAATATGTTTCACTATTAAAATTAATATTAAAAAATATATGAGTTTTATTTTGATACACGGTCTGTGTAAAATAATTTTACACAACCCTTATATGAAATCTAAAATCTAAAACCCTAACACCCTAAATTCTAAACCCTAAACTCTAACCCTAAACCTTAAAATTTAAACTCTAAACTAAACCCCTAATTCCTAAATTTAAAAAGCACGTGTAAACTTTAATTTACATAGACTGTGTATCAAACTTTTTCTCAAAATATAAACTGTACTTTTATAATTAAATTTCTATTATAAAATACGATTTCATGTTGAGTGTTTATCCAAATAAATAAAATCTATTGATGGCTGGATTTATGAACAAGTTTATTTAAATTATTTATTTATCAAATAAGGGAAATAAAGAAAAAAAAACAAAAAAGGAAAAGGAATGATTCTTATCCTTGGAATTAAGAATTCTGATCACATGTTGGATTTATTAACGAAAATTAAAGCATGAATTGGGCAAATTGGGTGTAAGAAGAACCAAACTAACCCTAGGCCAGCTATGACCACCCACTCAAACTGCATTTTGCCACGTTCATTATTCCCCCTTTTAAACGCCAACACTTTATCTTTATAGCTTTAGCCTACCTAACAACAAAATATTTATGCATGCATGCATGCAAGCATGTACGTTCTTTTCCCCTAGTGTATTATTGTTCAAATGAAGAATATGTACACCCATTTTATCTCAATTTTCTATAATATTTCTTTTTATAAAAGACGGACTTATTTGTTTAAATTAATAACATCATTTAATTTTATTGAATAAGAATATTTTAGTATTTTAAATAATACAACAGATCTGACTTAACCCGAAAATTTGTTAATCGCTTAACGCAGAGAGCTCTATCGTTATAAACAAGGAATAAAATAGTTGTGGAGAAGCCAATTCATAAGATTCTAACACTTTTTTTTTCAAACAATAAACAAATGTTAAAGGGGAGAAAACATGGTTGAATACAAACTTTGGTGCGAGTCTTTGTGTATCACATGAAGATAAAAGTCAAATTTTATACAAGGAAACTACATGTATCTCATTGTCATCAGTTCCCAAACTTTAGGAAAGATGATTAAGATTTGGAGGAGTTTAAAACGGGCGACGCATACCGCTGAACACCATTAACGCAATATATTGCTAAATACCATTAATTTTTAAATGACTTAGATAATTATTAAAAATCTCAAAGGCTCAACATATAATTAATTATATTTTAAAACAAAATTAAAAAATTATTCTATGAATTATTCCCGTCACCTCATTTATAATTTTATCTAATTAAATAAAATCGCATCATCTTTGGCGGTTAAAAAGGACAATTTGCACCCCTAGAAGTAAAAGCCAAAATCTCGTGTCTTTTATTTTGGAATGTAGGTTGGGGGTAGAACCCTTATTATTCAATTGGACCACTTTTCTACCTCTATCTTCTTGTTCATCACAATAACAAAATAAGGGTCGGAAAATAGATCCATTTTAGGTTTGTTTCTTTTATAATTTTCTGCATGAAAAATAGTTTACGAAAATAATCATTATATTGAACTACACTACTACCATACCATATGTGCAGGAAATCTTAAATCGACTGAAATAAGTTTCAAGTTTAATATTTATTTATGATATAAATAAAAAAAGTTATTTAATCTATAATATCTCAAGGCTCAAGAGAAATAAAAATATTAGGAAGGGAACACGCTTTATACATTAATTTAAGCATATATATAATTAATACTAAGGTAAAGTACACCAGTAGTCACCGAATTTTTAGGACGCGTTTATTTTGGTCACCAAACTTTTAAAATTTGTATTGGGGTCACTCATTTTTTAATCTGCTTTCATTTTAATCCCTTCCGTTAAAAAAACTGGCGTGGTACGTTATCCTCTTCTTCACCTCTTTTTTTCGTCTCCTTTGGTTTTTCCTCCATGTACATAAGAAATGCTATTCCGAACTAAAGGTTAAAGTTTTTCTTCCAAAATCAAATAGAGGATGGACAAATATATGTAGGGGAAGATAAAGCTCATGATGTCTTTATTTGATTTCGCCAACTTCTCTAATGATCCAATAATCGATCTCCAATCATCTTTCGATTCCTTAATCATACCTCATAGTGATTCTAATGATGGCAAAAATGAAAGAAGTAAGAGTCCACCAAAGCACCGCCATGACCGGACCTCGCCGTTGTCTTTGAGGATGGACTGGTCTTTACCTCCTCGCAAATGGGTATTTCCTCTTTTTCTGATTTCACTTTTCGTTTTAAGTGAATTTTAATGTTTTAAATGCATTTTTTTTTCATTTTGAATTTATTTGAGCTCAATAAAATATATTCTTACAATTGGAGGATGTTTTAGAAGGTAAAAGTTCAAATTTGAAGCAGTATAAGAGGCTACCCTTGACGGGCAAGCTGCCTGCTATTGGAATGTCTATTTTTTATGCTTTCATTCATGCATATGGAAGATTGATGCGCTAGAGTAAATTTTTCGATATGAGGTTCTTTTATTCCAGTTAATTGTTAAGTTCTAAAGAACGTGGCTGGGTATTTTCATGAAGGAAAAAACAATAGAGAGGAAAAAAAAGTTGAAGAAGACCTGTCATATCAACGTTTTTAATGAAAGTTAACGGGAGGGACCAAAATGATAACAGACTAAAAGTTGAGTAACCTTAATAAAAATTTAAAAAATTCAGTGACCAAAATAAACGCGTCTTAGAAGTTCAGTGACCATTAGTGTATTTTACCCTTAATACTATATTTATTATAAAATTTGAGAAAGTGAATGTTTAATTTCTTTTGATTTTTTAATATATCCACAGGAGCAAATTCAATAACTAATCATTCAAATTCACGTTCTATTAGCTTATATAGTTATATTATTAGTAAGCGCTAATCACAATTCACAAGTTATAACATGCACATGAATAAAATTGAACCAACCACTGATTAAGATAAAATAAAAAAACTTTATTATCTTTAATTACATCATAAATTTTCCTAAGAAAGATTGAGAATAATTTAAATAAAAATATATCATTATCAGAATTTAATTTAACGTTCCAAATCAAAAGGCTACCTATGCATAACATGAAAGTACTCATTGTGCATGAGTATTAAAAAATTATTTTATCGTATAATATACAATTTAACATTCAATATAATATTTTCGTAATTTAATATATATATATATATATATATATATATATATATTAATACCAATTTTTCTATATCAATCAAAATTTCTCGTATACAAGTCATTGATGTATTTACATCATATTTATTCATATTCACATGTCACAAAGTATTTTAAATATTATATATTTTTATAATTCTTGTTTTTATTAATTTTTACACATTTCTATAGTTCATATCGTGTTCAATGTTTCCATAACACTAGTCAAAATGATATTTAATGAAATAAACAATTGGTAAATTATTAATGAAAATACATTTTTTTAAAAATTACTACTACTAATTAACCAAATTAATTTATAAACAACAATTAAATAAAGAGTTTTATTTTAATACACAGTCCGTGTAAAATATTTTTACACAACCCTTCTATAAAATCCAAAATCTAAAACCCTAACCCTAACACCCTAGATTCTAAACCCTAATCCCTAAACTCTAAACACCTAAATCTTGAATTCTAAACCTTACAACCTAAACCCCTAAATTTTAAACCATAAATTAAACTCCTAACCCCTAAATTTGAAAAATACGTGTAAACTTTAATTTACACGAACTGTATATCAAACTTTTTCTCTTAAATAAATCTATAAAAAATTGAAAAGAAAAAGGGAGAGAAAGTCCAACACAGCACATCACCTTTGAAAATCAATGATTGACCATATCCACCTGTCCACTGTCTAAAGACCAAATAACTAACTAAATAAATAAAGTATAAACTGTGTACTGAACACCCAAGACTTTGCCGCGGGACCAAGGCAAACCAAGGCTTGTAGGAGAAAGCTCCTAGAACGACAATGTATTCGAAGGCGTCATAGCACACGACATCACTTGGCGGGAAGAGTCAGAGCGAGCAGTCCTTATGGGAGGACAGGAGCAAGCCGAGACGTCGAGAAGCCACCAAAACGATGTGAGTAACGGTGCAGAGGATCGAGGAATTCCAAGGTGGCAAGAGCTGAGGCGAGCAGTTCATATGGGGGAACCGCACCAAGCCGAGGCAACAAATAGCAGCATCCAAAGAGGCCCTACCCAGGATCGTTCTAGTGCAGCGACGAGGGCGTCGCCAAGTTCAGTGGGGGAAATTGTCACGGCCCAAATCTTTTGGTCTGAGACAGTTGCGCAAGAATCCGCCCAAGGGGTTCAAAGCGGATCATCAGACTTGCCAAGACCACTAGACTTGGCCCAACACTTGGAGAATGCCAGAGAGCCCGATCACACTAGCTTTTCAGAAATGGCAAGAGACAATGAGTCAAAGGAGGAATCTTGCCATATCGGGTGTGATCAACTATATGAGGAAAGAAACCTACTAATTGATGTAATTAGGTAGGATTTGATATTCTTTCCTAGATTAGAGATTCTTGTAAGGATTTGGGCTAATCTTGGCCATCCATGTAAATCGATCCGGACCATTGATTGAGTGGGAGCTCAACTATAAATAGAGAGCCTACCACTCTCATTTGTATCACCCATCATCCATCTCATTCCATTCATTCTCTCATTTGAGAAGAGTAATAAGACTCTGAAAATAGCAAACCAAAAAAGCAAAAGAAGAAAAAACCTTGCTTCTCTCTCCCTGCTGCACCTTCGCTCTGTTCTTCGACGGCTGTCATTGAGGCGTATCACCACCACTGCTTCAAGCCCTCCAGATCTGAACAACTCCACTCCCTCATTACCCAGATCTCAATCCTTTTACTATTCCTTTCTTGGATTCGGATTCTGAAAAGCTAATGGAGTCGGAGCAGCGTTTGAAGCGGAAGAGAACGTATAGGACCTACTCCTGGGCTCAGTTTTTATCTCTAAGGTCCTTCATATTGTGCCTTTCTTTCTTCGTTTTCCTCATGTTCTTGTCTTTCGAGAGATTCCCAATCCGAACGGTGTCGTTTCACCCCGTTCTCTCCTTCCCCAACCTTTCCATCCTGTCCAAAAATTCCTTTCAAGATTCATTTCATGGTAAACTGCGATTGCCTTTGAGAATCAAAGACCGAGTTTTGTTCCCCGATCACTTGCTCTTGCTTGTATCTGACAAGATCCATGAGGATGATAGGTTGGACTGTGTTTACCACAAGGTTTTGAATGACAAGGATGTTGTTCGTTAAAAGTTTTTGTCTGTTGATGAATACGATGGGTTTCGGTCAGTTGTTAGGTGCCCTATTCTGTCTCGGAATTACTCTGTTGCTGCGGGTTTGATATGGAGAGGAGATGGGTGGATGATTATGCTTGGTCTTTCAAGAGTAATCAGACGGTTCATTCATGGGATATATTGGTTTATGATGCAACATTTGATGGGGGAACCGTGGTTGTTTTTGCTAAAGGGTTGAATCTTCGACCTCATAAAGAATCCGATCCGACTAAGTTCATGTGCCAATTTGGTTTGAAGAATTGGGATGATGAAGAAGATGAAGGGTTTGCGGTAACGACTGAAGCAATAGTGGCTGCTCAAGAGGTTGTTAGGTGTTCATTTCCGAGGAGTTTAAGACATAATATGGATTCTGCTCAGGGAATTCGAGTTACCATCGTACATGACTCAATGCCATCGACAGTTAGAATTCGCAATTCCAGATCCTATGAGCACATGTGGAATCAAAGAAGGCATAAGGGGAATGTAGCTATGCCTTCTGTGGCTAAACTATACAATCCAATTTCCTACCAGACAAAAAGGAACGATGGGGAATACGAGCTCTGTGCCTGCACTATGCTCTGGAACCAGGCACCAGCACTGCGGGAGTGGATTATGTACCATGCCTGGCTAGGAGTTGAACGCTGGTTCATTTATGACAATAATAGTAATGATGGAATTCAAGAAGTTGTTGAAGAACTTGATTTTCAAGACTATAATGTTAGCAGACATACCTGGCCATGGATTAAAACTCAAGAGGCGGGGTTTTCACACTGCACTTTGAGAGCAAGAAATGAGTGCAAATAGGTAGGATTCTTTGATGTCGACGAGTTCTACTACTTCCCTCCTCTTCACATGAGAGGTTTACAGGGACAGAACTTACTAAGATCCCTAGTAGCAAATTATTCGTCATCAAGTATGGTTGCAGAGATACGAACAACTTGTCACAGCTTTGGACCATCTGGATTGAGCTCACCGCCATTGCAAGGAGTAACTGTAGGTTACACTTGTCGGCTCCAAAGCCCCGAGCGACACAAGTCCATCGTGCGCCCTGATTTGCTTAACGAAACTCTTCTGAATGTGGTGCACCACTTCGAGCTGAAAAAGGGATTCAGGTACTTGAATGTGCCGGAAACTTCTATCATAATAAACCACTACAAGTACCAGGTATGGAAGACCTTTAGAGCAAAGTTCTTTAGAAGGGTAGCAACTTATGTTGTTGACTGGCAAGAAAACCAAAACCAAGGGTCAAAAGACAGAGCCCCAGGCCTTGGAACCGAGGCCATTGAACCACCGAATTGGCGAAAACAGTTCTGTGAAGTATGGGACACCGGAGACTTTGTCCTTGCAAATTTAGCTGATCCTGCCACTGGAAGCTTGCCCTGGGAGAAGCCTCTTCTGTAACAATACCAAATATGGTTGCTTCCAAGCTTGGTGCCCATGGAAAACAGAATAATGACAACAACAAAATACATTCTTTCCAAATTTTTTGCCATTTTTATCTGATTTTTTTCTAGATATGAGATCAATTGATTATAGGTTCTTAACACAGCTGTAAATTTTGTGATATGAAATAACATTTTTCCCCATCTCGTTCGTCTCTATGATAGCTAATGAGTGTGGTATTGATGATTTTACTATAGTTACTTCTGCTAATGTGGATAATACTAAAACATCATGTTTTTCCTACATATAAGATTAACTAGACTAGGAAACTACTTCAAACAGTTCAATGAATTTAAGGGGAACAATTCAGATAAAAGAAAGTGGGAAAAGCTCACAATTCTATTATATTAATAAGAATGAGATGATGAACTGAATGCGTGATGTGAAAGGTTTCCAATTATCTTGAAGTTGAAGTACAGCATAACCACATTCTCTATATTTTATACAGACAGTGCATAGCTCGTTCATTAGGAACTTCCTGTAAGCTGGAGACTAATAAGCAAGTCTATTACTTGGTCTTGCATGAGAATGCTTATGTGTTTCACGTGAGTGTGTTTTTTTTTTTTTTCTATTTGAAGTTTTTTTAATATATTTGGAGAGAGATTCCTGTAAAATGAGAGTACTTCCAAAAATGAAGAATTAGATCAACATAGATAAGCAGAGGATATACTCTGTATTCATACACAAGCTATGTCTGGATATAAGTCGGGCACAGGTGTAAAATGAGAGTACTTCCAAAAATGAAGAGTTGGATCAACATAGATAAGCAGAGGATATACTATGTATTCAGACACAGCCTACGGGCACATTCTCTACAGCTAAAAACATGTCATTGCGGGTTTTACGGGAATACTGAGCATATGTTCTTGTTTAAAAAATAAATTTTCAACTGCATAGTTAAGAATGTTTCAATGTCAAACATCAGGCATTAGCAAAGCAATAACAATATTTTCAGTGAACAGAGCAAAATTGAATCATCAATTACATGGTAGCATGTACAGTCCTGCATCTGGATATCTTCAGTCCTTACTTTCAAGAAACATCGCCTGGGAAGCCTAAAAATCTGAAAACAAGAACAAAAAACCTTATAATCAGAGTCTGAGGGAGAATAAAATCCACAAAGTAGAGAAAACAAACAACCAAAATAGCATATTATAAAATCTCAGTAGATAGACCAAAAGAACTCTAAATTTTTGCCCAATCAATCCATGTGTCACCGAAATAAATCTTTGAAAAAGAATGGACAAAACAAAATACCCTATTTCTATATTAAAAAATATTTTGGAGATGAGAATGATTCATTTAATTATGTTTGAAACAATATGTACCCATAAAAAAATATAGAGTGACTTTAAAAAGTTTACCATCATTCGCGCTCACTTTTCTCTTTGGGTTTTAAAAAAAATGGCCCGATTAAAAAAAAATGTGGAGTCGCCACCGATCATTTAAAAATGGTAGACCGAACACCGATAAAACCAGAGATAAAAACATTTTGGGTCTGGGAGTTGATTACGGATGGGGAAGGATAAGCACCCACACCGCCCAAAAATTGGTACCTAGTCGAATATTTAAAGTCTTAGCGTTGGAAATTTCGAATTCAAATAAAATTTAAAATGTGTTTCTTAAATGCATGAAAATGTTCTAAATATTTAAAGAGACGTTCCATTATTTAGAATAACGGAGAAATTCACATCTCTTTACGCCCGGAAAATGATTTCTCGACTATTCTAAATAACAGAAAATCCCCTTAAATATTATATCCTAAAATGGTAAGGATATTCTTTTATTTAGGGGTATCAAGAAGGTCGCATCCCTCTACGCCCGGGACACTAATTCTCGAACCCCTAAATAAATGAATATTACCTTAATCCCTAATTTATCTAAATATTATGATGTCATTTATAATGTTTTATGTATATGTATTTATATACTTAATATATTACTTATGTTGAAATATGTTTAATATTCATGTTTATCAAAAAAACTATATGTATATATATATTTATTTGAAGTTAGTATCTTTTATACATATTAATTTTATTACAAAAAAAGTATTTCCCATTATTTTATCTTATTATATTATATATACTAAGAATATAAAATTTTAAAGTAAAATACACACATGTATTATTTATTAAAATATGCCTATATATGCTAAATTAGTAATTTATATATATTTACAAAGATAAATATTTAATATCGTATCATATACATAATACTATACAATGTTTTAAAAATATATATAAAGTATTATACGTAATACAAAAATATACAAAGACTATTATATGTAAAATATAAGCTTAGGCAAAATTTATATATGTACATATAATTTATATGTTATACTAATATAATATTTACAACAAAATAAAGAATTTTATAATAATAATAATAATAATAATAATAATAATAATAATGCATGGATCTATACTAAAATATGAAATTAAAGATTAGGACTAAAATGCACTAATGTTAAAGTTACATGGCATAAATAATACATGCTAAGGACTAAAATGAAACATATGTAAAACAAGCGGGCTGGAATGTAAATGATATAAAGTAAAGTGCTGGAAATTTAAGGCTGAAAATACAGTGGTCAAAATCGAAACAAAATAGAAATTAAAGGGTGCGAAAATTGAATAAACCATAACTAAAAAAGGCAAAATTAAAATGAACTTAAAATCAGAAGGACCACGGCTTAATTTTCCCATTTTCATTTTAAAACACGCGGATCCTCCCCGGGTCGGTCATCGGTGCGGGTACAAGGGGTGAAACGGCGCCGTTTTGGGTCGTGTATAGGCGCCTAAAACGATATTGTTTTATAACACGGTTTAAAGGGCATTTTTAACCCAAAAAAGAACAGTTCGAAACATTTAACCAAAAAATAAACAAATCTTTCCCCCCTCTTCTCTGAAATCTCAAAATTGAAAACCCTAAGGCTCAAAACCTCTTGTCGTGCCGCCGTCCTTGGAGTGTAATGACTCCTCCGGCGACTACAAGGCTTAGATAAGGTTGAGAACCGGTGAGATCTTGATTCGAATAAAAAAAGTATTATTTTTTACCTTTTTATTTTTTGTTTTCTGGTTCGAATCCCTTCTCCCTCTCCCTCTCTTTTTTTTATTTTTTCTTCTAATATTTCTCTCAATTTTTTGAAATCTGACCGTATCCCCTTTTACTTTGGTTGCCTGTTGATATATAGAGGGCAATGGAGGGTCGATGTGATCTTTCCCTGTTGAAATCTTGACCTTTCGGGATTTTTAGCTCAGTTAGGGTGCGGTCGAGTGGTAGAATAGAGATTAGGATGATGGTGGATTGTCAGATTGAGCTAGAATTAGGGATTATTATTTTGATTTTTAGGGCTTGGTTTAGTTTGGGATTAGTTGGGGATTTGGTTCGAAATGAAAGGGCCTGGTTTGGTCGGCGGCGGAGGCTTGACGGCGGTGGTCCGGTGAAGGTGGCGGCGCGGCTTGGGCGGCGACTGAAGGCAGAGTATTAGGGTTTTTTAGTCTGGGTCAGTTTGGGTAGTAATTTGGGTAAACGGGTTTATCCGGTTTGGGTTTGGGTTGTAATTTGGGCCAGTTCGATTAAGGCCTGGTTTAAGTTGGTTTGTTTTGGGCCAGACTATCTGGGTCTGTTACACTGCAAATCAAAAAGGAAAGCAAAGAGCTAACTGAACACCCCCCCCTTAGAAAAGAAAGCCAAGAGTAACTAGGCATGAGGTAAGATACTTATGCCATAAAAATTGCATTATCAGCCTGCTTGGTACAAACAAGAGATAGTATAATTGTCACCACTGAAAAATAAAGCACCTGGTCAGAAGTTGTAAAACCCCTAATTGTGTCCCCACCAAGAATATCAATGCCCCTATCTCCCAATGGTTGCAAGATCGCTGCCTAGTAAAGTGAAAATAATATAAGTCCTTTGATCTTTATACACACATAACATTGTGAAATGGCAGGGGAAAATCAATACTGTTCTCTTCCTTAAGTTGTGTAGTAACCTTGTTTTTTTCTAAGAGAAAAGTTGGAATCTAAATGTTCTTTGAAGAATAAATATTATTTCAAATCTTATGTTATTACTTTTACTGAAACTTAGGGTTATATTCAACATTACTTTTACATTTATAACACTGTTTTAGGTTTTGGATAATAAGATCTAGAACCTATGTTCTTACAGGTTTTGATTGGCAAAGATTCGTCTTTAGATAGAGTTTTTTTGTTTTCTGATAATATAAGACAAGGTATTATTATCACTGAAGGTTTCCTCTTAGTGAGTTATCCAAAATTTTCCTGATTGCAGTTGCAAGCAACGATCCATCTTCTATAAGACATGCTGATTTGAATCATTCAATATAAAGGTTTGTTTCTTTACCTTCTTTGAATGTTTTCTGAAAATGGAAGATGAAACATTAAATATCATTTGATTTTTATGCTTGATTCAATTTAAAAGTTATCAATTTTGTTAATAGTTTCAAATGTTCAGAAAAATGTGTTCTGAAAAATTTGTCAATTTAAGTTATTTCTATAATATATTTTAAGCTTAATTAAAAAAGTTCCAAAGAAGAGAAAATTTGTGCATTAACGGATTTAGCTCTCTTGTTGAAAAGAAGGTGCATTTGAGAAAGAGTAAAGATGGTTAGAGACCTGGGTATTTTGGCAGAAAAATAAAACTCCCAGGATAAAGAGATAAAAATGAATAGCTCTCTGCAAAATTGAATTGATTAATCAAATATTGCCAAATTTTTTAACAAATGATTTGAATAGTTATTAAAAAAATGATTAAAACCCAAATGAAAATAACTTACGCGCCACAGACTTAAAAACACCTTGACAAAGTGAACCCAACGTCAGTTTAGCAGCATCCACTGTGAAAGGTTCACCATCATCCAGTGATTTAGCTGCCACACCAATTTGAGCACTACACTGGCTGTCATAAACTATAACTAGAGACCTGCAGCATGTTATACTGGAAAAGACTCCCAAGCCCTATAAATGAGAAACAACAGCATTTTTTAATTTCAAAATAGAACACAAGAAATAAAAATGTTTGTTCTTTGAATAACCTTTATTTTGAAGAAAGTACAGCATCTTATGTTAGCCAATTTAAGATAGTCTCACACAATAGAAAAACAAATAAATAAACCACAATGCATTAAGTGTTTGTAAAACAAAGCCACCATTTCCAATAATTTATCACTCCCTCCATTTGAAATTGAATGTCCATCTTACTATTTTAGAATGTTTCAAAACAAAGTCAACTTTTTCCAAAATGGAAAATACATTCTAATGTTACCCTTCATGGAAGTACAAACGTTAATACAGAGCAGTCTAATTTTTACAACTGGCACAATAGTTGTATAGTAAAAACAAAACACTTCATCCCTATAAGTTTGTGCATTCGAAAATGGGATGCTCAATTTGAAATAGAGAAGTATTTTCTTTTTATCAGAAAAATTACCATTTGTCCATTTAGAGCTCTACTAAATACAGAAGATAAAGAAATGAAAAGAAAACGTGGTGTTTCAGTAGTGCTCCCAATGGTGTTTTATCACAACAAAACATGATTCAAAGAAGAACACGTGTTTATGGTTTTGATTTCAACCAGTTTGAAACCTAAAGTTCCATGCTATCCAGACAAAAAACTCAGTAGGCCTGAACAAGCAAATTCTATAAAATGCTTATTCAAGTTTTGGGACCATAAAGAATTTGGATACAAACTTGAATTAAGAAGCTTTTCATAAAAGTGGAGTATTTCATTTTATTTCTCCTGTTCAGAGACATAAAAGTGATTTACTGAAAATCCACAAAGTTAAGAAACAAAGTTAGAGAAAGACACACAAGCGATAAATGGATTTAAGCCAAAATGATCTCTGTCCAGGTATAAAGCCCAATATGAAACGTCTAAGCACTTGACATTGACATTATTCTGGGATTTCTGGGTTAAAATACAAATGTTATAAATCCATATACATTGGTGTAAACTCTCAGAATCTATGAACCCACAATTGGAAAGCAATACACTTATGACAACTCGAGTAGAAAAAGTAAAGAGAAGCGAGGAATACCAAAGCATCTCAGAAACAACTGATTCAGGAAGGTGAGAATAAATTACTTGACATTCCACTCCTTGTGGTTCTACCTGATATTAATAATCAAGAACACCTTATCTAAGGGGGGAGGGGAAACAAAAGAACCACCTACGGAACTAATCAACTTAATGAATGTGTCTGAATTTCTTTTGGGGATGATCTATCAATACTCTAGCATTCAATTTAACATGCAAATGAACATTTCCTGTGTGTGCTTGCCTGAGGAATAAATTGGAACAGGGAAAAGGTATAAACAGGTCTTTACCGGAATGATAGATTTTGGTCGGATTGATAACCATACTAATCCAGCTAATACATTAGTCACGGCCAGACCAAGTGTCAATAGATCCGATCTTGACTGTGAACTGATAGAGGGGGGGGGGAACACAATCACTTAATTATCTTGCATTGAAGACCACAATGACCTCAAACAGAAGAGATTGCAATATTAGCAGCAAAACCTTGAAATCAAGGAAGAATAATATCTTTAAAAAGTAAATTCTGGCTGTAAAAATATTCAACTAGACACAAATTTCTAAAAATCATCATATTCAGAATAAAGAAATAAAATTTAGCTTAAAATATTTCAAACTCTTTGTTTATCGTAAGCTATTTCAAGCTCCTTTAATACATGTTTATCTTTCCTTCTGCTTTTGGTAAAAAAAGTCTAAGATCAGTTGACCAATTAACTCATCTGAAAAGGGCAATTTTCAGTTTTCCATTAAACCAAGCAAAGGATTAATCAAAATTCTAGGTTTAGACTAAAATTAGTTCAACAATTAATTCATTTAAACCGGTAGGTAATGTAATCCTCTAACCTAATTTAACTGGAAATACACGAAATGATTCATGAAAAAATTCTTCCGAAGACAATCTTGAAACATCAATTTTTAGCTCAATTTAAATAGTAAATAACAAGGGTCCCATTGATGGGTGCTTATAGATACCAGTTAAATAATGGAATTTTAAGATTTTTTTTTGTATTCAATGCATTAATATTTTTATGAATTCAAGAAAAAAGGAATGCAATAATTTCTTTTATTTTCTATAATAAAACCGGCTAACATTTCCATCATCATCATGCTAATAATAATAACAACAGATTACCTGCTGGCATCGGCAACGGGAGCAATCCCCGAGACGGCACGGTTAACGAGAACGGCTAACAAAGAGGCTCCTCCAACGTAGATTGGCAAACTCCGAACGGCGTCATCGTTCTTAGAGACCCAGTCGGCGATCCAGTCCCGCCCAGGCTTTGGTCCTTTGTAGCCTCCCTTCTTTTGGTTAGAGAAAATGGAGATTAGTTAGTTGATAATTACATTTTGAAATGCAGTTCAAATAAATAGAGGGTAAGAATAAGATTACCCGCTGAACAGAAGAAGCCCAGATAAAGCGCGGGAAATTAGGGACACGAGGAGGAGGAGGAGGAGGAGGAGGAGGAGGAGGAGGAGGGCGACCGGGGGTGCATGGAATGCCGATGTGGAGGATCCTTCCCGCTTCCATTGAAATTAAATTTACAGAAAAAAAAAGAGAAGAAGATTAAAATAATTGTAGAGACAAATCTTATCATAAATCCCACACACGGAGGATCTCAAGCGTTCCACTTGTCATCCGTACGAGGAGGATAGTTTTCTTTCTTCTTCTTCTTCTATTTGCGTGGACTTTTCCCACGACGTCGTTTATATGGCTTTTTACTTTTTTGAATACAGTAATTTGAAGGGTAAAATATATTCATTTTTTTTTTAAATATGCTAGTGTGATTATAATGTAATATATGTTTAAATTTGTAGCCCTTTAATAATATACACTGTGCACACATGACATGATATTTAAATTCGGGTCACCTGGATAAAATACTCGAGTCACTCATTTATATGTTCGTTTATAAATGAAGAATTTTTTTCTTTAAGATATAAATTTGGTCTTAAATATTATACAATCTATCAATTTTATATTAATTCACACCCTTCATATTTAAAATTTTGACATTGCACCTCACATATTTTGCTAATGTCTATTTACTTGATAACTGATAAATATGATAGCTTGAAAGACACAATTATTAATAGGCATCTGACAGACTAATGTAACAAACTTATTATGACACTAATGTAGCCTGCTAGTAGACACAATCATTTCACTAATATGAAGATTTTTTTAATAGTCTTGGGCTTTGTTTGTCGTTGATGTGGAGAAACGGGAGTTGGTTGCAACGGGCGTTTGGACAAAAAGTTGGAAAATCCAACTGTGGAGAAATGGGTGTCTAGGAGTTAAATTCAGGTGGGCAAACGTTCGTTCAGGCCAAACCTAGAGTTGTTTGACACCAAAATCACGGCTACAACGGATTTGGGGTTGCAAAACGCAAAAAAAATAAATACTTAAGGTGATTATAAGGTAGTATCTGTTCAGACATATTCTTAACCCTTTGACAATTCACAAAAACCGTGTAGACAAAGTAACTTGAAAAGTTAAATTTATTAAATTATTTTAAATTGAATCAAGTCAATCTATTGTATAAATTTTTAGAATAAAATTATTATTAAAACAAACCATGAAAGATATTTGTGTCAATTGTAACGAGAAAGTAATATATTTGTAACTTAATTTTAATTAAATGGCTTGATTATCTTTTTAGAGAGAAAATGACATTTTATAACTAAAACATAATTAAATATTCTAAGGTGTATTTTATTCTAAATTGAATTAGATATAAACTTGTCCATCAATGCAGTAAGACTGTCGTCCATTTTTTTAAAATAAAAAATCAAATTTATGCTCGTATTTCGTTCGATATAATACATTATTTTACTTTATATGTATAATATATATATGTGAAGTATAACATTTTGTTTGGAACTGAATATTAAGGTGGATTACGTTGGCTTCGTTGTTTCTTTTTTATGTTTAATCATAAAAAGAAAGGAAAAGGGACCACTACCAACGTCTTATTGCATAAGTAAGAAACATGGGGTATGTAATTTAAGTGACAAATAAGTTTTTTTAAAGTAAAGTGTGAAAAGTTTGTTTTCACTGCCGGCAGCCCCTGTTTTTTTTTTTTTTTCGTGAAGTGTTTTCGGCGGGATGATACCGGTGTTTTCAAGTTTTGGCCGGCTACCTTCGCCTCTAGTCTCTCAAGTTTTCTATTTTTAGAGGACCTATGTTCATCCCCCCTTGATTGTTGATGGTGGTTTTCAGCGGCCGTTTGATGATGGTTTCCGGCGATTTACGGTGCTCTTCACGAAATTTTAGCGGTGGTTTGAGAAAAAGGTCAATGCTTTCGGGATAAAGAAGTTTCGAAGATTCGGGAATGATGACTGAACTTCTTCGTCAAAGTCACTTTCGGCCGGTTTCTCCCCCTCTTCAGGCGCCTCTTTTTCCTTTCTGTCTTCTTTTATCGCGGCTTATGGCTATCGCTCGGCCACCTTGCAAGCCTCTCTTCTCCCTTTGTTTTCTTGTTTTCAAGTTGTCCGTTTTGCCTCGGCACTGTGTTGTAGTGCCCTTGTTTGCTCGATGGCAGTGTTTACCATCTTCGTTTGCTTCTGTGTTATGGGCCGAGTGCTGCTCGATGTGTGATGGCTTCTCCCCTGACGATTCCCTTGTTTCCAGTCTGACTCAAATAGCACCTTTGATGAAAAAAAATTGTTTCTTTCGAAATAGGGAGCCTACCTCCGAATGGAGCTCTCGCAGAGGTGTTACCTATTTGAGTTGTCGATCGGTTATTTGCTCAGGAAATCTTGTTATGTTTCCTTTTCTGTTGTTTAAGTTTTGTGTTATGTTGCTTTGTTGTTATGTTTGTTCTTCCTTTCGGATGTTTCCTCCCCTCAGTGTAGATGATAGTTTTTATTCTGCCTTATGTGGCAGTTTGATGGACTTGTCTGTGATGTCCTTGTTCTTTTTCTTGTTTGAATGAATCTCTCTTTCCTAGTAAAAAAAAGTAATGTGTGAAAAGTTAATATGAAGGGAAAAAAAACTTTGATATACATACATGTGTAAACTAGGGGTTAGGGTTTTAGTTTAGGGTTTAGGGTTTAGGTTGTAGGGTTTATAATTTAAGGTTAGTGTTTAGAATTTAGTGTATAGGGTTTAAGGTTTAGGGTTTAGTTTTTTAGGATTAGGGTTATGAATTTAGGATTTTGGTTTTTATAGTGTAAATACACAGGCTTTTGTAAAATTAATTTTACACAGCCTGTGTATCAAAGTTTTACCCTAATAAAAATATGGGAAAATATCTCATGTACCGGGTGTGAAAATGAAAATTTTCACAAGCATCTTTAATTTTAGGGTTTTGAGATCTAGTTTAGGGTTTATGATTTAAATATTAAGTATATGGGTTTAGAGTTTAAAGTTTATAGTTAGAATTTATGATTTAGGGTTGGGGTTTAAAGTTTAGAGGTTAGGATTTTGGTTTAGGGTAACATGGTTAGGGATGTAGGGTTTAACTTATAAACCCTAAATTCTAACCACACCCCTACATTTCAAAATGCTTACACTTTAACCCCTAAACAGAGTCCCTAAACCCTAAAATTGAGGTACTTGTGAAAACTTTTTGTTTCCACCGCTTGTACATGGAATACTCACCCTATAAATATGTGCATATTTTAGATCTAAATCTTAAACTTTAAATTTTAAATTTTAAATTAAACTCATGAAACATAGAATAGATAGGTTTGCGTAAGCCTTAGTTTACATAATTTGTATATCAAAATATTTTCACATATATATTTTTTAATACACAAATTGTGGGTAAATTGCAGTAATATTATTGTTGAGTTTTTTATTTCAAGATTTAGGGTACTTTCATTTTTATTTAATGATCTACAATGATTCCTATCAAATAAATAGAGTAACAAATGATTTTTGCTGAAGTGACATGTAATGATTACTGCATGTGCTTTTATGACGACTTTCTCTTTGTTCAGTTGAAGTTGACATGTAGTTCCATACACTTTCCCCGATACGTAGTGTGTAAAAAATACTCGACCCCTTTAACCATTGATTCGATCTAAAAAGTTAGATATTTGATTTGTTTTTTATTTCTGGATCAAATATCTGATCTATTTTTTATTTTCGGATCTAATATCTGATTTAATTTTTATTTTCAAATTAAATATCCGATTTGGTTTTTATTTTCAGACCATATATTCGATCTGATTTTTATTTTTGGATCAGATATCTAGTCTAATTTTTTATTTTTCAGATCAGATACAAATAGCAACATTTTAAGTTTCGGATTATCTAAAATCTAAAATATCCAAAATTTCAAAGTTTATATAAATCTAGTTATATTTAACAATTTGATGCTTGTTATAATCGAAATTTTGAAAAACCGAAACTTCCATAGATGTGAATATTGTTATTTTTGGCAAGTTGTTTGTTATTCGAAAATATGAAATTTCCATAGATACGATTGTCAAATCTGAAAAATACTTAAGTCAAATTATATATTCGGATATTCAAATATTCGATCCAAATATCTGATATCCGAATAATTGGATATCTAATTTTTTTAGATCGATATTTTACCGATTCAAAATTTCAGATATTTGATTTTTCGAATCAGACCTGATCTAATATTAAAAAATACACACCCCTAGCGGTATTGTAGCAACCACCATAAATCATGAATTAAAAAGACATTCCAAAGCTGAAATAAAAATCTCAACAACAAAAACTCAACAAGTGGTCTAGTAAGAAAAACAGATGATGTTTATTCTAGAAGACTTAATTTTTTTTGAATAATCTAAAGGTGATTACAATGTAATATCTATTCATATATATTTTTAACTATTTAACAATGTGCATACTCTATATAGATAAAATAATTTAAACTCATACTTTTTAAAATAAATATCATCTGTTTTTTTAGTGAGACACTTATTAAGTTTTAGTAGACCCAAATTGAATCCTTTGATCGGTAAGTAAGGTGTGTATGGATATTTAAAGGATTTAGGAAAAAGTTTCAACAATATTATCTTTAAACTTTAGTTTAATAACAGTAAATAAATAACTTCCCCTAATATATATGCAAAATAACTACAAAATGAATCGAAGAGGGAAAAAAATAGAAAGCAATGGGATCTCGGAATTCATCAGCTATTCTGTTCTTCTTTTCCTTCCTTTCTTCCTTCACGTCTCACCCTCGGCTTCTTCAATTGATTATCAACAGTAATTGCATAATTCCTTCCCTTTTTTGATCTTATTATTATCTTTATACGATTATAGAATGTTTAATTTAATACGATCTAATTTAAGCTTTAAACCCTAATTTTGTATTACTTTATGCAGTGAACGAATCCGGCACAGAGTTTTGATGAGCTTCAAAGAAATTTCGAAAGAAAGCAACGATACTTTCGATTGCTCTCCCTCCGGTCCTTGCGTTCCTTGCCTTTACTCTGAGAAGGTCCTCTTTCTTTCTGGTTTTTTTAATCTCATTTTTATGTTTGTAATTTGTTGAATTCCATAGATTCGATATAAAAAGCTGTAGATTTTAGCTCCAGTATGAATAAAATATGATTTTTCTTTTGTTTTCTGGGACTTGACTTTCTTAATTTACTTAAAACGAATGCTAATTTTCCGAGAAAATTGCAAAGTTCTCCAATTTAAGACGGTGTAATCAGTTACAGAAGCAATACATGTTCCCGTTTTTAATCTAAATATTTTGGTCTTCCTTTACATTATGTGAAAAGATGGCTTAGATCAAGCATTTCAAAGGTCTTGTTGCAAAGTCGGTGCTAGACCCAGCTATTTGTGGATCCCTCGTGTTTGTGTATTTCTCCATGTCCTAATTGTGTTTAAGATATTTTATGTTTATATAAATTTTAATATGTTAATAAGTTGTATTGTATACGTTTTGAAACCTTCATGTATTCCTGTTGTGCTTGGATTTTTTTGATCATGATGGTGTTTTATGTCTTGTTTGTATTGCTAGGCCTACTTGCTACTAATTGGTGATGTTTTCAACTTTTTTCTTTTGTATCATTTCAAATCTGAAAATGGCTGTTATATTTCAATTTCATGTTTAGCTCTACGGTTCACGGCCATTTAGTTGCTATTATCCTTCAATCTTATTTCACTATGCATTCTTTGTTTTATTTGCTTGGAATATAGCTCTCTGTAATCTTTGTGGCTTATATCTTTCTTCCTTCATTCGAAAATTGTTTGATGATTTCATTAGAGTATTACTTTTCCTTCAGAGTGACAAAAAATATCGATGTAGTGAGACTGGATATCGTATTCCTTTCAAATGTGTTGAAATTGATGATGGTTCAAAGGCTGAAAATAAACAAAAAACCGAAAAGGATAGGTCTAATCTTGAAATCTCAGTCATCAATGAGAATTCAAGGAAACGTAGAAGCTTACTTGATGATTCATCCACATTGGAGAGTAGGGCACGAGCCTACATCACATATAGAAGCTGTATACCTGCAGTTAATGAAGAGAAGTTATCAGTACTGGGTTTTGAGGTATGTACATTTTGGCCATCATTATCTTTCATTCATTTTTTGTAATTGATTGATATGACAATCATCTTCTTCTTTATCCTCATAACATGAATCCAGTTGCATGCTTTATAGTGTTCATTCTTGAGTTTTGAGATATATTTAGCCATGCTGAAAATATATTTGAATTTATTGACTGACTGCTATGTTACTCTGGCTCTTCATTTTTTAAGTACTCATATATGGAACCCATGTCCGACACATGTCTAGACATGAGTATGTATTATGACCCTTTAATGATCCTCTAATCCTTGGAAAAACTTAGAAAGATGGAACATACGCATATAGGACATCTGCCCTGTTAATAATTGAGACACTGTTTTGTAGAGAATGAATTCTCAAATGTATTGACTTGAATAATGCATCGGTACAAAGCCTTTAAATAGGCTGAATACAAGAGAGTTATGTTACAATCAAATTACTTAATTTAAAATTTAAATCTAATTAGAAGATAAGATACAAGAGATAAGAATCCTAGATAATGCTAGGAGATAAGAGTTTTATGCCTTTGGACTTAATCCTAAAATGTTAGCAGATAATAACAAATAATATTTACAATATTTGAAGTTTATCTTTTATAACGACTGTATTTGTAGGTTAATATGTAAATAATAAGAGTTGTAAGTCAATTCGAACTAAGTAGTTTAGAAGAGTTGTAAGTCTATCCTAACTAAGTAGTTTAGTTAGAGTCTAACTCTATCCATATAAGGGATAAGAGTCTTAGCCGAGAGAATTCTACTCAATGTAAAACTCCTTGTAAAAGTCTATAAGTAGACTTTATTTTTCTGTAAATCATAATAACAAGAGTAGAAAAACTTCTCTAACCCTATTTTCTACATGGTATCAGAGCAGGAAGATCCTACCTATCCAACAATTTTTTTTTTCCTTCCGGTCTCTCTGTCGATCAAAACCCTTTCTTTTCAATGGCTCATTCGGACCCCCGCTTTCAAATCAGTTCTCAAAATCATCCTCGTCCCCTCCGAGTTTCCACTTTGATTCATCTCTTTCTCCAATTACATCCTACAAACTAAATGGAAACAACTATCTCCCTTGGTCTCGGTCCAAGAAGGTCAGTATATTACAGGAAGAAGGAAAGCTTCCTATCTCTCGATTCAATGCCTATTCCAGAAGAATCTGATCCAGCCTATTCTAACGGGTTGAGTGAAAACAACATGATTATGTCATGGCTAATTAATTCCATGGTTCCCGAAGTTGGGAAAATTTCATGCTCTACCAGATTTGCAGCAGAGATATGGAGTGCGGCCAGGGATACATACTCAAAGTGTGGATAATACACGTAATTGTTTGGGGTTGAAAACCAGTTAAGGATCTCGGACAAGGAGATTTGTGCAGAGTACGATATTTTGGAGTTCTCACTAAGTGTTGGCAACAAATCGATTTATATGAGGCCAATGAGTGGAAGTGTTCGATGATGTTAACTTCTATAGTAGAATCAAAAATCGAGGAGAATCTTTCAATTTCTTTCGGACTTAATGGTGAGTTTGATGGGGCAAGGAGCAGAATTTTGGCTACTAAACCTCTACCATTGGTTTGGGAGGCCTTTTTTCGAGATTAGAGAGAAGAAAGCGGACTCTCCTTGATGGTACCAGTGCTCAATGCATGATGCTTGGCACTAATTACAAACTCTAATCACGGGAATAAACAAAGGAGGGGGAGACCATGGTGTGAACACTGTAAAAAAATTTGGACATTTGATGGAGCGGTCTTTGGAAGCTACATGGAAAACCAGCAGACCGAAACCCTCTAAATCCAGATTTGAAGGAAGCAAATGTTGCATCTACGAGAACATAATTCCAGCAGCTTGAGACAAAGCAGATTGCAGAACTTCAACAAATACTCACCAACTATCGTCTAAAACTCATACTATCGCTTTAACAACATCTCAAGGTAGAATTTCTTGCTTAGCAACAATTAATACCTTACATTGGATAGTAGATTCGGGTGCCTCGACCATATATGACAGAAATATGAGTCTGTTCAGAAAGTATAGCCATCACAGATCTCCTTCCTCGATCAAGATAGCAGATGGTTCCCTCTCAACGATTAAAGGGGGTGGCTCTATTGAATTAAGCAAACATATAGTATTATCGATGTACTTTATGTTCCTAAATTAGCTTTGTAATTTATTATCGGTGAGCAAGTTGATTAAGGATATTCTTTGTAATGCTAATTTTGGGGTGATGGATGTATTTTTTGAGCACACAGGGCTCGAAGATGGTGATTGGCGGTGCTAGGCTATCTAATGGCTTATATATCCTTGATGGAATATCCTACGTAACTCCTTCATTCCCGATTGCCTTCAAACATCGGGTTTCATCCACAAGCTTAGGTTCAGATAATATTATGCTCTGGCATCTTAGATTAGGACATCCCAGTTTTTATTACCTTGCAAAGTTGTTTCCAAATCTCTTTATCAATAAAAATCCCTCTTCTTTTACTTGTGAAGTATGTCAGATGGCAAAACATACCAAAAAACCATATGTTTCTTCTCCTTTTAAACCTACTTCACCATTTGCTATTATACACAGTGATATTTGGGGCCCTTCTAAAGTTCGAAACATTTCTGGGTCTAGGTGGTTTGTGTCTTTCATTGATGATTTCTCTAGGACCACTTGGACATATTTAATGAGAGAAAAGTCTGAGGTTGAAGTAATTTTTAAAACTTTTTATCAAATGATAAAACACAGTTCGATAGAAATATCAAAGTGGTTAGGAGTGATAATGGGAGTGAATATCTTAGCAAGTCTATTAGGTGTTTCTTTCGAGAAAAGGGAATTGTTCATCTCACCTCATGTGTCAATACCCTCAACAAAATGGAGTGGTTTGAGAGGAAGAATAGACATCTAATGGAAGTAACTAGGTCCCTTTTGTTTTCAGCTAATGCACCTAAATATCTTTGGGGGAAGCTCTTTCATCGCAACCTACCTTATCAATAGGATGCCTAGCAAGACTCTAGGATTCAAAATACCCTTGAAGTTCTGTTTCAACATTTTCCACACTTTAAACCATTGTCCTCAGCTCTTCCTCTTGAGTCTTTGGATGCACATCTTTTATTCATGTGCACAACAACAATCGTAGTAAACTGGATCCTAAATCATTAAAGTGTGTATTTATAGGTTACTCCTCGAGTCGGGAAGGGTTACAAATGTTCTTGCCCCACTAATAGAAAAACCTATATCTCCTTTGATGTTACCTTTTTTGAAAATCAACCTTACTTTGCAGGCTCGACATTTGGGGAGAGACCTAAAGAATCTCAGTCCATACGGTCCTTTATTCCTATACCTATCCTTCCCGAGCACGCCTTGGATATCATTGAAACTGCTGTCCCTAATCCTGTAGACACAACTTCTCCACACGGTCCAATACACCTTCTCCACAGCCTAGACCCTCCGGTCCCTATACAACACCTCCTCCTACACTCAGAACTATATCACACTGTGACTCCACAACCACCAGAGAAACAACTCAATGTCTATACAAGGAGGAAAAGAAATCAAATCAAGATGTTGGTCACCTAGCACTTGCCAGGAACAGTTTTGAGTTACGATGCTATAGAGACAAGAGGTAATATTATTTCACAATATTCTATGTAAACTTAGATGACTTTCCTATTGCTATTAGAAAAGGGATAAGAAAATGTGTTGCTCATCCTATCAATAAATTTGTTGCCTATGGAAAGTTATTATCGGTTTCAAAGCCTTTGACCAAAAGCATTGATAGTGTGAAGATTCCCAAGACAAGAGAAGAGGCGTTGAAAGTCTGAATGGAGGAAGGTTGTTGAAGAAGAGGTCAAAGCACTCTGGAAGAATGATACTTGGTGTTTGGTGAGTTACGTAAAAAAAAAGGCTGTTGGGTGCAAATGGGTATTCACGGTCAAATATCACTCGGATGGGAGCATTGAGAGGTACAAAGCAAGGCTAGTGGCTAAAGGGTTTACTCAATCCTATGGAGTAGATTATCAAGAAACCTTTGCCCAAAGAGCTAAGTTGAATACCATCAGTGTTATTATCGATGAGTGTTAACAAAGACCGGAAGTTACACCAATTGGACATCAAAAATGCTTTCCTCAATGGAAACTTGGAGGAAGAAGTATACATGGAGGTTCCACAGTTTGGAGGAAAAGACCACGAAGAGGACAGTGTGCAAACTCAATAAATCCTTGTACGGATTAAAGCAATCCCCTAGAGCATGGTTTGACAGATTTGCTAAGGCTATGGTTCAAAATGGGTACAAAGAGTCAGGCGGACCATACATTGTTTGAAAGGTTGCTCCGGATGGTAAGAAGACCCTTCTAATTGTCTATGTTGATGATATGATCATCACAGGGGAGGGATGATCTTGAAGAAATAAAAGTGCTAAAAACTGTTTCTAGCTAAGGAGTTCGAGACTAAGGATTTGGGAAGCCTGAGGTACTTCTTAGGAATGGAAGTAGCAAGATCGAAAGAGGGGATTGTTATAAACCAAAGAAAGTACATCCTAGATCTAGTTATAGAAACTGGGATGCTTGGAAGTAGACCATTTGAAACTCCAATGGAACCAGTTTAAAGTTCAAGAAAGGTGAAATGGGAATCCGGTGAATAAAGAACCCTATCGAGAGACTAGTTGGGAAACTAATCTATCTCTCATTTACTGTGCCCGATATTGCATACTCGGTGGGCATAGTTAGTCAACATATGAGTGACCCTCGAGAAGAGCACATGGATGCAGTCAATAGAATTCGAGATACTTGAAATTTACACTGGTGCGGACTACTTTTCAAGAAACATCGGGATAGGACAATAAAGGTCTCACAATTCAAGTTGGGCGGGAGAATTGATGATAGAAGATCCATTAGTGGCTATTGCACATATTTATGGGGAAATTTGGTCACTGGAGAAGCAAGAAGCAAGTTGTGGTTTCTAGAAGTAGTGCGAAGCGAATTGAGCCTTGGCTATAGGGATATGTGAAGGAATGTGGATCAAGAAACTTTATGGAGTTAGAATTGGATGGAAAGGCAGAATTTGAAGTTTATAGTGATGACCCGATCAAAGAATGAGCATTGCTAGAAATCCAAAGACAACACAGCGGGACCAAACACATTGAGATTGATAGACACTTCATCTATGAGAAGGTCAACAATGGGTTGTAAAACTTCACTATATTCCTACTAAAGACCAGCTAGCCGATATTTTCACCAAAGCACTTCCAAGAGTGAGCTTTGAAGAAATGTCATCCAAACTGGGTGTACATAACATATACACACCAGTTTGAGGGGGAGTGTAGGTTAATATGTAAATAATAAGAGTTGTAAGTCAATTCGAACTAAGTAGTTTAGAAGAGTTGTAAGTCTATCCTAACTAAGTAGTTTAGTTAGAGTCTAACTCTATCCATATAAGGGATAAGAGTCTTAGCCGAGAGAATTCTACTCAATGTAAAACTCCTTGTAAAAGTCTATAAGTAGACTTTATTTTTCTGTAAATCATAATAACAAGAGTAGAAAAACTTCTCTAACCCTATTTTCTACAGTATTCTTCACTCCCCCTCAAGCTGGTGAATACAAATTGTAGAGACCAAGCTTGGATGTGAGCTCATCAAAGGTAGTTCTTGGAAGTGTCTAGGTGAGTGCATCGGCTAGTTGTTTGTGAGATGGAACAAAATTTAGCTTGACTGTCCCACTAGTGATATTCTCAGAAATAAAATGACGATCTAGCTCCACGTGTTTTGTTCTATCATGGTGTACAGGATTCTTAGCAATACTAATTGCTGAGTGATTATCACAATGAAGTTCAAAATCTTTACTGTGATTGAATTTTAGTTCGACAAGCAACCTTTGAATCCAAATTCCTTCACAAATTCCATTAGCTAAGGCTCAAAGTGCGCTTCAGATCGCTTCTTGATACTACGGATTGTTTCTTGCTTCTCCATGTCACTAAATTTCTCGGACTAGAGCACAATATCCACTTGTAGATCTTCTAGATGTAAGCTCTCGCCTTGACTTGCATCCGTAAAGACTTCCACTTTTTTCATTCTTATTTTTGGTGAAAATTAAGCCATGGCACAGTGTCATCTTCAAATATCTTAGAATCTCGAACACCGCTTCTAAATGCTCTTCTCTAGGATCATTCATAAACTAACTAACAATACCAATCAAAAAAGAAATATCAGTCGTGTAAGTGATAGATAAATAAGCTTACCAACTAGCCTCCGATATTGTTCCTTATTAGTAGGAACTCCATTGTTGTCGGTTCTAAACTTGATTATGCTCCATTGGTGTTTCGGGCAGCTTGCAACCTAGCATCCCTGTCTCTCGAAAGAAGATCTAGAACATACTTTCTTGATTTATCACAATCCCAACATTTGATCTCTCCACTTCCATTCCTAGAAAGTATCTTAAATCGACCTGGATCTTTTATTTCAAACTCAGAGCCAAGAACTCTTTTAATTTTGATTTTCGAACATCATCACCTGTGATGATTATATCATCAACATAGACTATTAAAATAGCATTTTTATTTTTGTAAGAGGTCTTGATGAACATGGTATGATTAACTTGGCATTGAAGGTAACTGACTTTTTTTAGAATGTACAGTAAATCTGCCAAACCATGCTCTAGGTGATTGTTTAAGACCATAGAGTGATTTTAACAATTTACATACCTTAGTTGGATCTGAGTTTTCATCTAGACCAGGTGGGCTTTGCATGTACACCTCTTCTTCTAGATCCCCATTTAGGAAGGCATTCTTTATATCTAGTTGATGAAGAGGCTAGTCCAAATTCGCAGCAAGGGACAATAAGATTCGTACTGTGTTGAGTTTTGCCATTGGAGCAAATGTCTCCTGATAATCAATCCCATAGGACTAAGTGAATCCCTTTGCAACCAGTCTTGCTTTGAACCTCTCAATGCTCCCATCCGAATTGTATTTAACTGTAAATACCCATTTACAACCTATAACCTTTTTTCTTGGAGGTAAAGAAGTCATCACCCAGGTTTTATTTTCTTGCAGTGCTTGAATCTCATCTTCTACAGCTTTTTTCCATCTCGGATCCTTCAACGCTTCATGTACTGTTTGAGAGATCTGGATATTATCAATCTTGGTTGTGAAAGCCTTAAATGAGGGCATTAGCTTTCCGTAAGCCATATATCTCTGTATCGGATGACTTGTACATTTCTTGATACCTTTTCTTTTAGCAATTGGTAAGTCAGATGTATCAATATGTTCAATATCATCATTATTCAAAATTTCCATACCTTCCTCCTCCTCCAAGGACAATGGGATCGGTTCCAGTTCTTGAGCAGTTTCAAGCTGTGTAGTGTCCTGAATAGGCCTCCTTTTCTTCCTTGTATAGACACTGAGTTCTCTGGTTTCAAGTTGGTTCTCAGAAGGAAGATTTAATGGAGTTTTTGGTACGGATTCAACTCTAGGAGATAAAGTTTCAAGAACAGAATCTAGAATCATAGTAGATTCAGGGGTAGGATCCTGTGCTGGAATAGGGGTGGGTATAGTAGTAGGTTCATTTAGAGGTAACAAAACAGTAGGTTCATTTAGAGGTAACTGAATCTATTGAGGCTGAAATTCATCCCAACTCTCCCCCTGAATTTGAGAATCTGAGAAAAAAGGTTGAGATTCATGAAATGAAACATCCATAGAAACATAAAATTTTCTAGTGATAGGGGAATAACATTTAAAACCCTTCTTTTGAGCAGAATATCCCAGGAAAATACATTTGATGGCCCTAGGATCTAACTTACCCCGAAATTGTTTAGAGATGTGAACAAAAGCACAGGAACCAAAAACTCTAATGGGCAGTGTACATGACATTGTTTTGAAGGAAGAAAAAGTTTGAAGAAATACCTCCCTTGGTGTTTTGAACCCCAGAACTCTACTAGGCAAGCAATGCCTCTCCCCAAAAATGCTTAGGGACATTAGAAGAAAATAAGAGGGCCCTAGTAACCTCTAATAGATGTCGATTTTTTCTCTCGGCTACTCCATTTTGCTGAGGGGTATCTACACAAGAGCTAATATGAACTATACCTCTCTCTTTAAAAAAAGTACCCAAAGTTTTAGTAAATAATTCACTCTCATTATCACTCTTGAATATCTTAATTTTACTGCAAAACTGAGTTTCAACCATAGAATAGATTTTTTTAAAGATCTCCTCAGTCTCAGATTTTGTTTTCATAAGATAAGTCCAGGTTGTCCTAGTGTGATCATCAATGAAAGAAACAAACCACTGAGCCCCTGAGATATTCTTAACATTAGAAGGACCCCAAATGTCATTGTGAATGAGAGAGAAAGGTTGTGAAGCTTTATAAGAAGATGGATGGTAAGAATTTCTTTTATGCTTGGCAATTTGACAGACATCACAAGTAGATGAAGCTGGTTTTTTAGTAAGAAATAATTTAGGAAACAATTTCTGAAGATAAAAGAAACTAGGATGACCTAGTTGAAAATGCCATAGCAAAATTTCATTTGAACTTAAACTAGAAAGTTGAGAGGGTAAACAAACGGATTTAAAGGTGCAACTTGAGTGAACTTGTCCATTGGGAAGAGGTTGACCTTCAAGAAGATAAAGGCCACTACATAGCTTAGCATTGCCAATCTCTTTTCTCAAGCCATTTCTGAAAAAACACAACCAATGAGAATCAAACTGAGTGAAACACTGGAAAACATCACAGAATCTATTGACCGAGAGTAAATTGCATTTTAGGTTGGGAACATATAAAACAGAGGAAAGAACAATGTCTTTGTTAACGAGATTGTCCCAATCCCTTCTACTGTGATCATCGAACCATCGGTTTGTCTTCACACTCTTTTGACAAGGTTGCTTTGTAAGAGTAAGAAAGAGACTTTTATTTCCTGTCATATGGTCAGTAGCCTCAGAATCAACTATCCAAGGGATGAGATTTTTGTTACCAGCAGTATTTGCAAAGGAAATGCTACCTTCGTTTGCTGCCATGGTCACACTTTGATTAATTTTTACTGATGGCTGCCCAGCCATTTGTTTTAATTCCCCAAGCTGCTCGTTGTTGATCTTTTGGCTGCTGCTGCATAAACTATACGCCAAATCTGCTTGTGGGAGGGTTTGATCAGACCCTAAACTAATTTCAGATGTTGGAGAGGTATGCATTCTCTAGGTTTTGTGGATCAAAAAAAAACCTAAGCAACTGATACCATGTTAATAATTGAGAGACTGTTTTGTAGAGAGAATGAATTCTCAAATGTATTGACTTGAATAATGCATCGGTACAAAGCCTTTAAATAGGCTGAATACAAGAGAGTTATGTTATAATTAAATTACTTAATTTAAAATTTAAATCTAACTAGAAGATAAGATACAAGAGATAAGAATCCTAGATAATGCTAGGAGATAAGAGTTTTATCCCTTTGGACTTAATCCTAAAATGTTAGCAGATAATAACAAATAATATTTACAATATTTGAAGTTTATCTTTTATAACGGCTGTATTCTTGGTGTTTGTCTTTTCCTTTTTGCTTTAGATTGATTGGCTGCACAAGACATTTGAAACTCATACTAAAACTATTTCTTGTGAAATAGTAACTCTTACCAGGATTGATCACATTTCTGCATTCTTTTCAATTTCAGCCAGCCCTTTATTAATCTACAACTTGTGGAGGCCATGCATCGTTAAGTAGAATCCTAGTTATATTTGTCGTGACCGATGTCTAGTTTAGAAGTTATAAAACAGCTGAGATAGGACATTTCTCTTGGTGACTATTTGTGCAAACATATGGGTGCATAGCATCATATTCTCAACCAAGAGTCCACGAGAATAAAAAATCATGGATTGATTGGTTATTACTTGGAAAACACACATAAACCAAAGTTAAATCCCAATTATATTTGTTGTGGCCAATACCTAATTTAGAAGTTATAGAACAGCAGAGCCCGGTTATATTCGTTGTGGCCAACACCTAAACCAAGAGTGTATGAGACTACAAAAACACTGATTGATCAACTCTTGAAAGGAAAAATTGGACAACAATTAGAGACGAAGTGGCTTGACTTGGATGATAATATGTTGCAGCTGATGCATTTTCTTTGTGCTGATTTGATGCATAATACTCTGAACAAATTTGTGCAGGGGATTATTTTTGGCTTACTGCTGATTAGTGGATCAGTCGTATTCTTAAGAAGAAAGCGGGCCATTACCATGCCCGGAGTTTCTACGGGGAGGATCCAACCTAACTCTAGGTTTTGATTTAGAAGCCCTTTATATGAAACCAACTTTGTTGATTATTGAGGCTTTGAAGTAATTTAGTATAAAACTACATCTACAGGTAATGCTTTAGTTGCACTTTTCTTTATTTTTTATTTTTAAAAAGAAATTCTCGATGTCGCAGTTAAAATTGTTGAAAGTGATTTTTCGTTTGAATGTAATGGTGTCATTAATTTTCCTGCACTCTTTAATTGAAAGCTTACACGTTTTGGTAGTCTCTAGTTGGTAAGCCATGTTACCTGGACTCTTCATTCTCGCCTGCTTCCTAAAATTCTGCATTCAACACTTATATCTTGAGCCTCGACACATACTTGAACATAGATAGATAGGGAAGTTGGTGTTGGGTTCAACTTGCCGGGGTGCAGGCAGGATCGAACTGAAGAAAATGCTGGTCCATATTCTCTCCAATCTCTAAAATGGGAATTTTAGAGAAGTGAGCAACTTCCGAAATGGGAATTTTATGTGCAAAAGAATCGGGGTTTTCTTCTTTTTATTTAACAATTCGAAAGGCAAGCTGGTTTAAAACACGTCTTGAAATTTTTTGTTAAAAAAAGCCTTAAACGTCAGTAAAGTGTCAAAAACTGTTTTTTTAATTTGGTGTCTAACGTTTGTTTCGGGTTAAATTGGTGTTTAACGTTTACTTCCGTAACTCAAATTAGATTTTTTTCGTCTACGACTGTTAAAAAAAATATTGTTATCCAATTATGACGTATGTTTTTATTGGATAACGAAATTTTTTTAATGTCAGTCATGAAAAAACTTGATTTGAATTGCGAAATAAAATGTTAGCCACTAATTTAGCTTGAAATAAACGTTAGACATCAAACTGAAAAATAATATATTATGGACATCTTTTTGACCTAAAAAGAACACGTAACAGTTACGTGTGTTTAACGTTGCACTGCTTCTCAAGTTGCTCAACTCAATAACCAGTTGATTTTAAAAAAAAATATATGAATTAAGACTTGTTAGAAAGGATCAAAAATTTAATTCTGTAACCATTTTGTTATTTTGTATTTTGACCATTAGTTAACCTATTTTCATTCGTACTTCTAGCATTTTCATCCTGCAAGACCTGAATATGCTACAAAATCATTCAAAAAGGAAAGGTGTTACACTTGTGTTATCCTATCCTCTAAGAACTGGTATTTTATCTCTATAACGGACTTTGAGGGCCAATCAGAACTAAACAATAAATTTACTGTAAGCTAAGTAATCATAAAACCATCACAATTTGGATATAATAATGCACCACTTTATCAACATATATAAAGGTAGCCAACTAAAGCCTACGTACAAAAACATAAAATTATCTAGCAATCCATGAATTATTCTACACAAAAATACATGAAATATTCCGAAAAACAACAAATTCACCCAACTCTCTTAACATTATTTTCGAAAAAGCCACTTAATCTTAAATCAACCACATCAAATTTCAAATAATACACCAAAAGCAAAGATGAGAGAATTAAATAAAGAAGCAAAATAGCTGACTCATCTACATAATCTCCCATGAAGAGATAATTAGTATCAGGCGCATTGCCTCCTATTCGAAACAGCTCGATTATATCATAAAATTGTACGTGAATATCTCCACAAACTGGTACCAGACACTTCACCGGCTGCACGTTCCATTCCCAAGCCTGGTTGCACAACGCCCTCAAATCCTCCTCCGACACCGATTTACACTCCAAGTGATCGATATGACATTCTAGGTCTCTCTGTGATGGCATCCTCTCTTCTCCGCCACCGTTCAATTACCTTATTTCCCTCCCCCTTACCCTTCATTGACAGTACAGTAGTGAAGATGAGCAAGTAAGTAAGACCGGTCGGGTCGGTTAACTTCGTTCCGTCAATAGTTGGGGATTATGAAGCATAGTGCAGTGCTTCAAAGATCAAATATTTGGTTTTGGATTCAAGCTCACTCAGTTATGGATTTAGTAACAAACAAGACATTAGATAATTGAGTGATTGAATTGTTTATGATAATTAACAAATTTACCTTAGAATAAAACATTAAACACCTATTTTAACTAAAAATACTTTAAACACACATTGCAAAAAGCAATGTAGTATGATTTTGAATCATGGGAGAGAATCGATGGTCAACTTTTAAGCAATGTCATGGTATTCCCCTCCTAAACCTGGAAAACTAAATTAGCATTTTTTTTTATGTTTTTTCATGTAGTTGTACTTCCACATTCCATATTGCGAACCCTGATATTCGATTTAGCTTTAAATTAAACAAACAATATGAAAAAAAATTATGCAAATTGACTAATTTTTTTTTTTTTTTATAGATTATCTACAAAGTTTAGACTATCAAAAAAGACCAATCAAATGTTTCTGTATCTAGTTTGGTGTTGCCTTAGATTTCATGCTAGCTCTCCGAGCAACATCCCATGCCTTTGGCGGAACATGTTTACCGAACTGTGAAGCAAAAAATGACTCATAACCTGGAGAATCAAAGGCAAACCCACTGTGTTTCGATACTTCCCTCGGCAATCGAGATATTTCATTGCTTCTTGCCTCGTCCGGTGTAAGCTGTTGTTTCGATTCCAATAGACCTATACTGTGGATTCCGTCCTTGTGCATCTCTTGAATGATCTGATAATCATAGGGGAAGAACCATCTTTGCACACTGGGGAAAAACAACAAAGGAAAATGTTTAACAAAGAAAAGGGCCACGTTGTTCCGACTCTTCATTTTCTATTAAGTGCTCATATCTGACATACGGCTGCCGGACTCTCCAAATACATTAAAAAATACATAGAAATATATAATGGAAGCGTACTTCCAGTTTTCTCATGCTTACCAAAGGTAAAGGAAATCTACCAGAAGTGCAGCAACCGGAACAAGTAGAAGAGTGACGTAGAAATAGGGTGTACCCATTAAGATATAGATGACCCAATACATGTTCTCCTGCAGTAGCCAACAGAGTCAAGAAGCTGTGCATTTCTCGAACAGAAACGGACAAAAAAAGATGAAACATGATTTGCGACTTACGTTGCGATCCAATGGAGTCGTAATTCCAGAATATAAGAAAAGAAACACGAACCACACCAGAATGCTTCCTCCAACACTAATGCAATGCCATCTTGTGATCGAATTACACATCATGAGAAGACGTAAATTAACAGTTACTACTATACATGTGAAGGCCATTGTGCTGACATCCCAAAGACCAAACGTTTTACCATATGGATCTCGACTTGTAGAACTGGAAGCAGATATGAAGTAAAAGAAGACTAGAGATTGATATAAGGAAAAGAAGGCCCATACTGCAACAACTCTCCACTTGAAAAACTTATTTCTTATGCCCTCCTTGTATAATTCAGGGTACTTCTTTGAAAGGGGTGGACTGATATCCTGGATAACAAGCAAGGTATTTGCATAAATCGAGCATAAAACAGACAGAACAGGATTCCATCCGGAAAAAAATGGAAAGTATGGAGTACCTTATCGAAAAGACCAACGATAATCACCGGTAGTGCAGTGAATATGACATTATACAATGACTGGAACCAATCATCATAGAATCTTTGACCAGAAAATCCGGTATTGAAGGTGAACCAAAATTGAGTCAAAGTGAATGCAAGATTCTTGTAAAAGAAATACATCACAACCTGCAAAACAAAAGTCAAGAATATAATCAACCATAAATTTTAAAAATGTTTTGGACCGAAAAAGTCGAACATTGCACAAGCAAAAGATACCATGAAGACTCACGCAAAATACTAATCAAAAATGTTAAAATATCTTTGAAGATAAAAGTCGAACCTTGCATAATCTAATATAAGACCAACGCCCATGCACGAGGAGCAAATCTTCAAGAAAGCGAAACTGGGCAATTGCAAAATCACTAGCCATAACTGCTTGCATTCCCTCAAGCCCACTGATTCCGATACCAATATGAGCAGCTTGAATCATGTTAACATCATTTGCACCATCGCCAATACTAAGTGTAATTTTACGTGCGCCTTTCTTCACCAAACTCGTTACCTGCAAACGGCAGAAGTAATTTCATATGTTACTTCTAAACTGCAAAAATATTTAGCCACATGTACCGTCTCCTTCCAAGGGTTTAAAATATAGTTTTTTTATGTTGGAAAAACTGACTATATATTCTTAAGAACTTCAGCACGCAAAGAAAGCTTGTTAAAATACTGGGCGTGTAATGACACAAACCTCCAAAGCTGTCAACATTAAAACCTCAACCAAAATAATACACCCTACCAATTCCTGTAATTATATCCAAAACTTAAGATAAATACCAAGGCTTTTAAATTATCATTAATTTATTACATAGCCTTTATCTTTTTTGTAATGCAAACCTTGTATCCACACACTTCACCGAAAGAAAAATTAATAAGTTTCAATACAGTTGCCAACAAGAACCTACTTGTGCTTTCTGTAAAGGGGATACTCGGCAGCAGACAACCGAAGCACAATTCAAGCTCAAAGTGAGGAGCATTATCCTTAAACTTGGGTCTAAAGCATACGTCAGACACTTTCCGTCTATAACAAGCCCTAATTTTGGTCCTGAGAGTGTGATAAAATTTTGTGATGCCTCATCAAGGCACTGCTTCAGTTGCTTTTTAACATCCTCCTTGATAAAGCGTGCAATTTCATTTTGGTCCCCCTGATAACAGACATTCAATTATGATTAATCATGCATGCATTGAACAGTTTGTATAATAGTAAATTCAAACTACAGTAATCTAAAAGCAGTACCAGTACTAAATGCTTACCCTTTCTTCGACTTCTCTAATCGCATCTGTTTCAGAGCTAATAGTGAATTGTTTCATCTCATTGTTTAGTAAGTTGCATGCTGCAGAATTATTAAATCATAAAGCAAACAAAAATATCATGAAAAGCATGAGGAACGAACACAATTCCCAGGGAACGTAAAACAGACCTACATTAATTACTTACCATAAGCTATATTTATTGCAGTTTCCATCTTGTCACCTGTTAGCACCCAAATCTTAATTCCAGCCCTAGAAAGAGTCTGAATGCAACTCGGCACTCCTTCTTGAAGCTTGTCTTCTATCGCAGTTGCACCAATTAAAATGAGCTCCTTCTCTATGAGTTCAGACACCTGCATAAGTTTAAAAAATGTGCATAATTAAATAATCATTAAAAATACCTTCACAAATAAACGTTTTTCAAATTTTAAATAATACTAAAGCTGCAATGGCTTTCGATATTTCTGTTGTGAGAAAAATATATTATAGATTTTTTTCAGATTTGGTGTGTTTGCCCAAGTCAGAATTTGGTCATATTAATGTGCCACTTCGACCCTCCATATAAGCATGGAATGCCAACTGATTCAGAAGATAACAGATGTTTTTCAGTTAGATTAAGTGGATCATGCAAACAAAATAAAAGCTGGCAACAGCAGCAAAGCATGCCTACAGAGCATAATATGAGAAACAGATTGACTCTAAAAGTTCATAAAACAACATCACTACTACCACATTTTTCGGATAAAAGCCAATAGCAGCAAAGTATGCCTAATAGTAGAGCATAATACGAGCAACAGATTAACAATAAAATTCAATTAAACAAAAACATTACTACAACACTATTCATTTTTCAATTAAGAGAAAATAGCAAATTTCTCTAAACAAAACATGCTAACCATCACATGAGAAAACATACCTCATTTTTAATTAAGAAAAAATAACAAATCAACATTCATGAAAAGATCAAATTTATCTAAACAAAACGTGCTAACCGTAACTTGATAAAACATACCTCATCCAACTTTTTTTCACGATCTCGTAGAGATGACTTAGCTTTGATGAATTTCTCGTTCCAACTCTCATACAAGTCAGGAGCTAGATCTCTATAGGCCAGGCAAAGGGTACGTAATCCAGCAGAACCAAATTGTTCCAAGTGAAACCTGGTCACTTTGTTTAAGTCATCATTTCCACTCCCCAATCTCTCATAAATAACAGTATCAGCTCCCTGTGAAAGGCATTGTTCTAGCCCAGTGTCATTTTCTTTTTCAGAAAAAAAAAACACTTATAATACACATCCTACTTGGAAAGTTCTAAAGATGCGTTACCTTACAATATAGCACCAGCCTGCCATCTGGATAACGACATACAACAGACTGGCGCTTCCTTGCACTATTTAATGCAAAAATGAGTAGGACATTAGTGCTGAGAAAGAACTCATAAATGAAGGGATAGAGCAAAGGATGTTAACAAACCTATTGAACTCAAGAACATTTAAAATCTCATAAGACACATCTTGGGTTTTGCCCATCCTCTCCACGTGAGATTCTCGGACATATATCATCGTAGGTGTACGTCTGCAAAGAAAGAACCACAATTCAAGCTGTAAAGCCATGCAGCAAGAGAAACCTCCTCAACTAACTTCAACTAAAAAGAGAAACAGCTAACCATTTAAAAAACTTGGTACAAAATTTGTCACAAAGTAAAACTTCATAAATTTATAATAATTTCCTCTACCACGTATCAATGAGAAAGTGATGAATGTGACGAACTTTTCTAAAAATGAAGAAAAAAACTAGAGGGTAGCAATATCCCACGGTAATGAAAATCAATTGCAGTTAGTAGCAATGAGTTATGCTGCTTTCATGAACACTCTTTCCCCCTTTTTTGAGAAACAGAAAGCCACCTAGGGAAGAATCATTTGATTAGATCTTGAAAGAAATTTATTTGAAATTACTCGATTCATTTAGTTCACTTATTAAAGCTTCAATGACATCAAGATAGATATTCTGTACTTACTAACACGGATTTTTGAAGACATGTTTTGAACTAAAAAAACCATACAGGTGCAATATCCCTCAGTATGAAAACAAATTAATAGAAATGAATTGCCAACTTATGCTGTGCATTCCGGAACTCTTCTTTTTGAAAGAAATTTAGTGGGAATGTGGGATTGCACAATAAACCATTATTAAAGCTCCACTGGCATCAGGATAGATATTATGTACTTCGAAGTTACTGCCTCAAATAACATAAAGATCATGAGTAAATCCAACATATTTCAGTTTAACTGGATAATGTGCCACCCAATAACGAAAATAGATTGAAGCAGAAAGAATAAAAACAACTCAGAATCAAACAGAGTCTAAATTATTTATAGGAACTCAAATTTAAACAAGCAAAAGAAAAACCTTCCCACTTCTTAATGAGACAAAGGGGCATCACTAACCTGTAAAAGAAGAAGCCAAAAATTTTTGCAGCCAAAACCAAAGCAGCCTCATCTGGGGATGCAGCTTGATATTTGATTTTTTCCGGGGACTCGTCACCTTCGGGAAGCACAGTGTGACATATGGCAAGGCATCTAAAAAATTCCTGCAAGAAAGAAATAAAATTAAGCCTTAAAGTGCTGCAGTATATAAAACACCACATTATTCCTAGGTAGGTAGTTTCACAGCAACAGAATATTACCAGGTTTGAAATCCATACAGATAGATCCTAGTAGGATGAAAGAAGGTTAAATGACAATAATGTTTTTCTACATTTCTTCTAAACTAAGTGCATTACAAACGATTAAAGCAGGAATATGCAAAGCTAATCCGATAAATCTATAACAAAACCCACTTTGATGATTATATCATACTGAGAAGGAACACAGTTGATGAGTAGATCAATCAATTAAAAATGGCCAAGAGGGGGTGAATTAGCAATAAAAATTTGGTGGAGCAAAAGCCAAAAAAAATATTTAAAAACATTTTAAACTAAATCAATTTGTTATATCAAAATCATTAGATACTTTTATTCAACACCAGTATTACAAATTGGGCTCAGTAACTCACTTATACATATTTTGCCTATTCTTTCACAAGGTTCAAAACAGTTTAAAGATAGGTGATCAAGCAAAATTGAACAGTGGATATCACATTTTTCATTCTTAAATATGGCTAGAAATCTGTTTTTGCCTTGGATCTTAAAACCTTGCATTGTCAGAACTTGATTTATGATTACCAAGTCAACAATTATGCTAATCTATTAATGACATAACCAAGATGCCAGTAAAAAAAAACACTACCTTGATGAGAGCGGGAAGATAGATGACTACAACCACAAAAACCACCAGCAGAGAATGGTCCATAAGTGAAATCAACCTATGATTCTTACATATAGGCCATGTTTGGCAATTAGCGGATAGCGGATAGCTGATAGTTGAATGCATTAGTTGATTTGACCAGCGGATTGTATTAACTGATTGTATAAAAGTGTTTGGTAAAATTAACTGATAGCTGATAGATGTTTGATTATTTAAACAAGCAAAATGACCTATAAGAACATGAATATATTCGATACTTGTTTGAATAGTTTATTAGTTATTAATGTTTTGTATCTATTAATATTAATTAGATTATGAAAAATATTTTTTTAATATAACATTGCTAAGTATATTTGAAGGATCTATATATTAATTTATTATTTATATAATTATTTTTAATATAATTTAATTAATTATTAAATTTAAATACAAATACAAATGTGTGAGAATAAAAAGAAAAAAAATCAAAAAGTATTAGTTTACAAATGTAGGGTGAAGAATTAAAATAGAAAAGGTTAAATTTAGGTTGTTTGGAGATTTTTGATAATTGTTAAGGGTAAAAGGGTATTTATAACTCTTATGTCAAAATCTCTAATTTCAAAAAGCTTCTATTAGCAGCTTTTTCAAAAATTAGAGGATTCACCTCAATCCGCTATTCTAATCCGCTATTCACCAAACATCTAAATTAGCGGATTTGACCGGTCAAACCTCTAATATTACCTCAAACCTCTAATATTGACTCAAACCGCTATTTACCAAACATGGCCATACTCTTTCTCCAAATTTTATGATATTCTTGCACTAGAATTAGACCATTCATTTGCAATGCTCGCTTATGCAAGCTGTACAATAGAACACAACATTTCACAATAAAGTTGGTCCCTAACAAGAAAAAGTCAATGCATATAATAGTTTTCTTATTCTTACCCCTTAAAACAATACTATAAAAGAAACTAACAATGGGATGGAAACAAGCTTTTAAGTACAAAGAGATTCACACTTCAAAGTTTTCATTCCAGAATGGTAAGCACTAAAAGACATTTACAAATAAACATTTCATATTAAATACCAAATTCTATTGCCAAAGAGTCAAAGACCACAGTAAGATACCTTACAAGCATCATGATTAGGTTCATTTCTCCAAGCTCCTCGCAAAAGCCTACCATCATAAAAATTGAAACCCTTTTCCTGAACAGAATCAGTTGATGTCTGCACCTAAAAGATGTTATAAGAACAAGTACATCATTCCTGTGCAACATCGGATAATTTGCTCAAAAAAGTAAAATATTTGTTTCTTCATAAATCATAAAGAGATATGAAAGGGAATACCTCTCGAACCTTTATGCCTTTTCGTTCAGTAATCCCCCTCTCAATTCCGGTCATACCTGTTCCATAGATCTCACCCCCAATTGAACACTTGAAGAACTCCATTAAGTTTCTTGTCAAAGTTCCAGTTTTATCAGAAAAGATGTATTCCACCTAATTGTACCGGCAATTCGAAATGATTAAGAGATCAATGTACAGAATACAAGAAGTGGCCGAATCTCATTCAAGTTGGCCAAAATTTCTTATACTTACCTGCCCAAGTTCCTCGTTCAAATTAGAAGTCCTAGCCGAAGCAGGTGTGTTGGTTTCAGCATGGTACATATTTAAGTCCTTGTTGATAAATTGAGAGGACTGAATAAACTTGATTGTCTGAAATTGCATGTGAAATCCAGTAAGGCATTTTTGTGCATTGTCAAAGCAAGAAATTAAATAAACAAGAAAAAGTAAGATCAACCTCGATAGAAACGTATAGAGATATAGGGATAATTGTTGAGTATAAAGTAAGTAGGGTCAACATGGTCAAAATAATAACCTGTAAAACCAGAAAACAGAATTGAGTTAAGCTTTTTTGTGTACGTAAGAGAGAGAGCCCGAGAGCCAAAAACCAGCAAGCATGTAGTACCAGAAATCTTCTACTAGGGTTGAATTGATCTTCCCCATTTTTAAGGAGACCTAAGTAGAAGTACTCTCGGTCAATGAATATACCACTGCAGTATTTCAAGCAGAGAACATCATTATAAAAAATATGGCAGAATTAACAAAATCCAACAACATTAAAAATGTAACATTGTTGCAGACTAGCTATTTCCCAAACCTCGCCATTGCTCCAAGCAGACATATAGAGAAAAGAGTAGAAAAGAGAGCGAGTATAAGTTTGTCAAGTCTCCTCTCTAATGTACTTCTTTTTGAGGGAACATTCATGGAATTCATCATAACCTGCAAACTCATCCCAAATGACCACAAAAGACATTAACTTAGAAGAGTAGATCAAACAAAAAAGGGAAGATAAACCACAGACTTATTTCTGCATTGGAGTGGATAGACATGCGCAGAATCTTCCAAGCTCAATAAATTACAAAATAACAACACAGTTGCTAAAATGCTAAGTATCAAAGGTTGAAAAGATTTGAAATTAGTGGAAAAGGTTTCTCAGATTTACACTATGTTTGTATTAACAGTAGTAAAGGAAAAAGGGAAAAAAGAAAGAAAGAAAAGGCAGTTAAGTAAAAGAAAAGGTAGAGGAAAGAAAAGAAAAGAAAAGAAAAGGATTACATATTATATGCTTGAATAGTTAACAGTAGAAAGGAAAAGAAAGGAATCACGATAACAGTTTTTTATAATTATACTCTTTCCTTAAAATAATTTATATAAAACATGAAGATAAAAAAAGTATACTTAACATTTTTTTAACTTTTCCTTCCCTAGCTTCTCCCCCAAACTGGGGTAGGGAAAAGTAAAACAAGGGATACTCAATTTCCATTACTTTCTCTTGGTTAAATAAAAAAATCAATTCAAATAAGGGAAAGTTTATTCTTTTTGGTTACTTTCCTTTCCCTTACCTTTCCCCAATCCAAACATAGGGTTAAAAATGTTTGTAATTAAACATTTCCCAGAAACAAACATATTCCAGCAAGTCATGTGTTCAGCATACTGCATATAAGAAATGCTAAAAAAATCTGTAACCAACCTTTGTTTCATGACCAGTAAAAATAACTGCACCAACAATGAAATCAGTGTTTTTCAGACTGCAACCCTGAAATCAAATTGCCAACATTAGCTCTATTTAATTTCAACAAAAATAGCATCAAGTACTACAGTATTTACCAACTACTAGCAATGAAAACCAAGAGACCCAGCAATTCAATACAATGTCTGTAAAATGAACTGTTAATGTGTGTCCAATGAAAAATAAAAGCAACAAAGAGAACTTCAATGAAGCGGGCTTTTTTATGCTTGTTGCCTTAAACAATACTCGCCTAGGCGTGTGCCTCGACCAAAAGATCTGAGGCATTTTTTAGGTCTAGCACTAAGGCACAAGGTGATGGCACACCTTGACAAAATTACTGATGATGAAAGAAAGATACTCAGAAAATACCCTCAGTAAAATCTGATTTGGAGAAATAGGCAATGTTTGATTGCCGATTACAAGATTGCCAGAAAAGGTGTACAAAGAGTTGTTTGGCTGCTCACACTGCACTTCACCTGCAATTAAAAAAGACTGATGCTATTTAAAAATTTACATGAAGTTAGAAAAGATACAAATTGAAATTGATTTTGAAAGCAACACTTCAGACAAAGCCCATCAACTCAAACAAAAAGACATGTTCTTTACATATTTGCCCAAATCAGAGTATTAGACAATTAAATAGACTTTAAGAACATTAAAAGAACAAGAAAATACACTAACTCCTTCCCAGAAACTTAAAGAAGCATGCAGGACTCCATTGTGCTCGATATTAAGTAATTAATGGTATTGGATATCATAAATGATCTTAGGGCTTTTCATATTAGAAATTTTAAATTTTGAATAATATCATTGTCTAATGGTTCATATTGCAACAAGCTTATTTAAAAAAGGGAGAAGGTAAAAAAAAGAACCATGAACAGTTAATATGGAATTTATAAAAAGCACATGCTTTAAGTGTTTAAAATGGAAAGAGGACATAACTTTTTAGACATCCCAAACAGAAACATGCAAACCCAGTGGTATGCAAGGAGACATGGGTGAAAAACAATTACAAGTACATTTGCTAACGCAAGTTAGAATCAGACAACACCTAGTAAAATTTCACAGAGATATGCTATGGAAAATCAGAAGTTAAAACTAAATGGGAATAAATGGTTTAAGTTGAGTTAGATATGAAAGCGACAGATATTACTATAGGCTCAATTTGTTAGGTGTTTTGCTATTTATTCATTTTTTTATTTTCTAGTTTTTATATTTCATCCACCTTTTGACAAAAAACAACAAGAAAAGAAACAAAAACACACACTAAAAGCATCAAATAAATCAAACCTTAGCAAAACTATGTTCATCCACCTTTTGACAAAAATAAACAAAAACAACAACACACACCAAAAGCATCAAGTAAATCAAGCCTTAGCGAACCTATGGCCTTAGAAATTGCAAAGAGGAAAAAGCAGAATTCAAAAACCCCAACGGGAATAAACAATGGATTCTCCTACACTAACTTAAACTCTAATTTGTTGGTCATGCCTCACAATATCTTCAATGTTGCTGAAAAGTTGAAATCTGAAAAGAGGTCGAAGTGTTCCCTATTCACAATTTATCTTTTGTTCTACATTAATATCATTAAAAAGGCATAAGTTACAATGGTAGCAAAAAACACAGAAATAAGAGATGAATATTGAAGTGAGAAATATGATGGAAATTGACATTATATTAGCAGAATATGGAAGAAGAAATTTAAGAATGAACAATAACCAATGTCAACAATCTTATGCCTTCATAGCAGAACTGTTCTAGTCAGATATAGAAGTATTTTCGAAATAAGTGAAAGTGAATTTCATCTTAAAGAAGTTAAATATATAAATATATATATATATATATATATATATATATATAATCACAGGACTTTGACCATATTCACTATTTTAGTTCTGCTATTAATAAAATTGTTGGTTAGTGGCGTGTTGTTAGTGTTTGTAGATATATAAGAGTTGTAAATATATCCTAACTAGTAGTTTAAATTTTAAATTAAATCTATCTTGTATAGGATAAGTGATAAAGAGATAAAATTCTATCCTAGAAGTTAACTACCTAGTATAAACCTCCTTGTAAAGAGTCTAGACTCACCTATTGTACATCGAAACGCACAGAGTTTATAAATCTCTTCTGTTTTCCACATAATTCTTGGCTGGAAATACCTATTTTCTACATGGTATCAGTTTAGGTTCGATCTAGTCACATTAGTAAGCAGCGGCTCGTAGAACTTCAGAAGTTTTTCAGCTAAATGTCTTCTAAAATTGAGCTTGCAGCCTTCATTACCACTGAAGGTAGTATTTCGTGTTTGACTACTTTGTATTCCCATAACTGGATTGTAGATCATGGTGCCTCTGATCATATGACAGAGAATCTAAGCTTATTTACAGACTATAAGCATTTACAATCTGCCTCCTCAATCAAAACAGCAGATGGATCTCTTTCAGTAGTAAAAGGGACTGGTTCTATTCCTATAACTGAGTCCTTAGTATTAAACAATGTTCTCTATGTGCCTAACCTCACCTGCAATCTACTCTCTGTTAGTATGATGGTTAGTGAATTTCAATGTAGTGCTAATTTTGGGTTGCATGGTTGTGTTTTTCAGGCACAGGGCTCGGGGATGGTGATTGGCAGTGTTAGGCTAAGTAATGGTCTATTCATCCTTGATGGCTTCTCACCTTATCAACAAGTTGTTTCGAGTTGTCTCCAGTCTACTTTTTCCAATTCTTTGTTATCTAGTGAAGTCATGTTGTGGCATTTTAGGTTAGGACATCCCAATTTCTTTTACCTTGCTAAATTGTTTCCCAAACTATTTCTTAGTAAAAAACCATCTTCCTTTCATTGTGATACATGCCAGATTGCCAAACACACAAGACACTCTTATGTTTCATCTCCATTTAAACCTACTTCTCCTTTCTCTATAGTCCATAGTGACATTTGGGGCCCTTCTAAGGTCAAAACCATTAATGGGTATAGATGGTTCATTTCTTTTATAGATGATCATTCTCAAACTACTTGGACTTACCTAATGAGAGAAAAATCTGAGACTGCAACAATATTTAAGAACTTTTATACAATGGTGGAAAATCAATTTACTTGCAAGATAAAAATTCTGAAAAGTGATAATGAGAGTGAATACCTTAGTCAATCTCTAGGGTCTTTTTTCCGAGAAAAGGGTATCTTCCATATTACATCATGTGTCAATACTCCACAACAGAACGGGGTAGCTGAGAGAAAAAATAGACACTTGAGGTCACAAGATCTCTTTTATTTACCGCCAATGCACCTAAATATCTTTGGGGGAAGCTCTTTTGACTGCTACCTACTTGATAAATCGTATGCCTAGTAAACCAATTGGGTTTAAAATTCCTAGGGACATTTTGTCATCTTATTTTCCTCATTTTAAATCCCTGTCTTCTCTTCTTCCTTTTCGGGTATTTGGTTTCACAGTTTTTGTCCATGTGCATGAACAACAAAGAGGAAAGCTTGATCCTAGGTCAGTTAAATGTGTGTTTGTTGGATACTCTACTAGTCAGAAGGGCTTCAGATGTTACTCGCCTCTTACACATAAATTTTATGTCTCTTGTGATGTTACATTTTTTGAAACTCAACCCTATTTTACTAGTACTGAAATTCAGGGGGAGAATTTTAGAGAATTTCAGCAATCTAGCTCACTATAGTTCCTCTCTCCTATTTCTTTCTTACCTGCTGTTGATAACGCTTTGTTGAACCAAAACCAGGCTACTATAACTACTGAAAATCCAGTAAGCTTGTCTTCACAAGCTCCTAAAACTCCTCGCTCTCATACTACACCTATTTCTAGCTTGTCTTCACCAGCTCCTAAAACTCCTCGCTCTCATACTACACCTATTTCTACACCCGAGTCTACACCGAACGCACCTCAGCAACCTATGACCTCACAACCTGAAAGCAAACCTCTGAGTGTTTATACTAGGAAAAGAAAGACTACCACATAAGCTATTACCCAGCCTATTGCTTGCCGAGAACTGGAACTTAGTCCTGCTGTCATTGAGGAAGAAACAGGTAATGATCCCTCTCAAATTCCTGTCTCTATTGATATCGATGATCTTCCCATTGCCCAGAGAAAGGGAGTGAGAAAATGTACTAGTTATCCTATTGATTTGTTGCCTATGGAAAACTAATGTCTAGTTTCAAGGCATTTACAGAAAATATTGATAGCATAAGGATTCCAAGGACAATTAATGAGGCGTTTGAGAATCCAGATTGGAAAAAAGCTGTTGAGGAGGAAATTAGAGCACTGAAGAAGAATAATACCTGGAGCCTAACCAAACTACCTGAAGGGAAAAAAGTGATTGGGTGTAAATGGGTATTCACAGTGAAATACCACTCAGATGGGAGCATAGAACGGTTCAAGGCAAGGCTGGTGGCAAAAGGCTTTACTCAGTCATATGGAGTTGATTACCAAGAAACATTTGCTCCTGTGGCAAAGATAAACACCATTAGAGTGCTATTGTCCCTAGCTGTACATCAGGACTGGAAGCTGCACCAATTGGATATTAAAAATGCATTTTTAAATGGAAATCTCGAGGAGGAGGTATACATGCAAATCCCACCTGGATTGGAGGCTCAGGAAACAAACCAGAAGGTTTGTAAATTAAACAAATTGTTGTATGGACTAAAACAGTCCCCAAGAGCATGGTTTGGCAGGTTTGCAAAAGCTATGGTAAGGAACGATTACAAACAATGTCAGGCAGATCATACCCTTTTCAAGAAGGTTGCATCAGATGGTAGAAAGACTTTTCTAATAGTCTACGTTGATGACATGATTATTACAGGTGATAATACTGAAGAAATCGGAAAGCTGAAAGTCGATCTGGCAAAGGAGTTTGAAACAAAAGACTTGGGAAGTTTAAGACAATTCTTGGGGATGGAGGTGGCAAGATCATCTGAAGGGATAGTCATAAACCAAAGAAAGTACATCTTGGACCTACTCTCAGAAACTGGAATGCTTGGGTGTAAGTCAGCAGACACTCCAATGGACCCGAACTTGAAGTTCAGTAGAGAAGATGGTGGTAGTCCAGTTAATAAAAATCCTACCAAAGACTTGTTGGTAAATTGATCTACCTGTCACTTACAAGGCCTGACATAGCATACTCTGTAAGTATAGTGAGCCAGTATATGAATAATCCCAAGGAAGAACAATTAGAAGTTGTTAATAGAATATTGAGGTATTTAAAGTACACTCCTGGTTTTGGGCTTATCTTCAATAAAAGTCAAGACAGATCAGTGAAAGTTTACACTGACTCAAGCTGGGCATGAGAATTAACTGACAGAAAGTCTATTAGTGGCTATTGTTCTTTCGTGTGGGGAAATCTGGTCACATGGCGGAGCAAGAAACATACTGTGGTGTCAAGAAGCAGTGCAGAATCAGAGTACAGGGCTGTGGCACTTGGAATCTGTGAGCTGGAGCTGGATGAAGATAGATCCTTCGAAGTGTTTAGTGACAGCCTATCAGCAATTAGTATTGCGAAAAACCCAGTTCAACATGACAGAACTAAGCATGTTGAAATTGACAGGCATTTCATTTACGAGAAAGTTAATAGTGGTACCGTGAAGTTACACTATGTGCCTACAAAGAACCAGCTTGCAGATATATTAACAAAGGCACTACCAAGAGTGATATTTGAGGAGTTCATATCCAAACTGGGAGTGTACAATATATACTCTCCAGTTTGAGGAGGAGTGTTGGTTAGTGGCGTGTTGTTAGTGTTTGTAGATAAATAAGAGTTGTAAATATATCCTAACTAGTAGTATAAATTTTAAATTAAATCTATCTTGTATAGGATAAGTGATAAAGAGATAAAATTTTATCCTAGAAGTTAACTACCTAGTATAAACCTCTTTGTAAAGAGTCTATAAATAGACTCACCTATTGTACATCGAAACACACAGAGTTTAAAAATCTCTTATGTTTTCCACATAATTCTTAGCTAGAAATACCTATTTTCTACAAAAATGAGCAGAGTAGCCTAGCTGACCCGTAAAACTAAGACACAAACTCAAGTAAAACTCTGAACAAACGTTAAATTAAGGTTTATCAGTCATTCAAGTTGGAAAAATGAAATAAATAAAAGGTTTAACCTTTGAATTCACATGCTTTTTCAGGAGTCAAGTAATCCCAAGTCTTTTCAAGCGCCTTCCTGATTTTCAAATTTGTTTCGCCATCCAAATTTGCAGTCTGCGCCAAAAAATGAAAATTTCTCACTTTATGAATAAAGCTCCCAATGAAACATAAGATGAGAAGGGCAATCACTTATCATAAATAGAATAAAAAGTAAAAAATAATAGCTCAAAATAGAGCCAGAAAGGGTAATTACCTCAATGTAGCAAACACCATCAGCATTTGTACTAGCAAGCAAAAGAATATCTGCAGGAAAAAATCCGTCTTGCTTAACCTGCAAAAGGGAAAAATTTAACAATATTTTCCTATATGTGCTCATTTGGTGATACCATGTAAATCAACTCAATAAACCTCAAGATAATATTATGTAGGATAATACGGCTTATATATTATGTAAAAGACGTAAATTATGTAAAAGACTAAGAGTTATCTGTTAGTAGGATTAGAAGTCTTCTATTATTAGGATTCCTAGTTAAAGATAAATTCTTAAAGACTCTATAAAAGAGTTCTATGTTGTAACCTATTCGATATTGAATAACAGAACACTCTCTCTTTTGTTTTCACTACTTTCTACATGGTATCAGCTTGGGTTTCGATCTTCTAAATAAAACCCTAGTCGATGGCCACCTCTTCTTCTTATAATTCCTCTACTGAAATCACTTCTTCACTAGAAATTATTTCTGGTTCTGATGATCTTAATGACTCTTCCAGCCTTGTTATTACCTGTCATAGATTGAATGGAAATAATTATTTGGAATGGTCTCAATCTGTCAAGATTTTTATCTCAGGGCGAGGCAAATTGGGCTATCTCACAGGGGAGGTTGACAAGCCTGCGGCCACTGCTGCTGGATATGCCAAATGGATGCAGGAAAATAGCCGTGTGATGTCTTGGTTGCTCAATTCTATGGCTCCCAGTGTAGACAGGAATTTTCTCCTTTACCAAACAGCGGCTAAAATCTGGAGGGCTGTCCAAGAAACCTATTCCAGTACAGATAATATCTCGGAGTTGTATGGGATTGAAGGTCAGGCTTCGGTTCTCAAACAAGAAGGAATGTCAGTCACCCTATACTATAATACCCACAATGCCCTTTGGTAGCAGATAGACCTTTATGAGCAAAATGAATGGGAGACACCAACAGATGCTGCCTTGTACAGAAAAATTACTGCACAACGCAGAATTTTCCAATTTCTTCATGGGTTGAATAAAGAGTTAGATGCAGTTCGTAGTAGGATTCTTGGCAGCTCCCCTCTTCATTCGATTATAGAAGTTTTTTTTGCAGTTAAGAAGGAGGAGAGCAGGCGCACTGTGATGCTTCCTGAATCTTCTTCCCATGAAGGATCTGCTCTTCTCACTCAGACAACTTCTACTAAGAAAGGTAGGCCCTGGTGTGATCATTGCAAGAAACCAAACCATTCCAAGGAGAAGTACTAGAAGCTTCATGGCAAACCAGTCGATTAGAAGCCAAGGTCTTCTAGAGATGCACAGTCCCATTTAGCTTTTGTCTCCAGTGTTACAAGTTTTACTAAGGAATAGATTGAAGATCTTCAGAAATTGTTTGGGAAATTTGCATGCCCTGGTGAGGCAAATCTGGCCATGAAAGAAACTGAAGGTATCTCCTTCCCTACAGCCCTTTTATCTGCACAACTTACTCCAACCTGGATCATCGACTCTGGGGCGTCTGACCATATGACTGGTAACAAGGAATTGTTCCTTAAATACACATCATCTTCTTCTGGTAGATCTATTAAAACTGTTGATGGCTCCCTTTCTCTAATTCAGGGCTGTGGTTCTATTAGTATTAATGAAAACCTGTTGCTCCATGATGTCTTATTTGTCCCCAGTCTTGCCTGCAATCTTATATCTGTTAGCAAGCTTTCAACAGATTTAAAATGTTCCACAATTTTTAATGCTTCTGGTTGTGTTTTGCAGGCAATGGACTTGAAGACAATGATTGGCAATGCTAGTTTGCACAATGGCCTCTATGTTCTTCATGGCACTCCACCCTCTTCTATCTCTCAATCTTCTTGTTCATTTACAGCTTTAGGACAAAGGGATAATGTTTTATTGTGGCATTTTAGGTTAGGTCATCCTAGTTTTCAATATCTTGCAAAATTGTACCCTTCTTTATTCATCAATAAAAAGCCAAATTTATTTAAATGCCATATCTGCCCTCTTGCTAAACAAACCAAAGCATCCTACTTGCCATCTACTTATAAACCATCTCACCCTTTTTCTTTGATCCATAGTGATATTTGGGGCCCTTCTAGAGTGAAGAATGCTGATGGTTGTAAAAGATTTATTACTTTTATTGATGATCATAGTAGGACTACTTGGACTTATTTGATGAAAGAAAAGTCTGAAACTGAAAGCATTTTTTAGAGATTTTACATCATGGTTCTTACCCAATTCCATACTAAAATCCAACTGTTTAAATCTGAACATGGCAGTGAATTTTTTGCTAGTTCTTTGGGTGATTCTTTTTGAAAAAAGGAATAGTTCAGATTAGTTCCTGTGTTGATACTCCACATCAGAATGGAGTGGCAGAGAGAAAAAACCGACACCTTCTTGAAGTCACTCGATCCCTTTTATTTACCAGTAACGTTCCTAAGTACTTGTGGGGAGAGGCTTTGTTAACTGCCACATATTTAATCAATCGCATGCTAGTAAGGTTTTGAAATTCCAAACCCCTCAATCAATTTTCTTGGAAAGATATCCCCACTTTAAGCCTCTTTCTTGTACATTACCTCCTAAGATCTTTGGTTGTACAGTTTTTATTCATAATTCAGCCATTAATAGGTCCAAGTTAGATCTTAGATCTGTAAAGTGTGTGCTGATAGGGTATTCTTCACTTAAGAAGGGCTATAAATGCTATCACCCCCCATCTCGAAAATTTTTTGTTACTATGGATCTTACCTTTTTTGAACAGGACCCTTACTTTACTAAGGCTGCAATTCAGGGGGAGACTTGGGATGATTTTCAGCCGTCTTACCAACACCATGTAACTTCTCCTAGCTTTTCTATACCTCCAGACTTTTCATTCACTCACTCCACAAATCCATCCTTGTTGCCTACAACACCTTCAGATTTCTCACCTGTATCTTCTTTACCAATCCCTTCACAAACACCAGCAACTTCTCAAGATCCTTCCAAAACACCTACTCCTCCCAAACAACTTTTGACCTATACAAGGAGAAAGAAAACTATACCCGAGGCCATCTTGCAATCTGACACTTGCCGAGAATTGGATTTGAGTCCAATTGCCAATATGGAAGATGAAGGAAATTTGATCAGTGAGTCTACTACTCCTAATCTGGATGATTTTCCTATTGCTATTAGAAAAGGAGTTAGACAGTGCACTAAACATCCTATCCAGAAATTTGCTGCTTACAGTTCTTTGATGCCATCTTTTAAAGCTTTTACAGCAAGTTTAGATGAAAAAGAAATCCCTACAACTGTTGATGAGGCACTAAAGCATCCTAAGTGGAGAAGGGTTGTTGAAGAAGAGATCAGTGCACTTGAGAAAAATGGTACCTGGACAATAATTGGAACTTCCCCAAGGTAAAAAACCTGTCGGTTGTAAATGGGTTTTTTCTGTGAAATATAACTCTGATGGCAGTTTGCAGAGATATAAAGCAAGGCTCGTGGCTAAAGGGTATACACAGACCTATGGGATTGATTATACTGAAACTTTTGCTCCAGTGGCAAAACTCAACACTGTTCGAGTTTTGTTAAGTCTTACTGTCAACAATGATTGGAACCTGCACCAACTTGATGTCAAGAATGCATTTCTTAATGGGAAATTAGTAGAGGAAGTTTATATGAAGATCCCACCTGGTCTGAAATCAGTTGAAGGAAATCAAAAAGTTTGTAAGCTCAACAAGTCACTTTATGGTCTAAAGCAGTCCCCTCGAGCTTGGTTTGACAGGTTTACTAAAGTTATTCTAAAGAATGGATATAGGCAGTCACTAGCTGATCATACACTCTTCATTAATAAAAGGGTTATCTTGATTGTTTATGTGGATGATATAATCTTGACAGGGATGATGAAGAAATTAGCTGCTTGAAGAATCTTCTGAATAAAGAGTTTGAAACAAATGACTTAGGGAAGCTTAGATACTTTCTGGGCATGGAGGTTGCAAGGTCAAGTAAGGGGTTGGTGATAAATCAGAGGAAGTATGTCCTTGATTTACTAAATGAAGCTGGAATGCTGGGGTGTAAACCAGCAGATACACCAATGGAAGCTGGCTTGAAATTTACTAATGAAACAGGCTCTTTAGTTGACAAAGACAGGTTTCAGAGATTAGTGGGAAAATTGATCTATCTATCACTAACAGGCCGGACATTGCTTTTCCGAAGAACGTGATAAGTCAGCATATGACCAATCCCAATGAAGAACACATGGCAGCACAAAAAATGAATTCTTAGGTACTTGAAGAAGACTCTTGGACATGGTTTATTGTTTAAAAAAAGACACAGACAGATCTAAAGTATTCACTAACTCTAGTGGGCTGGAGAACTCACTTTGAAAGGAGATCAACCAGTGGCTCTTTGCACTTTTGTTTGGAGAAATCTCGTGACTGAGAAGTAAGAAGCAATCGATTGTCTCGAGCGGTCTGAGAAGCAGAATTCCGAGCTTTGGCACTAGGAATGTGCGAAGGAATTTGGTTACTTAAGTTACTGAAGGAGTTAAACACAGACCAAGAAAATAAGTTTGAGGTTTTGTGTGATAACCAATCAGCTATTCAAATTGCTAGGAATCCAGTTCAACATGATAGAACAAAACATGTTGAAATAGACAAGCATTTTATTTCAGAAAAGATTAACAATGGGGTAGCTTCTTTGTCATACATCCCTACAGAAGGACAGCTAGCTGATGTACTTACAAAAGCCTTACCCAAATCAGTTTTTGATGAGTTCTTATCCAAGCTGGGACTATACAACGTATACTCTCCAGCTTGAGGGGGAGTGTAGGATAATACGGCTTGTATATTATGTAAAAGACTTGTAAATTATGTAAAAGACTAAGAGTTATCTGTTAGTAGGATAAAGACTAAGAGTTATCTGTTAGTAGGATTAAAAGTCTTCTATTATTAGGATTCCTAGTTAAAGATAAATTCTTAAGGATTCTATAAAAGAGTTCTATGTTGTAACCTATTCGATATTGAATAACAGAACACTCTCTCTTCTGTTTTCACTACTTTCTACATATTACATTGTAACATATGTAAAGAAAATAATTTTTTCTGCAAGCTACAAATATCTTAAAATTTTTAGTCTCCAAATGGATAGAAAAAAAAAATCATTAGGGAAAAGAAGAAGAAAGAAACAAGTAAAAAAGACAACGACAAGTCACTGGTTCAACTTTACCAAGTGTACAACTGTACATGAAGGCAATATTAACAATAATTCTTAGTGAGAACTTACGTGGGGTAAACACGGTCCTCAATGGGAAATGCACGTATTATTCCCATCAGACAGAATTTATGTAACAACAAGCTAGCAATTATGAAGCATCTCTCAATAAGTCACTTGAACTTCCGATCAAACACAAATTTCATAAATTGTAACTGGAAGAGAATCATACAAAGGAAAAGAAATATATATTTGAAAATCTTTTCTAGATGTATGGAGGAGGGGAGGGGGAAGAACGGGAAGTCAAACGACAAATTAAGACAACTATTTGTGTATTTGACTGTACAGGAAAAAATCTCAACAACACGCATCTAGAAACTTACCCTGATAATATCTCCAACCTGCAGCTTTCTCCATTGAAGAGTTTCCCACCCTTGCGCTTGCAAAACGTCGACAAGAGTGTTATTTATGGCATTATCGTTCTGAAAACGTTGCTGTTGCATATGATAAGGGAAAGAACGAAGTTCAGCATTCAACTCAAACTTACAAAAAGTCAAAGCTCAAGCTAAACCTTCCAGAACCTTACCCCCAGGCCCGAAAACCTCCCAAACCCAAAATAAAGATGAGAAAAGAAAATTGATAAGGACCCAAGGCAAAGGAAGAAAAAGAATGCTACAACAAGCATGCAATGTAGTACTCACCCAGTCCTCAAATGCCTCTTTGATGAGAGAAAATAAAAGCACAAGACTCAAAGGAACCATATTTGTTACAGGATGAACAGGACTGCATCAAGAGAAAATTGTTATTGCACAAAAGGTGTCACAATTACACAAAGCAACTGGTTAAATCTTCAGTCTTACCAAACATTATCACCAAAATAAATGCACCAGAAGAACATGAAGAAAATGCAATCAATGAGCACAAGAAAGAAGATGAATAAGGGGTACGCATTAATGTCTGAAATGTGGACTTTCTAGTTGAACACGTATCAGCTGCTAAAACAGCAGTATGAAGACTTTTTTCTTTAAATGATAATAAATTAGTCTTAATGATCTAAATGAGGAAACACGCATAATTCCTACACTCTGAGGAATGGCACAAGAGATGAGCAGGAAACTGAAAGAAAATACTACAGATAGTCATGTCAGTTTCCGCACGGACAACACTGACAGTTTCACCATCTATTTTTAAATTATATATATATATAATGAAGTGCATCAGAACAAAAAAATATTAATGATATTTCACTCAAAGCTGAAGATTGTTAGATCAGAGAAGATAACTCTCATTCTATTCATGAAAGAATTTAGTTGATCCCCAAGCCACATTCCCCATGTCAAGTGAACACAACTAAGTGGATGAACAAATTAAAGTAATAATTCCATCACTCCACAAAATCTGCTCTTTGTAATTAACACCATAAGAAAAACTTACCTATATGGAGTTGCTGATAGAATTGACACCATAAGAAAGTACAAGTTAGCTACCCGCCTGAACTGTCAGAGTAAAACAGAACTTTTTCAGGACCAGAAGTGTAGCCAAACACCCTTGGACTCTAACAAAAACCACAAACATTAACCAACCAAGCAACATTAACCAAGGAGCGTCCAGAATGGAAAGAAAGAAAAAAAATCATTTCACTATGATTATGCAGGTTGACAGATTCGGACGTCCTGAATTTTGTCAAATGGAAATAACAGAACTAACCCCTGAAGAAGAAATGGTAAACATGGAGTACTTTCTTGGAATTAAACCTGGTAATAATTTTCCTCTTAGACAATCTAATAACAATTTAACTGTTACTCTAGTTATTTCTCATTAAGATGCTCAACAAACATCATTCAAAATAAATTACACAAATTATCAGTATACTAGTATAAAGCAAAGATTATAAGTAAAACGAGTGAAGTCACAAATAAAATGATCATATATGCCTCTAAAAATGTAATTGTTGGGTTTAAAATGTTTCTAGGAATGATTGTAGGATATGGAAAAGGAGACTTTGAAGGATGATGGTGGTAGCTAAAAACTGGTATATCTTTTCACTTATTTTTCCCGAAGAAAAAGTGTAAAACTCTACTCTTCACCAAAACCATGATTTACTTAAGACAGGAACAATATCACAAACTCCCAAGCCAATAATTAGTTAGAAAAGTAAGGTTATTTGGACAACCATACAACATAATCATAACCATGATTGATCCATTATGGAAATAAATAATACCATAACTATATCCACAGAAGTAACTGCATCAAAGTGAAGTTATAACGTTTCTTCAATTTTCTTTTCCAAAAATAAATACATCTATATCATATGAGGATTAAAAAAAAACCATTTAATTACTAGTTCAATAAAAATTAATTTCTTAAGGTTTTTGCCTATTACGATCATTTTTCAGTTTTTCCATGTATTTGCAGACTCCCTTGAGGGCCTTATACCCCCATACTCATGTCCGGATATGAGTCGGACATGGATACTTTAAGAAAAATAATATGCCAAAGCAACATAACTACCATTAGTAGAATTCTTGTAGTGATTAACACATAAGCTTTCTTCTGGCTCAACTACAAGGTTAAATCATAGGCCCAAATGAAAATGACCTAAAGTATCAAACAACCATATACCTGCTTCAATCCAGTAGAAGTCCAATAAAGTTACCTGTTCGTACAGCCCCTTTGGTAGAAAGGTAAAAATATTGTACTTGGTAGTTGATATGGAATTCCCCTGGAACATAGATACCATGCTAATGAGAACAACATCCTACTCAATAGAATCAGATGCAAGCAAAAAAAGTATGAATGCAAATAAAACTTCTAGAACCCAAAAACAATCTTACACAAATAACGCAAACCCAATCGCAGTCCAATTTTATACAATATACATATAATATATGGAATAAGCATTGAGAACTTATGCATCTGCTACTGCAGTTAGCAACAACAGAAATACAGTCTATATCTACTCATTCATCATTAATTGAACTATCCAAATATTAGTAACTAGCCCTGACTTCTTCCATATAGAAATGGCATGCAAACAAGACCACATGCTATCATAGTCTATGGTGAAATTAATATCTGGAATCTCATCAAATAACCTATTGGAAACTACTTTTTTCAAACTTCAATAAAACGAAATCATTTCTGCAGACACAGGTGCCTATGGCACGTATCACACATCAAACAAAGTGTTAAGTGGAGGCTGGTATAACTTTTTGACTCAATTAAACATTTCCCGCTGTGATCCAGCGAATCACAGCCATGGACATTGGACACGCAATACTAATGTGAAATTACAAGCACACAGTAACTTGGGAATTTTTTAAAAAAGAAAATATAGGACATAGGTACAGCACAGTAAAAAATATTTTTATATGATAGATAATATACAATAAAAATGTAAAATTAACACTTATCAATTAAATATTAACATGCGTATAGCTTTTGAATTTAAAACATTAACTTTATAAAAAAAGAAGAAAAAAAATAGAACTAAACTAGTCATTATCAATTCTGTATTCGGAAGGGGGTGAATTTTATGTTTTTCTTTTCTTTTTTGACTTATTTTAGCGCATAAGAGCAATTTTGCCATAACAGAGCTATGGTTGTACCGAAACCTGCTTTACAATTGGACACTCCACTAACATAAGTGACCGTGCTTCATAGCCCATCCATTGGCGGATCCATAATGGTTTTTGAGGGTAGATACAAGTCAAAATATTTTTTAGGGTGGGCATAAGTCATAAAAATCTCAAAATTTCAGGGTAGCACAAATTATAAAATTTAAAAACTAATTCATAAAAATTACGAAAATTGAAGCAAAATGTATGAACTTTAAAAAATTCAGGGTGAGCTATATATGTGGCTCCGCCACTAAGCCCACCGTAATAAGAAAACTTAAGCTTCAAGGTGACAATCCTTGGAAAAGATTGGAAGGTCGAAAGAAATTGTTTAAACACTCATCTTCAGAAGCATCTTAAACTATACCAAACACACTTAGGGCCAGATTGGCATTATTTTTGAAAAATGCAGTGGGAAAGTGATTTTGAAAAGTAATTTTAAAAAGTGTTTTTGGATTATTTGGTTTAAAATATGAGTGTTTAGTATTACTGTCAAAAGTGCTTTTAATTAGATAAAATATCTATTTTAGACATTTTTTTGAAAATATAAAATAATTAGTGATATAAACGAGGATATATGAGTAATTTTACTTAAAAGTGCTTTTAGAAAAGTTAAAAGCTAAAAATTTTAGCTTTTGAAAAGTACTTTTCAAACCAAGCTGAAAAGCAATTTTGGCCTGAAAAGCTACATATTTTTCATTGCTTTTGGTCTCAAACTAACTTTTGAAACCAAAAGCTGGTTTGAAAAGCAATGAAAAACAAGGTCTTAGTAGGATGGCATCCAACTCTTCTCGGCTTTCGAGTATTTGGCAAAAAAAAAATGAGACTAGGAAACCATGCATATTGGCCAAACAAAAAAAAATGAAAATTCAACATGTTTTGAGGGATAAACTGGATTGCTTTTTAGAGTTTATCAGCATTGATTATATATCTTACGCCTCAAGTAATATAAAAGTTATAGCACGCCTAAAACGCAGATTGCACCCATAACAATAAAGCCAACAAAAGTGAAGAAAATTAATTTAAAAATTAGAAATCTAAATCATGGTAGTAGCATTAGTTTGGATAACAAATAAAAATGACTCAAGTTCACTGAATATCCTATTTTCCAGGAAATCAAAACGTCAAAAAAAGTTACGAGAGAAGTCACAATAAGATCAGGAATTAGAATATAAAAACCTTGTATCGATGAGCGAAATTGGCATCGCGTTCATTGCAGAAGATGGTACGGAGGGCGGGTGCCTGGGGCTGAACCCGTCCGAGTGTGACGGTTCGAGATACCGTTCTCTTACTACTACTACCAGGTTGTGGTTTCAGCGGTGAATTAACCGTCTCCCATCCACTCATCTTTTCTTCCCGTTTCTTTCACTCTTTTCGTCTCTCCGATCAAATAAAAGGAAGAAAAAAAATGAAGATTTGAGAATGTGCAAATGCAGATTCTTAAAATGAACACCGAATGGGGCTTCGATTTTTGAATCTCGACTCGATGAAGTGGGCTTTAAAGGCGATGTTTCATTTCCATGGACGATCAAACGGAGAAGACACTGCTCTTTCAATTCAGTTTATTACTTTTTTTATATTTCGGGGTTTTTTTCATTCAAAAATCTCCGATTTTACTTCGGGTGAGCAGTTTTGAAAATAAAGCACGAACAATCGAACCGCGTTTATTTTGCATTCCATTTCGCCGCGTGGCTCCATTGTCCATTCACTTCGGCGCCAATGAAAAAAAGTTGATTTTGGCTGGGTTAGAAGTTTAAGGGTAAAATTCATAAATGGACACTAAACTATGCACCACTGTTTATTTTGGTCATCATACTTTCAATTGCTATAAAATGGTCATTAACTATTGGTTTTGTTACAAATAAATCACTGAGTCCTAACTGTCATTAAGTAGGATGACATGAAAGTTTGATTAAAATTATTTAATAGCACAATTAATCGTCCATATTTATATATTTAACTAATTTGGTCTTAATTTGAAAAAAAATTTAGACTTGTTATTTATAAATTCTATCAATTTAGCCATATTTTTATTAAAAATAATTTATTATTTAATATTTAAAAAATTCTATTAAATATTAAATTATTTTAATAAAAATAACTAAATTGATAGAATTTTTAAATAATAAGTCTAAATTTATTGATTTTTTAAATTAATACCAAATTAATCAAATATATAAATATAAATGACTAATTGTGCTATTAAACTATTTTAGTCAAACTGTCATGCCCCACTTTATTGTAGTTAGGGCTCAGTGACTAATTTATAATAAATATAATAGTTTAATGACTATTTTATAACAATTAAAAGTTTAATAACCAAAATAAATATTAAAGCATAATTTCCATTTACGAACTTTACCCAAATTTTAATTAGACACTTCTAACTTCTTTTAAAATGGAATAAGGGAATGAAACGCCAAACAAGGAAAGGACTTGTTTGTTGTAAAGGAAGTGAAGAAACGGCGACTTTTCTTGGAAATTTCCTGGGTGTCCTATACTTTTTGCTACGTAGGATTGACGGTTACCGGTGAAAATGAATGATCGGTATTTAAAAATGATTTCGGTATGAATTTTAATAAAAAAATATTGTTTTCTTTATAAAACTCGAGTTTGAGTAGTCTTATGTATAAAATGTAGATATGGTCATGGGTTGAAGTTAGGTTTTCGACCGATTCGCGCCCTACTCAAAAATTTAAAACATTAATCTGACTTGATCTGACATAAAAAAATCATTTTTATTTGATAAAATTAGAGCTACTTGAAAAATATAAAGAGAGGGAGCATTACAATAATGATTTCATTTTTATTAGACAAAATAGGGTGGTAATTAAAAGAATATAAAGAGATGGACATTAAAGCAGTTATCCCTAAATATTTAGAATAAAAATATATTATTACTTAGAATCAGATTAAGTTGAATCAAATATTTTTCATCCTTAAAACCAAACTCAACCCGACTTCATTTTCGAAAAATCCAATCCGAATCCATTTTTAATGACAAAAAAAGAAAAAAAATTATCCTATAGAATATAAAGAGATGGAGATTAAAGCGGTTTTATCCCTAAATATTTAGAATAAAATTATATTATTACTTAAAATCGGATTAAGTTGAATCAAATATTTTTCATCCTTAAAACCGAACTCAACCCGACTTCATTTTCGAAAAATCCAATCTGAATCCATTTTTAATGACAAAAAAAAGAAAAAATCTATCCTATAGAATCAGGTTCGGATCAAAAGATCATCATCCTAATAAGATATACGTAAATTTTATTAAAAGTTTAAAATTGAACAAATATTATTATAAAACTCCCTTAAGAATACTACCAATAATTTCAGTATAAATAGAGAATATGAAGAATCTCGTTTGAGGGACAAAAACAAAGCGGGAAACAATACAACAAGGACAAAGGAAAGCCAAGGAAAATGGAAATAGATGATCTCATAATATTGCAGGGTTCGTTCAACTAATAATTATGGGGTATTTGATATAATGAGAAGTGATTACTTTTAAAAAAATATACAAAAAATGGCAAGAAAGTGATTCCCATATTTAGTATGTCAAAACACATGTGTTTAGTAATGTAACATTTTAAATCAATAAATATTAGGTGCAATGGCAATATATATTGTTCTGTTAAAAAGAAAATTCGAGTTTGAACCTTGAAAAAGACAATGTTGTAAAGGAGAGACACGAATACCGAACATGGAGGTGGAAAAAACATTCGGACAAAAAATACCCAAAATTTTATTAATTTTATACAACTCTTCTAATTATAAAACCATACAAATAATTTATTAATTATATTTCAATTACTGTAAAATTTAATTTGATTTTTTTATAAAATTTATTGTAAATTTAATGATATATTAATTTAAGATAAATGCAATTTTATTTAAAATAAATATATTAAATTACATGTTTGTTAACAGCGAGCTGACATTTTTTTTATTAAGTAATGGGTCTCCAAGATGACTTTTTTTAATAATAAACATATTTGAAAAAAAGTTAAAACTAAATATTTATATTTTATTTAATAAAGATAATTTCAAAAATTACATCACGTTCAAGATAAACAATTAAGTAAATCAAATGTAAGTTTTTTAAAATTTTAATTAGCAACAAAACGAACCCATAAAACCATAATGGACCTCAAATTTGGGGAAGAACCCAATCGAATTTAAATGATCTTTGGAGCAAAAGCCCAAAAACAAATTTAAAAGATGATGGTGAAAATTAGAACTTTCATAAAGGAGCAAAACATGCATAGGAAATAGATACATTTGAAAGAGTAGTTGCAATCCTTTACAATTGTGTTATTTCCAATTGTATCACATTAATTGATATGATTCATTGTATTCTAAAGATTTATTTCGTTAATTTTAGGTATTTAGTTGTTAACGGTAGTTTTAAAAAGTCACTATTCAATCTAAACATGACATGTGATATATTTTTATTATTTAAAAAGACTTAACATCTTAAAATTTTTAAATAATAGTCACAATTCCCCAACTCAAAGTCCCTAAAATTATCGTTGCTTCCATCGTCGATAATCTCGTCGAAGCTCACCACTACCGCCGTTGGATGCCGCCACTCATTTCACCCAACCACCCATTTTCGGTAATCGATGGTAGGTGTGTCGTTCGACTTAGGGATTTGAGGATTTAAAGACTATTTTGAGAATTTCAATTTTTTTAATTATGGTTTTTAAAATAAAACCTGCCACGTGTCAAGTATGATTGCGCAATATTTTTTTTAACGGACCAACCTTAAAAATGGTATAAGAATGAACTTCAAGCACCTAAATTGAGAGTGGAGAAAACGCTAGACACTTGTTATAAGCGAAAAATAATTTATGCACCAAAATTTAAGTCTCTGAAATATTCACAATACAGCATTATAAAAAACCTACAGTACTCTTGATCAGCCTTATTATAGTTAGGTCTACTCATGTTAAATATATTCTTATCCAACACTTGAGTTTGAGTAACATAGGGCATGAACCAACTGTTATTCAATGTAAATGATCAATTCTCATGGAATCTGAGAGTTGAAAATTTCCAGAACACCTTGTGCTTATTCATTTGTTTCTTTTAGAAGGAAGTTCATCGTGTTGTTGCTCAGCATTATAATTTATAATGCCAATTATTTTTAAAGCAGTGTTAATATTATTTTAAAGGGTTTTTTTATTTTTTTATATTAAATTTTTGTAAAGTGTTTTTAAAAATAAAAAAAATGTGTGGCAATTGACACTCCAATTTATCACGTGACTTAGCCTCTGATTGTATGCATATAATTTTTTTTATAAATCATTGATATCAAATTCATTAGTTTATTAATTCAGATAGGATATTACATATGTTTTTATTACGAATATGACTCTTTTAACCTAATTTTTCTTATTTATAATATTAAAATTTAAATTCTTAATTTTATTCGAAAAATTTAATATCATATCCGACTAAATCAATCTCCGGCTGTATACATGTCATATATCTATTAAGCTTATAGTTGCATTGATTGCGGGAAAAATCAAATATTTGTTTGATTCGTTCATCTTTGATGGTAGACGGCCGCAATAATACCTTCCCCATGTGAAGAGATTGTTATTAGCAAGTCAAAGCAAAAATAATTGCAATGTTAACCTCTCCATTTGATATCGGACGATAAGTCATTCAAACTATTTCAAAACCACATGTTCAATATATAAAAATTATTTCATATATATATATTTTTATATAAGCAGCTAGTCATACTTGAAACAGAAAACATTCAAAACTACTATAAGGATTTACAACTATCATCGTAAACTAATTATATGATTTGAATATTTTCTTATGAAATTTACACAAAAAAATAGTCACTTTAGATCATACAATGATTATACATGAAAAAGATTAAAAATCCAACCAAAAGACTATAAATCTAACTGTATCAGCAAACGAGCTACAAAAGGGGATTAAGCCATTGAAAGACCATCGAGAACCGCAAATTAAAGTTGAACGTCGTGAGAAGCTATCTACAAACGCAAACCGTGTATCCAAATTTAATCCAAAAGTTCAAATTAATGAAGATTAACATGATTATAAATAAGTGTCATCTTAATTAGTCGTGACGTCGTCAAATCTAACTTTAAGAAAATATAAAATAAAAATATATGTATAAATTTATATACATGTATTATATAATTTTTTGAAATACATGTATAACGATCATGCTATACTTTTTCATCTTTCATTTTTATTATTTACATTACAAATTAATGCTTATTTTCATAACTCTTTATTAAAGATGATATGGTCTTTCACGTGCCTTGGATCCATTCCATATTTTGCTACCCCTCCCCTTCAATTAATCCCACACTTTGGTATCTTTTTTGAACATTGGAAAAATTCCCTAAAATTAATAAGCACCACAAATAGCTAGTTGAGATTTGAGAACTTTAAACGAATATAGTATAAAAATCAAAGTCAAATTAATTTTATTGCAACTTGGTATGCAATTTCAGCCGTGTGGAAACGGTCCAAGCCAATTCCAAATGTATATATTATTTAAGGTACTCGTTAATAATTTTTTAATATTTTAAAAAATCCAAAATAGTAATATTAATGGACTAGTTATAGGTATCTTTTGGGATGAATGTTTGTATGGCTCTTGCTCTTGATGGTTGCAGCCTTTTTTTGCTGATATGTAATTTGATTGTGCTCTGATGTAAGTTTTTTTTTTGTTTATGTTTTTGCTAGTGTTTTACGTTTTGGGATGTTTGTTTATCGGCTTGCTTGGTGTCTTACGCTCTTTAATATTATCGTTTGTACTCTTTTTTTTATATAGGCTTTAAAGAAGTTTTTAACGAGGTCTTCAATAATATTTTGTATTATTTTTTATGTTTCGAAATAAAATCATATTCTCGTTGATAAAAAATTAAAGTGATTATGGTTTTGAAAGGAGAAAGAAATACGATGTTTAAATTTAAACTCAAATTTCGATGTAGTCTCAAATTCATCTGAAAAATGTATAGTTCATTCATTTTTTTAGTCGTTGAAGAGGTATAGTCCATTCAATCAAATTTCAAAGTCTCGTGTAAGTATGTATTGTTGAACATCAAATATATATAAAAAAGAGTAAATGATACCTAACCTAACAACACCTTGAGTGTAAATCACACTTCCAGTAAATTTCTAGGGGGTAGACTCCTAAATATTCAATGCCTTGCTTAATTGTTTATTTACATTTGAGTGTCTTCTTTCAAGGCTTTTTTGGGGCAAACCAATTCAAGCCATTCATAACTACCATTTTCCCACTTTTCCAGCAGTCTTTTTAGACAAAATCAATGGGACCGCCACTCAATTCAATGACACTTTGGGCAGTTCTAGGGAGAGAACATTAAAAAGAAAGTTAAAAATATGTAAAATGTCAAAAAAATCAAAACATTATATAAAATTTATTTATTTTTCTTCCGAACATATAACATTTTGAGTAATTAACGTTACAATAATTACATATTTGTTAGGAATATTGTAACTTTTTTAGTGATCCCTCGTACTATTACATGAATTTCTCAAATATCCAAACTTAAAATTTTATAACAATTTGAATAATTAATTTAAAAGTCGCTAGAATTACATATTTCGTTACATATAACATAGTTTTTTTAGTAATAACTAAAAATGTTACACAAATATGCAACTTTTTTACAAATGAGTTAAATTTCGAGTAATTGTTTGTCGTAATTTTTTTAAGTATGCATTGAAAGTAGTATTTGTTCATATATTGTTTAGAGCAAGCACATTTAGCCGGTTGATCAAGTTGTTCATCTTTGTTCCATCATATTTTTTTAGGTTTTGAGTTATAAACCCACTATGAGCACCCCCTATTTCTTTCCCTAAAGTCCCCTCTTCCTAGAGATGGGCACGGGTCAGGTCGGGTTTTTGGCCCACCCGGACCCGATCCGAAAATAAATACCATAAACCCGCACCCGACCCGAATATATTATCTAAAAAATCCAACATGATCCGACCCGAAAATAAATATACTAAACCCGACCTATATAAAAAATAATTTTAGGGACCTAATTGTAAAAAAATAATTTTAGGAAACTTAATCGTAAAAAATTATAATTTGAAGGACTAAATTGTAAATAAGAATTTAATTTTAGGGACCTACTTATAAAAACATATATAAGGGGTATTATTATAAATATCCCTAAAAAATTTAGGAAGAAAATTACATAATTAGTTCCGGGTCGAATATTTTCTACCCTAAACTCGCACTCAACCCTGAATTTCTTGCATATTCCACCCGATCCGAACCCGAATTTGTTTTTAAAAAATCTGACCCTATCAGATCGGGTCGGATCGGAACTCGTCAAAATCGGTTTCCGTGCCCATCCCTCTTCCCCTCCCATGTAGGTAGGATTGAGATTAGAATTAGTATTTGTCTAAAAAAAACAATAACTCATTTAGTTTGTTGTCCATTGACTAATATAATTATACAATATGAAATATGATCGACTTACACTATGTAAAACTCAATTAGTTTTACATTAACTCGTGATCATTGGACGAGTGAAATGGATGGACAAGATTAAAAAGTATTTAATATTGTCTATCCATTTCACTCGTCTAATAGTTATGAATTAATGTAAAATTAACTAATTGAGTTTTATAAAATGTAAGTGGATCCTAACTCATACAATATATTAAACCAAAAAATGTATAATTATACAATATAAATATATTAAATCTTAAACATTAAAATATATGTAAATAATTATAATATTTTAAGTAATTCTAAAATATTTAATAAAAGTTAGTATTAGGAATGGTCTTTAATTCTCTGTTTCAAGCTGGTCCAGTTGCCCATATTTCAGTACATATTTCCTGTCCACATACATATCATATGAAATTGCACAGAAATTGAAAACAAGTCATCTCATATATATATATATATAATATATGATTATTTTCGTATTTATTTAACTTTACACTGATTTAAAATCATTAGATTAATTAAGTTTAATATTCATATTAAAATTTTTAAATAAAAAATAATACATTTTTTTTGTAAATATTTTTTTATTTTTTACCGTTAATTCCAGTCATTTTTTTTCATCTAACGATCTTAAAAATATTAATTTTATATTTTTATATAACAAGGAATCACATCTCTTGTAATTTTGTATATGGTTTATAAAATAATAATTAGTATAAAAATATAACAAAAAATTTGAAAACAAACAAGTTGGATTTAAAAAAGAACAGAAATCTGAAGTTTTGTCTTGAAGCCCGTGAGTGTTGTCTCCTTATGATCTGTTTTCTCATGGGCACTGCCTTTTTCTTGTGAGGCAAAGCTTATCGATGCGAAATTTGGCATCTATCAACTTGTGGTAAGGGCTTCACCATTTTGAGACCCTTTCTTTCTAAAATTCAACCTTTAATTTTCATTCGAGTTAGTATAATAACATTTTTAGAAAAAAATATTTTTTATTAAACCTTAATTTTTTTCGTTGCATTTAATTCTAAGACTTTTAATTTTGATTTGAAGGATTTTTTCATCGCTGAATTCGTACCAAATAATCAATTTAGCCCTTCACAAAAAACGTTCTCAAATTGAAATGCCACATGCAATGTGCCTTCACGCAAGATCTTAACCACTTCCCCCCTTGTGTTGTTGGTAGCTCAACCAATCTAAGTTAAAAAAAAATATCTATCTATTCAGACTTGGCAATTAATATGTTCAAGACATACCAATGAATTATCGTCATAATCGTATTTAAATTATTTTATATTAATATAAATTTTGTCAATTTAATTATTTACTTTATCAATTAAAACTAAGATGATGTACTCTGTCAATATACTACATATTTAATTGGCTCATGTATTAGATAAACATGTTTATGTACTCATTAATATACGTTTTTTATCGTACCATACTCGTATAATGATTTAAACTATTTTTTGTATTATGTATTTTTGTTGTGGAATTCATATACCGGCCTTTAGAAAAAAGATGAAACCAAAATAGAAAATGAAAAAGAAACGTGCGTTGGAAGGCAAAGCAACAGCCCGAAGAAGTAGCCGAAGCTGTACACGGAGAATCTCCCTCCTCCCCACGCGTCCGCCTAATCATAAGCTGCCACGTCGCATTCGCTTTATGTTACCAAATATCATTGGCCACTGTTGAATAATACGCCGTCGCTAGCGTGACAGAGACCCTGCCTCACTTCCCTCTATTTTCTATTTCTCTCCCCCAATAATTTTATCACTCGTTTAATTATGAAATGCTCATATAAATCATATTATATAAAAGGAGTTAAGATGATAAAATCATTTTTAAAAAAGTTAAATCATTTTAAATATTGAAGTATTAAAAAAATATAAATGTTATTATTTATTAACTTTTTAATATGACATTTTAAATGAAAATTTTAAAATAAAAAACGATAAATTTGGTGGCATGGAGAAAATACAATATTATGTTTTAAAAATTTTAAAATATTTTTTAATTATATTAATTTTATATTATTTGATCGTCGATTTAGTAAATATAGATTATTGTTTTTGATTCAGAATGTCCATGCTACTAACTGATTAAGTTAAATTGGAGAATAAATTGTATGGAATAAATTGAAATTAAATTAATAAAATAAAAATATTTTAATATTTTAAAAAATATAAATCATTCATTAAAAAAAGTTTTGCTCTAAACACGGCAAGAATTTTTCGTGCTAATTATTTTTAAAATATACTTATACCTAAATGATATGTATTATTATCTAGTTAATTTATGGATTAATATTTGCTAAAAATATCTAATTATTTTTTTTTATCAAATTTAAATAATAAATGAGATAATTAATTTAAAAATAATAAGAATATTTTGACTTTCTTCATATTTTAAAATTTTTTATTAACTAGATAAGTCGAATTAATTTTAATAAATATTTTGCACTTAAATAAATTATTGGTTTGGATACACTAATCAAATTAATATAGGAGTACTATTTATATTAAATTTAACTATATCTAATTTTAATATATATATCTATATCTGCACCAAAGTGCAACTACATCAGGTTACCGAACCCCCATGAAGTCTTAAATGAAACTCTCCCACCAAAAAGTAAAAAAACAATTGTAGTTTTTGTTTGCAGTTGTTAATGGTGTTGCTGTCCCTCCTTGTTTAGTTTTCGTTTTCTCTCTTTCTCTTTCTCTATTCTGTTTTTCTGGTTTCCGTTTTGAAGATGGTGATATCATAGGGAGTTGAATTTGATCTAAGGAAGAGAAAGAGAGAGATGGGTTCTTGTGTGTCGAGACCTGAAGGAAAGTTAAGGTCTTCTAGGAAGAACAGCAAGCAGAAGAAGAAGAAATTTGAAAGAAGGAAAAGCTTCGAGAAAAGGGCGTCTAATGGGCTGCCCGACCCATCTTCCGATGACTATTGTAGCTCGGATGCTCCACCTGATCATCACTCTTCCTTCTCAAACCCGACTTTTCAAGGTCTTTTCTTCATTCTCTCCCTGTTATCGAATCTGGGTTTTTATGTTTTTGTGATTTTGTTTGGCCTTTTGTTTGTGATATGTTCATGTATTTCCATTTTCTGGTTGATTTGCTTGGTGGGTTTTGGAGGTTGGGATGCTTTTGTTTGTTGCATGGAGGGTTTTGGGTGTTTTAAGAGACTGTTTCTGATTTTTTATGTTACCAGGAAATAGTATTGTTGTGAAACGTTGATGTTAGAGGCCTGCTCTTTAGATGGTCAATTCACATGGTTTTTCTTCAAAGCATAATAATCTGAGCATATTCCAACACTGGGTTTTGATTTTGATATATATTCTTGCACTTCATGTTTGTTGATTATCAGAGGGAATGTAGATTAATGAGGGAGAATTCCAAGTAGAATGTATCAATAAAACTGCATAATTTACTAATTTTTTTCTTGACAATAGAAGTAGTTTGATCCATTAAAGATCTTAATTTGCTGCTCTAGTCTATATTAAGCTTTAGCAAATCGGGGTTTAAACAAGTAGTGGATGCATATGAGCTGGTTGGAGTTTGATTGAGTTGGACTTAGCTGCTGCAGTGCTCTCATTGGTGGTTTCAAGACTACAATTGATGTTGCTAAGATTATTATTTCAATTTGATCGTATGAGCAGTAGGATGGTTTTGAACAGTTTTTTTATATGGTCAAAAGCTTGTGTGGGAGATTTGGTAAAGTTATTCTTTTTTATTTACTTTGAACCAGATCAATAGTGTCACTATTTGTATGGTTAACCTTTCGAGTTTCAAGCTTTGTTGTTAGGGATTGTAGTTTGTTAGGTAAGAGTCTTCAATATCACTGTTTGCGGCTTGATGCATAATCCGCTCTACATCTACTTGAAGAGGTAGAAATTTTGAATAGCTTAATGGATATCGATGCATATTTGCTTGATCGGTTACAGTTAAGAGTTCAGAACAAGGATATGAATTAATCTATATATATTAAAATTACAACCAGGCATCTGTGAATTACTTTCTGTTAGTCAAATTTTAAAAGAATGTTTCTTTTCCGTTGATAGATATGCTTCTTTTGTTCTACATTGTTCATAGAATTCAACTTTCTTCCAATCTCTTTAAAACTTTTCTCCTAGTTCTTGTTTCCATGCATTAGATTTTGAAATTAGTGTTTGTTAAGCTGATGGTTTGTGATGCTACCTTGGCAGGGAGCGAGGAATTGTGGTTTGAACCAGTTGCGGCATTTGAATCCGACTGTGACGAGGAGTTTGAAAGTGTTCAGGAGGGTATGATGTTTTGAAATGTTACTTGGACCTCTCATTTAGACTAACTTTTGTTTCACTCGAAGATTATCAGAAATCGTTACCATTGACTACATATGCATTTACATGTGCAGATGTGTTATCTTTAAATGGTCTCGAAGGCGAATCTGTATCCAGTATTTCATCTTTAACAGATTCTAACTGCAGAGACCATTCTTCTTTAGTTGATCATACGAATAAACTGGGGGATGTATCGGATGGAAAAGCATGCAACGCTGTGCGCGAGGCCACATTAAATACCAATAGTGAGGTCTTCAAATCGGAAGATGGTAATCCCCAAACAAAATCTGACGGGCCTTCAAATGAAGCAAAGGAACCTGTATTCCTTGATGATATTGCCTCTGTGGATGAAGGTCCCGGAAAGGGGGAAGGATTGTTGGATAATTGTGGCATTCTTCCGAGCAATTGTTTACCTTGTCTTGCATCTACAGTTCCATCAGTTGACAAGAGAAGACCGCTCATCTCTAGCCCACCTAGTGCAAGAAAAAAGCCTGCCTTAAAACTTCCATTTAAGTGGAAAGACGAGCATTCCAGCACCACATTATGTGAGTATCTATGTTATCCATTGAACCTTCCAATCTTTAGTCATTGTGTTCATCATGAACTGTCTTGTTACGAGACTGTGGATGCATGTGAAGTTGTTTCCATTGCAGAGATATTAGAATAGTTTTCTCACCAATTCGGTGACCGCTTCTGTTATGGTTGTTTAGTAATTGATGCATGTTAACATATCAAGTCTCTTAGAAAGCAACAATGTAGCACTAACCTGAGTTTTTCTGTTAGGATTTTGTAAATTTATCCGGTTTCTGTTTCAATTCAGTTTCTTCAAAGATGCTTCTTCAGCGACCAAAAGCAGGTTCTCAGGTGCCTTTTTGCCCCATAGAAAAGAAAATGCTTGATTGTTGGTCTCATATCGATCCTGGTAGTTTCAAGGTTCGAGGAGAAAATTATTTTAGGTATGACAACAAAACTCGGTCCCTAGTTCATTACTTTAAGCCTTAAGGCATACTTGGAATTTATTTATTTTTATACAAAATTATTAGAGGCAAAAGCATGTATGTAATTAGAATTTTAATCTGTTATTACCATGACAGTTTCTCACAGTATTTGTTTATTGCAGGGATAAGAAGAAGGATTTTGCACCTAATCATGCTGCATATTATCCTTTCGGAGTTGATGTATTCCTATCTCCCCGAAAAATAGACCACATAGCTAGATTTGTTGAACTCCCGGTTATTAGCTATTCTGAGAAACTACCTTCTATCCTTGTTGTAAATGTTCAGGTATGTGTTTTTTATATAGTCTTTGGGATGGAATCATGGAAGTAAGCATGTAGAGCTTAATGCTTAACATTTTGTGGCAATGCAGATTCCTTTGTATCCGGCTGCACTTTTTCAGAGTGAAACCAATGGTGAAGGGATGAGTTTCGTTCTCTACTTTAAGCTCTCTGACAGTTATTCGAAGGAACTTCCGCTTCACTTTCAAGAAAACATAAGGGTACTACCGATACTTAAATATTGTATTTTAATCATTCTCGGATCGAGAAACTTATACCTAAAATATTGAAAATTACAAAAATGAGTCACTCGACTAGGAAACTTCGTGTGAAGTCTTCTGAAACTATGTTGTGGTTTTGGAAGCCTTAAATAATGGCATTTGCATGGCTGAAATACGAAAATGTGTCTGAAACCTGCCTAGTTCAAGGCCATGTCATGCGTCCAGGGCCAACCGCATCTGCACATGGTGTGCACTCTAGGCTTCGGCTGAGGCTATGTTATGCGCCTCAGGCATCAAGTCTAAATTTAAATGCTATATCTTCCCTTCTAGCACTCAGTAGTAAAGTTTACGTGATTTTGCTACTAAAACACTAATCCATTAACCAATTTCAGTTCAGTATGGTTTTCGTCTACTAGTTAAAAACCTTATTATTTGAATTTTGAACCAAACCAAATTCTATTTATTAATTAATTTCTGATTCGTTTAAAATTTTTATAATATAAAAATAAATATTTTATTTCTAAATTAGAGAAAATTACTTGGGAATACTATACAAAATGTCATTCTTTTTTTGTTTTAAAAACCGATGAATCGAACTAATTCTGAACTGGTGGAATTCGGTTTGGTTAAGTCATCTATGGTATTCAGTTTGGTATTTAAAAAACAAGAATACAGTACATTAACCACAAGTTTTCTAGTCTCCACTCAACTTTTTGTTTGATTGTCTACGCTCCTTCATGTTTTTACATATATTTAATTTCTTCATAGGTTCCTTCCCTGCTTCATAATTTGGCTACACCCAAGTTTACAGTATTGAGTCCGTATTTCTTGTTTGAAAACAGAGGTTGATAGATGACGAAGTTGAAAAGGTTAAAGGATTCCCTGTAGATACAATTGTGCCATTTCGAGAACGGTTGAAAATATTAGGCCGTGTTGCAAATGTGGAAGATCTTCACATGGGTGCTGCAGAGAGGAAACTTATGCAGGCATACAATGAGAAGCCTTTTCTTTCACGTCCTCAGCATGAGTTCTACTTGGTACGTATGCTTGTATGTTAAGGATGGAAGTAGATAGCTTAGATTCGATATTTGTAGATAACTAACATTTTAATGATGTGCTCCGTTTGGGTAGGCGTTAGAATCGTATAGATACACTGTCTCGTTATGGTTCTTTCTTAGGCTCACTAGTTACTCGATTGAATTTTTGCAGGGAGAAAACTATTTCGAAATTGATATAGATATGCACAGATTCAGTTACATCTCTAGGAAAGGTTTTGATGCATTCCTAGATAGGCTAAAGCTTTGCATCCTAGACGTTGGCCTAACGATTCAGGCAAGTTCCAATATCTCGCTTGCAACTTCAAGATCCCCCTCCCCACTTTCCCTGAACAAGTGTTTTTTTTTTAGTTTTTTCATTTTATAATGACATTTACCCAATGTTTCACTTTGAAAACAGGGGAACCGAACTGAAGAGTTGCCTGAACAGATCTTATGTTGTTTATGCTTGAGCGGAATCGACTATATGAATTACCACCAACTCGGTTTGGTGCAAGAGCCTTCTTATGTAAGTTCTGAAATGCTCTAGTGCTTATACAGCCATGATTTAATAAAGCGCTAATTCTGGATAAATTTCCGCGCTTTCTTTATCGGTACTAGAATTTATGAGCTTGATATCCCCTAGCCTGAGACAACAGACATTAAGAGCTTTATGATACTACTTCCGGTTTACGTGTCTCGTAATGAACAATATTCGAGGGGGTGTTTTGGTTGAGACTCGTATGCTCGGATGCCATAATGGTCATGAGATATGCACAAATATAATCATGAATTTATTTTCGGAAAAGAAAAGAGACCGACGGTATACCCTTGGAGATCCGTATACTTCTATATTGCTGTCAGTTTTAATGCTTAGGATGCACCATTCCCCTTCCCCTCTTTTCTTTTGTGGAAATGAATGTTGAAAATATAAGAGTTACAAGTATTGAAGTACTGTTTTACAATTCTCTTATCCTGTTAATTAAGCATGCAAGCCTGTAACTCTGTATTTCCTGGAGCACTTATGCTCAATTTATTTATTATTATTTTTTTAATTTTTAATCGATTGCTTTCATCATTTTTTAATTTTCAATTACATTTAAAATTAAATATAATCACTAGGTTATCGAGTCTTATTAATAAATTTAAAATTTATATTTAGACATAAATATATTTGTAAGTATATAATTGAGATATATTTGTATGTATATATAATATATTTTATTAAGAAACTGAAAATTAGACTATATATAAATGTGTTTATATAAAAATGGCTTAAATTAAATTATTAAAAAGGTCAAAATTTTAACTGAGGAATTCTGGCTTTTGCTTGATGGTTTTGGACAACTCTTATTTTTTAGTTAATTTGATTAAACGTATCAAGTTTGTGGGTCATTATATGTTCTAAGCCATAAAACATGTATGTCAAGATATATTCATTGATATGAATTTTGATTATTTTGGATATGACAATTCAAGGATTTATGTGTTTTATTATCATGCCTACGATTATATCAGGTTAACTAAAATCAAAATATTAAATATACAATTGCATTAAATCAATCACAATGGATCTGAATCAAACTACACATGAATTTAGTAAGCTTATTTGGCAAGTTGGTCAAATTGCTCATCTTTATTTCTTTATATTATCTTAGGTCATGAGTTTTAAACGCACTAAAAATACTCCCCCCCCTAAAGTCCTCATTCTTCTCCCTTTTAGGTTGAATTATGATTAGATTTAGAATTTGACAAAAAAAAAAACTACACATGAATTTTAGTGTGATGAGGCACTAAATCCCTTAACCACTTGTTTTCGACTTACTGACCGATTAATTCAGATCGGGTTTTGTAGAGGTCCATTACGTGGTGCCCTTCCCAACCTAGTTTTTTTTCATTCACAACGTCAAGATTCGAACCCTTGATCTTGCTTAAGAAATTTAGTGCCTCATCACATTAGATCAAGTTCTAGGTTGTTATACATGAATTTTGATTTGATGTAATGTTATACATAAATCAAAATAAATATTGTATACACAAATAATTATATCTATGTAACATAAAACTAAAAGCACTAATTTATTTTTTAAAGGGTAAATTGCGTCAATCATCATTACACTTTACTCTTAAACCTATTTTGCTTACTGAAGTTTTAAAACGTTCAATTTACTTATTGAAGTTTAGACATTGAACGTTTTTTGTCACTCTTAAAGCCCAAATGGTCATAAATGATCATTCGGTCCCAAATTTCACTAGTCACTTAGTCTCGCCCCCTGAGTTTAAATTCAACCTTCATTTTGCCAAAAAGTGCTATGAAGTTCACGAATCGACCAAAAACCTTCTGGTTTGTCTTGTCGATGTCCCTCTTCCGTCGAATTGAGCACATTTCTCAGTATGTTGCTTCTCTCTTGCTGATGGAGCTTTTCACCGTTCAAATATTGGAGAAGTTCCTTCGTTCGCCGATAAATGAACGTCGTCAAAAAAGTTAACGGATGAATGACCAAAGACATTCTATGTCTAAACTATAGTGAGTAAATTGAACGTTTTAAAACTTCAGTGACCAAAATAGGCTTGAAAGTAAAGTTCAATAATGATTTACGTAATTTACCATTTTTAAAACGTGTATAGTGAACCAAAATCAAAGTTAATCAAAATTTCATGTACATAATTATACCGTATCAAAATTTATGTATCACTTTAAACATTCAGCTGAAGTGGACGTAGAATTTTAATACTCACATACATCAACAATAAACTTTGGCATATCACAATAAAAGGTTTGTATTGTCTATTAACACTCGAAAGAAGTGAAATTAACCCTTAAATGGGTGTCTATATACCATACAACAATGCTTAATCATCACCAGCCATCTCTTTTATTCATGTTTCCCTTATTTATGATCTCAGGAAAACACAGCTTAATTAGCATGCCAGTGTTTCTCTATCAGCTTCCGGAGTTCAGTCTTTTTAGCTCCCACCAGCCTCGCTAACTTCGACCCTTTCTTAATAAGAACAAACGTCGGCATCGCTTCAACTTTGTAGTCCCCAGCCACATAATGTTCATTTCGTTTTCATTTACAATATTAAGATTCGAATCATTAATTTTATTTAAAGATAAAAAGAAGAGAAAGTGTTACCGCTAAAGTATCGACGTCAATCTTGATGAACTCAACGTCGGTAAACGTATTGGCATACTCCTCGATCGCTGGTTCCATCCATTTGCAGGGTCCGCACCAGGTCGCCGAGAAATTGATCACCAGCTTTCATCACCAAACACACAGATTAATGACCCAAACGTTAAGCAATTAGTAGCAAAAGACCCGAGAAAATCACACCATACAAATATGAACATGAAACAAGAGTATACGACTGTTTTTAAAAACTAATTCGATTCGGGTGGTAAACATGTTTAGATTTGTACGAATATAAAATATTTTAAAGTAAACACGATATACGAATATATGAAACGTTTTGAATTATTTACCAGCTTGCCACTTTGCTTGGAGGCCTCTAACTTCTCCTTCCACTGGCTCAGGGAGTGCATTTCGACGATTTTGGCAGTAGAGGTTCTGTTCCCCATTTTTAAAATATTAAAAAGCTTGAAATTAGAGAGAGAAAGAGAGAGAAATTGAGATTTTTTTATGGTAAGTAGGTCGATCTTGAGGAGGGAAGAGGATATGTGTTGGACGAAAGCCTTCATATACAGGTGGATGGAGTTTAATTTTTGACTTTATAATATATATAATGTATATGAATATAAAAAGTAGATATATTATTTATGGGCAAAATTTACTATAGACCCATTGTGCAGAATTTACAATCGAAGCTATGGTCCGAGGTGAGCAAAGAATGTTTGTTGTAAACCTTCATCAAATATAGCGTGATTGTGGCTAATTTCAAGCATTTCGATACCCCTGCTCTCACGCACACTCCGCATGTATGCATATTCATATGGACCCTTACAGGTTTGCAGATTCGTGTTATAACCTGCACACTATGGCAAATATATACAGAATTCAGTTCAGCACGATCCCGAACTAAGATTATTGGCCGGTAAAGCCAATATACGAAGAATAGTTACCAAATCTAGAGCTTCGTAAAAAGCTGAAGGGTCGACTGAGTTCCACTCGCATTCATACGAATATGGATGATCCAGATGACAGAGAGGGGGAGTTCAAGTTAAGCATTGTACACTTTGCAGGGGACCGGGTCACACAAGAAACAAGTGTCCAAACAAATCAAATATTTCCAACTATCATGCCAGACCATCAACATAAATTTTGTGTTCATGTAAATTCGTAATGTATTCCATTTGAATTTGCAATCAATTCTATATATTTTTGTAACAAATAAATACAATTTTTTTAACTTTTTCATTTTTTTTCAACTTTTTTAAATTTGCAATCAATTCCATTTGAATTTGAATTAAATATGAATTGAATATGAATTTGAAATAAATTTGAATTGAATTTGAATTATAATTTGAAATCCGGGGGTGGGGATTATTATTTTCCCCATCGCCCATTTGTTATGTTAGTGTTATAATAATTTGTTATTTTTATAATATTGAATTTTGAATAATAAATAATAATAATAATAATTTTGATATTTATACTATATGGGAGCACATACTATATGCTGGAGGTTGGTGATACTTGACGATGCTTGCTTGGTCTTTTTTTTTGCTCAACAAGTATGATTTTATTGCCGGGAATCATACACAAACAATCGTCACGTGCCTCGTTAAAACCCCCTAATCCTAGTCAGAAGAAAAGAGTACACATGACGACAACAAAACAAGGGACAAACACCTAAAGCAAAACCAACTAAGCAGCATACCACAACATAGCCCATACCAAACACACATAACACATTCGTAACTCACAATAGAGTTTTGAACAAACGACACCCGAACAACATCAAACCCCCACAAAACACCAACCCAAGCCGAAATAAAAGAAAACATAACCACGTCTCATACTCGAACCAACACAGCACCACTCAACAACACAACAAAGCTTAAAGCATCCTACAACGTCATGCACCTCCACGCACGCACAAAGGCGCAGCCAACAAAGAACCAAGCTGCCAACCACATCGCACCCTTCACCAACCACATCACACCCTACACCTGATCGAAGCTACATACACCCATCCTCGAAACAACCAGACCTAAAAAATTCATAGACTCACAAGAAACACGCTCTTGCCTCTCAATCGACTGAAGAATGTAACACATACCCAATGGCGATACTCGAGTCCTGAATATTCCATGATAATATACTCATGATCGAAGCTTCACCCCACTCTCTGAGATAACACGACGAAGATCGCGAACAATGTCCTCTTGCCTCTCAATCGACTGAACCCCAATCAACTTACTCAACTGAAGCGTAGCATCCACTTCGTGACGCAACGCCGCTTGATCCCCACCACTCGATTCTTTCCCTAGATTCTTCTCAGATTTTTGTTTCTCAACACCTGCTTTGCTGCTTTTAATTCCATGCTCAATAGGCACCACCGAGTCTAGCAATTTCATAGCACTTACGTTAGGTTGAACTTTCTCAATTATAGGCTCAACAAGTACCACATATCTCACGTCTAATGACCTAATTTCCAAAGCATGTATCGGCAACGACTCAAACTTCACCGGACAATCCACCAACGTCATACCATCCAATCCAATCTATCTATTTCCAACCTGAGATGGTGGCTCTTCCTCGAGACCATTCCTACTTCTTCATCCGATATCCAACCTCCTGAATAAGATGGGATTTCAACAACTCTCTTATCCGACAAGCTTGGCTCATTCCATAACGCATCTAACTGCCACACATAGGACTTCAGCGCCACAACATGCTTTGCAATGTCCTTGTTACGTTGTTCATCCTCTCTAGAGCCAACCGGACCCAATTGATCCCTCTACAATTCATCTGACCCTACATTGTCTTTATCTTCGCTATCAATCTCAGAACCGCACACCAGCTCGTAATTGGAACATAATTGAGATTCCAACAACGGTTCAAACTCTACCACCCGCACCCGAAACATCTCACCCTCCACATCCAACTATATGATCTCCTCAATACGTTCTAGGCGCTCAGTTTCAATCAGGATCTTCCCCCTTTCAAAAGAGTTAGGTTCCAACATTGAATCATCGCATCGAATGAATACTCACAATCTTGACGGGATATTATCAAAAGTACCACACGTGCATTGGCAAATTGCTGATCGACAGCCAGACACGACGACCACCTCTATCACATGATAGATCCCAATTCACCATCTTTGCACTCATTCTCTACGACCCTCCGACGCGTATCCATACTAGAGAATATCAACAACATCCGTGATCCGACAATTCTCATTAACGAAAACCCCACAAGATCCGCCTCTTTTAATTCCCTAGCCAATGTTGCCATTGCAAATGGCACTCGCCACCATGCCATGGCGCAGCATTGCAGGATCCCAATCTTGCCCTCATCCTTTACACCTTGAACTATCCCATTTGACCTTTGATCCACTATGTCTCTCATTCCTATACTACAGCCTCTCTCATTTTCAATCGATCCCTTTCGTTTCCAATGCACATCCCGCGTCCCTCTCATTGCAAGCACAACCCTCAATTTCGCTCTATAAATCCATTTACCATTGTAGCGACCTTTTTGAAAATCAAAATTTAAAATGTTTAAAAAAGTTGAATGGGATCGCTAGAAAAATGAGTAATAGGGTTCCTTTTATTTTATTTTTGAAAATACTTAGAAAATGGGGAATTCTTTAAAAATTCGTGTTTGAAAACAAAAAGACTTGGAGTCGCCATCGGCCACTAATGTAGACTGGACACCGTAAAACTAGAGATTCGCTCGAAAAAAGCTTCGGGAGTTGGTTACGCGTGGGGAAAGATTAGTACCCCCATCGCGCTCGAAAATCGGTACCAAAATGTATGTTGCTTTTAATTGATGGAAATTATCGAAATTTAGATAAAGTTTAATTAAATTGTTCGTAATTGAAAATAAACTTTAATTAGACGGGCTTGGTCAAATTGGTGTATTCGAATCAATTAAACATTTAATTAATAAGGGTGACGAAACCTCGGACCATATATTAAACCGACATCGAATAAGCCTGATTGTCGTGTTAATTTATGGTTTGAACTCCGTTCATCACCTTTATGCATGATGCAAGCAGTTAAACATGATGAAATGACTTGTCAAAATTTTAATTCGTTTTAAATTACCATTAGACGATAAGAATTAATTCGAATATTTGGTCAACATCCAGTGAGCCAGGACTGTTACGAAACAAATATCGAAATTAATAAATATCTCCGTTTTATGATTTAAGCTGATTAATTACATATGTGTCCATTAAAATAATTAAGGTCTAATGAATGACAATTAAAATGCATGGCAAATAAGTGCATGAAATAATACCCTAGGCCCACTAAAGTCCTAACCTAAAAAGGCCCAAATTATGGAAAATTAATTAGTGATCTAATTATTAACTAGGTTAGTCTAATATTAAACCTAAATTAATTAAATCCTAAAACTAGAAAACCTATCATTTTATTGGTTATCTTGAACCACAATAATCAATTCGATTAATTTTAAACTAGAATCCCAATGAGCCAAGAAAACTATCTAAAATTAATCGAATTAATTAGTCATGATTTTAAGTTAGGTGATCTACATGAAATTCCAATTTTATCCCTAAAAATGATTAAGAATTGTTCAATCAATTTAATGTATTTAACATTCACCCCAATGAGCCAAGAGCAAATTTAAATAAATTAAATTGATTCGAACCTGTAATCTAACTAGGGCTCTAGACTTAACCTAAATTTAATTTAATCAATTTAAAGTCTATGCCCCAATTAAACGAGCGTATAGTTTAAATTAATTAAATAAAACTTTAAACTCTAAACTAATCATAAAAGGCCTATACTAAAAAAGGTATACCTTAAAGAAAAAAGGATAATCAAAAACTTGCAGAAGAGGCACTTGATTAAAATAAATAAATAAGCAAATAAATAAAATAAAGATCATAAAATACATAAAAAACCTTTATGCAAACGTGCAATATGAGATTGAATTAATGTGAACCAAAACCTAATGGGTCTAATTAGTAATTTTGAAAATTAAAAAAGGTAGATTAAAAAAGATAAACACTGGAAGAGGAGTAAATTAAAATATTCTCAAGAAAACAGGGACCAAATGGGACATTTACCACTTTTAAAAACGAATTGAATTAAGATTCAAGGCTTAAACAAATGCAGGTTAAAAACACATGGGCCTGGAGTGCAATAAAACCGTTTTAAAATAGGACTCAGTTCAATTTTTGGACTAAATTAAATGTCTTGAAAAAGGTCCGAGGACCAGGGTTGCTATTTAAAAAGGGGGAAATCCTGAACTAGTAATTTAAAAACACGGTAAGGATTTAATGAAGCAAAATGACCATTTGTTTTATTTTTAAAACAATATAAAACCCAACCTGGCCGCCGCATCAAACGCCTGACTCACCACTCCGGCCACCGCACCCGGTGCCGAAAAACCCAAGAGTCACCTGCAAAGCTGACTCCTCTCCTTTATAAACACCAAACCAAGACTGGGTTCACAAAATCTAACCCTATTTCCCTAGATCTAACCAAACAGAGAGGACCAGAAATCCTTTCTCTCTCACCTAGATCTAAGAAAAACAGATTTGAAAAGAAAAAAACTTTTGTTTCAATTTTTTTTAAAACGATGGCCGAGACTGTGACTTGACATTTCTGGCTCACCCTCAGTGGCACAAGGGCCGTGGGCATATTACCGAAGTACGACGAACGATTGCCAAACTAAAGGGTAAGACTCTTAAGCCTTAGATCTAGTTTTTTGCATACATGCATGTATGATTAAAAAAATAAGGCAAGGGTATACCTCTAAAAGGTTCCTGATTTCTTTTTTTTTTGCCTTTTTATTGCTCGTTCAAAAGATTCCCCGTAGGGTTTACACTGTTTGGCTACGGTTCTTATAACCGTTGTAGAATGTTATACGAAAATGAAAATAAACTCCTCGTTATATTGTTCGTCTGAAATTTGCCAAAATGCTCTGGATTCTTGTTATTTTTGCCCGATCTTCCTTTTTGCCTCTATAGCTAATGTTTCTTCCTTTTGTGTTGCATGCAGTCGTGGCAAAATAAGGATGAGAAGAACCACTGATGGAAGGCCTGTGGCCACGGTAGAAGAGTCCGTGGGAGTCCAGAAGGTGCGCATGTAAGTGCGTATAGATCTGGAGGGTCTCGTGTGCGCCACACGCGCGCGTGATGGAGCGGGAAAGACGCGTGTGCCAGTTCTAGAAGCTTTCCCGGATGATCTGGACCGTCTATTTGAATTTTCAATCCTACGGGTTTGATTGTGCGGCGCTGGCAAAGGATTAGGGCTGCTAGGGTTTCCATCCGAGGGTCGATCTGGACCGTTGGATGTAATCTTGATCCAACGGTCACCAGTGGGCTGCGTAAACAAAACAAAAGGTCATTAGGGTTTTGATATTTGGGCCGAACCAGGCCACCATGTAATAAGAGTGTTTTGGCTTTTTGTATGTATAATGGACTGTAAATAAAAACATTTGGGCTTTGTTGTTTATTTAAAAATTGGGCTTTTATTATATTTTAATTCTGATATTTAATTTTCATTCTTTTTTATTTAATAATATAATAATATTACTTAATAATAATAGTATAATAATATACATAATATATGGGATAATAATAGTATTAATAGCAATGAGTAATAACATAACTAATATCCAAACTATCAGAACAAAAAACGTAATAATACTTAAAGATAATAATTAACAATAACATATAATACTATCTTAATAATACTATACAATAATAAAAAATAGTAATAATAATAATTAAGCCCAAGTTAAAAGAACCCAGATAAAATTAGTGATTACAACTATTAAGCCTTTCAATTGCCCGCAACGCCTCCGCCTTCGTGCTCATACGTACAAATCTGAATCGCGAACCATGGCGTTGTACATTTTACTGGCACAAAAATATCAACATCCTGACCATGATGATAAAAAACCTGCGCTCTCCAATGAATTTGATCTGAAAGATTATCCAACACCTGCGCCGGTAGCTCTCTTCCATTTCCCTTTTACTTATATAAAACGTTATTGTTATTACTTTCAAATCAAAATTTGCTTGTTTGGTCTTACTGTTTGATTTTGCATGGGGTTGGGGTGCACTGGTTGAGTGCCTTGGCTTTATGCTCATGACTGGTTGGATGCTTGCATTTGGTTTCGGGTGTTATGCAATGTGGTTGCTTTTTGCAATAGGGCCTGGTTCTTGTATTGGTGTTTGTTCCTTCTTTGTCACATGGTCATTGGGTACTCTTTTCCTCCATTTAGGTTTAAGGAGGTTTTTAACGAAGCCTATGACCATGTTTTAGTATGTATGATTCACTCTAATAAAATAATACTTACTTTGCTGATAAAAAATTGAATTTTAATTTAAATTTGAATTCGGATTTCAAGGATTTTTTTATTTCTAAAAGTCTAATATATTAATATATTAGCTATTAAATTGAAATTAAATATCGAATTTAAATATCAACTATCGTGCCGGACCATCAACTTAAATTTTGTGTTCATATAAATTTGTAAGGTATTCCATTTGAATTTGCGGTCAATTCTATGTATTTTTGTAACAAATAAATACAATCGTTTAACCTTTTTAATTTTTTTAATTTTTTTTTAAAATTTGCAATCAATTCCATTTGAATTTAATTTGAATTTGAATTGAATATGAATATGAATTGAATTTGAATTTGAATTATAATTATAATTTAATTTGAATTTAAAATTGAATTTGAATTTAAATTTCAAGGATTTTTTATTTTTAAACGTCTAATATATTAATATATTAGTTATTAACTTAAAATTAAGTATCAAATTTAAATATTAAAATATACAAAAAATAGGTGTAATGCAATGTAATGTAAATAAAAAGGATAAATTAAATCGAAATACTAAATAATCCAAAAACCAAAACAAACAAATAATATTTTCGAATTAAAAATATATTACAAATTTTTTTTACCCTTTTCCTATTTTCGCCTCACTCTCGGTAATTTTTGTCGATGTAAGGATGATGTTTAATCGTATCGTCTAAGGGGTAAACCATTCTTCGTGGTTGATTCGGAGTCTGGTCATCTTGAAAAATTTGATCATCCATCGATTACATAGACGGTGGTGTACCATACATATCTTCTTGGTTAAATGATGAGCTGCTAATGGTCATAGTCGACAACAAAGATGTCATATTAACACCACCCATGCCTTACCCATATACGGATGTTTGAGGATACTGAAATTGTTGTATGTGTCCTCCATCTTCATTGTAAGCCGGCTGAGAACATGAGCTGCCACCAAATTCCAAATTTATTGGTGATTGTTCCGGAATATTACCAAATCCAAATGGTTGATAAAATGATGAGCTGACACCAAATGATGGATTTTTCGAAACATGACCAAATGGTTGATTTGTCCTTGTATTGGTTTTTGCCAAGGGTCATTGCTTACATGTTCTGGGGGGATTACATTGGAGACCATGAAGAATGGAACCCGTAGAACAATCGAAGTTTGGTTCTTCTGTTGGTTCTTGTGAGCTCTGACCAAACTCCGATAAAAAGTGTACGTGTTTTGACCATTGCAGATCTTCAAGCCATTTATTTGCAGCTTCAACAGATACTAAGAACGATTTTTTTTTTATTTTTTGAAAACCATGAATAGTACTCTGTATTAAATTCAAAATCACTTGTTTCAATTGGACTCAGCCCACCGCGTATATCTTTCCTCCCACCGCGAAATAAAATTGGCTTGCTTGTTGGATTCGCGTACGGTAACCAAATAAACTGTAAAACACAAATATTAATACACATACATACACAAACATATTACTTTAATAAATACAAAGTCAACAAAATTAATTTAAAAATAATATTATAATACCTTATTTTTTCCTATTATTTGGATCTTTAGTCTTATATCTCTCACATTGTTGTGCACCACCCCGCATTCCTCAACTTATGTCTCTATATGCAAAGATATTGAACTTATATTTCTAAGTCATTGTAGATAAATATTAGATCAATAAAATATATCCATATGACAATTATAATCACAATATTACCTTCCAACAAGCGGAAACTGCATGAGTACGGTATTTCCACAATGAGCGTTAGATAAGACAGCTTGTACCATGCTCACGACTGCAACAAGATTTGACATCCTCCCATATTTGACGTATTCTTCTCACCAATCATAATTGCGGCCTTGCACATTTAATGGTACAAGAATGTCAATACTGCAGATTCCCAACTATATTGCCAGTTGTGTTAAAATCAGCCAACATCGGCAGATATTGTGTGTGAACCAGATTACCAGATGCATCTGGCATCAATATCCCACCAATGATTTGCAGTATATATGCTCGAGCTGTATACACAAATTCTTGGCGAGTAGATCCCTCTATTACAATAAATTCATTATGCAACCATAAAATTCTCACACGTAGACCGTTCACACATGCCTCAGGAGGAATTTTGGCGAGGTACTAGCTACAAAACTCAAATACATTATAGTTGTTTTGTCCAACCAACGAATTTTCATTGATTGGGACACCAATCTGTATAACTACATCTTCTAGAGTTATTGTGCATTCGCCAAATGAAAAATAAAATGTGTGTCTCTGATCTCCACCGTTCTATCAATCCAATAATCAAACGGAGACAATCTTAAATCCACCGAGAAATGAAGCATTATAACAACTGGTGAGATGTAAGAAATAAAGTATGCAGTCGGAAGGTTTTTTGATCTTCATTCCTCGACGACGAATGGTATGTTCCACACCCTATAATTAATTTATTATAATAAACTATTTTGTTTTACACGTGACATAATAAATTTAAATTACTTACTTGCTCTTCATGAATATGAGACGAAATGTGCTCATGGTCACGATACAATAAAATTCCTACTTACTGGATTAAACGAGAAACCGTGTAAATGTACTCTAAATCCTTCAACAATAAAAAGTAATTATCATTTAAATATATCTTCAATCACACAAAAAAATTCTACAAACCCATCTAATTTAAAAAAAAAGATTAATTAAAAAAATTACTTACTTACTTTTGAGAAATAAAGAATATTTATAAACAAATATACTTCAATAACCTTCACCGTCTTCGAATATATTTTTAACAAAATTATTACTCGATTATCAGTCGAACTTTACTAATTTTTTCTCTCAAATTTTTTACCAATTCGTATACAATCTCCTCCTCATCATGCTTATATATATATACAACAAAATTTGAAGAAAAAAACTGACCAGTCCGGACCAATTTTCACATGAGAGCTTGTGTTTGCATGCATGGCACATGAATAACGCCACTTGGCGTCCTACAACGGACCAGCTTTAATCATCCAAGTAAAACTGCGCAATTATTTAAGTAAAGCTGCAAGCTGCGGCGTAGCCATGCATGACATGCACAGACACAATGCCACCTATAGGTGGCGTCCAGCAACGGACCAACTTTATTCATTCAATTTAGAGCTGCCTTGCGTAGCAGCTGAGCCGAATAAGGCATGTCCACAATGACAACGCCATGTGCACATGGTGTCCTGCCATGTGCACAGTTCAAAATGGCCTAGTTTCTAAATTATGCCATCCGGTATCCTATATTCCAATTTTTTTTTGGATTGGATTATCATTCAAATTTTGCCAATAAATTGGATAAAATATTTCAGATTGGGCTTGAACACATATGTATAAACGAGTATTCGATTAGTTAATTATTTATAATGTTAAAATATTCGGTGATTCTTGTTTAAACAACTCTTTCTAATCATATATAATATATACATATGTATATATATATACTTTATATTTTTTCACATATGTAAATAAGATTTATAATATTATTTAATAAATAAAAATCATATAATATATTTATGATTATTTTTTAAAGAATGGATTTTAAAACAAAGTATTGATGAACTAAAAAGAGTCCAGGAATCGATGAGAATAAAAATAGTACATAGTTATAACAAAAGACCAAATTGAATATTATGTAAAATTATGGGACAAAATTAGATAAAAGGATTTTTTCGTAAAAAATAGTAATTGAAGTTCAGCAGCTTTTCTACTGTGGTTGAAAATTAGGTGGTTCAAATTCGACCAAAATAAACTTAAAACAAAAGAGAATGAAGAAACAAAAAAAATATGGACTACTTATAAAAAAATACGAACTAAATCACAAAATAATCAAATTACTTGGCTAAAGATCACAAACGCTATACTTTTAATAATCCAAATTTTCAGTTATTCGAACTTTTGAAATTCAAACTCCGACTCAAACTCAAAATTCAAACCACTTATTCGAGTTGACTCGACTAAAAAATGAATTTTTTTTCCGAATCGAATCGAACTTTGCTCACACCTACATATAATTTCGAAGTGTGTATATGAACAAAACCATGATGCTAGATGGTAACAAACTACATGTTGAAAAGCAAGAATGATATTGCTAGAAGTGTATCAGTTTTTCAATGATTTCCAATGCAAGTCATTGATTCACTGAACTAATGTGTCCTGGATTGTACCATATAAACATGAACCCACTCTCAAAACATGCTTTCCATGCAAACCCAAAAAACGGTACATTTTAACCACCCACTTCAAGAAACTGACCTCATAAACAAGGCCTAAAGCAGTCACGAGGCAACACCAACATCGGCTGAGGCATGACCACCCTGAACTGCCGAGCTTTGATTGTTGTACGCGTGGCCACCACCTCTGCCACGGTTGTTATAATAGCTCCTAGAATAGTAGTTGTTGCCAGGCTGATCATAATATTGGTTACGACCATTTTGGTAGGCTCCACCGCCCCTTCCACTGCCTCGACCTCCACGACCATTGGAGTAACCCCTACGACCACCTCCAGTACCACGACTCCATCTTTGGTTGTGATAGGGACTTCGAGGAACATACTGCTGCTCCCTGGGTTCTAAATCTCTCTGATTGTGATCCATATCCGCCTGAAATTTGCCACCTTCTTGCTGAACTAAAGTGTCCTCAGGATGATTTTCCAACTCCGGTTCATCCTGAAGAGCACAAACCTCGTATATTAAATCAAATAAATGGAATCCTAAAGGAACATATATGATGTTACATCTAACTGAAAGCACCTTTTGAAGTTCCTCTGCAGAACTAAATTGACTGTAGCCAGTATCAGTTTCTTGATAATTAGATGTATCTGCATCCTACATCAAATACAGATCTAATTTGGAAACAGTATCCCCATTTGTAATCATAAAACTAACAGGGGAAGGATAGCTCTGAATGAAATTTAAACATGTTAATGCAAAACAAATAGCATGCATCAATCACAAATGGAAGGCCTGATAATAAGAAGCCATCCCAAACAATAAACATCAAGGCCCTGTGTCAGGCCGAGGGAAATGAAAACTAAGAAACATCACATCCAGGACATGCAAATCCTACTTATGGAGTCATTCCTACTTCACCATACAAAAATCTATAAGCATAACCGTGTTACGCAAAGGCAAGGGGGAACTAGCTACCATAATATATTTTATTCTAGAGACCAGTACACTATTTATAGGTCTGAACTCTGAATTGTAAGAACCATTTAAAACCCCATACTAACTAATCCAAAATATCAGAACCCTCAATTACACCAAATTTCTCGTATCTCGCAGCTTTCCTTGATAAACTGAAGGTAAAAACTCATCATAACCCTCTATTTCTTTCTGTATTCCCTCTCAAAAACTTGACTTCTGTAGGCCAATCTATTTTCAGTTGTGTTGCATTCGTCTTATATCTTCAAGCCAATGCATGAATCCATCCCAAACAACCTAACCTGATGAGTAGATAAGAATTCTCGATTATCAGAATGAATAAATGCCATTCTTTCTGCTAAAACAACCTAACCAAAGAAATAGCCATGTATATTTCATAGTCAACTTCTGAATTTACAACTGGTGTATGAGTAGTCTTTTCTAAAAAAAATCTAAAACCTTTCCCTTTCAGTCGTCTCTGCATAGAACCAATTTCACCTAGAGCTACAAAAGGTACAGCATGCCACTTGAGACTGTTCTAAGGGTGTTCAACAAGCAAGAGAACCAACGTAATAGAAGGGAATATTGTATTGATGAATTCAATAAAATACGCTGCCATTTCAATAATCAACAGCAAGGATGAAATGTTATGAATGAGTAAAGTCAATGAAATATTATGAACGAGCAAGGATTCTTATTGTGACAAACGATCAGAGGTTAAAACATCATTCAAATCGAACAAGTGTTTTAGAACCCAACTTTTAGATGACTTGATCAAAGTCACGGCCACAAATAACTTTACTTAGGGATACAGAACCCTAATGCTTGCACTGATCTGTTTTGAACAGATTCATTTTATAAGGATGGATGTGTAGAGATGACGGGAGCAATTTTGGTAAATGCTTGCTCCAGTTCGTCCCGACTTTTAAAATTACTATTGTACTCCTAATAATATTCAGTACTGCTACAAATCACTAAACATAACAAAAAACTGTAGCCCAGAAAGTCCAAAACCATTAAGCTAGAGAATAAATGTTCAGAATGCAACACATACAGGATGCAAAATAACAAAATGAAGGAATTCAGGGCAACCTCCATCAACACCCAAATAGGAGATATGCATACACATGAAGAAGTAAATGGCAAGACAAAATTGGATCTCAAAGGCATTTGCATGCACCCAAAGTCCAGAGAAAAAATTAGTCTTAAAATCTCCCTGTGTAGATAATTCTTCTTAATTCTTATCATCTTATTCATTGTGTTTAAGCTTTTATTTAGATTGGCTCAAACTCTACTTTGGAACTAGGAAGTAGATACTAGAACTCTATGGATATTTGGGCACTTTTTTTTCCCACTAATAAGAAATTATTTTCAGAGATTGTCGGCATAGTTATCAAGCTGCTAGATCTTAGGCATCATGTCCAATATTATATTTGCGCGCAATAAGACTTGATAGAGTTTGATCACATTGATTTCCAAAGGATCTTGCAACCTCAACAAATGATTAATGTTTCCCTCTACTTGGCAAATGCAAATGATCTATTTTCAGACAATATAAGAATACCATTGGTAGTCGTCAATTCATAATGATAGATAGCTAACAAACTAAAACTAACATACTGATCAAGTCTGGTCAAATATATAGAGTTTTTCAGTTTTTTATGCATACATAAATAACAAATAGCTATGCCAACAGCCATGTGGTCTGTTGGTAGTAGAGTGCCTGGACTCTTAGTTCCAGAGGCAGGGGTCAGACTCCGGTAACATGAAAAAAAAAACAACAAGTAGCTATAACGATGGATTGATATCAGATCTTTTATGTACAGATGAATGCCCTTAAGACCTCGCATTCTGTAGTTCTTTAGTCATTTATAAAGATACTTAAAGGATTCTCTCATTTCTCTTCCCTATTCCCCTCTAAACAATGATATAGCCGAAAAGCAAGACCTGAATGTATGACATCAAACCAAACAAATTAACAATCATTTCAACAATGCTAAGAGTATAGAAAAAGAGGGTAACCCAAGAGCTTTTAACTAAAACATATATCACAAATAATGTTAAATCCAGAAACGAAACTACTCATTCCTTTTCTTAAACTAAAACAAAGAATAATACCTTCCGCTGATACTGCCCAATTGAATCTTCCACCTCAACGGGCTCAGAAATGGGCACACTCTGCACTGGAACCTGGAAAGCGGTATAATTCCCGGCAGCTGCAGCGGCAGCCACCTCAACCGGAGCCTTCATCTCCGGGGTCGTTGTAAAATAATCCAAAGTCATAATCTTGTTAAGCCTCTCTCTCAGCCCAGCATCTGCAACACATAGACATGACAAATTAGAAAGAAAAAAAACCCCAGAAATTTAACAACAACTAAACCCCAGAATTAGTGTGATTTATTACAGGAAACGCCGGCATCGGGGTCGATGGGCTGGTCGGAGTTCGAAAGCCAAAGCTTAGCATGTTGGACGCAACGGTGCAAAGCGTTCTTGTGAGACAAACTGGAATCAGCAGGGCGTGAGGTCAATAGTACACTCAGAGCCGAAACCGAATCCAAATCTTTCTCACTAAGCAGGTCGGTGGCGTCGTCGGTGACGTAATCGTAGGTCAGGCAACATCCCCTTTCGTGAGTCCGAGTCAACATCGTCGAAGTGAAATCATTCTGAGACTTGACATCGAATAACGACCCGAAATAGAGCAGATTGAGGAGATCCTCAATGGTCTGGTCGGGCTCATCCGGCGGCTGTTGCTCTTGGGTTTGTGAGGTAGTTTCTTCAGGCGAAATGGTTCGACTCTGTAAAGCGAGTGAGATTTCCTCGGAGGCGGCGGCAGAGAGAGGGCGGCGAAGCTTCTCGAGTTCGTCGATGAGGGCGGAGACGGCTGGTTTTGAACGGAGAACTTCTTCTTGCTCTTTGTTTAAGGGTTTTCCCTGAGAGGCTGATTCTTCCATTTGGAGGATGCGGTTGTATTTCTTACTTAAGGCACGGATGCGTTTGTTGATGAGGCTAAGGACGGGACCGTCGGAAGAAGGGGTGCTTGTTGCGTCGGAGGAAACTGCTGTAGTTGCGGTGGTCGCCATTTGTGGGGTTGATTTCGGTTGTGGCGGTGGCTGAACGGAGTTTGGAAGAGCACCACTGAGATGTGGTGGCAGTAGGCGACGGGATAGGAGATTTTTGGAAAAGATGGGAAAGTGAATGGTCTTGGTATGGGATTTTGGGGTAAACGCACTGATTGAAGTAATAGTAATAGTAATAGTTTCAAAATACATTAATCGGTAACTTTGAATTGCTCCAATTTATAATTTTATAACGATTCTAACTTAAATAATAATGGGTAAAATATTAAGAAGTTACAAATAGTTCTTTTGACTAATCATAATTAATAAATTAGTTTAATTTTATTAAAAATAAACTATTGATGATGTAGTAATTAATAAAATTTATATAATAATAAATTTAAGCATCAATCTTTACATTTTATTTTAATTTGGGCTTAAATTTAAAATTTTAGCTCCAGCATTTAAATATTGCATCATTTTAGTCCCTTAAACTTAGGACCAAATTAAAATAAAATGTAAAAGTTGAGGGTTAAATTCGTTATTCTACATATTTTATTAATTGGATAGATTTGTTAGTCGCGATTAGCCAGGATACCTATTTGTAACTTCTCATAGTCAGGGCACTCAACAAAGAATTGGGTCATAGTTAGGGGACCATTTATGTAATTTATCCATTATAATATATTTGTAAAACAATATATTAAAAATATAAACTATCGACAAGTGTTGGGTGCATTGGTAAAGCACATTGTACTCCCAAAGAGAGGAAGTGAGTTCAAACTTTGAATATGATAATGTTGGGGGGGGGGGGAGAAGTCTCACATCACGAGCATTGATTGTAAGACGAACATATATATTACTAATATATATATATATAATAATGTATATTTTAGATAAGTGAATGAATAATTTTTTCTATATAAATTCTTGTACAAAAGTGATTTTTGAAATGCATTTTATATTTTTTAAATTATCCCAAATTAAATTTATTACTATACAAATCCCATATTAAATATCCATTTTGTAAAGTTAAAAATGTCATTAATCTATGCCAAAATTTTATTTTAGTGACATAATTTTGAAATGTTATAAAATAGACATTAATTTTTAGACCTTTTATAAATGAACATAGTGTTATTAGATGCGGTTAAAAAATGATGTGACATGTTAAACTTAACTTAACTTAACTTAATAGATAATACTTATCTCATTTGATCTCTCAATTGTAATTAAAAAAATTATTTTTGTGTCGTTTTCTTTTTTATTATTTTTTAGCCGGCAGCACCAATTTTAATGTTAATTATTGATCACTGGTGTTTATTATTTCTCTTGCTTTTTATACTATGTCTTTTTTTTTTCAATTTTGAATAAGATTATATCCTTGTAACGCGCTTTTCTCTGCTCTTGTGGTACGTTCCTTATGACTTTTGGTACGTTTTTCGCACACTCTTACGATCGTTTTGGTGCTCACACAAAGACCCTCACGACTTTTGTTCTCTAATTGGTTTGTCGGTGGTCAAGTATAATCAGATCCTTTTTTTGGTAAAAGTTGTTTCCCGATATAATCAGAATTGTGTAGCGAAACAACCTACCAGATAGTTTGGCTCACTCACCACTCCTTTATCACTTTGTAAAACGTTTCGTTCGACAGAGACAAAGAATTTTTATAAAGGTTAATGTGTTCTTTTGATATTGGACGTCATTCACAAGGGAAAGTTTTATTTTTATTCGTATCTTTGGATTTAATTTTTTTTTATGTATGAGTTTTTAGTGACTATTGTCCTCATTTTTATCTCTATGCTTGAATGGATTGTAATTCTAATTTCTTCCATTATTTTTATTGACGAAATTCAGTTGCCATTGTTAAAAAAATTGTTTTAATATTTTTTTAAAAAAATTGAACAATAATTTAAAAAAAATTCAATTATTAACAATCAATTCACAAATATTTTACGTATTATTTCATTTTAAAATTCCTTTAATTACTCGTATCAATTGGAAGAGATTCGTCTGTTGGAAATTCCTTTAATTACTTATTTATTTATTTTTTTACCTTGATTTATATTTTTATGTTATCATTGTTTATCTATATTTTATCATTATTACTAACATTTTTTTCATTTCTTTAAAAATTTAGACAATCTAATCCTTACTGTGTATTGTGAGGTGATCTAATTATTCTTATGTGTAGTTGATTCTGGAGCCCAACTTTGACTAAAACTTAAATGCAGAATACCTTAGAATGCTTAATAATTTCGAACCGAACAAAACGTTATCAACAATATGATATATGATTAGATTAGATAAGATTTATAATGTTGGTACACGATAATACTTGTAAATGTGAAAAATATATAAATAATAATATCTATCGGTCATACTTTTTATCCTTAGATATGAAAATTTTGATAATTTTATTTTTTTATATAAAGTTTAATTATTTAATTTAATTTTTATATAAAAACAAATACTATCATAAAAATATTTATTTTTTTTTTATAATGAAAGGGGTAAACTACAAAACCTCATTAACCTAAACCTAAATAATAAAAAAAAGAGTATTCGTAGAATACCTTACAAAGCTAGCAAAACTATCAGACTATTCCGAAATACATCAAATACACTAGTGAACTAGAACCATAATCTATCAACCTAATTACCCCAGGATCATATGGCACCTCACCAAGCTCTTGCATATTTGCGGCAGACAAACTCGATGGTTCCACCATCTTCTCCTCAACCAATTCCACAAGACCAACATGGGACTCAAGGAAGCTCGCTGATGCCATCAGCATCGCACGACCCATTGAAGTTAGCTTATCCGCAACTCTATTATTCTGTCGTCCAACATGATTAACCACAACCCGTCAACTCCTCCTAATAAGCCCCCATATCGAAGAAATCAGCGCGCAACCATTCATTGCTGCCGACATGCAATTGACAATTCGCACTGCCTCCATGCAATCTGAATCCAACTCCACACTACGATATCCTAATGCCCAAGCATGTAGAAGACCATCATGTATCGCCCACAATTTAGCCAAAAAAACACTACAATGCCCAACAAATCAAGCAAAACCAAAAAGCCAAACTCCTTGGCCATCCCGAATCTCTCCTCCAATCCCGGCTCTAGCGTCCGTTGTTGACACAGCAGCATCGACATTCACTCTCACCCATCCTATCGAGGGGCCTATCCAATTTGATGCAATAGTCAGCCTAATCGGATCCCCAATGTCAGCACCAAAAACACGTCCACACTCCTCCACCATCCTATTTCCCCTTACGATAATATCCTCCCGTTGACAAAAGTCCGCAACTAACAGCATACTGCACCGATTCTTCCATAACAGCCGACAGAAGATCAAAAACCAAATAGGCCACTCACCATCACTTGGTACGAAAGAGACATCGATCAGGTTCTTGAGCATACAATCACGTAAAGGGAGGTGAAAGAATTCCTCTCTATGACTTTGAGGAATAAGTCTCGACCACATTCCCCTAGCCATACCACATGTTTTCAAAACATGATCCACATCCTCGACTCCAGCACAACAAACCTCACATAATTTCGATTCGGTAAAATGTCGTCTGACACGCTCTACATTTGTTAGTAAACGTTCATGCACGTGTCACTTTGATATATTGATGATTGCGGAATAAATAATATGGAACTTGTTTTGTTTGAAGTAGTCGACGGCATGTCATATTTAGATAATAATTTAGAGAAGACGTGTCATTTCTTTTAGCATTCAAAGATAATTATGTTATTTAAACTCTTTACAATGAGCTCGTAGATTTTATGAACAATGATGAAGAAATCACAAAAAAATATCTTTCTGTGTATATATATTTCAGTTTCAAATCTAGAATAAACTTACGTACAACTCAAATTAAATTATTCAAATTTAAATTATCTAAGTCGGATAGATAACATCCTTTATTACAACTTTAGAACATTTATTAAGTAGACAGTATATGTATCGACACATCCTTCACTACAACTTTAAACCATTCCTCTTTCCATTTTTCTTATATGCTATCTTGCCTTCATATGCAAAAAAAGAAGAAGGAAAATCCATCAGTTATGACGTTTTTCTAACACTACCTTTGTAATGATATCTTCGAGCACAAAACATGAAGAAGACGAAGTTAAGCAAAGAAATCCCCGCTATCAAGAAATAAAATTTATTCACTCTGCTTGTGTTTATATCGTCCGTCAACCACCCGCTTCCGTCCCTTCCGGTAACGTCTTCGACGGCGGTGATGATCCAGCTGCTGGCGTAGCTCCCCAATGAAAACGTCAAATAAAGCAGTGAGTTCCCAATGCTTCTCATATTCTCAGGGAACTGTTCGTTGTAAAACTCGATCAGTCCAACGACGCCGAAGATCTCCATGAAGCCCATAAGGACAAGCTGCGGAATCAGCCACATGACCGACATCGGAGAAACTCCGTCGGGCCCGCCATGGGAGAGGGCTGAGTTTCTTCTCTTCGTTTCGATGAATCCCGAGACCAACATCGTTAGGATGGCGAAAAGGTTTCCGATTCCGATTCTTTGGAGAACTGTAATCCCGCCTTCGAGTTTGGTGAGCTTCTCGAGGGCGGGAACCAGAACTCGGTCGTAAAACGGCAGCCACACGGAGATGACGATAAGTGTGATGGTGCAGATTGAACCGGCGGGGATTTTAAAGTAGGAACCGAATCGGAGGTCCATTTTTAGGGCTTGGGATACTGTGAATGTTCCTTGTTGATTCATGGCGAGGAAGCTGAGGATGCTGGTTAGAAATATTGGGAAGATGTTTAAAAGGCATTTGACATCTTCGACTTGTTGGATAGTGCAGAGCCGCCATGGATTCACACATGAACCATCTGAGTTTACTTCATCACCCATTGCTAGAGCCGCTTTGTTTAAGCAACTGATGAATATCCACAACCAAATAGCTTATACTATTTAGTTTCATTTCTTAGGCCGTATGTATGTGAATATATATAGTATCGATTTACGTTATAAAAAACTCAATTAATTTTATATTTTTTTATCAGGTAATGTAAGACTTTATTAACATTTTACATTACTTTATGAATATCAGATGAATAAAATTGATTGATGGGATTAAAAAGTTGAAAATAAAAAAGAGACAAGTGTTTAATTTCATCCATCCATTTTACTCCTTTAATAACTATAAATGAGCTTACGTTTTACACAATGTAAGTGAATCCTAATGAGCTTACGTTTTACGCAATATAAGTGAATCCTAATAATATATATATTCAATGACCCGACGGGAGAAAATAGCACAAGCGGGTTAGTTTTATAGTTTGGTGATTTAGTCTATGATTTAGAATTTATGGGTGCAAAATTTAGTGTTTAGGGTTAAAAGGTAGGGTTTAAGATCAGGAGTGTAGCATTTAAGGTTTACAGTTAGAATATAGGGTTTAGAGTTTAGAGTAATATGATTAAGGATTTAGATGTTAACCCTAAATCTTAAATTTCACCTTAAATTCTAAATTCTAAAGATAACATCTAAATTTTAATCTTGTTATTGGGTGATGAATTTTTTTAATGGTGTTACCTTACAATACTAAGGAAATAAAAACTTTAGGCACCTATTAGAAAAAAAATGTATAATTTAGCACCTATTTCTGATTTAAGCCAATTTTTTTTCCACATCTGCGCATAGAATGAGGACTCTCTCCTAAGCAAGAAAGAAATGCATTACCTGAATTGTGTAGTGAGATGGAGTTCTCTAGCTCTAAGCAAGCTTCTCCTCAACGGAGGATCATAGAATTGGCCGTCGACTCCAACAATCGGAAGATGAAGTCGGCGTTTTCTGTATGCAGCAACGAACACCTGCCCGACACCGGTGAAAACGCTTCCTTCGGGCTTTATATACACATAAAGTCTCGCACCAACGAAGAACAAAGCAACGGCGGCGATCAAGCAAAGCGTTGGGATTCCAAGCCCTAATGCCCAGCTAATATCATTTTGGATATAAACCACAGCGGTTTGAGTGATCACCAAGACGACCATCTGGATAGTATAGTACAGATTGTAGAAACTGTTGTTTTGTTTTCGGCCTTCTACGGTAGTTAAATCGAATTGATCGACGCCGAAGGGGAGACTGCAAGGTTTGATTCCGCCGTTGCCGATGGATAACCAGAATATAGCTACGATCAAAACGCCGAGCTGGGCGTTGTTGTAGGGTGTGCATTGGCCGTGTTGGAGTTCTTCGTTAGTGCACGGCGGAGGGCGCAGCGGTGGAAGTAAAGCTGTTAACGTCACGATCACCATTCCCTACAGATCAGTGGTGGTAATCACATGTTATTGATCATATCGAGACAGATAGTTTTCTAAAATTTTGGCAAATATGCATACAATTATGAGGATATATACCAGGATAATTGAAAGGGATCCAAGAACAATGATCCAAAATTTGCCGATGAATGCATCGGAAACAAACGCACCGATAACCGGAGTCAAATTCGACGCGCCGGACCAGCCGTTAAGGATGGTAGCTGCCTGAACCGGGTGCATGTGATACTCCCTTTGCATGTACACCATAAAATTCGCCATCAATCCATATGATGCCAGTCTCCCACACGTTTCATTTGCTGCACATAGGAAATATTGAAAGGAAAATGGATACTTTCTTTTATCATAATCGTCGCACCAAAGTACGATTCGGACAGCGAAAGAAAGAAAAGAGTATATTTGATTGTATATATACACACACCAAACGGTAAAACAACGATTATAACATCACCTAATATGAAAGAAACAGCTCTCCATCCTGCAGGCCTTCTTTGATTTGAAGGAGTATCCATTAAATCTAAAGTGCCATTTTCCTCCTCTGAACTTTTGCTGCCATTTCCGTTCGCCATTTTTGTTCAATGAGAAACTCAGACTGTAGTAAGTGTGTATGTATATCTATATCTACATACATATGAGTTTTGAAAAGTTAGAAATAGAATGAGGTATTTATTGGTAAAAAAATGAGATATTTAATAAGTTACTGATTCAAGAGGGACAAAATCTTAAATTTGATTTGATTTTGACACTGTATTTGGGGTATTCATGAAACTGTATTTGGTGATTTCTGATTCTTTTGGATTTGCAAAATCAACCCAACTGAGTGCGTACGCATAATTTTTATATTAGATGACGAACCTATAAGATTTTAGGAGTGACGAACCTAAAAATAAATTTTTAATAGAAAATATATAGAAAATTTTTAAGAAAGTGTAAATCATATACGGATTTTAAATTTCTAGGGAGTGGCCTCCCCCCGGTTCATCCCTGATTCGAACACTAAGTCGGTATACCAATTGTTTCTTTTTTCTTTTCATATAAGTGGTTTTAAATTGTCATTTTGGATTTAACAATAAATTTTTTATCATATATTTAGAGTTTATATTTAATGTATCATTAGCATATAGATTTTATACATTTATGATGAATCTTATGATCAGGATGAAGTCAAAATCGAATATAGGAAAGGGGTAAAATTACTAAATTTAAAAACAAAACGAGCTTATTAAGTATTTAAACTTAAAATTTAATGTCTAATTTGTCTAATGTTTAAGTTTATGGGAATCTAAATTGCTATTAGACAAAAAAAATTAAGGATACATACTCACCCTTCTTTAAGTTGATTAAATACTTAATAAGTTCTTATATTTTAACGAAGATTAAATTATTATTTTTAAATAAATAGAGAGGTATTATATTCCCAAGACAACTTTTCAAAATTTGAACGCGCATAATATGAACATTTTATTATTATTCAACCAATTAATAGATCTCAAAGATTAAATTGTTATTTTACCAAAATTTGTCAAATATTTAAAATTCATGATAAAGGATAAAGCCATTCGGCCCGAAGTTAGGGATGGCAAAATAACCCGTCCCCGTCGGGTCTACACTCGACCCGATAGGAGCGGAGTTTTTTTTATTAAAAAATTGGGTTCGGGGCGAGGCGAGGCGGGTTATTGAAAAAATAAAGTCGGGGCGGGATGGATTTGAGTTTAGGGTGAAAATTTCTCGACCCGATATATTTATATATATTTATTATATTTTTATATATTATATTTAATATTTTTATTAATTTTTTGGGTCAGGTCAAATTTAGTTAGATTTTTATTAAAATATCAGAGACGGATCGAGATCGAGATCGAATTATATTTTTTATTATGTCGGGACGGGACGGGACGAAAATAAAATATATTAAAATCGGGGCAGCTCAAACGGATGATTTAAATTTCAGGCCTTAGTCAGGACGGCCAAAAACCCGCCCCGTTACCATCCCTACCCGAAGTGCCTTTAATTCCCTGCATATGTTAACGTCAAATAATATAATTCTAACTAATATATTTCATTTAAATTTTTGAATCTAACATAAGTACGAAATAAAAATAATTAAAATATAATATAATGCAAAATGCATAATAGAATAACGTAAAGTAACTAACAAGTATAGGATGTATTGATAAGGTTCATTTTACTCTTAAAAAGATGACGTGAATTCAAATTTTAGAGATAATATTATTGAGAGAAATAGCCTCGCACCCAAACATAAATAGTAAGACGAATATGCATATTACCTTAATATTATAACAGTTATGTGATGTCAATATATAATATTTTAAATACAATCATAAAATAAAAATAATATAAACATGATGTGACATGTCTATGTCCAATAAATTCATATAAACATGACGTGACATGTTTATGTTAAATATACAAATTTAAATATTATTTATTCCTTAAATAAAAATTATAATTATTTATAGAATAAATATCGTAAACACTAACAATAAAAACAAAATACTTTATAAGTGGGAATTGTAATACTATTATATGTCTATTTTATTTTTTTAAATATAATGAAGAGAGACATAATGCCATTCCAATTTCGTTTGTGTAATATTTTTCTAAAATAAAATGGAATAGTAATCATTGTTTATATTACACTTTTTCGAAAAAAGTAGTTTGAATTTGTATATTTATCTATATTTAATAATATTTAATAGAACCCAATAAGTGGTTCCAATAAAAAAACGAATGATATTTATCTTAAGAGGCTCGATTTTAAATCTCGTTGTCTACAATGTATGTGCATTGTTAAAGGATTAAGTATATATATGAACATATACAACCCTATAATCAACTAAGACAATTCTAAAAAAATATTTAATATGTTAATTTTTTTATTAATTAATATATGAACTATGGCGTTAACGTCTTTCGTAAAAATTTTACAAGAAAGGTCTAATTAATTAATTAATATAGTATTGTATTCAAACCTTATGTAATTTAGTTGGTTTCTTTCATTCAAAGATTTATAAAAACATAAAAAAAACGAAAAACACCCTTATCAATATTAAAATATACAGTTTTTAATAATTTAATTTTTTTTAAATTATAAAAATTAAATATTGATAAAAAAAATTCAAACATATTATATTTTTAAATAATTAAAAATTCGATAGAATTCTAAAAATTATGAATTAAATAACGCATACAACATGAATCTAACAGCTTACAAGAAGAATCAAATTTAAATGTGTCCGAGATAAATCACATAAAACGGTTACAACTTACTGGTAAAATATTTATCGTAATTCTTTTAGTTTTTTGAAGTACCCATTAGAACGAACTCAATAATTAATCTTTTATGTTTTGTTAGTCCATATTAGAAGTAAAAACAGACCACGAATTTTAAAACTACTTCATACTCAAGGCGAAGATCAAACCTCGAAATACACATGATATTTGATACAACACCAAAATTAAATTACTTCTATAACTAAATAAGCTCGCTCCATCAAGAGCATAATTAAAGTAGAAATAATTGCAATTCCTGTTTATCATTGTTAGAAATATCCAACTATAATCCGTAGTAAAACTTTCAAATAGAGTACACAAGGAGAAACTAGAAGTAGTGAGGCTCTCGCTCTTCATTTTTCTTTAAGTTCCACAATTCGACACCTTTTTTAACACGATATAAAGATATACTCATTCAGGAATCCTCCAAATACGTGAAGAGAAAAAAATCTTAAGAAAACTAAACATATCTATGTTAGACACATACTTATAGTCGATATTCACACTCGAATCTGAAAAAGCAAAGCCGAGTTCTTTAAGCATATTGAATATAGGCTATAGCTAACTTGTTATATCCATTACAGCGAGACTATGCTTTAAAGTTCCACATACTCCGAACACTTAATTGTGGTGTATGTAAGCCCTCAGCCAGATTGAAAGATGCTGAAACCTAGAATTCCAAAATTTGGATTAAGTTTCGGAAGAAACAAAATCAGCAATCAAGTCAAAGAACTTGAGTGATTCACATACAATTATTTCATTAAGGAAAGGAAGCCTTGTTAATGTCCAACTTAATCTATTGATATATTAAAACAAAGAAACAGATATTACCTTAACGCTTCTTCCATCTTCATGGAATAATGAGCTACTCAACCACTCTACACCCAAAACCTGACTCGATGTCTCGTAGTTTGCTTTGATTTGATCGCCACCGAGAACTCTCCTTGACACAGCCAAGTCCCAAGATTTCTTTGCCAGATCATAACAAGGCTCAAACGTTGTCAACCCTTTATGCACATAACTGCACTTCAACTTGCAGCTAACCGACCCTAGCTCATGGCTTGCAGATAACTTGCTGCCTCTATCAAACATCAAGCTCCAATCAAGTATTGACCGACGGCTGTTCATCGTGTGGGTGTACGTCCAATTCACCTGTTTTCCTTCCACCTTGAACGTGTTCATGAACTGAAACTGAACATCCTGAGTACAAAATGAAGATGGAAAAGAAAAAAGGGGCAAACTAAGCAACTGTCATTTTTAACAAACAATAGAAATGCATAAAAGGAAGTTATTACCTTTTTGGCTATGTCGAAGTCTATGAGGAAAGAACCAGGCTTCTCAACCGAGATTAACAAGTCGTCAAGGTTTAGTGTCGAGCCATCATCGGTGAAATTAGTGTCTGAAAATGAAGCTCGGAGCTTAAGGTCTCCAGGATTGGCTGCTAGAGTTGCAGACAAGCCTTTCCTGTAGCCGTTGGCTCCTCCTATAAAGGACACTGCAGCATTCATCATCTTTCCCTCATTTTCTTTTTGTTTTAGTGATATTTGAGGGTTAATGGTTTTGGAGAGATTTGGTTTCCATTTGCTTAACAGGCGACACTAGGGAAGGTAGTGGAGATTCTTATATTTCTAAGTATTTATCATTTTTTTGTGAATTTAAGTGTTTTGAACTCGAATAATATTTTTTTGAGCAATGTACAATGCTTATACTACCCAAATCCATCCCCACCAATAAATTAAAAAATATTGAGCGGTTAAGCATATATTCGATCTCACTTTCTCTTGTATATTGTACCAACAATAATGTCAATAATGATGTGACTTCAAGATATTTGAATCCAAATTCCTTTTATTGATAGTAGACTCAAATATCCTAATCAACTCAAATATCCTAATCAATTATTTGAGCATGATTCCAACCAAGCACAACTTTAGACAACTGCAATGATGCAAATGAGGATCGGGAAAATCCAAAACGGCAACCAATGCCTCTTCTCCAAGTGTGCGGTTGTCTATCATCAGTTGCTGTAACAAACAAGACACGACAATAATACACTGTTCCATGAGTTTTTTTGCGGTGCATATGTCTTACAATAATATATTTAATTTTTTTTCATGAATTTGAAAACCCTTCCAAGGGTCATCTCCTATTCTTGTATATCGAATATGAATGTCGAACACACATAAAAAAGAACTAAAGAGTTACGAGCATCATAAATTTTGGAGAGAGAAAAAACCCAACCCGCCTCTCCTGAAATGAATGATGAACCCAAATATCAAACACAAGTACTCTAAAAAAGAACAACAAGAATAAGGGCAAAATGAATATTGGAGCAAAAAAGCCAACCTGCCTCACCGGATCCCGATTGTGGTTAAATCTTGCAGTCTCACAGAAGCATAGCAAGAGACTAAAACAAATAAGAATTAACACTGCCAATCTCTAATTAAAAAGTCCATCAACATTGAAAACCAAGTATACATATTTGACACATACCCATACTCAACATTCAACCCAAGTCTGGATAACAACGATGGAGATAATTCATGTCAGGGAAACACTTGAATCTTTTAAAACATATCAACTATATATAACAAAGCTATGATCAACATAAATAAAATGAAAAACACAGCATTCCTAGGTCCTAGAGGAACATAATCAGAAGGCCATAAACAAAACAACACCACTCCTTCAACTCATTCCCCAACTCCAACACAAACTATTTTCACCCTAAAGACATTGCATTCTAGAAATTAGAGTGAAAATGAAGCTAATCATATCAACTTCCACTATTGTTACAAAGTAGACAGATCCCAAGAGAGCTAAAGTCCTGCATTAGAGTATATCATCATAGGCAACAATTTCTCTACCTTTAAATGGCAATTCTAACATTGAAGAACCATCATCAGTCGTTCTTGGGTTGACTACAGTTGATGCAAGCTTATTACTTCTCCCATGCCTGCTCAAAGGCACCTCAGGCCGCAAAAGCTTTGATGAAGATGTTGGCCCTTTACCACTATTAGCATTAACCCCTACTCCATCTCTCCATTGAGCTAAAGGATCAGTTGCCCACAAAACTTGAACCTGCAAGCAAAATCACAATTCAGAATATCAAACCTCTTGATGTTGTGCGTCGACTGCAAAGCTGTAAATTCTAACTTCAGTGTCTTATTAAAGGATGAAATTCTCAATTTAATTAACTCTTAGTTTCAATTCAACCTTAAAGCTTTAAATTTTAACTTCAGTATTACAGGGTCATTTAGTTTCAATTCAACCTTATGAACTCTAAGTTCCGACTTCCATTCCTCGGTAAGGGTTAAATTATGCAATTTAATCGAATCTTTAAATTTCAATTCAACCTTAAAGCTCTAAATTCTTACTTCAGTTCCTCATTAAGGGGTAAAATTATCCATCGAATTGACTCTTTTAGTTTGAATTAAACCTTAAAGCTCCAAATTTTAACTTCAGTTCCTCGTTAACAGGTAAATTTTCAATTTAATTTAGTTTCAAACCAAGCTTAAAAGCTCTATATCGTAACTTCAGTTCCTCATTGAAGAACTTTCAATTCAATAGACTCTTTTAGTTTCAATTTGACCTTAAAGCTCTAAACTGTAACTTCAGTTCCCTCAGTAAAGGGTAAAATTTTCAATATAATTAACTCTTTTTGTTTCAATTCAACCATAAAGCTGTAAATTCTAACATCAGTTCCTCATTAAAAGGTAAAACTCCAATTTAATTACTCTTTTAGGTTAACTTCAACCTTAAAGCTGTAAATTCTAACATTGTTTCCTCATTAAAGAGCAATTTTTTCAATCCAATTGACTGTTTAAGTTTCAATTCCACCGTAAAGTTCTAAATTTAACTTCAGTTCCTCATTAAAGGGCAAAATTTTCAAGTTAATGGACTCTTTCAGTTTCAATTCCACCTTAAAGCTCTAAATTCTAACTTTACTTCCTCATTAAAGGGTAAGATTTTCAATTTAAGTAACCTTTTTTTTTTGGTTTCAACACAACCTTAATGTTATCCGACTTAGTTAAATTTAGCCAAACTAGAAAAGCAGCAACTCAATTACCAAAAAGTGCAAGCAAATTCCATCCTTTTCTTCTACTACTTTCTCACACTTCCAAAGCAACCAAACAAGAAATTTTGAGAAAAATAAACAAATTAAATACGTAATTACCCTTTTGGAATCAACGGTAATACCGAAAGAGGAATCAAGGGAAGCAGAAATGGCAGACTCCGCGGATTCCTTAGAGCGATATAGTATGTAACCGACAGCATCTCCGTTGATGCGGATGCGGGAGATTGAACCGTAGATCTCAAACCTGGACTTCAAATCGAGCACAGAGCAACTGGGGGGAAGACCCATGACGACAACAGCCGGTGGCGGCTTAGGCTTTGCGACTGGCTTGTCCTCATTCTCATATGGCGGCGGGTGAGGTGGCAGAGGACGACGCCGTTTAGAGACAGAAGCGGAGGGGTGGCGGGAGAAGTAGGGTTTGTCTCTTTTACGACTCATGATTTCAGAATAAATTTGAAGGTTTTTCAAGATTTTCTAAGGTTGGAAAAAAAAAAGAGATAAATAATTGAGATTTGAGAGTGAGAGTGAGAGTGAGAGCGAGTGGAGTCAGACTTCGCAGGGTTTGTTGGCTTCGTTATGTATTTGTAATGGCAACGGCGTCGTTTGCAGGTTTTGATTCGTATGTAAGAAACGAATAATTGAAAAAGGGGGTAAATTCCACCATAAGCCTCTCTAGTCTCTATTGTTAGTAATTTACTAATTTCCAAAAGTCGAGTCACTCAATTAATCAATTATTTTGGCATAAATTTATATTTAGGTCACTCAATTATAAGTAAACTTACATTTTGGTCACTCAACTTTTGAATTTGTAGAAGCAAAACATGAAGAATATTCTTTACTTGAATTGTTGCATTACCTACCATCTGTCCTCACTACTTGTCTATTTACATTCATCATTATCGTTTACATGTTCTTTGCATATCAAATTAATTTAGAATTTGATCATGTGATAAGTTGAGTGAAAAAAAATGAATTGAGTGACCAAAATCTAAGTTTACTCATAGTCGAGTGATCAAAATATAAATAAAAAGTTATTGTTCGTTTGAGATTTAACGATACAATGATTTGATTGTTATAATCGATCAATTGAGCGACTTGATTGTGACTTTTAATATATGATGACCCAATTAGAACTTCTAACAATAGAGTGGCATGTGGTGTAATTTAACCTTAAAAAATCAAACATTTTTATTAATGGTAAAATACAACACAAGTCACTTAATTATATGTTAGCTAACAAACAAGTCCTTAAAAGTAACAATTTAGTCATTCAATTAACATTTTGTTACAAACATGTCACTCAATCATTAAAATTGAAGTAAACAACTTAGTATGATAATAATTAGTCCCCAAAGTTATATATTCTAGTAATTTAGTCCTAATTCGAAATAATTCAATAAATTTAAACCTTATATTTTAAAATTTCATTGGTGAAATGATTGTGTTTACTAGAAGGCGACGTTAAGGTCATAATAGGTATGTTTCATTAGTCTGTCAACTATCCAATAGTGAGGTGACTATGTTTGTCGAGCTATCACATATATCGGTTATTGAGCTGATGAACAATAGCATGAAATGCAACAAGTGGTTAAAGGAATCTCTGGTTTTTGTTTTCGGTGTCCGGTCTACCTTATACAAGTGATCGGCGGCGACTCCATGTTTTCCAAAAATAACGATTTTTTACGAATTCCCCTTTTAAATAAAATTTCAAATAAAAGCTTGACGCCCCTTTTAATATAATATAATTCATTATTTTCGTAGCGGCGACCTTCGACGCCTAGAAAAAATAGTCGATACAGATGGGCACTTATTTGAGTAATGTTGAAAACGTTAGGTACTTGTTTGGCCTGAAAAATACTTTAACAATTTATCGGAAAAAAATAATATAGTTTCGGCACTTATTTGTCACATAAGCCTTAAATTAATCATACGATAATACAGATCTATAAAATGACAAAAACTAAAGGGTTAGTGATAAACTTCATGCTGATGATATTGAATTCGAAATACTTATTTTTTTTATTGTCCGCTTAATTGATTATCTTGTTCGGAGGTCATTTTCATATGGGATTAATTTTTTAATATTTGATAATGTAATTAATTTTTAAATAAATAAAATATCACGTCATAAAAATAAGATGGCACAAATATAATAAATCTATGAAAGAATGTTGCATTAAATTTCAAGTTTCATTTTTTCTTTTTCTTGTTTTCTAGTTAGAATTAAAATTTTACAGTTGGTCTAATTGCATTAATATTAAAATGTTGCATTAATTAAAACTAAAGAAAGTGCAGTGATAAATCTAGGTATAATGACAAAAAAATACCTCTAATGTTTGACTAAATTATCACTTTGGCCCCTATTCTTTTTTTTTGAAGTAATTTAACTCTCCATGTTTCATTTTGGATCAAAATAGTCCATTTACGGATGAAAACTGTTAGTCAACTGACGAAAAACAACTTAAAATGGACTTGAAAGAATGACACGTCAGAAAAAAAATATTTTATATTGTATACATTTTTTTAAATTATTTTTTTTGACTTATGTGTCATTTTGTAAAGTCAACATATTTGTCTATATGACATTGCTATTGCGGCGTGCACTGCCATGTAGGTTTATCACGTCATTTCAAGTTATATATCGTCAGTTGACTAACAGTTTTCATTTACAGATGGGCCATTTTTACCCAAAATGAAACGTTAAGGGTTAAATTGCTTAAAAAAAGAATAGTTGCTAAAATGACTATTCAGTCAAACGTTAGGGGCCTTTTTTGATATTATACGATAAATTTATAATCTCCTGGGTCCATTTTGAAAGTATAATGAGATCAATCACAGTGAGAATAAGATATCCACTGATTGACCGAGTGATTAATGATGCTCATGTTGTTCTATCTTGCACGGGTTCGAAGTTTGATATTTACCTTAAAATGTAAACATCTCTCTATTTAATCAAAAAAATTACGGTAAGAATAAATGTGATGGTAGTAAGATTATTTACTAAAATGGTAATATTTTTTTGACGACCCTAAATCTAATTCTAATCCTAATCATATCTAGAGGGGAAGGGAAGGGAAGGAAGGTGAGTGCTCTTAGTGGTTCTAGAACCCATGACCTAAGAGAATATGAGGGAATAAATATGAGTAACTTGGCCAACCGGTCAAATATTGTTATTAAATGGTGATATTAAAATGGTAATATTAAATATTGTTATTGGTGGTAAGATATATATTTGAATCGAATATGATTATCAACAACTTGATTTTGGTTGAGTGACAAAATTCTTATGTGCTTATGTTTAATCCCTAATATTTTTCTCTCCATTTATTTATACAAACTGATAAGGTTTAATCATATTTTTGGTCCTTGAAGTTTTTAGATAAAATCATTTGAGAAGAACTTTAATAGACAAGATGTGTAATTAGTTTACATAAGCTTGTTAAATTTAAGGTTTAGGGGTTGATTTATGGTTTAGACGAGTTAGTTTATAGGGTTTAAAATTTAAAATTTATGGTTAGAGTTCAGTGTTTAGATTTTAGAAAAGGGTTGTATAATTTTTTTACACATATCGTGTATCAAAATATTACCCAAGACATTTTAGCTTATAAACTTTTTCTCATCTTATGGTCTTGAACTTTATTTATTTTTCAAATTGAACCAAATGATAGAAAAATAACAAAAATATAAATTGACGTCAACTATTTTATCTTTATGCCGTTTCTTTTATATTTTTATTTTTTATTAGATTTTACAATTTAATTATTTAAATATTTTGTATGATTTTTAAATATTTTATTATTTTATTTTTAAATTTTTTACGTAAAATAATAAAATTATTAATATCAATATCAGAGAAAAATAAAATGACTACATCAGCTTACCAGTTTTGGCACTATTTTTAAACGTAACAGAATCTATATCATCAACCATCCAAAATCATTCTTAGCCTGCCCCGACCACAAATGCCTTAAAAAGAGTTAAAAAAATCTTCTTTATGTCATTGTAACGTACTGAATTGACCGAACAAAATTTTTATTTTTTTTCAACAAAATTTATTTTTTATTAACTAAAATTAACCTAAATTGTATGTCTCATTAAAAACTTTCTCTAAACTTAGGTGGAAGAAAAATAGTGGGTTATGTCCAGAAACACCCTGTCAAAAAAACCAATACCAACACCAAAGAAATTAAGAGGGTAAGTGGATTTGCCTAAGACTAACAAAAAAGAAGAAAATGAGATTAAGAAGGTGATGTGTGATGCAATGTGTGCTTTCAATAATACTTGGTAATTGGTATTCCTTAATTTAGTCAAATCTCATACAAATCTAACTTTGCCAATTTTCATATTGCTTTATGAAGTGCACCATAGTTTGATGAATACCTAAAGTGACTATGCTAGAATGATCCATGTTTAACATTTTAATTCTCATGCTTTAAAGGTAAGTTTTATTGTGTTTATTAAGCATGCTTCATGACATGTTAGATGCAAAGATGGACCGAAGGGGGCTGGGGGAGTGGTCGCCCCCTGGAAGTTTGAAATTCGTATATAATTTAAAAAAAATTGATGTATTTTTTATTGAAAATCTATTTTCGTCCTCCTAAAATTTTATAAGTTCGTCCACTAACATAAAATCATGCGTTCATCCCTAGTTAGATGGGTAAGTTGGTGCTAATGTTTAAATGTGAGTCTTAGAGGAGAATAGTGTCTTTATATGCACAAATGTCAAGTCTTAGAGATGAATTGAGTGATGATTTATGATAAGTGTACCATGAAAGTAATTAAGGATCAATTATGTAGTGTTGGAATCCAATAAGGTAAGCTTTGGGTATTGAATTGATTCAAATGCATGTGGTTGATACTTTGGTGGCATACTCATGCATAACAAGTGGAATGATAAAGATGCCTTGTTAATTTGATATTGCATGATGAGTTTTTGAAACTCACAAGAAGATTTCAATTCTTCCATGATTAATTTGATTTGTAATTACTTTATAAATGTTATATTATTACTTGTTACCTTCATTTTTTGTTTGTTTTTCAATCTAGTCCTTCATTTATTGTAAGTGTTGATTAATGAAATATAAACCTCAAATTCGAATTATGATGAAATTCATTTCAATTTTTTGGTAAAATACATGTCCATTTTATTGTCTATATTTGGGATTCGTGGCTCTTTCTTTCAACAATGTCATTTTTAAGATTTGAAAATATTACAGATTGAGTTAGTTTAACCTGTGATGTAATATCTCTGACCTAATATACAATTGAGTCGAGTTTGAGATGTTACAAATTTACTCAAACATTAGTAACCGTTGATTAGTTTACCCTTTTTGTTGTTTAAAATATTATAAAGCATTTTTATATAAATAGATTAAAACTATATTAAAATAGAAGTTAAAAATTATTAAAAAGTCATTTTGAGTAATTTAACCAAAACTAATATTCATTTCACAATTAATACATATAATTATTATCTTATTTATAATGGGTGATTTTTAATACATTTTCGGTGGAAGAAAATACCTTAAAGACATTTTTCATCATCTTAAGGTATTTTGTAATTTTTTTCTCACTGTGTACCAAATAATAACTCGTTTATAATCACACTAATACGAGATTTAAATTATATTATATTTAATGAAGAATAATTGTATTTATTCCACTACCGGTATAGACTAACTATCCTATTTATAAGTAGATAAGAATTACTTATCACTTAATAAAGAATAGTTTTAATCATTCATTAATTTAATTTTATTAAAATTATTTTATTGTTTGAATAGAAACAAATCATAATAATTTAAATTAATTACTTTTAATATTAGCTTGTGTATTGTTAAAAACATTTTCATTATTTTTATATGTATTATTTTTAAAATTTGCATTCATCAAACAGTAAAATTATATTCAGCATTTAATTTTCAAGTAAATATATAGTTTTTATAATTTAAATTTGAATTCAACATTAATTCTTCAATTCTTATTTTTCAGTTAATCAAATTAACACTTATATCTATATGTAGAACATATTTTTTATTTTGAATATTTTAATGTGATTACATTAATAATACATGTTCATTAACCTTAATTTTTTTTAATAATACACATATGCCAAACAGACAAACTGTTTGAATTCGTATCTGTTAAAAATAATAATACTCTTTTTACTATGACCATTCGATGAGTTTATAGAACATATCTTTTAATAATGAGAAGATATGATTAACATCAACGTCGGTTGATTGTGATTGACATTAATCAATAACTCTTTAAAGTTTAAGCCTCCTTTAGTTTATTAATCATTTCGCCTTCGTGGCAGTTATCAAGCCATATCCTTCCAACTCCCTTTCTCAATATAAATGTACGTTACCGTCAAACAAGTTGGAGATAGTGTTGACTACCAAATCCATACTATTTTTTTAGTTTAATCATGGTATTTAGTTCATTAATTGATTAATTCGAATCAAATTTTGCAGAAGTTCAACATGGAGACGGCCCTTCAAACCCAGTATTTTCTATTCACAGTGTCATGATTCGAACCTCTGACATTGCTTAAGGATCTTAACGCCTCATCCTGTTAGACCAACTGGTTATTAGTTCAAACCCATTTGAACGCTTGGTTTACACTTGTTCTCATTTGTTTTATATTAGTAAGATAAAAGGAGACGTAGCAATCTGTGATATCACCATCTTTAGCTTCTGTGTATATAATATGGGAAAGCATGGCTATCCTCAGTTAATGGATAGTTTAAACACCCAATCCGTGTCATTTGTGTAACGACAAGCAAATCGAGGACAAATGAAGTCTATGTAATCATTTGCTTTCACGACCGATTACGACGTTGTTTGGCCTCTTGGTAAGAGGAACATCATCCGAATTGACTAAGCTTGGCTCAACTTGTAATATAGGTGAGATCTTATGTCCAAACTCGACTAACCATGCACCCATGGCATTGCCCAACCATGACTTTTCTTTATTGTTATGAAGAATAATTGATACTTTCTAGGCTCATAACTATTACAAACCGAACGATCGGACTAATGACCAAAACATCATGTTTGATCTCAATTTATTTATTATTTGATGTATTCGGGATCGGATCGTTTATATGTTTGCGGATACAAATGACTAGGTGTAAATAAGTGATCAATTCTTATTTACTACGGCGTAAATAAGTATCAATGTATTTGAAATTTATGTATTTTTACTATTATTTACAAGGGTATGTTTTATTGGATATTAGCTTTAGTGAGATGACTAGTTTTGTCAAATTATAAATAGTGATTGCATGTGTGTGTATGTACATATATATATATATATGTCACTCAACTAGTTTTACACTAATTCATGGCCACTAGATGGAGAAATTATTACATGGTCCCGGCTCACCACGTCATCTATGGTCTCATCCAATGAGATTCATTTATTTAATGACATGTAGGAAGGAGGTGAAGATTCACCTTGGAAAAAAATGAGATGGAAAATTATTATTGGGTGGGACCATGAATGACGTGGTGAGCCAGGACCATCTAATAATTTTTCAATTAGATGGGTGAAATGGATGGAAGAGATTAACTCGTTACTTTTTTTCAAGTAATAATATTCACATATCCTACTTCTAATCTCATCCATCAATTTCACTCATCCAATGACCATGGATTAGTGTGAAACTAGTTGAGTTTTACATAGTGTAACTGGATGACGTCCCTATATATATATAACTTTTATATGTTTTTTGGATCGTTGGATGGATGAAATTGATGGCTGAGATTAACAGTGGGTTATGTGAAGATTATCACTTGAAAAAAAGTAAGGAGTTAATCTCAACCATCCATTTCACTCATCTAACGATCCACAAAACGTGTAAAACTATGAGTTTTACATTTTGTGTAAGTGGATCATATCTCATATATATATATATATATATATATATATATATATATATAATAGATTAATGAGTTGAAATTCAAATATAAAAATAGAAAGAGATATTATTTTTAATATTTTATAAGAAAATATCATTGCTAAATAAATGAGTCATAAACGAGCTTATAAACGCCAATAAATGAGCTTTTAAACGAATTTGTTTTGAACATAAACAAATGAACACACTTTTGTTTGTGTTCATTCGTTTATTAAACGAACATAAATAAATTTGTTCAGACTCATTTATTTAATTTAATAAACGAACATAAACAAACGGTTCACAAACAGTTCATTGAACGTTATGTTCATTAACAACATTCTTTAAAGAATTGTTTGTGGGCTCCTAAGAAAGAATAAGTTACTACTTATGTACATCTTTAGTCAGCCTTTGATTATAATTTCTGTGTTGTACAAATAAAATTTCAGGGTGAACACAATCGGTAAAATGAATAACTAATAGAAGAAAATTCAATTTTTAGGGTGAGAACTTAACTACCTTGAGTATATGGTGGATCCGCCAATGATGGTGAGATTTAAATCAAAATACAATTATGAGACAATACACATTAGATCTATTCAAAATGAGAATCGAACCTGAATATTCAATGACCCAAAACCTCATCCTTGGTTAACTATGTCAAGATCTCATTCACACAAATATCTTATCCACTTATCCATATATCCTAAAAGAAAAAAATAATAAGAATGAAAGAGAAGCTCTATAGCAAGAAGAATAACATGCATGCTTTTCTTCCTATTCTTTTACCTAGCTTTTTTTTTTTACATAATATTCTATGCAAAGGCCTCCCTTTGTCATAAATAAATGTGTGTGCATCGTGAAGCATGCGAGGGGAGTACTCCCATATTTGACAAACTTGATATCGATATTTTTCATACACAAATGACTTGACAAAAAGCTTATAATCAACTCTATATTGGACTACGAGATATCATAATCTTGAATATTGTTTTGGACCCACATTTAAATGATCTAATTTCAACACATAATTTGGTCATTAAGAAGCAATCATTTCATTCAAAGATATGACTCCACCATTTTTTTCTTTAAAAAGCATTCTATATGAATCTCTTTTTTTTTCCTCTTAGATTGCACTTTACAAATTTCTACACTTGGGGTCTTTATAGTTATCGGTTGTTGTCACCATCATAAATGCACACATTCATATATTATGCTTTCACATAAGAGAAGGTGTTTAGTTGACGGAAAACGTTAATTAATATGCATTTTTAAAAAAATCTATGATGTTACGTAATCCATCATTCATGACAGAATTATGATCAAATATTGAGAGAGACTAAATTATTTTACATCAAAAGAATAAAGATCTATACCAATAATTTGTTGGTCTAGTGGATGAGACACTAGATCTCTTAAACAATGCTAGGAATTCGAGTCTTATAGTTGTGAATGGAGAAAATTAGGTTGAAAGTGTCGCTTAAAAAATAGTTCAAACATCTAATTTTAACTTAAAAAGTTGTTAACCAAACATAACATATAAGTTTATTAGACTTAAGCGTGTAATATATTTCTTATATAAATAATTATATTTGGAATTTAAGAGTTTAAAAATAGTTTAAAATGTATAAAAGAAATAGTTATGATATTTACAAGTCTGCTTTAATTAGTGCTTATAATTCGACGGATTATTTACGTATCATTTTAATAAGGGTAAAACTTTGATACACAGGTTGTGTAAAATTAATTTTACACAAGCATGCGTATTTACGCTATAAAAATCCAAATCCCAAATTCATAACCCTAACCCTAACCCTAAAAACTAAACCATATACACTAAATTCTAAACACTGACCTTAAATTCTAAACCCTATAACTTAAACCCCTAAACCTTAAACTCTAAACTAAAACCCTAACCCCTAAAACTAAAAGGCACGTGTAAACTTTAGTTTACACGGCCTGTGTATCAACAATTTTTCCTTTTAATAATTCTTTTTCTATTTAGAATATTATTTTTATTAATTTTAATGCACTAACTATAATTTTTTTCTGCACATAAATATGCACATATCACATTGACTACAAAACTAGTCCCTTGCTACCATTTCCATTTTATTATTTAGGAAAATATACTTTTTTTAAAATCAAATATGAAATATATTACATGAAAAATGAAATATATTAAAATCAATTAAAAAACTATAATTTTATTTAGAATACTTTTTTATGTGGAAGTTTGTCCTTTTCATCTAGGAGATTTAAAAGGGTCTAATCAAATATAAGATAGGGGTTCGGCTGAAATGATTGAAGCAAAAGAGGAAAAAAAAACATAGTACACCTTGTATATTAATTAGGGAAAAAGTAACATTTTAGTCTTTCAATTTGATTTTTTTCCAGCTTAGTCCTTTAATTTTTTCTGTTCATATTAGTCTTTGAAATTCGATATTTTTTTCAATAACTTAAATTTTACCACATTATATTCATCATCCAAAAATATATGATTGAAAGACTAATAAAAATAACAAAATAACGAGATTCACTAATTGACCTAGTGACTAAGGATGCTCATATTGCGTTTATATGAGTTCAAATCACAACATATGAATATAATACTTCTATTTAAAAAAATAACAAAATATTCAAGAATCGTGTTCAGTGGAGTAACTGAGAAAGGACTTGGGAGCCATATCCTCCTAAATTTGAGAAATTAAAATTTAATCTCTTAAATTTTTTAAAAAATAAATTGGCCTCCAATTTCCATGATTTTTAAATATTTTTAATTAAATATTTTCCATGATTTTTAAAAGTTCTTATTAAGTCTCTCAAAATAAAATAAAAAACTAGTTAGACCCTTTAAAATTTTAAAATTTTATTTTAAATCTCTATCTTTTTAAATTTTAAGTTGACCCTTCAAATTTTTTTATCAAATTCCACGTATAGAGAGAAATTATCGAATTTATGAACTAAATGTAATTTTAACTGAACTTAAAATCGAAAGACGTAAATAAAGGGCACGTGCTTGTGGGAAAAATTCGTAAAAACCATCTGAATTTAAAAGAGGGGCGATCTCACTCATGTCAATATAATTATGCGGGCGGTCGTTATTTTCAGCTGTCTCACCCCAGATTTTTCGTCTTCCAAACGCCCCTTTTGCAAGCCACTTTTGAACGAAATCAATCATTTCCTTTGATATTTCCATTGTTTCGTTTCCCTTCTCTTTTTGAGAGACATGTTCAAACTAGGAATACAACTCAAACAAGTGATTATGATACCAATTATGATTATGAATGATGTGAAAGGAAAACATAAATATGAAATGAGAGACCAACAAGTGGTTTCCATGAAAAAAAGGATAATATTCATTTTAAGAAATTTAAATTCGAGCAATTTCGTCTGTAAAGCGTTTGTGTTTTATCTAAAGGTTAAGAAAAAAGTATGAACATATATTAGCTTAAAATCACTTTAGATTATTCAAAAAAAATACTAAATGACTACTAAGATATATTAAAATTCTCATAATGAGAGTTATTGATCCGTCAAAATTTATACAATTATAAAATAATATATATATATATATATATATATATATATATATATATATATATATATATATATGAACACAACTCCAATATTAGAATTTTTAGATTTAAATATGGTATTGAGAATAAAGATAAAAAAAATTTAAAACTATCGATTTTATTGCCATTATAATGATTTAACTATGGAGTTGGGTAAGCTCTTAGGTGCATCGACGATAGGGAATGAAGAGGCAATGTGAAAGATATCACGAGATTGCTCGATAGGGGGGTCGTGAGGATTAGTCGGAATTAAGAATATGCAGTCGTGTAATGTGCAAGTTTTGGGTTCGTCAGCAAAGAAGAAGATTGTACAGAAGCTATTGCGACATCACAAGTGGAAGATGGCATGGATACAAGAAATAAAAATAGAAGAGTTGGTGAGGTAATGCTAGAGGTATGTAGGCATTCGCTAATTTCATTGATGGCGAGAGATTGGTTGATGTGCCGATGTCAGCTCGGAACGAATCCAGTTGGTGCGAGGGATTGTGCAGCACCTGTGCCGTTGATGTGGAATGTCTTTGGAGCTTGGTTGTTGGACGTGAGCTGTAGTGGGGAAACGGTGCTTTCTTGGCTTTGTTTTGTATATTTCATTTATGTTTTGCGTGTTCTCGTTGTTGGTCATGCACGTTTGGGTTCTACAATTATCACAGAGTACTCTTTTTCTCCATTTAGGGTTAGAGAGGTTTTTAAAGAGGCTCTCGATAATATTTGTATGATTTTCTCCTTAACAGAATCATACTTGACGATAAAAAAATTTTGATTCATGAATCGATAAATCAGACACTTATCATTATTCTAATTTTATTTGTAATTTTTTTACTTTCCATCGACAGATTATCTAATACTACTTTATATATATAGTGTTTGAAAAATAACGTTAATCCAAGAATAAATGATAAACAATAAAATTAAATATTGGTTTACTATTAACTGAACAAAACAAAATATAGAACGATACAACATATGTAAAATTAGCAAAACTGATTTAACCGAAGTTGAAAACGTGTTGAGGTCTGCACGAACGTAATTTCCTTAAGACAGATTTTCGGCCACTCTTATGGCGCTCGAGTTTGTTGGTCGTCTGTCTCCCAGGATACAACAACAGATGATCAGTCACAGTTGCACTGTCGTGAAGATCACGAACTTACTCTTGTCTTCGCCTACCACCGAAAACAACTTTTGAAAAACCCACGAAGTAAAACAATAGAAAAGCTTTGTGGTTTTCGTTGTGTTGAAATCAAAGGAATGACATGCTACTTATAGGGAGTGAGCTAGGTTAAATGTGTAAATTATAATATTCTGAATTAATGGTCATTAACCATTTAACCGAATTAAATCGGTAACAATATGTTAATAACATATTAAAATAAAATATTCTCGTGAATTGTACTTATTACCTTTTAATATTCGAATATAAAGGAAACCATAAATTATCCTTTTAAATTCGGAATATTCAAAAAGATATGTCAATAATAAGAACAAAATTTATTCGAAGTGGGTAAAATAATCTACAAGTCAACAAAGGGCCCGACTAGTCCAATCATTCACATCACCCACACAATGCAAGTGCGCCCTAACCTGAATGTGATTGAATTTGCACCCCACCTACACGCAAGACACAGTTTCCCTTCAAGTCATTCAATGATTAGCATGAGGGTAAGTGTATATAAACACTTCCTATTCAATTTATCCCATCAATGTGGGATAAGGGGTTTTCTCTTTCTTATTCAATTTACATCTACCGTATTTTGAGCATCAATTTCCCATTCGTCACTCAACCGTTTTAAGCATATGAGATATCGTTGTAAATGTCTCATGGAGTAGAATAAGATCCAATAAAATCATTATTCGAATCTCCACCTTTACCCATTCGAAATATGGCTCAAAATTTCCATTTTTCCCACATTTTCCCAACATATAGTTTTAAGTTTTGTTAATAAAATATGTTATCTTAAAGGGTTATATTTTGATACACAAGCTGTGTAAAAAAAATTACACAACCCTTCATATTTAAACTATAAAATCTAAATTCCTAACACCCTAAAACCTAAAACTTATTCCCTTAACCCTAAACTCTAAATTCTAATCATAAATCCTAAATTCTACACCCTACAACATAAACCCCTAAACACTAAACCACAACCTGAATCCCTAAATCCTAAAATTAAAAGGCTTGTGTAAACTGAAATTTACACAAACTTGTGTATCAAAGTATTTTTCCTATCTTAAATTGTTATGATTGAAACATTCGGTTACTAGTATTGGTCCACAATCCACATAAATTGTCATAATATTTTTTTTATTACCATTGGTATACGATTCAATAATCAATTGATTCGGATAGTAATCGCAAGTCTATTATAGGGTAATCCTCCAACATAGTTTATTTTATACACAATGCCGAGATTGGAACTAATCATAATCTTATTTAAGGGATTGAATATCTCGTGTCGTTAAACCAACTTATATTCGGTGAAATAGGACCGATATTAAAACCAAACCGGTACACTATTGATACATCATTTCATTTTATCTTAATACTAATACATTCATGAAATATACATAGTTGAAATCGTTAAGATAATGATTACTCCTTATCTATTACCAAATTTAAATTCTTGATTGAGTTTAATGTTGTAGACCGGCCGTATTTTTTTTTGAACAATTCCTATTTAGGGGAGGGGAAGGGAAAATTTGCTTCCAATGAGTATAGAACCCACAACCTAGAGGAGGGAAGGTGTCAACTGAGAGCTTTTAATCACTTGCTCTAGAGATTGTTGACCGGCCCTACTTTTAACTCTATTGAGAAATTATCAGTTCACCCCAAACTAAATATGAAAAATAATTATAAGATTAAATGTTTTAGTAAGACTTAATTTATTACAGTATAAAATCAAGGAATACAGGATTTGGCATAGTTAAAATGCAGAAATAACAAGACAAAAATAACATAGTCAACTCATAGAATTCGATTTGATATGAAGAAGACTCCACAACCCACAATGCGGCTGAGTTTGGTTGTGATCGCAAAGTCTATGGAAGTCATACGGTAACATTACGTATGATAATATATATATATATATATATATATATGACACTGAAAATAAGAGTATAAATCTTGATTTAAAATTTTTAGCAATGGTTATATTCGTCGTCGGTCATTTTTCTAACGAATAACTTTAACTAAATTTTGTTAATTAAAAAGAAGGATTACAAGGTATAATACACTCAAAACTATGAATATTCATAGAAGAGCGTGAAAGATAAAATTAAAGGCAATCTTTCTTAAGAAATTTTGTTTCATTTTTCAAATGAAATTTTAGCAAAAATAAACTTTAACCAGAAAATTTCATATATCAAGTATTCTTTTTGCTGCAAGTTCTTGGTACATCGACAAAGTACCACAAAAGAATTCAAAAAATAACAAACCACGATTATCTTGTGACTTGAAACGCTCGATAATACTTGTTATCTATTGCTATAACATAAGACAATACTGTCACAAAGACAGATAAATCCTGCAAAAAAATAGACAAATAAACTGTCATACAAGCAGACGAAAAATAGCCAGAAAAGTAAATATAAAATAACTTCTAACAAAGTAAAACAAAGAAAAAATAAAATAAAAAAGTAAATGATTCCTCATCAAAAGAAAAAAATCTTATTTATATATAACTAGCGTAAACAATAAAAATCAGCTGACGACATAAAGATTGTCGTCAAAGAAAATTTGGATGAATAAGAAGAACTTAAGGAGGTTTTTAGAAAGTAACTCTCTCAGGAAAAAAAAAAAGTAAAAGTAATAGATGAAAAGTGTTTAATGATGATGATCAATCAACATGTTACACTTATTTAATTTCGTGCAATTATACTTTATTTAGTTTTAGATTTGTATATAATTTTTACTTATAAATTATTTTTTTAGAAATAATAATAATTAAATCACCAACATTACAAACATTGGTTATTTATCAAATAACAAATCCATGAACTTGTTAGACACATATTTAAAAGTAAATTTGAATCCGTAATATAAATTTAGATTTAATAAATCTATATTTTTATACTTCTTAAGCTATATATTATATTTTTGAATAGATATTATATTGAACATTAACCATTTACCTATAATATATACTATTATTTGAACAACAAACGAATGAAGTGACTTAACCTTATTTGAAATTGAATATAAAATATTTTGAGAGAAATTATAGACAATTCAATTCAAGTTAATTTGAATTTAGCATGTAGTTTCAGTAGAAAAGAGAATAATGTAGTTTCAGTAGAAAAGAAGATAATATTTATCCTAAAAATTTGAATTTAAGCATTTGTGTGTATAAGGTGTATATACGTTGTTAAAGAGTTAATAAAAATATAAATAAATATTATTATGTATTCGGACCAATATAGTAAAAAAAATCAACTCAATTTAACCGACTCGATCCGACCGATCTATTGCTTGTATTTTTCCCACTTGAAAGGTACTGTTTGGGCTTCGAGCTTTGAATAATGAACGCTGAAAATCTCACATTCTTCCCAACATGGCATGATCCCATCATTGTATACACACCCCTGAATTTTTTTTACATTTGAATGAATTTTGATGTTTCTTTCTTTCAAGTTAGTAATTTTGTATCTATATAAAAGTATGAGACGGATACAATATATTTATTTTCTTTATAATATAAATTAGCATATATATATATATTACTATTACCGTTTATAAAGTTATTGACTGAATCACTATCACGAATTAATTCAATATCAATAAATAAATAAATTATTTTATATAAAATATTTATATTCACTCGTGTTGTGACAAAATCTAATAAAAATTAGTTTTTTTAAATAAACTGAATTATATTCAAAGTGATAGGATTACAAAGGTATCACACCGCAAACATTAAAAATTTAATGCGTAAAAATAAATACAATAAAATTCTAAGGGTGTGAAAGACATTAAAATACAAAACCTATCACTTTCAGAAAGACTTGAATAATCTTCTGAATGAAATCCAACAAACAACTACTTTGATCAGAGTGTTCTATGAAGAAAGCAAATTCTCCTGTTACTTATTCTTGGCATATCAGTACAATCACAAAAGGGAATCATAAGCAGATACAGATCAGCCTTTTTCGCTGACAAAAACGCTTGTTGATACTCGCCACCCGAACGCTAAACTGTCAAAAGACAGACAACTGTCACAAAGACAGACTATAACTGTTATAAAAACAGACAAAAGAACTGCCATAAAGCAGACGAAAAAACTGCCACTAAAGCATATGTGATAAAAATATGGCAAAGCAAAAAAGAACAAGAAAAAATTAAAAATAAAATATTCATCAACAAAAATAAAGTTTATTTATATACAAAATCAATAAAACGGTCAAAAGCTGCCGACGAAAAAAAAATACAATGAAAAAGAAGAACTTTTAAAAAGCTTTAAAAATGGAGAGTGAGAAAATAGAAAAAATTATAAAAAATTAGTTTACTTATATATACATATATAAATATAAATTAATATATATTTCCTTATTTCTTACAAGCTGAAATTGTTTCGGCTTTTTACCCCCAAAAAAATCACCCTTTAGAAAACTAATTGTCGAATTGATACTCAAAGCCAATTATTTATCAAAATAACATTCTGTCACTGGTACTTCAGCAAAAGCACGTTTAGTCTACCGTGCTTTTGACCAAGCACGTATTTTTCTAAATTAAATACGGTAGTTATTTAATATTCATGCGGTGAAAATAAATTTTTTTTATAATTGTCTTAATTTTAGGGTTTATGGTTAGATTTTAAGGTTTAAAGGTTATAGTTTATGTTTAATAGTTTATAATTGATGGGTTTTGGTTAGAATTTAGGGATTGAGGTTATAATTTAGGGTTTATAGGTTAAAATCTAAATCTCTAATTATAATACACTAAACCCTAAACCCTAAATTTCAACCTTAACCGTAAACTCTAAACTCATAACCTCTAAACCCTTAAATATAACCTTAAACCCTAAAATTAAAGCGTTTGTAGAAACTTTTTATTTCCACTGTCTGTGTATTGAATATAAATCCAACTAAATATTAGATACGTTTTAACAGTAGTGCATGTTCATAGCCTAGTCTTAAGATTAACATTAAATATAAAAATAAACAAAAGCTAGTGAATGGACCAATATTTTCAAATAAAATATAGTAAAAAATCAATGTCAGTAAAATCAAAAGTATAAGGATTAAAATTTTAATTTTAAAATAATATATGAACATTTTCCATATTAAAACATTTTGTCTAAAAATGTATTTGAAAAAAAAAACGAAAAATGTCACTAAAGAGAATCAACCCGAGACTAGACTATGAAATCACAAATGTATCACTACTAAGACATATTTAATATTTAGTTTGGGGGAGGTGGATAATTTATTTATTTATTTTGTAAAAACACGACTATAGGTGACAAATATGTCGTTCACTTCGGCTTCCGTTTGAGTTTTTTCGGTTCGAATAATTTCGGGTATGACTTTATTGATTTAAGTTTGGTTCGGGTCTGACTCATTCAGTTTAAGTTCTTTTCCATGGTAATTCGGGTTGGGTCAATATCAAGTCGGTTGATTTCGGGTCAATAGGAGTTAATTATTTTTTAATTATGTCAATTTTTGGGTATTCGAGTTGAGTTGAATATAAGTCAAATCAAAGTGTATATAAAATATTGATATATTCTTGTAAAAAAGCACATCTTTTTGTTTGTCGATTATCATTTAGGCTATTTCTTTGTTTAAAAAGGATATTCTTAAATATGACTATTGATGCAAAAATTGTTTCAACTCGAAAAATTAATTTTTTATTGTAACAGTTTCATATATATATTATTATAAATTAGCCTTGTAGCAATTTCATCTATTGTTATATATATCCAGCATCAAACCAGTAAAAAATGTTTGGTCAAATTTAGTTTGGGTAAAATAAATTGGGGTTATTTTTTGTTCAGGTGAAATCGATTAGAGTTACATTCGGTTCGGGTCCATATTGGTTTAACTAAAATTTGAATCAATTTCGGTTCGGTTCATTTTATTTTTAGGTTTCGGGTCATTATAATCGATTTCGGTTCGGTTCATTTTATTTTTAGGTTTCGGGTCATTATAATCGTATCGAAATTGAGTCTCAGATCAAGTAAATCGATTAGCCACGCTAAACAGGACTGATTTGATACGCTTTTATGTGTCAACGGAAATATTTTATTTTGAGAAACAATTTGCTTCTGATGTCAATTAGGTAATTAAATTTTAGGGTAAACTACTTAAATAGCCACCATACTATGGATAAAGTCGCGATTTGACCACATTACTATTTTTCGAAGCAATTAAGCCACCATACTATTATTTTGGACTCAATGTGGCCACCTGCTGGTAGAACCTAATGGCGGGGTGACGCGGCAGTTAAAAAAAGGATATAATTATACATTTGGTCCCTGCTATTTACACATTATTTTAATTTAGTCCTAATTTTAAATTAATAAATAATTAATTATTTATTAGGTGGTGACACATGTCAACACCTTATTGGAGGAATTTAATTATTTATATTTGATTTAATAAATTTATTTTCCTTCTTCAATCAGGTGATGTTGAGCTCGATGAATCAATCGAAATTGCTTGCCAAGTGGTGGAGAAGTTGTTATTGGGTGATTTTTGTGGGAAGCAAAAAGATAGAAAATTGACACAAGAATTTTAGAGTGGTTCGGCTTTCTAAACAAAGACTACATACACTACTTTAGCTTCCCAACTAAGGATTTTCCAAATCCACTAAAAATTTCTTCCCCTTTTACAAGGCTTAGGAGGCAACCTTTACAACCTAGACTCAATTACGAAGCCTAGCATCCAAAGCTTACAACCCAAGCTTTGGGAAACCTCTCTAATAAGAGAAAATAAAGCAAACAATAAATTTCTCTCTTAGGTATATGTTTGCACTCTTGCTATCACCCAAAATCCTAATACACTTGAGTATACATAAACATTTGGCTCACAAGTGTAGTCTATACAAAGAATGTGAATTTAAGCAAAAAAGACTTAATTACAATCATAGATATGTTGGCATGTTGATCATTAGTTGTTCCATGTGCTTGAAGGGTCCTTTTATACTACCAAATGAGTTCCTAGCCATTGGAGACCGTTGGAGATGATTTAGAGCCCTTGGAGACTTTATTTCCCGCAATAAATGCAGTTTTGGAGACAGCCGTATCAGTACACTAGGTAGCCGTATCAGCATGCCTTCTTCAGAAAATAGTTGTTATGCTCGCCCAGCCTTGGTGTATCGATACACCTTTGGAGTGTATCGATACGGTGTATCAGTACGCTACAAACTGTATCGATACGGTGTATCGGTACTCTGTATGGAAATAGCCATTGGGGGTTTTGAAACCAGTCGTTGGGGATTTGAAAACATAAGGTATCGGTACGTGTATAGGCGTATTGGTACGACCCTAACCGTGCTGATACGCTCCGTTCTGGAAAATTTCTGTAGCTAAAAACCTAAAGTGTTTCGATACGGGGTATAACTGTATCGATACGACATTTCTAAAAACTTGAATTTGGCTACTTTAAGACATTTTAAACACTTCCAAAACCTTTTGAAAACACCTCAAACTTATTTTCAAGTTGTTTGGACTTAAAAATATTTTTGAAATCTTTTCAATTTAGCCATTGCACCAAGCACAACTTTGTGCTCTATATCACTAACTTCAATATATATGTCTTAATATTTTCTACATCTATTTTTTTAATTTCACATATATAATTATCGAATTGATTTTTTAATTTAATAAAAAATTTAAATTATAATAAAAATTCATTTATCAAACCCTAAATGCTAAATATTTTTTTATTATAATTTTTTTTAAATTGTAATAAAAATTCTTTTAGCAAACCCTAAATGCTAAACCCCAAACCCTAAACACTAAATGACTTTTTTATTATAATTTAAATTTTTTTAAATTATAATAAAAATTCATTTAGCAAACCCTAAACCATAAATGTTAAACCATAAATAATAAACCCCAAACCCTAAATGATAACCCTAAATGCTAAAATACTAATTGTTTAGTGTTTATGGTTTATGATTTAGCATTTAGGTTATATATGTGAAATTAATTCGATGATTGTATATGTAAAAATAGTGTTTAGGGTTTGGGGTTTAGGGTTATACATGTGAAATTAATTTGATGATTATATATGCTAAATTAAAAGAACAAATGTAGAAAACAATAAGACATATATATTTAATTTAGTGATATAAAGCAGAAAGTTGTGTTTGGTGTAGTGGCTAAGCCATTTTTTATACCCAAGGGGTCCTGGGTTTGAATCCCCCTGTAGACAGAATGCTTGATTTCATTTTCCTCCTCCAATAAGTTGTTGACATGTTTCACCACCTAATTAAATAATTAATTTATTTTATTAATTTAAAATTAAGACTAAATTAAAAGAATGTATAAATAGTATGGACTAAATATGTAATTATACCCCTTTTTAACTGCCACATCACCATGCCATTAGGTTCTAACAACAGATGGCCACATTGAGTCCAAATTAATAGTATGATGGCTTAATTGCTTCAAAATATAGTATTGTGGTCAAATCACGACTTTATCTATAATATGGTGGTCATTTAGGAACTTTACCCAAAATTTTAAAAGAGTGCTTTTTTTAGTAAAAACCCCATGAGTCGGACCTATGTCATAATTAAACTAATAAATTAATTTCAAAACTAGATATTCAATAAAATAAAGAGTAAGGTGAGAGAGCAATATAAATAGGCAAACGCAGTCCCAAAGAGTCCGGGCAGCTCCAAATTTTCAAGTATCTAGTTTTTAAAGGGAAGAACAAATTCCAAACTCTGCCCTAAATATCCCTTTCAACGCCTCCATTGCCATTCATTTCCACCTCATATATAGGTTTCTTGTATATTTAGTTTGAAGCTTAAATCTCCATACCATCACATCTTATATTTCCTGTTGGATTACATATACAAGAGAGAGGTATCGGTGGAAACAGAGAGATTACAGAGGGGATGATGCCATGGGAACCCAGAAACAGAGGAAAAAGCAAATCTGCAAATGGATGAATGAGTAACATGACAAACGCCGTTACCCGACTTCATCGGCTTTCACTCTCTCTTTGTGTAAGCCAAAAACAACGCCAGTACCGATTTGTTTATATTCCGTACATGCTCCTTCACAATCACAGCTCATAAAAAAATCCCATACCCAGCTTGTGTTTTTCTTCTCCAGCCATGGCACCCCTTTTTTCTTCTTTTCCTTCTCTCGATTCTCAGATGTTTTACCCTTCTTTTCCCCTCTCCCGCCGTCCACGGTGGCCAAGAATGGACTCCTCCGTCTCCGACCACCGTACCGACCAAAGCAAGACCAAACTCGTCGTCCTCATGGGTGCTACCGGTTCCGGAAAATCCCGTCTCTCCATCGACTTAGCCAGTCATTTCCCCCACTCTCAAGTCGTGAACTCGGACAAAATGCAACTTTTCAACGGGTTAGATATAACCACCAATAAGATCCCTCTCCACGAAAGGAAAGGGGTGCCGCACTTTCTTCTCGGCGAGTTCGACTCGATCGACGCCGACGTGGTGGCGTCGCAGTTCCGTTCCGTCGCTGGTACGACCATCGCCGACATTGCCTCACGTGGGAACTTGCCGCTTCTTGTTGGTGGGTCTAACACCTTCATTCATGCTCTCCTTGTGGAAACCTTTGACCCCGAAGAGGACGTGTTTGCCGAGTCGGGCTCAGCGAGTCACGTGTTGAGGTATGACTGCTGTTTCCTTTGGGTTGATATGGCGTGGTCGGTACTCAGTGAGTACCTATGCAAACGAGTTGATGAAATGCTTGACTCGGGGATGTTCGAGGAGTTGGCTCAGTTCTATGACCCGACCAAAGCGGGTGTCATGGTCAGGCTGCGGAAAGCAATCGGAGTACCCGAATTCGATGCCTATTTCAGGAAGTACCCGCCGCGGGAAAGCCCAGAAAACGGCGTCGTTCCCGATAAGGACAGTGATCCGATCCGGAGGGAAGCATACGAGGAAGCCGTAAAGGAGATCAAAGATAACACGTATCGTTTGGCAAAGAGACAGATAGGAAAGATCCTACGGCTGAAAGAGGCCGGGTGGGACCTCACTAGATTAGACGCAACAGCAACGTTTCAAGCATTGATGAAGAAAAAGAAAAGGCAGCCGTCGTCATCACCGTCGGCGGCGGAGTTAGAATGGAGGGAGATTTGGGAAAAGGAAGTGATGGAACCAAGCGTGAAGATTGTGAAACGATTTTTGGAGGAGTAGGTTTGCCAACTAATTTATTCTTTGTTTCATCAAGTAAAAAAAAAACAAAAATATGATGGGAAAAAATGAAATGAGCCGAAGTGGACTAACTCGCTCGGAAAGGTCGACCCAGGTGTTTTTGGTTCGAACCAATGGCCAATGGTGGGACTCCTGTTTGGACCGTGGCTTGGGTGGGGTGAACCAGGGGTTCTATACAGAAACAATATTTTTATCAAAAACAAGCAAGGCTCGAGCAAAATTTTATCGAGCTTAACAAGCAGCGAGTTTTTTTAACGAGCACGAGTGAGCACTACTCAACTCGCGATCGACTCGCTCGATAAACACCCCTAGACACGATATGATTGTATTATCATTTCAAAATATATTCGAATTTTGTCACACTAACGTTATATAATGTGTATATATATATATTAAATTTGTTAACAATTGTATTATTATTATTATTATTATTATTATTTATAATAAAAAATATAGTTTTATTTTGGGAATACTGTAAGTGTAAAATTAATAAGTTGGGGGGAAAGGAAGTATTATTATATTGGTGTAATATTTAATGGAAGCTAGTAATCCACTGATCCTTTTAAGCATGGCAAAGTCTAGTGGAAATATAATGTATTGAAATTAATAAATGATACAAATTGGGTTCCATTACTGCCACCCAAGACCATGATCAATGTCTGAGTATGGACATGATGCCGAACCTGTCCTAAGAAATGTTAAAAATTAGAGACTCAACAACAACAAAAATAGTTAAAAAAATGCAGATCAATGGCAGAAAGGAAATGATGGAAAGATGTCGGAAGGGAGAGAGATCCAAGGGGAAAATAGGACAAATTCATCAAGAAAATAAGAGTAATTCGTAAGCATCAGAACATATATATAAATATTGTTAATGCTTAAATAAGTACACATCAAATAAAGGAGGTAAAGATAAAGATCGAGATGGTTAATAACAGTATCAGATGGTCTACCCTAGTAAATTTGAACAGAAAGTTACAGTCAATACAATGGTTAGAATAAAAGAAAGGAAGAAAATAAGATGGAGAGGAGAGAAGAAAGTCAAGGATTTCTCCCCTAATGATTATCTCTCTCTCCTGATCTCTACAAAAATATTTATATTCTCCGGATAATGTTTGTCGATGGAATGATACTACACTTAACGTAATAATGGTTATTGATAGATTTATAAAATAAGTTTGACTATCAAGTAATAGGCTGAACTGTCGAATCAAATAGATTGATAGATGTCATGTCGAAGAGTGACAACTAAATATAAAAAAACTTCAAGGTTATAGTGTTTTATACGCTGCAAAGACTAAAAACTTCGGAGAAATTGCAGCGGAGGCTTGCAAATTCTAAAAGCTCGCCTTTGGGTTGACGAATATTAAGCGTTATTCGGAAATTACTTTCGAAGACCTTGAATTCAAAAATGAGTCTTTCAAAAGCATCTTATCCGAAAGCATACATAGTAACATATATAAATTAAGTGATAAAGAATTTAATATTTGTTAAGAAAAATCCGGTATAACTATCTAATATCAGAAATATTAAAATAAAACTTGTGTATATATAAAAAAATGGAAACATAGTTTTGTTTATTTGTTTTTGCATTAACGAGGAAGAAGAGGCTCGGCGGGGCTGGTGGCCTAGGGCTGCGGGGGGGACAGTGAGTTAGTGCGCGTGCGGTTTATGCATTGCGCATGATCCTATAATTCTCAGGCTTTCCCGAGCTGCTGATTTATATTATAATGGCTAAATGAGGCAGTGTTGGTCGGTCTAATCCTCATAATTAGAGAGAAGGGGACTGCTTCTCAACTTCCAATAGACTGTTGTGGACATATTTACAAACACAATGACTACAAATATTGGGGTTTGCATGCCCTCCTTGATATAATCTACTTGCTTCATTTCTATGATCACCTTCAGCACGTCTTTGTTGACTGTGTTCAACCAAAACATTTATAATCACGATTCAATTATACTGCGTAAAGTTCAAATATTTTTATATTTTTTAATTATTGAATGATGATAAATAAATGACTAAGATTAATTCCTTATTTTTTCCTGTGATAATCTTCACATTTCTTACTGTTAATCTCAGTCATCATTTACCTTCGTCAAATTATCAGTATACGTTAATCATATCATATGTTAATAAAATCGGTATAGAAATTGTTAATTGCCATGCAAACACTAATGTGTATTATGTAATAATATGATGTGACTTAAACAATAATTTGAGGATGAAATTAGAACGTTCAAAAGTTTGGGGACTTTATTTAGAATGAATGTTATAGTTTTGGGATAAAAATGAAACATTCAAAAGTTTGTTGACTAATTAAGAATGGGGGACTAATATGAACTCAAACTATGACCCTTATTTTTAAAAGTTTAAGGACGAAGTTGGGAAAGGCTATCAGATTCAAGGACTAATATGGGTCAAAATAAAAATTTAAGGACTAAATTGAGAAAACTTCTGAAATTCAAGGATTAAATATTATTTTGTCCTTAAAACAAGAATTAGAAAAAGAAAGAAAGAAAAAAGATAACCAACCCAAATGTATTAAATATCAGTCCATTTTAATATAAATGGGCTCTTAAATGATATTGAGATTCTATAAAAAAAAAGGGGGGGGTTAATTTGGGCCTAAGTCAGTTGTAAATATCAATTAGAAAATATAAGAATTCATTTGTAATTTTTGAATAATTATTAAATTAATTATAGATCATGATAACGAGTTCTAACTTTTATTTCTAAAAAAAAAATTATTTAAAATGTAAAAGGATTTTAACTTACCATTATTATTTTTACTAGAGTGTGTATATATCTAGTTATAATAATTTGTATCGGGATAATAATAAATTACTTGTAAATTAAAAATTTAGAAGTTCGTTTTTTATTTTCATAAATATTTATTTTTAATTTAAGAAAAATAAAAATATAGTTTTAAAATTTTCACTCTCGGATTGCTCTTGAAGTTGTGGGGCGAATGTAAATTAGGAGCTATTTCTTTACTGACTTGTATATATACACACATCTCCTATAATTGTAAAGACTTAGATTGAATGAAATTCATTTTTTTTAAAATTTTTAGTTTGTATTTCATTTCATCCCATATTTTGCACACTTTATTGTAGTAGTTTAATTTTAGTTTTAAAAATATTTATTTGATATATTAAAGTTGTTTTAAAATATTTAAGGGTAAAACTTTGATACACAGGCTGTGTAAAATTAATTTTACACAAGCATGTGTATTTACACTATAAGAACTCAAATTCTAAATTCTTAACCCTAACCCTAAAAAACTAAACCCTATACACTAAATTCTAAACACTAACCTTACATTTTAAACCCCTAAACCCTAAACTAAAACCCTAACCCCTAAAATTAAAAGGCACGTGTAAACTAAAGTTTACACAGCTTGTGTATCAAAGTTTTTTTTCCAATATTTAAATACTTTTTGGAATGATTCAATTTAAAGAAAAAATTTACTTACTTAATCGTTTTATTTTATTTTTAAATAATATATTTAGTATTTGGGTTGTAAGTTAATTTGCATATTTTTTGGTTACCCTCACAGTTTTCTTGGGCTTTGTCCTGATTAATCCAGATCAACCTGCCTTGCACACTTGATTTTGGTGGATGAGTCTTTCAGCGGAGATTTAATATCATATGTTTACTCGTGTATCGATTTAGTATCCTTAAGCAACTCAAGACCAAAAGATAAATAAATAATGTATTAAAATTATTGATTGGTCTCAGTAGAAAAGATGGATGTTCATCTTAGGAGATTCAGATTTAAGCAGTCTTGTATGCATGGTGTGTTTGCATTATCAAAGGTTAAGAAAAATATAAACAAATATTACCTTGTCAAGTTGTCATTACCTTAAGACTATTAAAAAATTATTAATATCCATATTGATTAATGGATTAATTTAAAATCCATATTTCACCCTACACGATAATTATAAATTTAAATTATAGAATTAAAAAAATAAATAATTATTAACCAATACAATTTAATTGAAAATTAATTTTTATTATTAAGTGGAACATTAAAAAGTTTAAAGCCCCCAGGCCAACTGTTTTAAAAACAATATTTCATGTTTTAAAAAATTCATGTACCAATGCATACCAAGTAATATAAGGGGAAATATTTACACGTAATCTTATACTAATACATTGGCTTAAATATTATTTGTTATTTGAACTAAAACATTCTTTTAAATTAATATTTAATTTTTTTTTCAAGTTAATGTTCGAACTTTAATTTTATTTATTGATTTGATATTTTATTAACGATGTTAAATTTTAATGGCATGACAACATAAGATTATATAATGATGTTATTCTTTATTTTTAAAATTTTTTAAAAATTTAAAATATTCAAAATAAAATATATATTAAAAAATCTAACCTTACTAATTTTCTCTAATTGACCGGCCTAGCTTTATATACTCATTTGTTTATTTTTATTCAAAATAAAAATTGTATTGGATCGGTTCCACCCAATTTTACACAGTCTCTCGTTTAATGATCGGGTTATTCATCAAATCGATTATATTTTTTTAAAATATATTGATAAATGAATATTACTTTGTAATCTTTAGATTATTTAAAAAAAATTAGTTATATTTGATTTGTCCAAGTCAGATTTTATATAAATTCTTTTTTTTTAATATTGAGTCGCTGACCATCTAGCTCACATTTGTAATTATAAATCCTAAATTAAACCTTTAGATCTTAAAATTAATAAATTTATGTAAATTTAATTTATACAAACTTGAGTATCAAAGTAACTTTATATATTAAATATGATAGAAAAACCTATAAAAACGAGATCCACTAATTGACCTAGTGATTGGGGATATTATGCTCGTATTACCTCATTTTATATGAGTTCGAATTACGGTATGCGAATGTAATACATCTGTATTTAATCGAAAACCCCCCATAAAGACAAATAATAAAAAAATAATATAAATCATATACCGTTTTTGGTGCCCCACACTAAAAACTTAGGTTTATGGTTAAGGTTTAAGATTAGTGTTTAGGATTAAAGTGTAGGAGATTTGAGGTATGGTGTATTTTTTAGGGTTTAAGGTTTATAATTTAGAATTTATGGTTATAATTTAAAATATAATTTTTTAAATATTAGAGAGCACCAAAATAGAAGAATGGTTCACATTTGACCTTACAAAAGCTGCCTGCGGCCTGCCCGGTTAGAAATAGAAATGTATTTTAAGGAAACAGCAGCAGTAGGTTTCATTTGATCGAAGCAAAAATAAATTAAATTAAATAATTTTACATTGACAAATGTACATTGTTTGGATTTGAATTCAAAAGGGCAAGAATTCAGCTTCAAAAATGTTTGACAAATCACCGTTAGTCAGCTTCAAAAATAAACTAATAATAAATTAAATAAACTTATTAGGTTTTTCAATCGCCAACCATTACTTCCAACTTTTGGTCAACGTTTGCGATCTATTTATTTTTTTTCAATCATTTTATTTTGATTCAATCTGTTGGCTTTAATTTATTATTAGTTTAACACTTTATTTAATTGATAAGTAATAATTCATTATTGGACAAATCTATTTGATAAGTCATTTGACTTTGTTCTTTATAATTATATTTTGAGTATAAAATTGTATTCATGTCGGGTTTTAAATTTAGATAAACTTACTTACACTAAATAAGCATACAATTATTAAATATAACTAATAATTGATCAAAATATGCATGTTTTTTTTAAGGTAGAGCGAGTCTAATGACTAATCATCTAAATTCTATTAGTCCATGTGAGAATACACGCTGATCACATATTTTAAAGATGTTTTGTCAGGACAATGATCAAACCCTCAACTATTGGGTAAAAATATCATCTCATCTAAATAAGAAACTAAAAGCTGAAAACTATAAATTAGAAAGAATATCACATAAACCACATACTATTCAAAACACTTTTAAATTAAATTTGTATGTAATAATTTATCAAGATTTTTTTTCTTCCCATTATAACCTTCTTGACTTAAACATTTTCTTGAACACAACCATATTAATGCCAAAGTCAATGAACCGCAAGAAATGAAAACCAATTTTAATAGGACAAAAATAGGGTTTAAAGACTTTTTTACTTTCAAGTTTTTCAAAAAATAGCATTTTAATCTTTAATTTTTTTGTTTAGACCCTCCAATTTTTATTTTTTGGTCAAATTAAATAAACTAACGAAAAAACGGATCTATTGAGATGACATCAATTAATTTATATTTTTTTAATATAGCCACTGAATTTTTATTATAATCATAGAAAATAACTCAAATACAACGCATCCAGGATGGAAATAATGAGACTAATCTACCCAAAATTTCTTACAACCCAAAAACAAAAAAAGGAAAAACTTCTACGAAGATAAGCATACCATCAAAATTCAGAAGCTTACTGAATCTCCTTGTCTCTATCCAATCGAGACACATAACGGATGAAAGGAGTGGTGAGCAATCCAAACTATCAGGCAGAATGTTCCGCTACCCATGACTGATTACCCGAGTTGAGCTCACTCGAGTCGAGCTTTGACCGAGCCGAGCTCGAGTAGCTCGCGAGCCGATCAGGCTCATTATCACCCCTATTTAGAGTATAAGATTTTAATTGAGTGCAAAAATAGTTTAAGGACTTAATCAACTTCTTTTAAAAATTCAAGGGCTTATGATACCTTTAAGCCAATAAAATTACAATAGGATAAAATATAATAATATAAAATACACGAGTTTTCAAATTAAGAGCAATGGCCAAGATGATTAATGGAGGAAATGGATGGTTGTATTGAAGTCACAAGACTCGTACTAAGTAGAGGTAGCTATGCGGGCGTCGGGCGCCGGCAAAACTTCCTTCAAAATAAAACCAAACAATTAATATTCAAACATGCTTAGCTTTTGACAATTATTTTAAGTCACCGTTAAACACACACGTTGTTCCTTTTTCATAATTTAAGACTAACATAAAGTTTTCTCCTTCCTTTTTGTCAACGGTCAGAATCGCGGGCTTCACATCTCCATGCTCATTTCTTTACATTTACAATTATATATATACGGCTTTCTCTCTAACTTCACCAATCTGTAAAAACTTTCTTCGGTTTAATTTCTCAGGTTTTTTCATCCACCGGCAATCCGTTTTTACGACGATGAACGGAGTTCGGCCGTCTCCGTTGAAGATCAAGAAAGAGTCTCATTTGATTCAAAAGCCATCTTCATCAGCTGATCAGCAACAGCAGCGGCAGCGGCGGCAAGATCTGGTCATAATTTACACGCACTCGCCCAAGATTATCCACACGCAGGCTCGGGATTTCACGGTCTTGGTTCAAAGGCTAACGGGGTTGTCCAGACCCGATCGCGAAGTTAACGAAAATACTGCAGCGGTACTACCGCCACGACCTAGGAAGAACGACAACATCAACAACAACAACAACAGACGGGAAGACAACGAATCCTCGTCTGCAATCACAGATGAAACTGTCGGAGATGTTAGTAATAATAATATCTGCTAGTCGTCTAATGTTCCGACGACGGCACCGAGTGTCGGTGCTATGAATCCCTTTTTCTCTGATATACCTCTCTTCACGCCGGGCTCGACGGATTTCTTCTGCTCGCCAAGGCCTGTTCATAAGTTCGGTGATACGGGGACTTTGAACTCACCCACTCTGCTGGAATTCATGAAAGGGCTCCCAGATTACTGAAAAAAGTTTATATATATATATATATTAGTTTGTTTTGCAAATAATGATCTCAGTTGTTTAATTAATTAATGTCCATAATTGTTGGTTAATTCTTTGTGATTAAATCTTACTTGGATCGATCCAGACAACAAATGTGTGAATTAGAAGCAGATTTCATTCATTCTTTCACCATCCGAAGCTCAAAAGTTCTAATTTTCTTCGAAATCCATTAATTGTTTTGGTCAAATCTTGAATGCTTACTGAATAACCCTATTAGACTGCAGGCTAAAATATAAGCAGGTAAACGAACGGAACGAATAGGAATGAGAGTATATTTATGTTTATTCGTTTAATTTTAACCGAATAAATAAACAAACATGAACAACTAAACAAACATAATTTCTTGTTCGTGTTCATTTGTTAAGGAATGTAGCTTGTTCGTGTTCGTTCGTTAAAATGATAAACGAACGTAAACGAACACAAATGAACGAATACATATGAAAAAATTTAAATTTTTTAAATATAATACTTTTGTTATAAAAAAATAATGAATATATATGAATAAATTTAAACGAACATAAACAAACAAACATAAATGAATGGATTTAAATGAAGAAATTCGTATTTGTTCATTTAATTAAACGAACAAAAAATCTCATTCATATTCGTTCGTTTAATAAATAAATGAACTTCTCGCCCAACATTTAATTTGTTTACAACCCTACTAAAATTTACTAGCATGCCTCTGATTCCAACTTTGCATTTATTTTCTCGGAGAAACTCCAACACTATCGTATTTTGAAATTATAATTACGAATTAAATTTTAGAATTATTTATGACAAACTCACAAAATTTTTATCAACAATGTCGAAACTCAACATTATTTATTAAAAAAATTATTTAAAAATTTATAATTTAAAAAAATTAAAATGAATTGTATTTTTTCGAGGGGTTAAAGATAATTTTATCACAAAATTTTAAATTCTTAATATTTTGTTGTGGCCATTATTACACCACTAGCCCCAATTAATTCTACCACTGGCCATGAGGTCAATCTAAAACATGCATGTTGGCTACTTGCCTCTCCATTTGCTCAAATATTGTTAGCGTCAAACATTTATATGTGCTTGCCTTTACAACTATGGATTTTTAATGCGTGAAACCAGGAAGAAAAACAGAAGCTTTACGGGTTGATTTTAGTGGTAAGTAGCTTGGTTCCGCTTAAGCAGCTTGGTTCAAGTGGTATGCAGAAAATTTTCGTTGAGAGACTCACCTATCAAAACCATGTGTGCGACGCGGGTCAGTTAAAATTAGTTAGGGCGAAGCCTTAAAAACTGGAAGAGCAACAAAAAAAAAACATAAGCTTCAACCTAGCATCAATAAGAAAATCATTTCCATTAAAATTTAAATATTGGATGAAAGGGTTTTTTCGTCTTTATAATTTTATTTGATTCAACGAGATTAATATATAAACTCTTAACGCACCATTTGCCCCCTAACATTTATTATTTTTTTCTCATCTTAGTACTTAACCTAATTTTGGGACTCATGTGCACCTAACGTTAGAAACGTTACCTAAATTGTCCAAACCATAAAAAAAGTTTCTATTTGTTTTTTTTTAATTTTCAAATAAAATAAATATATTTTTTTATGAAAAAAAGATTATTACCGTGCTCATTAAAAATCCCTAAATCTAGTTAGAAGAAAAAATTACACATGATAACAATTACAGAGATAACCCTTCACAAATCTTTTTTTAACGGTTGGGGTAATTTGATTAACTCTCTAATGATATGGAGCACATGAGCCTAAAAATAAGTTAGATACCAAGATGAGAAAAATGATAAACCTTATAAGGCAAATGATGCATTAAACCATATACTACTAAATAGATAGACATTAAATACCGTTGGTTAAAAAAAACAAAATCACTCCTGTCATGTACACAAACAATGCCAATGAAATGCAAGGACAAACGGCGACACTCAGAATTAAGCACCCAATGCATGTGAGAATGGTGCCATTAGTGGCCGGAGTGTGTGATCGGCAGTGGATGTAGGAAAGGAGGTGAACGGTGGTTAGGCTTTATGTAAAGCTAAAATAAAGATGAAATGAAAAACAATATTTATGTGTTTTTAATTAAACAATATTTGAATGACTTCTCAAGTTCATTACACTTTGATATTTATAGTGTTGGGGAAGAAACCGAACAACCGAAATTAAGCGGAAGCACAACCGATGTTCTTTCTCTCCCAAAAAACGTAAGTCAATAATTATGGTAAGCACAATATCACAAATTTGTTCTCTAGCAACACTAATCAACCACAAATCAATAATGCAACCACAACACAAGTAAATCGAGACAACGATATTTATTTGGAAAACCCCTATAAATCAAGGGCCACGGGACTTTAAAGTCCGATCAAAAGCTCCACTATAAGCAAATGTTCAACTACAAGACTACAATATCCAACCTACAACAAGCATTTAACTCCAACAAGGCTAATAACAAGTAGTCTTTAACAAAAGAGAAAAAAAATGAGAGAACATCACCCAAAAAAACGCAGCTGCTGTAAAATGAAGATTTTTGATGCTACAGGTCTCGGATGAAAATTTTGACCGAACAAAGTCAAGAACACCAAGTCGTCTAGCTTCTGTCCAAAAATCAGCTCAATCGAACCATAGATGGACCTCCGATCGAAGAGTTGATCAAAACTGCTCAAACCTGAAAATGGTTCTCTCCTATTTTTCTCTCGAACGTTTTCTAAGCTTTCTTCAATCTCTCAAATCTGCTGAAATTAGCTACCCACACTTATAATATACTAATAAAAGTATAGTTATTAGTTACAAAAGTCAAAAAATAATATATGGCAACACCAACCCCTTTGAAAATGGGTTTCAACCGGTGATGGGTTTCCCACATAGTGGGACCCACACCCAACAAATCTCCCCCTCCCGCTATGTGGGGAATGTCTTCATGCCATCCATCAAGCAGCATGCTTCAAACTTCCCTCTTGGTAAGGCTTTAGTCAACATATCAGCACCATTATCATTAGTATGAATCTTCTCAAGCTCTAACAATTTAGCTTCAAGAACATCTCGTATCCAATGGTACCTCACATCAATATGATTAGATCTAGCATGAAAAGTTGAGTTCTTACCAAGATGAATCGCGCTATGGCTATCACAATACAAGACATATCTCTCCTGAGTAAAACCAAGTTCATGCATAAATTTCTTCATCCAAAGCATCTCCTTGCACGCTTCGGTCGCTGCAATGAACTCTGATTCGGTGGTGGATAAGGCAACACACTTTTGCAATCTCGGTTGCCATGCCACGGCTCCCCTTGCATAAGTGATCAAGAAACCTAAAGTAGATCTCCTCAAGTCAATGTCCCCGACCATGTCTGAATCTGTATATCCAACAAGAACAAGTTTCTCATTGCCTAAACAAAGTTTCAAGTTGGAACTGCCACGAAGATATCTCATGATCCACTTCACTGCATCCTAATGCTATTTGCCTGGATTAGAAAGAAACCGACTAACTGTACCAACAGCATAAGCCAAGTATGGTCTCGTGCAAACCACTGCATACATCAAACTGCCCACGGCTGAAGAGTAAGGAACTTTCTGCATCTCTTCCTTCTCCTTTTATGTGGAAGGACTATGATTGGCACTCAATCTGAAGTGAGTAGCAAAGGGAGTATTCACCGCTTTAGCTCTGTCCATACTAAACCTTTGAAGTACTTTCTCAATGTACCTCTATTGTGGTAACCATAATTTATTGGCCTTTCTATCACGTGTCAACCTTATGCCAAGAATTTGCTTTGTTGGCCCCAAATTCTTCATCGCAAAGGATTTACTCAACTCTTGCTTCAACTTGTCAATTCTGGAAGCATTACGACCAACAATAAGCATATCATCAACATAGAGTAAAAGGATAATAAAATTATCACCAGAGAATCTCTTAACAAAAACACAATGATCAGAAGTAGTCTTCTTGTAGCCTTGCTCCCCATAACAGACTCAAAATTCTTGTACCATTGCCTAGGAGCTTGCTTCAAACCATACAAGCTCTTCTTCAACCTACACACGTAGTCATCTTTTCCTTGTGCAACAAATCCCTCTGGCTGCTCCATGTAAAGCTCTTCTGCCAAATCACCATGAAGAAAAGCAGTTTTCACGTCCATTTGTTCAACCTCTAAGTCATAACAGGCTGCCAAACTCAATATAATTCTAATAGAGGACATCTTCACAACTGGAGAAAATATTTCTTCAAAATCAATCCCCTTTTTCTTGCTTCAAAATCAAAGCTCTCTTGCCATTAGGTAGTTTCACCAACTCAAATATACGGTTATCATGCAAGGATTGAAGTTCATATTTTATTGCTTCAACCCACTGATCTTTGCATTTACTCTCCATAGCCTCTTCATAACATTCAGGTTCTCCCCCGTCAGTTAAAAGAACATATTCATCAGAAGAATACCTGACAGAAGATTGTCATTGTCTAGAAGATCTTCGAAGTGAAACTGCTGGTAGAGCTATAGGTGCTTGTTGTTGATCATTCACAACATCATCTATGGGAGCATCAAAGTCACCTATGTCCTGCTGGTCATTATTAACATCACCTTGTACATCATTCTGAATAGGATTCGATGAAGGGTCCATGGGAACTGGATTCACATCGGTCAAGTTACCACTGTCTTGTGAATCCTCTTTATATGTCTTATCAATGTCATTAATGGTCTGATCCTCAATGAAGATAACATCTCGACTTCTCACGAGCTTCTTCTGAACTGGATCGTAGAGTCTATAACCAAACTCACCATCTAGACCATAACCAATAAAGATGCATTGACGAGTCTTGACATCCAACTTTGATCTTTCATCCTTTGGAACATGAACAAATACTTTACAACCGAACACACACAGGTGATCATATAACACGTCTTTACCAAACCAAACTCTATCTGGTACATCACCTCGCAAAGGAATACTAGGAGACAGATTAATTACATGTGCCACTGTATTCAAGGCTTCAGCCCAAAATCATCATGGCAACTGTGTATCTGACAGCAAACATCTGACTCTCTAAATCAATGTTCGGTTCATTCTTTCAGCTAACCCATTTAACTGTGGAGTCTTCGGTGGTGTTCTCTGATGTCTGATTCCCTGTCGCAGACAATACTCATGAAATGGACTTGTATACTCGCCACCATTATCAGTACGAATGCACTTTACCTTCTTCCCTGTTTCTCTTTCAACTGATGCTTAAAACTGTTTAAATGCCTCAAAAACTTGGTCTTTCAACTTCAAAGTGTAGACCCACAGCTTTCTTGAACAATCATCAATGAAAGTCACAAAATAAAGTGCACCACCATGTGACCTTACCTTTATCCGACCACAAACATCTGAATGAACCAACCCTATCAACTTTGATCTTCTATGAAGAGGATGACTTCTAAAAGAAACTCTTCTCTACTTCCTCGCTATACAATGAGCACAATTCTTCAATGTGACATTATTTAACCTAGAAAGTTGATTCTTCTTGGCTAAACAATTAAGCCCCTTATCACTCATGTGACTAAGACGTTTATGCCACAACTCAGTTGAGTCATTTACTGTCACATTCACAGTGTCTCTGAAAGTCGAAGCCTGCATCAAGTACAAATTTGAGCTCTTCTTTCCTCGAGCCACAACCAAAGAGCCTTTAGTCAGCTTCCACTGTCCCTCACTGAAGGTGTTACAAAATCTTTCATCACCAAGCTTTCCTGCAGAAATCAAATTCAAACGGATATCCAGTGCATGTTTGACATCCTTGAGAGTTAACTTTGTTCCATTATTGCTCACCAAGCTAACATCTCCCATGCCAATAACTGGAACTAAACCGTCATTACCCATCTTCAATACTCCAAAATCACCATGAGTATAAGATGTGAATAAATCCCTCCTCGGCGTGACATAAATTGAAGCACCGGTATCAATCACCCAACTACTCTCATCGCATGCTAGGTTGATCAAATTCTCAGAACAAATGACCAATAGATCTTCACGGGTAGCAGCAACAACACGCTCAGATTTTTCATCATCATTTCGATCGTTTTTATCACCACCACTTTTGTTCTCTCTCTTTCACTTGTAGCAATATTTCTTGATATGGCCTTTCTTACCACAATGATGACACTCAAGATTCTTATATCTTGATCTTGACTTGCTTCGACTTTTATCTCTACTCTTGCCATCTTTTTCTCTGTTTCTCCCCTGTTCTCGGTAACCAACACCTCAGACTGTGATGTAGAACCCTGAGATCTTCTTCTAACCTCTTCATTCAACACACCACTCTTAGCCAAATCCAAAGTAATAATACCATGTGAAGCAGAATTAATGAGTGAGACCCGAAAAGTCTCCCAAGTGTCCGGTAGAGTAGCAAGCAACCAAAGCCCTAAAATCTCATCATCAAATTTGACACCCATACCAAGCAACTGATTCATCACACTTTGAAACTCACTAACATGGTCAGCTGTAGACGTTCCTTCTCTGTATTTCAACGCCATCATTTTCTTTAGAAAAAACAATTTATTGTTGCCCGACCTCAAAGCATACAAGCTTTCAAGCTTCTCCCACAATGTGCGAGCACGTGTCTCCTGATCAATGTGGTTGTAAACATTTTCTTCAACAAATTGTCGAATATAGCCACACACTTGTAGATGCTCAAATTCCCATTCCTCATCACTTTTTGAATCGAGTTTTTGAGTAGCAAAGACCGGAAGATGCAAAGCTTTTACAAACAACAAGTCTTTCATTTTATTCTGCCAAAGTTGATAATTCGTGTCATTCAACATAATCATCTTGCTTGTTTTAATCTCCATAATTATCTGGCACAATAACCAAGCTCAGATGACAGTTTGTTAGGGAAGAAACCGAACAACCGAAATTAAGCGGAAGCACAACCGATGTTTTTTTCCCCAAAAAACGCAAGTCAATAATTATGGTAAGCACAATATCGCAAATATGTTCTCTAGTAACACTAATCAACCACAAATCAACAATGCAACCACAACACAAGTAAATCGAGACAACGATATTTTACGTGGAAACCCCCTCTAAATCAAGGGTAAAAACCATGAGACTTTAAAGTCCGATCAAAAGCTCCACTATAATCAAATGTTCAACTACAAGACTACAATATACAACCTACAACAAACATTTAACTCCAACAAGGCTAATAACAAGTAGTCTTTAACAAAAAAGAGAAAAATGAGAGAACGTCACCAAAAAAACGCAGCTGCTGTAAAATGAAGATTTCCGACGCTACAGGTCTCAAATGAAAAATCCAACCGTACAAAGTCAAGAACACCAAGTCGCCTAGCTACTGTCCAAAAATCAGCTCAATCGAACCACATATGGACCTCCGATCGAAGAGTTGATCAAAACTGCTCAAAGCTGAAAATGTTTTTCTCTCCTATTTTTCTCTCGAACGTTTTGTAAACTTTCTTCAATCTCTCAGATCTGCTAAAATTAGCTGCCCACACCTATAATATACTAATAAAAGTATAATTATTAGTTACAAAAGTCAAAAGAATATATATGGCAGCACTAACCCCTTTGAAAATGGGTTTCGACCGGTGATGGGTTTCCCACATAGTGGGACCCTCACCCAACATATAGCCCAAAGGTTAACAGCCACTCTGACTAATAACGGCCCAACTTAACATACAAACTGATCTAATAGATTAGCAAACTAACAAATTAATCAAACTAATTGCTAATTCAATCACATCTCAAACTAATCAAATGTCTAACAATGCAAATTTGCCTAATCAGACTTCAAAATCGAGGTTGCCTTCATTTTATCTTTGTTGATATTAAAAATCGGTTGGCACAAAATAAAGTCGTGAACAAGAGTTGTTGTGATAATTTCGGGTGGTTCACTCCTTCCTAATTTAGATGGAAATTCGTCAAGGATGGTGGTCAAAATTAGTGGAGAGGAAACGAGGGAGAAAGGCCGGAAGGTTTGGCTTTTTGACGGAGAAGTATGTGGGTAATGTTAGTTACGTTCAACTTGCCTTCTGTTGGTCCCGAAATGAGATATTTAAGGAGAAAACCTGATACTTTTGGTCGGCTAGTGTCGACCGATTGACGTCTAGTGATGTGCGACAAACTTGACGAATAAGACATTGACCTTACTGAATATTAATGGCCAAAAAAGATAACAATACAGTCTCTGAAAAATTCATCATAGATATCTTGAGAGGTTCGAAGTTTGAAAAATGACTTGTGTTATCCATTTGTGAACCAGGTTAGCACAAGTAGGCTTTCACAGTGATTGAACCATACGATAAGTGGGAGGATTTTTGTCCCCTCCCACGAACATAAATATTTTTTTATCTTTTAATTATTTATATTTAAAAATAAATTAATTATAAATTGTTTTCTCCACTTCTAAATCTTTATATTTTGTCTTCTTAATTTCTAATCATAGCTTCGTTTTTAGGCTTTCACACTCTATAAACACATTTTCGAATAGTATTGTAGCCGATTTTTTTAACTCAAAAATAAGAAAAAAAATCGATTACAATACTCTCCGAAGTAGCGGATTCTTCTTCACAATCACTATATGGGCTAGATTTATTTTTCCCCAAGAGTGGCCGAATTCATTCAAAGAAATCAATTAACGTCAACCTTCCCTTCTTGCAGTTCAAAGTTTAGACCGTCAAGTATCTCCTCATCAACCTCTTGGTCGCCCGAGAGCACCGAGATATGACGGTGCAACCTGCGGCTGCTAATCCGCATCACATCCGACGGTTTCACCTCATGAACCTGGGATTTTTTTAGCAACATTCCAGGCTATTCATTGTTAGAGAAGTAGGCTCTTCAATTTCCCTTAAAGATATCCAATTCCAATCAAATGGTTTTGTTTATTTACAAAAATTTCGGGTTCACTAAATTTTTATTTTGGTTTCAATCTAGTCATCACGTTAACGGTTAACAGAGTTGTTGATATGTCAGTTAAACAAATTTGTATAATAACTCATTTGACATTTCATTATTTACATAATATTTCAATTTGATCTTAATTTTAATTGTAAACAATTCAATTAATTTAATCTTTCAAATTAGGCAGATTTGAACCTAATACCTAGGCGAAACTTAATCTCTACGACAATTATTTTTTGAATCAAACACTAGATTTTATTAAAATAATGAGAAGAAATACATAGATAAGCATACCCTAAAATATAAAAAAAATAAACGTAGAAAAGCAAAGAGTATGCAATCATGAATAACAAATTTAAATCTTCTTATAAAATCTTCATCGGTGTTCTTCAAATCTATTACCATAGCGAAATCTTGGAGTGCTCACTGGAAGAGCGCAGATCATTGAATTACTCCAATCAACAAAAGGAGAGAAAAACGTCTTGGTTAACTTCACAAACAACCAATCCATACAATGTTGCGCGGTAAGATTCAACTGTAACATACACCAAGTTGTAGACGTCTTCAATATTAGCGTGCTATAGAGGTAGACAAAGAACATGCTTAATCTCTACGACAAGTTAAATACTTGCTCTTGCTTGACAAATTTATATTTAAGTTTAATTGTGTTGGTGTGAAAATTAAGGGAAATAAGATGGGGTTAGAAGGATTAAATTTAAAAGCAAAGGTCTAAAAATATACTTCAATTACATATGTAAAAATACGTTAAAAATAATTATTAAAAGCAAAGGTCTAAATCTTGATTTGCCCACTATTTTAGCCCCCAAATCTTGGTAAGCAAAAACGGGCCTTAGTTCATAAAAAATGTCTTATTTTTTAAAAATAAATTAAATTGGATTATTAAAAAAATAAGTTTTCGGGTTTAAACATTGATATTAAAGTTTTTTTTTTTAATTTTATAAGGACGATTAAAACAATCAAAGTCTTATCGCTTCGGGATTTCCATGGATTTATAAATTAAGACAGTCTTACCAAGAGTTTTGGAGATTGCAATAAAAGAAGACGATGAAATGGAATTATATAAGAATTGGGTATTATGACAAAGAGAAAGGGATTTAAAGTGTTTAACTAATGGTAACAAGTTAACAACAATAAAACATATAAGTGTATATAGACAATATTATATATAATTATTTTGAGCTTGTTCTAGAATTTTTCGAGCCGAGCTTAGGTCGACTTGAATTGTTAAGATCTCGAGTTGAGTTCATTCGAGCCGAGCTGTGACCGAGTCGAGCTGTGACCAAGCCAAACCTGAGTAGCTTGTGAGCCGGTCAGGCTCATTACCACCCCTAGTGATAACAACCAAAACAAGCAGAAGAAACAAACGCCGTCATAGACCGAAAGGTCGCCTTCAACATTTCTGGTGACATGGAAGATGATCCAAAGAACTCTTTGATTGGAGATGACTGCTTAAACCCTAAAGTTTTCGGTCCACATAATAGGGGACCACCAACAGAAACCACGAAGATAAACGTAAGGTGAGGCAACAGGCTCTCAGAAACGGCGAATACCGCCATTGAGCAACAACAAGCGCTGCAAACGAGCATAGAGGGCTTTGGAAACTTCGAAAAAAAGCCCACGTGGCGAAAGGGGGGACTTGAGAGACGGTTGGAAAGCAAAGAACAACTTCGAGGGTGAAAGGGAAAAAGATCGAAGATGATTTCGACAGGCGGGTAAAGTAGACGTTCTCTTGCCCTCATCAACTTTCGAAAACTCAGCCATCGGAGAGAAAAATTTACCTCTCATGTCGCCGTGATTTTGGTGGAAGAATCGTGAGACACCGAGAGGAATGACCATCAGCGAACACCTGACAGGAACCACATGCAACAATCATAGTTGTAGAAGGATCAAAAAATGCTACTAGCCTCCGAAGACGCCAGAGCCATCTAATGAGGCTCCACAAAAGAGCAGAAGAAAGTGACAGAGCTAAGTTTAGGTTAAAACTTTTAAGAGAGTTGAGAGGGAAAATTTGTGTGACCTCCAATCAAGTTAGAATTTGGTCAAACTAACTTATTTGGACCAGTTAAATCCATAAAAAATTAATATGTATTTTTATAGATAATGTCTATTTGAACTATAAAACTTAAAATATTAAATCTTAAACTTTAACCCTTAAAATAGGCGAAACTGTGTAAAATAAATAAAGTTCATTCAATATGTGTATCAGATAAATTTTCAATTCTAATATACATATGTTGACAATTGGAGTAGCAGCAGAGTTGGAATCATATAATCAAATTATTGAACGCATGCAATTGTGTAGAGTGAGTTGTGTGATTCATGTGCTGGTAAGGCTATCCTTTTGACTTGTTGACTGACTATTTCATACTTGCTGGTGGCTACTGTCATTCAAAAGCTTTATCTTATTTAACATATGGAATTATCATGTGATAAATGCTTTATACATTTTTTTATATTATAAAATATAATAAATGTGTTTTTATTTGAATTGTAAGATTCAACCTTTTAAAACGCTTGATATAAAGTCAAAAGATCTTAATACTAAACACAATTACTCATTTTTCATTCATTCAACGATTTTAAAAAGATATAAAACCTTTTAATTTTATACAGGGTTTCTTACCTTTATATATATATATATATATATATAGTTTGAAATGAAAATGACAATTGTTTTATAATTGAGAATGATAATGAGATAATCAAATTATTGTATATGATTGATTATGATTTTAACTTTTGACTGCGAGAGAGATAAAAAAGTTACTTTAGGGTTATATATATATATATATATTTAAGTAAAGGTGTATATATTATTAAGAAAATAAATGTCAAGATTCGAACTTACACAAGATAATAATTTTATATTTTTAATGGATTAGGGTTTTATGTTTTTAATAGGATGTATATATAGTTTTCGGAAGTAAACATATATAAAAGATTTAAAAATTAACTTAACTTTGTTATTGTTTAAATATATATAGTTGTCGGATCAGAAGTGAATTTGAATACTTGATAATCAAGTTAATAGTTTTATAGTTGACTTAATTATTTTTTTATTAAAATAATATTAATACTTAATAGTCAAGTGATGAATAAATAATGAAAATTAATTAAAATATAGATTGTATATTTATTGTGAATGACATTATAATTAAGATAATTAAAAAGTATGATACTAAATGTCACTTAAAATTGTTAAATTTACATCACATAGATTTAACCAAGTCTAATGCAAAAATAACTCTAAGCTTGAATTCAATCACGAATCTAAATTTGAAAAGTTCAAACAAGAATAAGCCTAAATTTGAAAAATCTGGATTCGATCCGCCCAAATAGGCACAATTGCCACCTATAATCACTTTCTACGCTACCAAATATGCTACTACTATACTAGAACTGTAAATAATCTACCGAGACGATACACTAAATCTCTTAAAATTCTATTTTACTACTACCAATTACGCTAAAACTTTTTAGTTTTACAATTTAATTCGAAAAATCGACCGATGAATCGAATACAAGTGGTTATAAAAACACAGGAGTATTATATTTGTATTAAAATAGATCAAATATTCAAATGTTTTTGAAGTTGGGATATTAATAAAAACTCAAATCAACTCCGTAAACACCGTGTTCAAGTTCAGGATTCAGATTCTGCTGCAAACCCATAATTTGTATGGTTAATTTGATAAAAATAAAAAGTGGAGTGGTTAATTAAATTTCAGCAAGACTTGTTTCTATTCATTTCAAATTCAAATTCAACTTGAACTGTATAAGTTAATCAAACAAAATAAATCAAACATACTTTGTAATTCTATTTAGATAAGAACTGTAAATCTATCAAAACTATGTTTAATTCATTCAAGCCGGTAAACAAACTGTCAAAAAAACCACGTTAATATCTTTTGCATAACCATGCCTTTCACAAGTCTTAACTGCATTCTTAATGTGTGCGAAAACCTATTTTCCAGCCTTACCGTAGGCATCCTTGAGCGTAACCGTACGATTAAATACGAGTTTTTCTGCAGTTGAATCCTTGTCGACGGCAAAATACCCTGAAATTACAAACCAAAATAAGTATGATAAATGAACACACTATACGGAGGCATAAACTTCAAACAGCAACAACAATAATAATACTACTTTTAACTATAGCTCGCTATAATACAAGTGCCGAAATATAATATAAGAACCAAGAACTTGAATCATATTAGTGTCATTATGTCAAGCTAAGAAAGAGATATCCGTTAGACTGCTGTGCATACAAGAATATTATATCAATGTTATAGTTAAACCTACCTAGCCTTTCGAACTGAAATGTGTCCCCTATGGCAGCATTCTGAAGTGATGGTACTGCATACGCAGCAGGTACCACCAGTTTGGAATTCAGGTTGAGATCAGCAAGCCAATCATCAAGTTCAGCAGGATTCTGATGAAATAAATGGAAGTTGTAAGCATTCATAATACAGTGTGGCAGAAAGCAAGATAAGAATCCAAATAGCTAATAATAACTCCCAACCTCGGAATTAAAGAGTTTGTCAAACAATCGAACTTCAACCTTCAATGGATCAGAACCCGGGGACGGTTCAGCAACCCAGTGAAGAACCCCCTGTGCAAATATTTGAAAATGGCTTAGGAATAAATACTGAGCAGAAAATATATATATGATTCAAACATGTAGATGTAATTAGAAAACTCCAGAATTACTTCAGAAAACAGTTAGAAAAAAAATAAGAACCTTTGGCTTGCTTTTCTTAGAAGGATCATATTCAGCTCGAATCTCAAGCACGGTCTCTTTATCATCTGCCAATATTACATCCGTACACTTAATGGGGAATGCATATCTGCAAAATGGAATCATGCTAGACATTAACTAAAATTTTCTACACAGTTTACAATGTATGCAGAGTGGAATTGGGATGGAGGGGGATTATGTTCATATGCATACCGTAGCAGTGCTGACTTGCCGGGAGCCAACCCATAGTAATCTTTAGAATCTTTCAGCCGGAAATCTGAGTGCTCAATATATACAACATTCGAAAAGGGAACCTAAAGTCGAGAAAAAGTAGATCACTAACTAGAATAACAAAAACTTTTGGAGCAAATTGAAATTTGGAGTTGATATCTGATTTTGTACTTGAAGCGAGATTCATGAGCAGACAATACTCAATAGCAGCCCAACATGATTCTGAAGGGGGAGGGGGAAAAGAACATGCAGATCATTCAAATTTAAAACAATCTAAAAACAATCACTCTTCTTTATCCCCCACCTTGTAAAAGGCAGATGTGTCATCTGCTTGAGCATCAGGCCATTTCTTTGCATCGAGATCCAAAACAGACCCGGATTCAAGGTTGGTTATTACTACCTGAGAACAAAAAGAAGATGAGGCGGACAGTGGATACTATGGTTTTAAAGGAAGACTCCAGACTAGATGATGACCTTCAAAGGATGCAGCACAACCAATACACGAGGTGCTGTCTTGTTTAATTCTTCTCTTATGTGATACTCAAGGCGATCTAAACGAATCATACTACAATCACTGTGGCACAAGATGTTGAAACATTAGCATAAGGCTCGGCAAATATGAAAAACCAGGTTTGTTTTTAATGCATGTAAATATATTCCACTAGACCATCGCTACACATATAATAAGCGAATAAGACGAGAATGTGCACATTCAACCTTCTAGTGATTCCAATTCCTCGAACAAAAGAATTTATCGCAGTTGAAGTCACACCCCTACGCCGTAAACCAGCTAATGTCATGAGACGGGGATCATCCCAGCCATCAACGTATTTGTTTGTCACAATGTAGTTTAACTAAATCACATCATAGTGCGCTATATTAGACGTTATCTTAATGAATTTCGTAGAACAAACAGAAACTTTTGATAAAAAAAACCATTGTTTCACCTTCCGTTTAGACATCACAGTGTTTGTAATATTCAGTCGTGAGTATTCCCACACATATGGCTGGTAAAGGTCCAGTACATGTAACAGCCAATAGTATGAAGCACGCCTTGACTCAAATTCAAGTGTACATAGCTACACAAAATAAAACCCAAAATATAAATATTTTAAGAATTAAAAGCATTTAAATAATGGAATAAAGCACATTTTCCCCCTAAAGTATGCCTATTTTCCCAACATGGCACCTAATTTTTTTTGGCCCGTTTTGGCCCCTTAAGTTTAAAAGGTTACGCAAATCACCAGATTTTTAAGGCCATTTGAAAAAAAATGACCAATCAGAGTGACAAGTGCCATTTTTAGTTAAATAAACTTTTTGAATTTAATATTAAATTAAAAATTAAATTACATCAAAATAAATAAATATAAAAATATTATAAATATTTTTTCCTTCTCTCTCTCTCTCTCTCGTTTCTTTCTTCTTATTCTACTCCCTTCACCACACCTTACTCCGGCAAGATTTTCCGGTAACAAAAGGCCATAAAATGTTTGTCTTTCTCTCCATTGTTTCTCTGACAAGTTTTCTCAAAATAATCTTCAAGATCCCAACATTCAAGCCTTTTTTTTACTTTTTAAGCAACTATTTGAAAATTTGACTGTCCGATCTTTGTGATTTTGAGTTATGTTGCTCTTCTCAACCAAAGGAGGGCCTTCACCGTTCAGATTGTGATTTTGACTCCCCAAACATCAGCAAATAAAAGAGATGCAGACCCCCTTCCACCCTGTTTTGAATGTGGAAGAAAAAGTGTAGCTTTTTATTTTAAACTTTTATAGAGATTTTTATGGAAAGTTTGATTTATTTTGAAAGCAGAAATGGTACCTGGATTTGTTTGTTATTGATGCTGTTTGATTGTAATAGATATTGCTTCAAGCTTAATTTGTGTTTTCCAGATTAAAAGTTGTGGCAGAGGATTCCAAATATTAAAGGTTAATGGTTATGAAAATGGTGAATCTGGGTTTATTTTTTTGACAGAATGTGAAATCCAGATTCAAGATTTATGAAAATTGAGGTTGAATTCAAAAAATCTAATGTTCAATTCGAAATAATTGATGTGTTTACAATTTGAATAGCCACCAAAGAACGGCTTCCGGTGATGGAGGACAGCAGCGACCATGGTGGCCAGTCACCTGTTTCTAGGTTTTAATGTTGAAGAGGAAGGATAAAGCGGAGAAAATAATGTGAGAAAATTATTTATAATTCAATTTATTTTTAATTTAAAATGATACTTGGCGCACTCTGATTGGCCAAAAAAATGTCAGACGACATTAAAAATGGGGTGATTTTGGTAACATTTTAAAGTTATGGGGGTAAAATGGGCCCAAAAAACTTTAGGTACCAATTATCAAGTTGGGAAAACAGGCATACTTTAGGGGGCAAAATGTGCTTTAAGCCTTAAATAATCAACTGAACACTTTATAAAGAACCAATAAACTATTTGTTAGGGATGACAAGTAGAAAACATAGATCTTCCATGCCCTAGAAGACTTCATACTTTTGAAATTTCTAAGTTTTATTCAGTTAGTTCAATAAAAGAAAAATCAGAACATCTTCTATATTAGGTCCAAACCAACACAAGCTTATACTAAAAGGGATTAGTCAAAGAAATCCTACATCACATACATCTAGCAGTTTCAAGCTTTAGCAGATACGGAAATTACCCATGCCCTTGAATGTTGCAAATTTAAATTGGATAGTTAAAGAAGAAAACATACTGAATGTGTGATATTCTCAAGAGAGTCCACGATGCAGTGAGCATAATCATAGCTTGGATAAATGCACCATTTGTCACCAGCATGAGGATGAGGAGTAAACTTGCGAGAGAGTAAGATAGAGGATATCAATGATAATGGCAGATGGAAACAGACTCGTATAAGTAATTAAACATAAAGATAAACACTTACCTTGATACGATAAGCAATAAGGTCATACATATTAAAGTTATCACTCTGCATATCCTGCTTCATCCTAAGTGTTGCTTTGCCCTCTTCTATCAGACCTCTCTTCATGTCATCAAAGAGTTTTAATGACTCGGCAATTGGTCTATCTCTCCAAGGGCTGTTCATCTTCTTTTCCCTATACTCCTTTATCTCTTCAGGGGTCTAACAACAAGAGAATAATGCTGGTTAGGTTGATTAGGTGTCAAACTAAAAACAAGAAAGTGGTGAGTGCATTTAGTGCTCCATGTTATGGACAATAGAATGTATCAGTACCTGGTGATCAACATATGCATGACCCCTTCTTATCAGCTCCACAGCCAACTCATACAAATCTTGGAAATAGTCACTAGTGTAAGTTATCTACAAAAATCCAATGAAAACAGATATCAGCCAAGAATTTGTACTGAACACTTGGATTACACTGTTGAGAAATGTTTTACCTTAAATGGTTCCCAGCCCATCCACTGAACAATTTCTTCGATGTGAGTAATATATTCTTTCTTTTCAGCTTCTGGGTTAGTGTCATCATATCTAAAAATACCAAGGATAAGATTAGAAAAGTAAGCAGCAAAACACATCAATAATTCATTTGACTTGACAAAGCACATTCAGAAAATAAAAAACACAAGTGAGTTTCATCAATTATTTAGAAACAAAGATAAACTATTTTTAAAAACTCTGGATGATAGCACAAAGGGCAACTCTGACCTGAGATAACAACACCCACCCCTCTCTTTTGCAAGGCCAAAGTCGACAAACATTGCCTGAGAAATAGTTATAGCATTAGAACAATCATTATACAGTGTTTGTATCCTTCTGAATGAATTATCAATAGACCTTACTTTTGCATGTCCAATGTGTAGATATCCATTTGGTTCAGGAGGGAAGCGGGTAAAAACTCTTCCCCCAGTGACCTTCAAATGATTGTCAAGCCTTTCCCTTGTATTGCAACATCTTAGGACAGAACCGTTGCTGAAAAATACTTCTGTGTGCACCTAATATCCCCAAGAAAGTTATCATTTAACGGACAGTTCAACTGATTTCCCAATGAAAAGGATAACATATGTCATGTAAATCTTGCTACAGAGTACAGCCCAATCTTCTTTTCCCTTTGTTTTCTTCACTTTCCAATTCTAGATCTATTAGAATTAGGGAGTCTATATAAATCAGTACTCGTTCTGTTGGAAGATGTGGAATTATTATCAGAAAAATGCAATCAACCTTGGCTATGACAACTAAGGAACCCTGGGTGCCAAGCCAAGGAACACTTTTCTTTTCTCTATTCAAATTTCATTAGAACTCTTATCAGAAAATTTCATTATAAACACAAGTAGTGCAATTATATAAAATCAGAAGTACAAACAACAAAAATAGATAGTAGCAACAATAGTACTGAAGTAAATAATGTTGTCCCTGAATCTTTGATTCATAGAAGGCAGGGGAAGAAGAGAAACTCTGAGCGACTAGTTTATCTATGTACCTTTATATTGTCTTCTGGAGCAGGAAATACTGAAAATGGATTAAGTTCTTCTTCAGATGGCTGTGCAGGAGTGTCAACAACAACAGCTTTCCTCTACACAATAAGAGCAGGTGTCAAAGAAAAATTATTATCACAGAACATGACCACGTAAAATATGAAAAACAAGTAGTGATGCTCACTTCAACTTTAGCAGGTTTCTCTTTCTTTTCCTTCTTTTTTGAAGGCTTCTCATCATCTGCTGCTGTCCTCTCACCAAGTAACTCGTACATTTTTGCATCTACAAGTTGCTGTCACAGAAGAAGAGAGCAGAATCAGAGAGTTTTTATATTAATTAATAGCCCTTCAGAGGCAGTTTAGAAAATACAGAAAATCACCTTCGCTATCTTTGGATCCGCCCAAGGATGCTTCTTCCTGATGCTCCCAAACAATTCACCAACTAGATATGATGGTAAATGATGAAAATGAGAATTAGAAAAATATATTTATATGCATGTACACAAGAGAAAAGGTCCAAAAATCTCAGACAACATATACCACAATAGAGCGACTATAACAAATTAGACAACCAATTTCAAAGAGATAAATAAAGGCATAACAGGCTGCTCATGCTATAAGCTACTATGATCACACAGTCCATAAGAATGCATGTGGAAAGTCCACACATCCTTATACATGCACTTTCAATCTCAGCATGTTTCTATAGGTGTCTATGTTATCTAGCATTTTTTTATCCTCATATATGTGTGCATGTTCATAAGAGAAAAGAACAAGAAGGAAAAAGCAAGAGTGAGAGAGAAAACAAACCATTCATTCGGTAACGTCGCTCCAAAATTACAGCCTTACTCTCTTCAAAAATTTCATTGACAGTCTGTGTAAGTTCGTCCAGAGAAACTTCAACGCCTGTTCAAACATAAAACGAAGTAAGCAAGATCGATACTATATGGCATTAAAGAACATCCAAGCTAAAACTAACAGCTCTGATGAGGGAAACACCAACAACAAATTAGTAAACAATATCCATTATTTCATATGCATGAACGATTTTATGACATACCAACTCCACATGCTTCTTCAAATTCCTCCTGCTTAAAATCATCCGACGCAACATTTGAGAGAAACGAAAACGAAGCTTCCAACTGTGCTGGAGTCTTAATCTACAAAAAAAATACTGTTTTAGTAATAATAATACAAATCTGCCACCAAAAACCATTGCGAAAACATAAATTATGTTTCGAACCTTGGAAGAAACAACATATTCAAGTAACTTAGGACGATGCTTGAGTGCATTTGCAGGGTACTTCGTGGCAACCTATGTGATACATATATAGCAAAAATCATCTCCAACTTCCATTTTTAAGAACATTATATAAAACACAGAGAAATTAACCAAAAAAAAAAGGAAAATCAACTTACCGTATATAAAAGATTTCCAATTGTACGGTCACATCCGTCAGTTAAAGCAGCCTAAAGGAAACAAATAGAAATGAAAAAATAATAGTATAAATTTAAAATACAAAGGAAAAAAGGAGTAAATCTAGAATCATACCTCGTGAATGACGGCGGTGAGATTAGCAGTAACCTTGTTGTTAGCAATGGTGTTACGAGCAGTTCGTTCGTCTAAACCAATCTTCAAGAAGAGCTCTAAGATTTTGTCAGCTTCTTCGCCTTTGACCACCATTTTCTTCGATTTTTGGTTCCTTTTTTGAGGATTTGGATTAGGCTAGAGTGTGTAGGAATGAAGGAGGAGGGACTGGCTTTGAAAGAGCAAGGAACGGATAAATCGTGATATAAACCCTAACCAGAAAACGGAATCAGGCCAGGGTGCGCTCTGGCGTTAAGGATGGGTGAATAAAAACCTGCGATACTTTTTCTAATAAAAAGTGAAAAATTTTAAATGGTGAAATACACAACTAGTCACTCAAATATATGATCGATAATAAACAAGTTATTTTTCTTATAAAAGAATCAATTTAGCCACTCAGTTAAATTCTGTTTGATATAATAATAGTTTTAATTTTTAAAACTTTTACATTCTATCAATTTGGTCTTAATTCAAAAATAATTTAATAAATTTAACTTTTCATATTTAAAAATTATGCAAAAAAACATCATTAACGTTTGACTGAATAGTCACTTCATTCTCAATTTTTTGAAGCACTTTAACCCTCAATATTTTATTCTCAATTTTTTGAAGCACTTTAACCCTCAACATTTTATTTTGAGTTAAAATGGTCTTTGCGTGCAGGGACGAAGGCAAGAATTAAAATTTGAGGAGGCCATGAATAAAAAATAAAAGTTTGAAAATATCACCAATAGAATTGAATCTATTGACTTCAAGTAAGATAAACTTAGATTCCCTTACACACTGTGTCACTAAAGTAAGAAACATTTCATAATATTTGAACAAGTAAAATAAAAGTATAATTTAAAATTTTACATGGGCTGAATTAAAAATAAAATGAACCGTAGGGGTAGGTTGAAGGGGTTGCCAGTCCCCATGTGGCTTCGCCCATGCCTGTGTGGATAAAAATCTTTAAAAACTAACTGTCAACGCCTTAAGATGACTTGATAGAACGACACGTCAACAAAAAATTAATTTTATATTTTAAATATTTTATAAAATTATTTTTTAGCTGGCTTGATATTATGTTAAGTCATCATATTTGTCTACATGATATTATCATGTATGTTTGTCACATCATTTCAAGTAGTTGATTGTTAATTGACTAACGATTTCGACTCATGAAAGGGTCATTTCGATCGAAAATAAAACGTTAAGGGTTAAAGTGATTCAAAAAAAATGAGACAAAATCATTATTCAGTCAAACATTATAAGTACTTTTTGACATTATGCCTTTAAAATTCTACAATGCACCCTCTTAAAAAATGAAAATGATTTATTTCTAATTTTAATATTTTTATATAATATTTCATATTATTTTGTGATGTTGGATAAAAAGTTAAATAAAATAATTTACCATTTTAAAAATGATTTATTTAAAATATATTTTAAAGTAAAATCAAAATTTTTGTTATTTTTTATAAAATTAATATAATTATAAAACACATTTAAAAAATAAATGATAAAAATTTCAATTATTTGTCAAATTCTAGTTGAAGTTATTTTTTCGATTAAGGGTACATGCAGTCTTTATATATTTTTAAGAAAAACAATTAAATTTATTTTTTAAAAGGCCAGTTTAGCTTTTAAACTCCAAACTTTATCAATTATTCTTTGACTAAACAAAAGTTATATTTGATCATTACCATGCAGACGCGGTTGTCTATGATTGATAAAAAAAAATTTCTTTGGGCTTAAATGAAAAATAGTTGCATAAACTTTAGGTGTTTAAAGTATTTTTTTATACAAGTAAGGGTTTAAAGTTTCAACCGTTATAATTTTAGGTGTCTAAAGTTTACACAGTTATAATTTTAGGTGTCTGACCGTTAAAGGGTGTTAAAAAATTAACCAATCAGTGTTTGACATGTGGCATGTTTATTTTATTTTTCAAAATTAAAAACTTAAAATATTTTTTATAAACACTTTTAGTTTTTTATAAAATCCTAAAATTTTAAAATTTTACAAAACAACCCCTAAATCCCTAAAATTACCCAAACTTAAACCCCCCAAATCGTCGCCGCTTTCGCCGTCGAACGTTGCCCCTGACCACACCCCTTTGATCACCGGATCAAGGCGGTCATTTCCCTCAACACGGCATCACCGAAAATGGTGAATGTCAAACGCGAAATCTGTAATCCCCTAGACCCGCCTATGTGTTGCACTTAAATCTAGAATATCACATTAGGGTCACAAAAGCGACCCACGATAAAAATTCGCATAAAAACGTTTTTCTTTAAATACGTTAAAAATAGTAAAACAAACTTCTATTTAAAATACCATTTCAGAAAATCATTTAAACATGTAACAGTAGTTCAGAAAATATTTTACAAACACTAACATAAAACAATACACGACATGCATGCCCACTAACTGTATCAGTACCGTACTCCAAAAGCAACACCGAGAGAACTCAAAACACTGATGTCGATTACTATATCATGATAAATTTCTTCTAACATGCAATGGTAAAAACAAAGTGAGCTTCGAAAAACTTAGTAATACAGAATTACCGAGAGATGCTAAAGGCACAAGTAGGTATATGGCAAAGCGTAAAGCTGTCATGGTGTACCAGAGCAACACTAAGGTCTGATTTGATTCGATATCCCAATAAAGTAATTTATCTGAAGGTAACAGAGTTGTTCTTTCTACAACCACTCGAATATCAGGCGAGAAGCCTATAGTTTGAAGAATCAGAATATAGGTAGTTTACGGAAGTTGATCCCAAGAGCTTAGTGTGTTCTATTGAGTACAGATCGGAAGCATGTAATAAGTTTCAGACTTCGAGAAATTAATTTAGTAGATAGATGTTTAAAGGGGCAAGAAAGTTTTATTTTAATCACCTAACTACCATTCATCTAAACTATAGTATACAGTTCCCCATAATTCATATATAAGGGCTTAGCCCAGGCCTGTTAGACCTAGGTGCCGACCAAAATGGATGTCTTAGGTCCAGAAGAAAACACCCTAACTGAAGCATATAAGCCTGAATGCAGAATGTATTACCCTAGCAGAAGCTTATGAACCTTATACAAAAGCCAGAAGGTATTACCCTAACCGAAGCATAGGAACCTGATACAAAAGCCAGAAGGTATTACCCTAGCCAAAGCATAAGAACCTGATATAGAAGCCAGAAGGTATTACCCTAGCCAAATCATAGGAACCTGATACAAAAGTCAGAAGGTATTACCATAGCCGAAGCATAAGAACTTGATACAGAAGCCAGAATGTATTACCCTAGTAAAACAGTCTAGCTAATAATAATAGTAATAAGCAATAAGTAGTTGAAGCAATAGATATGATGCAAACAATTAATTTCAATGAAATGGTAACCAGAGAGCATGTCTTTCATATTAGATACAGAGGTGTATTTCAGACAAATGAAAGTCATGGTTATGCTAGAATTCAGGTATACCATGATTGATTTAGAAAGTCAGATAGATCAGGATTAGTCAATATTTCAGATTTATCATAAAGGTTTCAGTCAATTTTACTTATAAGGGCATTTTGGTCATTTTAATTCTTATGGGCAATTTCATAGTTTAATCTAGATAGGGTAAATCGATGATTTTTGTATGTGCTGAATATTGCTGACGGCATACCAGGCTTTCAAGTCCATTTTATTAACCACGTTTCATCTATGCATTACCTTTCAAGCATTCGAATAGGTACACCTCACGCATGTTCAATATTTAATTCTAGCTGTGTGGTATAATTGAACAGGTCACTATCACAAATTATCTTGGAATGAGCCTCGAATGATTAAATATGTATTTGTGTAATATTCTTTCATTATTGTAACAATTTTAAGAATGGTTGATTTTTATAAGTCGGGCTTCAAACCCATAGGGCATTGAGGTCATTTGCGGTTTATCAGAAATTCCAGAATTTCCAAGCTTTCACATATCTCAAGTCACACAGGTATTTAATTATTTAGGTGTTTAATGGTAGTTCAGACATCCTGACCCTTACGGTCCTTACAAACAACTTATTCATTTCAGATTCTCGAGAGTATATCATTTATTTCAGTTAATTTCGTAATTTCAGTGCCTGAGATTATTTATGTCATTTCAATCATTCCGACCAGTTCATTCATTATTATTATTTAGACTAGTTCAGGAATACAAAAATTTTTTAGCAAATTTATCTTCAGGTGTTTATCCAGAGTTCGGGAAAATCCAAGTGCTTTGTTATAACACATATTTGCATCCTGATACCGAAGTCTTTCCCAATAGATCAGGGATTTTAGATGCAGTAACTATTTTATCAAATCGAGTGTAAATTTCCAGGTCATATCCTTTGCTAAGGGTATTATCATCATTTCTTAACAAAATATTTTGAGATATCAAATTCTTTAACACTATTTATCAGATTGGGAGATTAACTGTCTTATTAATCACTAACTGAACTCAAGATCCTTTTGATCTATCAAACTTCTCTTTCAAATAGTTCAATCTTATCCAGATTACCATTCTTTTATTTCATAAATGAATTACTTAAACAGAGTTGAAAGTACACTTAATCATAATCATGCATACTTTTAACCAATTACCAACATGTTTCATAAAACATGCAAGAGGTATCAATGCATTACCAGGACTATGAGCTTCACCATTTGAGCTCTTAAAATTATATTCGACCACTTCTAAACTCGACGTCCCTCCAGGTCACATATTATAGGATATGAAAATACCTTCATTCAACCCCAATCCAAAATTAGTCATTAACCATATTGCCTTTATACTCATTAACGAAACACATATACAAGTTCATGTTCAATGTCAGATTCAGAGGCTTTTGGGTTAAAATTTTATGAACCAGACTTCAAAAATAGGCTCAGGACGTCGAAAAATATAAGATAGGGGTTTTCGAAAAATTTAACTTTTGGGGTCAAAGTTAACGCTGACGTCAACAGACAAGGTCAGCACTGACATCATCTACAAACGTCATCAGTCAACGAGTCAACCGTCAATCAAGTTGACTCGAACGAGTTGACTTACTGAGATGACTCGGATGAGTTGGCTCATTGAGCTGATTCAGGCGGTTCGGCTCGGGTTTCACAGGGTCGATTTAAGGCCGGTTGAGATCGATTCAGGAGTTACCATCTAGGGCGGCCAGAAATTACCCTAGATGGCGCGTGACACCCATGCGTGGTCTTAGACGGTCTAAAACTGACCCAAAATGCAAAATTTTCACCAGATCACACAACCACATCATTCATTAACTAGAATTGAGCTGGAAACTCACCTGAACTTACTTAGAACGCAATAAACAGTCGAAAAAAACGTAGCTCTGACGAAGCTTCTACCAGAGTTGGACGAACGATCGATTAGAGGGGTTTTGATCAACTTGACGTCGGGAAGACGATGATGGTGGCGGTACGTCGAGCAAACGAGGAAAGTGGCCGAAATCGTCAAAAATCTAAGAAGGTAAGAACCCTAATTTGACAATCTTTCAACTACGATTTCTCAGAGATTGTAGTGGCGGATCGACGTGCAGTTTGAGGGGCTTTGATCAGGGCACACCAACGAGCACAATGATGCCAACGGTGTACGACACAGGCGAGCGGTGAGGGAGGACGAAGTCGACCGATTTGGGGGTTAGATGAGAGGTTTGGGAAGAATCCATAAATTCTGAAATTTTGATCGGGTTTCAGATGCCTTAGTTGGGATATTTTAATAATATTAGACCAGACCTGTCATTACAGGTTAAAATTCACCCGAAGAAGTCTAAAACCAATAAGGGTCTTAGTTCAGATGGTTAACACACATACATAACCAAGGGGTCATGGGTTCAAACCTCCTTGGTTGCAAACCCCCTATTTTTTATCCATTTCATTTTCATATTTTTTCACCATAATTTAGGGTATTACAAAATTGACGTTCGGCTAGCACGTCGTTCGCCGGACGCCGTGTTAGGGAAAATGATTGTCTTGGTTCGACGACCAAAGGGGTGTGGTCAGGGGCAGGGATCGGCGGCAGAAGCGGTGGCGATTTGGGGGTTTGGGTAAGTTTAGGGATTTAGGGATTGTTTTGTAAAATTTTAGGATTTTATGAAAAAATGATATTTTTGGGTGTTTTTCTTTAAAAATTAAAAATAAAATAAAATTAATGTCACATGTCAAGCATTGATTGGTTAATTTTTTTTAACATTCTTTAACTGTTAGTTACCTAAAATTGCAACTGTTGAAACTTTAGGCACCTATTTTTACAAAAAAAAAACTTTGGTACCTAAAGTTCAAAAAAGATATACTTTGGGCACCTACTTTTCATTTAAGCTTTTTCCTTGCACTAGAGAACAATCCATTACATAATTATTGTACTACATGTATATAGAAATATATCGGACTCACGATCCAACTAAGTGGTATCAATAGAAAAATGAATGATGTTTATTTTAGAAGACCCGAATTTAATCATTTTGTCTGCAAGGTGTGTGTGGATTAAAATTATATATAAATAAATATTACATTGCAATTACCTTTAGACTATTCAAACATATACAGTCTGATTAAAGAGAGGCGATTCAATAATAAAACTGAGATAAGGTCTGTACAGAGTTTGCATGTTCCTAATAAGATGACTGTGTACAAGTTCTGTTGCAATGAATTCATATTTACTACTCTCGGTTTTAAACCTTTTAGTTCAGATATTTGGTTCTGTGTATGTAATGATATTGTAGTAAAGGTTTAATTAAAAAATGTATTCAAATTATAAATTTTTTATTAAGTAGTGTAACAATAATATTTTAAAGGCAAATGACAGGGTTAAAATTCATGTAAGAAATGAAACGGATAAACATTCATGACCACTAAACTAATTAGTGAATCTCATAACTCTTTTTATTTTAGTTGTTTAAAGAGTTTTTTTAATTAAAATACGTGTCTAATATTTTATTTCGTTATATTATGTGTTTAATATTTTATTTTGTTAATATTTTAAGGTTGATCCGTTAAAAAATTACCATCTAATCATTGATTGATATGTGGATAAATATATTAAAAAATGAAAATATAATTTTTGATAAAAAAAACCCAAAACTCTTATTTTTCTCTTCAAAGAGTGGAGTAATCGAAGTGGAGTCCGACAACACCAACAAAAAATAGATGGGATAGTTGATTCGACGATTATAAAGGATAATTTAGTGATTTGAAAAATAGGAATCAAGGGTTTATGAAAAAAATATAATTTTAGGGTAATTTTTTTAAAAATAAATTTTTAATAATTATTTTAAAAAACAAATGAAATTGAAAAATAATCTACATGCCCAAAAAAAGTTAAACCTTGATTTTTTAATGCTTTTCTTTAAACTCCTAAAAGAAGAGGGAAAATATGAACATTTTTTCAATTAAAACTTGATCAATAATTAAGTTTATTTTAAAAAAAATTAGGGTAAACTATATCACATACCACTCAATTATAGTTGCTCATTCGAAAATATCATCGAACTTTAAAAAAGTTTAAAACTAACACTGAACTTTAGTTTGTAACTTGAAAATATTATTTCGCCGTTAATTCTTAACACCCCGTTAAGTCAAAACGCGTCATTTTGGTGCGGTTGTTTTGAAGCCTAATTTAGCCCAAAACGACGTCGTTTTCTGCAGAAAAAAATATTAAAACCATATGCATGGAGGAGTTTAAACTCAAGACCTTCAAATAAAAAGGTTAATGATATAAATAAAAGTGAATTGTTTTTATTTATTATATAATATTTATAATATAAATATATTATTTTTAAAAAACTTCAAAATATTCATAAAAATAATATATATTATATTATAAATAATATATAAAAACTTTGAACCCTAAATCCTAAACCTTGAACTACAAAGCCCAAACTTTAAACCATAAACCTTATGGTTTGAGGTTTAGGGTTTATAAATTTTTATATATTATTTATAATATAAATATATATTTTAAAAATAATATATTTTATTATTTTAATGAATATTTTTTAAAAAATAATATATTTATATTATAAATAATATATAAAAACCATAAAAATAATATATTTTTATTGATATATATGTAAATAATATATTTTATATTATTTATATATTAATACTATTTATATTATTATTTTTCATAAAATAATTTAGTTGAACTAAATGGATAAATTTATATAATTTAAATAAAATATATTATTTATAGTATAAATATATTATTAAAAAAACAAAATATTCAAAACATTAATATATAAAAAGCCCTTAAACCTTAAATTCTAAACTCTAAGGTTTAGGGTTGAGGGTTTATGAGTTAATAATTTAGGGTTTAGGGTTTTTATATATATTATTAATAATATAAATATATAATTTTTATGAATATTTTGAGGTTTTTTAAAAATAATATATCTTTATATATTTTTTATTTTTATATATTAATATCATTTATCTCAAGTAGTTTGAGATATATAATATTTATGGTAAAACATTATATAATATCATGTTGATCCCGTGATTAAGGCTTAGCCCTTATATTTAAGGTCTTGGGTTCAGACCCTTCCATGCACACGATTTTAATATTTTTTTTCCAACAAAAAGATATCGTTTTAGGTTAAATTAGACTTCAAAACAGCCGCACTAAAACGATGTCGTTTTAACTTAACGGAGTTGTTAAAAGTTAACGGTGAAGTGGTATTTTCTAGTCATAAACTAAAATTTAGTGCTGGTTTTGAAATTTTTTAAAGTTCGATGATATTTTCAAATCAATGGCTATAATTGAGTAGTATGTGGTGTAGTTTACCCAAAAATTTAAGTGGTAAAAACTTCTAAGTTCAAATCGAAACTCAAAGTCTAAAGCTCGACTCAATCCCATTTGAATTTCATTATAAAAGATCAAACTTTAAATTATACCAAATTTGAAGTTAAAACTTCGGTTGCTTTTATAGTTGAGTTTAGCAATCTAAACGGGCGTTTGTCGAGTTTTTTATCAAACAATCAACGATTAGCCATCAAACAAGAGTTTGCTCATTATTTTTAGTACTCAAACGGGTGTTTGCTGACAAACTGAATTTTTCAGCTTCTAAAAACGATGGTTGCAGCCCCAACAAAGGTTTAAACGTAGCAATGAAAAACAAAGCCTTCGACTCGATAAGTTCATGTTTAGAGCTTAGCTTAGTTCAAGATTATAAGGTGAACTCGTTTGATTAAGCTTTTGATTAAATAAAGATGTATTTTCAAAACCCAGAGCAAAACATCTACAACCTTTTCAACAGCTTCAATTGTACACACACAAAAAAAAAAACTAAACATCAAAGATGGGAACTTGGCCAATTAAATTCTTTATACAATATTATTCAGCTTTAGACAAAGAAAGAAATTAATGAAAGCGTCACCAAAAAAAAAAATTGAAATTGCACCAGAAAGTTGCAGGGAAATTCAACGTTTCTATGAAATATTCCCGATTTGCAGAAATACTCGAACACTAGTTATGGTCAGAAAATTACCATAAGTCAGCTAACGGAAAGTATCCATGGCGCCATGGATTATTATCTCTGCACAAGCACCATTAATCCACTAGTCAAGCTCACACTTTTAGATTCAATCAGAATACAGAGAAAATGGAAAACACTTGTTTGGTTGCTGAGAAAATGTTGGAACTTGGAAGCAGAGGGCCGAAGGGAAAATGGTGGGAAGGTTTTTCTTTTTTGAAGTTATCGCGTTAAAGGGGTATTCAAACTTACATTGTTGTTTTCAATCAGCTCCTGAACGTTGTAAGCATCCGCCGTCACCTCCGTCAGCTGTAAGCCGGGAAACAACGACTACACGAACACAAGAAAAGATCAGTTAGAATCGAAGAAGGCCAGAAACGATCGGAAAATCGTTACCGGAAAGAGTGAAGAAGAAGGATCAGAACTTACATCCAATTCCTTTTGAACATAACGTGTGCGTTTCTTTGGCCTCTTCCGAGGGCGACGACCGACCATAACCATGAAATCCTCCTCGATCTCTTGCTTCAACAGCGTCACCGAGAATTCCGGCCGTGCCCTTTTCTTCTCGCTAGCCGCCGACGCCACCGGCTGTCCTCTGTCTCTTGCTCTGAGTGAGTTGATCACCTCATTCCTCGTCGGAGAATTGAAGTTGCTGTTCGTTCCTCCTTCGTCAATCGGAGTCTTGCACGCCGCGCGCCTCGTCCTTAGATTCCACGGCCTCGCTTCCTCCTCCACCGCCGGCGACTCTTCCCTTTCTTTCTCTTTCTCTTTCACTTTCTCTTTCGGTTTCAGTTTACGCTCTTCGAATTCATTCTCATCGGCCTCCACCTCATCACCATCGGAATCTTCGTCTCTAAAAATTTCATCTTTGATCTTATCCGCCGCCGTTTTAAGATCCTTCATAATCTTCTCCCTGACTGCCTCGATCCCCTCCGCCGCCTCTCCCTTCGACACCTTCAACCGCCGGTTCCGCCTATAATCGTTGCTCGGACACGACTCCGGTTCTTGCCGCCACGTCCCCCCAACCATCAAGCCCCCGAATTTCGACGACGGGGGAGATCGGCGCCGCTGAACCACCTGCACCCGGTGAAGGAGACGACGATCATCCACGGCGGAGGAAGCATCGCCGAGCTTCATACACCTCAGATACCTCTGATTCCCCCACTTCAAACATGGAAGCTTGAAATTGTGAAGAGGATTCAATCTCTGGGATCCCATCGCCGTCTCTCTCTCATCGGAATACACCATTGATCGCATCAAAAAATCACAGCGCCAACTCAATCTTTAAACGCCCGACGGAGAAAACTTATAATATTTGATTTCCCGTTGATAATTCCTTCTTGGCTAAATACCGATGCCAATCGCGGTTTTAACGTTCGGGCTATTGAGATTTCTGGGGGTGTTTTAGTAATTTCGATTATTCAGTGGACTGCTTCGTTCTAAAGTGCGCATTGGTGTTAAGAATAGGGGATTTTCGGGGGTTTCCACACTTCTCCCGGGTGATACGTCGTTTTGAGTTCATTGTTGGCGTAACTACCGTTTGATAATAAAAAGAATATTAAAAAAACCCCACGTTTTTAAATTTATTCTTTTAAATTGTAATCGGTTCGATTCGGTTTGCTTTTATGTATTTTTAAATTATTTATTTTAATTTAATTTAGTTATTGATTTTTATTAGTTTAGGATATTAAGTTTTTTTTACTTTATTTTAATAAAATTATTTTGCTTTATATTTTTATATTATTTTATAAAATTTTAATTTTTTTTCACTATATAACATTTATTTTCTATATAATAATTATAAATTAAATTTAAAAATAACATTCAATTCAATTTGAGTAACCACAATTTCTAAACTTATAAACTAAAAATTTCGCTTGTAACATTTATTTTTTATAACATATTAAAATACACTTGACAAGATTCTAATTTCGCTTGTAGAATTTTTCACTATTAAAATTTATAATCAACTTTATATATTCATCTATAATTATATTTGAATTATTTTATATTTATTTATAATTTAATTATTTATATTATAAAGTTGATGTATTAATATTTTCATTTCCTATCATGTTGGTATTACATATTTAATTATTATTTTTACTGTATACAATATTGTGGGGGTGTATGGTATCCTAAAGTTTTCCATTGGAGTAATATATAGGCATAATGCCAAAAAATACTTCTAACATTTGATTGAATAGTCATTTTAGTTTCAATTTTTTTAACCAATTTAGCTCTCAGCGTTTTATTTTGGGTCAAAATAGCCCATTTGCGGACGAAAACGGTTAGTTAATTAATGGTAAATGACTTGAAATGACATGACAAACTTACATGGCAGTGCATACTGACATGACAATGTCATATAAACAAAGGTGTTGAGTTAAAAGAATGTCACATCAATCAAAAAATAATTTTATAAAATTATATAAAATATAATTTTTTCTGCTGACGAGTCATTCTGTCAAGTCATTTCGAGTTGTTTATCGTTACAATTTTCATCTGCATAGGGGGACATTTTAACCCAAAATTTCATCTGCAGAGGGGTCATTTTGACCCAAAATAAAACGTTGGAGTTTAAATTGGTTAAAAAAAGAATAGGGCCAAAATGACAATTTAGTCAAACGTTATGGGTATTTTTTGACATTGTGCCTATTATATATTCCTTACCTCTTTGTTGAAATTATATGTGAGTGGCTAAAAATTATTGAATGAAATTAGTTCATTGCTAAAATATATGAAACTTAGAATTCCTCCGACCTGTAATCTTTGTTGCTTGATTGTCATGGGGTCTCCATCGAACGGTCCCCTCCCCGGGACAACTGCATTGACAATCTGGGATTGTTGAGAAAGGGTCATAAGCGGGGACGGAATTAAAATCGGAGATTAGGTGGTAAAATACAAATATTTAAAAGTAGAGAAGAAATTTGTAATTAATCTGACTTTTAAATATATATATATATATATATAATTTAAAGGTAAAAAATTTGATGCGTGAGGGGACAAGAGCCCCCTCCCAAGCTACTAATACTTCCGTCACTGGTCTTAAACTTGAAAAACGAGAGAATTCGACTGGTTTACTCTCTCTTTCTTGTTTTTTCTTCACATTTATGATGCTTGGTCCTTGTTTCTATTCTTCTACTTGCTTTGAAACTTATCTTGGTCTTGGTTTTTGTAGGTTCGTCTCTGGATCAAAGGATATTGTTTTGGTTTTGCGACGGATTTTAGGTATAGGGATTATCAGGTCTTGTTTAGGTCAATTGGTGGGTGTGATGGTTTGAAGGAGTCGAGTGTTGAGGTGTTGGCTAGAATAAGTACGACCGAGCAGTGATAGATGTGTGTAGCTCCCTATGGGAGTAACTCTTCTCCATTTTTTAGAAATAAGATTAATTTAGTGTTAATTTCTTCTTTTAAAAAATAGTTTAAATGTGTAAAGATAAAAAGATTTTGCATACTCATTTTAAAAAAAAATTGAACTTCATTTTTTAAATTTTTAGATCCGCTATTATGATCGAATGTCTCGAGTAAGGGGTTCATGGGTTGATTAAAAGGACAAGGGAGATAGTTGAATTAGGGTTGGCTGTGTTTGGGGTTTGGAAGAATGTTGGAGGGGCAAGTGCAAGGAATTATAATAGAAGTGGTTTACGAGTAAGATGGTAGTGCTTAGTTGAGGGGTGGATTAATGGTGTTAAGGATGGTTTATATAGGGATATTGAGTGATTGAGTTGCCGGCCATCTTGTACGAGCAATTGATTAAAATATATTTTTTTAACTTTAGTGATGAAATTAAAAAATATTTGTTATGGGATGGCCAAAATAGAAACATTATGATAGTTTGATGACTAATTATATAGTTAGGCCTGTAAACAAACCAGACGAACACGAACGAGGATATGTTCATGTTCGTTTGTTTAATTTTAACCAAACAAATGAACGAACACAAACAACTAAACGAACATAATTTCTTGTTCGTGTTTGTTTGTTAAAATAATTAACGAACGCGAACGAACATTGAGTATTGTTTAATTTTTTTCTTTTTACTTTATATATTTAATATATGTTTTTAATTTTTTAAATATAATACTTTTTGTTATGAAAAATAATAAATATAAATGGACATATGTGAATAAATTTAAACGAACATAAATGATCGGATTACTGAACGTTCACAAACATAAATGAATGAACAAGCCTCTTGTTCGTGTTCGCTCATTTAATTAAACGAACAGAAAATCTTGTTCACGTTTGTTCGTTTAATAAATAAACCAACATAAACGAACTTCCCGCCGAACGGTTCGCTTCGTTTACGGCCCTATGTATAGTTTCCTATATTTACTATTATTATTATTAGTTAGGTTGCGGTTGAATTTTTTTAATAGTTTAAAGGTGATTACAATATAATATCTGTTCATAGATATTTTTAACCCTTTGACAATGCGCATACACCTTGTAGACAAAAGCGATTTGAACTCGTGTCTTCTAAGATGAACATCATCCGCTTTTTCCACTGAGACACTTGTTGGGTTCTTGCAACTGAATTTGGTTAAAAAGTTTGGGGTCAAACTTATTTTTTTAATTAAAGGTTTAAATTAAAAATTTTAAAATTTTGAAGGGTTTAATCTATAATTTTTTATTTGGGGTCTAGGTAAAAAATTTATTAACTTCTAGAGGCTTAATGAAAACTTTTAAAAATTATGGGAGGAAATTTAATTAAAATCAATTAAAGTTTAATATGAGTTTTTAAACATTTGAGGGAGCAAATTAATTTTTTTAAAAATTTTGAGAGAGAAAATTTTAATTTTTTTTTAAAATTTTAGGGGGTCATGACCTCTCTAGTCCCCATTACGTTTCGTCAATGAGTTTATCGTATACAAGTTTAACAACCATGAGTAAGGAGCCCTTGAACTTTTAAAAAAGATCAATTAAGGCCCTAAACTTTTTTGCACCCAATTAAATCCTTGAACCAATAAATTTAATCAATTAAGTATTTTGACCAATTTTAACCTTTAAATCTTAACGGTTTTTCATTAGATATTATTGCCTCATGTTGCATTTATAGATTTTTTTTAATTTTTTAAATAAGTTTTATAAGTTTTTTTTTATATATTTTTAGAACATTCAAAGAAATTTTAAAATAAAATAAATCTAAAAATGTCAAGTGACAACACTGTAACACGAGCGATGCACCAACTGATTCAAAAACATCATTAGATTCAAAAATATCAATTAAGCCCCTAAGTAGGAATTGTTAAAAAAATATAGTGAAAATAACTTTATTATTAATTTTTTTATCTACTTAAAAACTTATTTTTTAGACCATTAAGAATAAAATTTTCCTTCTCTTCGTCTAAACAAACTAATTTTCGATATCACATTGATACCAACCAATACACACCATTTTAGCCCTAAACATATAGCAAGTAATTTAAGTTTCGATTTGGTCAAAATTTGATATATTTCAATTGAGTCAATGAGTTTAAATTCATTTTAGTCAATATTAACTTGTACCAATGAATACCAACACACAATGATTGATACAAAATTTTGTGTATAATTGAACTAAAATAATATATATATATATATATATAATTATACCAAATCAAAATTTATATAAAAAATTACATATTTCATCAAAAATTATTTATAGTTTTAGCATTTATCCCATTTTTAATATTATCATAACTACATCTGAGAATACAATAGCATTAAAAAGAATTTATATCTGCACATATAAATATATTTCATTTAGAAACTAACAACTTAAGTATTGCCGAATTGAACTAAAATTCATGTGACTCACAAGCTTAATCAATATTTTATTTTTAATTAATATTGAAAAAAAAATCCAATTTAAGCTCAAGTTCAGACATAAATAATCAAACCCCCAAGCAAACAAATTTAATCAAGTTAGAACTTACATGAATATCAAAATACTTTAACATTATACTTCATCAAAATACAAGTATGCTAAAAAGAAGTTACATGAATATTATCATACTTTAACATAACTGAACAGCCATAAACATAAAAAAAAAATTGAATAAATAAATACAAGCCAAAGCTTATAGCATGCAGCTGAGTTCTGACAAATATATCATGTAAACAACACAAGAAACTATCTAAAATACCAATTTCAACCGAGCTTTTTATCAGATCCCATCAGATTCAAATTGAACCATTTCTTTTTACCTGATTTATCCTTTCCGTCTGAGTTTCCATCTTCCGTTGTAGGACTCTCGGTCTTGCCGGGAAGTTTGCTGCTACTTCCGTTACTTAAATTGCTGGTACTGCTCGGGGGCTTTGTTACAGTGAATGTAGCATGGATGTTATCACGCTGTTTCAGCAGCTAGTCTACCTGTGTTAAATGTGTCGAAAACCGGAGTCAAATCAACAATATATTTACAAGATTCCTATGTTGCTCTAACTTCATTATTTGTAAGGTATTCATGTCCAATACCAATATTCGATGCATATTCAGATATAGGTATGGAGATGTGACCTTCCAAGTATTCTTCAAATCCATGGAAAACTTAGAAAATTTGAATATATCGTGCCGGACACATACTCACATCTAAAACTCACATTTAATATAACATGTACATGACTTTACTTGTTTGGCAAAATCAAGAAGCTCGGGAGCATTTCTATAGCCATTATCAAATATTAGAATGTATGTCTACAACTGTGTTTGTGTACGAGCAAATGCATTAAGCGTACATATATAGAGAAAAATATATCATTATATGTATGCAGTCAGCTTCCTAAACCGAACAGATTGCATAAAAAACAATATCACTGTAAGATAAAAGTGTAGAAACATACCGACTGCTTTTCTTGGGTGTACCGGCTGGTCACTTCTTGAAAGCGTGCCAATGCCTACAAAACATCCCACCAGAATAGTAAGATATTGTAAAGTTCATGATTATAATAAGCCTCAAACAGAACATGGTTCGATAAATACTTTTCTGTATTCTGATTCAAATTGGCGCAACTCATTTCTCTTTCTTAGAATCTGAGCTTCAATGTCCTTAAGTTTCTGAGTAGTATCCTCGTATGACTTTGCACAAAGTGCCTCGATTGTGTAAGTTGCAGTCTTGAAAATTATTTCCTGAGAAAATTCAGCCAAACCAGTCAATCAATAACGGAAATACTCAGAAACATACTTTTAACAAATTAACATGCAAAACAAACAAGTCGAACCATAAACCGCGAATATATGTGTGCCAGCTTTTATTTCGGAGACCTCGCAAGGTTGAAGACCTTCCAACCTTTTAAAGAAAGCGGATTCGGGGTCTTTAGCTATTGCTAACTGCAAAACACATGAATAAATCAGCATCAACAAGAAGGCAGACTTCCAGCAGAGACAAGATAATGTCAGAAATGACAACTCACCGCGTTTACAGTGGAATCCAATCGGTATACTTGAAAATGTAAGAAATACATGCCAGCAGAAGTCACCTTGCCCGTCTTCTCACTGTCTTCCTGTACACAGACAGAGAAATCATAAACAGAAAGTGACGAATGTAAAAATAAATGCATAATACATCAGAAATATACAACTGCAAGTAATAAGTTATCTTTTAACTTCCGAGAAAATAACAGAGAAGGACTAACACATCATAGCAACGACCATAAGAGCTTTTGTAGCAAAAAGAACTTAAAGTCACTACTAGTAGGCAATAAATTAACTCCAAAAATAGAAAATTAACTCCAGCACCGCCAAGTCTAAGCTTTTTCATATTCCAATCTGACCGAGAATACACACACACACAAAAAAAAGATCAAACTCATCATGATCATGCTCTGGTTGCTAGCATAGCCAATAGCTAGAAATTTCATTAATAACCATTCATGGGGTTTCCTCTGGCCTTCCCACTTTATGTTTCCGCCAATATTAAGAGAATGATATAGCAACGGCCATAAAACAACAAATAAATGGAATAAATTATAAGCAAATAAAAAACAATGAAGGGGACAAGAATCAAAGACAAGTGCTTAGTACCTGTAAGGCCAAACCGTAGCCACCATTGATGTCGAGTTCAAAATAAAGCAACTGAAAATGTTACATAAGAAACACAGAGTTAATAGAGGATTTTAGCATAGTGCTCACTTGAAGAGATGCATGCTCGTGCAGAACGGACATGCAGATACATACAAACACGCAATAAAGAGCTTCAGATAGGAAACACTATGGGTTAGCAAACAATTAAACCATAATTTGAAAAGAAGACATTAGTTTCAAAGAAAAGTTTCTCAGATAATACACCTTGAATTTACTTTGTGCTGTTGAAGTTACCCTAACAACAATCCCAGACTCAGCCTGTTCATCACTTATTGTTACACCAAAGAAGTGGGCACATTGCTTGTCTACCTGCGGCAGCATGCATGAGAACTTGGGAAAATATCCGGAAAAGTATGGTGCATTGGATAGAAAGGAAGTACAAACCTTTCCGCTAATTGATGTTCCAATAGGAAGGGGTCTGACTGTGACAGTTCCATTTAGAGCTTCCTCTAGAACATTAGCTGAGATAGTAGTCTTGATAGGGACACCAAGCTTACTGAAGATATATATTTAAGAGTCGGGTAAAGAAAAATAAGGGACTTAGAAGTAACTAAATGATGCAAACAACTTGTATTAACAGTTCTATCATGTCTCACCTGAATAATGCTGCAAACATTGTATTAACAGTTCCTAGATTGGACAAATCAATCTCCATATCCATCGAATCTTCAACAGCCTTATAAAATTTGTTGGGAAAAAGAGAAAATATTTAGGTTTTGACAAATTTCCGTCACAAAAGGAAAATTATAAATAACAGAAAGAAATATGGTAGGAGGAAAATGAATACAATATTTGTAGAATAGAGAGTTTGAATACTCTTCTTGTTATATTTCGATACAAGAGAAGAAGTCTATTTATAGACTTTTACAGAGGAGTTTTACACAGAGTAGTTAACCTATTAGGATTGAACTTTTATCCTTTACAATGATAGAGTTAGATTATAACTAAACTACATAGTTATGATAGAGTTAGATTATAACTAAACTACATAGTGATGATAGAGTTAGATTACCAATCATACACGTATTAACTCACACTCCCCCTCAAACTGGCGTGTATATGTTGTGTACACCCAGTTTGGATGAAAACTCATCAAAATTTGCCCTAGGAAGTGCTTTGGTGAAGATATTAGCAAGTTGATTCTTGGTTGGAATATAATGAAGCTTTATTACTCCATTATTGACCTTCTCATAGATAAAGTGCCTATCTATTTCAATATGTTTAGTCCGGTCATCTGACTTTGGATTCTTGGCAATGCTCATTCTTTGATTGACTATCCTTTGTAAACCTCAAATTCTAACTTTCCATCCAACTCTAACTCGGTGAGGAGTTTTTTAATCCACATTCCTCACATATTCCAAGAGCCATAGCTCAATTCGTCCGTCACACGCTTCTAGATACAATACCGCTTTTTACTTCTCCAAGTGACCAGATTTTCCCACACAAACGTACAATAGCCACTCACGGACCTTCTATCATTAGTTCTCGCTTGACTTGAGTCTGTGTAGACTTTTATAGTTCTGTCGGATGTTTTTCGAAAATAAGTCCGGACCACGGTGTAAACTTGGTACCTCGGGATCCTATCGACGCCTCCATGTGCTCTTCTCGAGGACTACTCATGTGTTGACTCACTATACTCACCGAGTATGCAATGTCGAATGCGGTGAGTGAGAGGTAGATTAGTTTTCCCACCAGCCTTTGGTAGGACTCTTTATTCACTTTGGATTCCCATTCCATCTTTCTTGAATTTCAAAACTGGTTCCATTGGAGATTCTGTTTGGTCTACACCCGAGCATTCCAGTTTACGTAAGTAGATCTAGAATGTATTTCCTTTGGTTGATAACTAACCCTTCTTTTGATCTTGCAACTTCCATTCTCAAGAAGTACCTAAGGCTTCCTAAGTCCTTAGTTTGAACTCCTTTGCTAGAACAGGTTTTGACTTCTCTATCTCTTCTATGTCATCACCAAGAATAATGATATCATCAACATAGACAATTAGGAGAGTTATCTTACCATCGGGTGTAGCTTTTCTAAATAATGTATGGTGCGCTTGACTTTGCTTGAAATCATTCTCGAACCATAGCTCTAGCAAAACTGTCAAACCATGCTCTGGGGATTGCTTCAAGCCGTACAATGATCTATTCGGTTTGCACTTTGTCTTTGTTGTGGTCTTCTCTTCTAAACCTGTGGAACTCGCATGTACACTTTCTCCTCAAGTCTACCATTTAGAAATGCGTTTTTGATGTCCAACCGATGCAGACTTCCAATCCTTGTTAATCGCCATCAAAGCAATATCGATGGTGTTTAACTTTGCTACACAGTGCAAAAGTTTCTTGATAGTCTACACCATATGATTGAGTAAACCCTTTAGCCACCAACCTTGCCTTGTATCTCTCAACACTCCCATCCGAATGGTACTTGATTTGTAAAAACCCATTTACACCCCACAACCTTTTTTTCCTTCTTCGCAGATCTGTCATGCTCCGGTATTGTTCTTTTGTAATGCCTCAATTTCCTCTTCAATTGCTTTCCTCCATTCGGATTGTTAAAGGCCTCTTTCCTTTGTCTTGGGAATTCTTTATTTGTCAATGTTAGTTTGTAAAAGCTTTGAATCCGTGCATTAATTTCCCATAGGCAATAAACTGTTAATAGGATGAGCGCAAGTACATTTCTTACCCCCTTTCTAATAGCAATAGGAAACTCATCTAAGTTAATGAGTAGTAGAATCTTGTGGAATAACATTACCTCCCGTCTCCAAAGCATCGGGACTCAAAGCTAGTTCTTGGCAAGTGTTAGGTGACTAACCGCCTCGGTCAAGTTTCTTTTTTTCTTCTTGTATAGACACCGAGTTGTCTTTTCGGTGGTTGTGGAGAGTTAGGTGATGTATGTGGTATAGTTTTAATCTTTGGAGGAGGTGTTGTATAAGGGCTGGTAGTTTTAGACTGTGGAGAAGGTGTGTCTACTGGATTAAGATTAGTACTCACAATTTCATCAAGTAGGCTCGGAAGAAGTATTTTGTAGAGCAAGTGGTACTTACATCAAGAATAGGCAAGGAAATAATGGGTTGTGGATCATGCAAGGGTGAGATTCCTTGTATCTCTCCCCGATTTCAGTTCTGCAAAGTAAGGTTTATTTTCAAAGAAAGTAACATCAACAAAAGAGATATAGTTTTTTCTTGGTAATGGGGCAAGAACACTTGTAACCCTTTCCGACTCGATGAATACCCTATAAACACACAACGTAGAGCCCTAGGATCAAGTTTACTCCTATTATTGCGATGCACATGAACAAAAGATGTGCATCCAAAAACTCAAGAGGAAGAACAGAGGATAATGGTTTGAAATGTGGAAATTTTTGGAAAAGAGTTTGGTGGGTACTTTGAATCCTAGTGTCTTGCTTGGCATCCTATTGATTAGGTAGGTGACAAAGAAGAAGAGCTTCCCCCATAGATAATTAGGTGCATTGGCGTAAAATAATAGGGACCTAGTCACCTCTAGTAAATGTCTATTTTTTTTTTTTCGCCACTCCATTTTGTTGAGGGGTGTTGACACAAGACGTAAGATGAAAGATGCCTTTTTCTTTGAAAAAATACCCAAGAGATTTGCTAAGATATTCACTCCCATTATCACTCCTCACTATTTTAATTTGTTTTCGAATTGAGTTTTGACCATGTGATAAAAACTTTTAAAAATTCTCTCAACTTGATTTTTCTTTCATCAAAAAGGTCCAAGTTGTTCTAGAAAAATCATCAATAAACGACACAAACCATCTAAAACCAGAGATGTTTTTTACTTTAGAAGGGCCCCAAATGTCACTTTGTGTATGATAGAAAATGGTGAAGTAGGTTTATAGTGAGAAGGAACATATGGTTTTCTCGCATGTTTAGCCATTTGACATACTTCACAAGTAAAAGAAGAGGGATTTTTATTAATGAAGAAATTAGGAAACAACTTTGCAAGGTAGTAGAAACTTGGATGTCCTAATCAAGATGCAAAAGCATAATATCATTCAAGGGAAAGCGCTAGAAAAAGCGATGTTCTAAAGCAATTGGAAATAGAAGGATTGGATAGGGTAGGCCATCAAGGATATATAAGCCGTTTACTGACCTAGCACACGCAATCACCGTCTTCAAGCCCACGTGCTCGAAAAAAACACAACCAAAGAACCCCAAAGTTAACCTCACATTTAATATCCTCGAACCAATTTGCTAACAGATAATAAATTGCATGTGAGTTTGGGAACATAAAGAACATCGACAATATGATCTTGCTACTCAATCGAATGTAACCACTCCCTTTTATTGTTGTAAAGGGAACCATCGGCTATCTTTATGGAGGAAGGAGACTTGTGGTTACTATAATTGTTGAAGAGTGTAGGATTTTCTGTCATATGATCGGAGGCACCGTAATCGACTATCCAATTAAATGCACTAGTTGTTGCTAAGCAAGAAATACTACCTTGATGGTGTTAAGGCATTAGGAACAGGTTTAGATGATAGGTGAGTAAAAATCTGTTGGAGTTCCTCGATCCATTGTCTACTAAAGTCTTTGGAGGAATTTTCGAAGATGCAAGATGGGCTTCTTTCTCGAATCTGGATTTAGGAGGCTTCGGTCTGCTTTGGTTTTCCATGCGACCTCTAACATTGGTCCATCACATGCCCGACCTTTTTTGCAAAGTGGTCACACCAAGGTCTCCCCCTCCTTTGTTTACTCCCGAGTTGGCGTTTGTAAGAAAGAGCGAAGCTTTCATTTTTCGGATCGCCGCACCATCGGGAAAATCGCTTTCTTCCTTCGGATTTAAAAGGCTTCTCGAACCGGTGGTAGTGGTTTAGTGGCTAAAATCCCGCTTTGGCTCCATCAAATTCTCCATTCATCCCCGAGAAACCGTAACACCCTCCTCTCGATTTTTGAGCTTATTGTAGAAGCTAATGTCATCGGACACTTCCATTCATTAGCTTCATACAGATCTATTTTTTGCCAACATTTGGTTAGGACTCCAAAATATTGTGCCACTTTGTTACTCCCCCTTGTCCGAGATCTTTGATCTTATTCTCAACTCCAAAGAGTTACGGTGTGTTGTCAACGCTGGAATAAGTATCTCTCGGCAGCATTCCAAATTTCTGCTGCAGTTTGATAAAGCATGAAATTTTCTCCAATTTCAGGTACCATGGAATTAATTAACCACGACATTATCATGGTGTTTTCACTCAACCAATTAGAGTAGGTGGGTCGGACTCATCCGGAGCAGAGTTGAGTCCGAGAGATAGGAAGCTTTCCTTCTTCCGTGTAATGTCTGCCCAAGACCGATTGAGACCAAGGAAGGTAGTTGTTTCCATTTAGTTTATAGGATGTAATGGGAGAAAGAGAATAGAGAGTTTGAATACTCTTCTTGTTATATTTCGATACAAGAGAAGAAGTCTATTTATAGACTTTTACAGAGGAGTTTTACACAGAGTAGTTAACCTATTAGGATTGAACTTTTATCCTTTACAATGATAGAGTTAGATTATAACTAAACTACATAGTTATGATAGAGTTAGATTATAACTAAACTACATAGTTATGATAGAGTTAGATTACCTATCATACACGTATTAACTCACAATATTAAGTTAATATCATCAAGGAAATTAATGAACAAAAATAGTTCCATCAATGATACATGCAGATAGATTCTTCGAATTTTAGTCAGTGAAGCAAGGTTGAAAAAAATATTTGGCGGGACTAGAAAGAAAGTGGAGGAGTTGGCAACACTTTGGGAACTCAAGTTACATGGAAATCAACTAAAGTATGTAGAGATCACAAAGAACAGTTAAAATTGATGGTTTCCTAGTTTCAAGTGGTATATATGGAGGGGAACTTTAAAAGAAAATAAATGCAGAGATCATCTATTGGTGATCTGGAGAGATATTTATAGAGGGGAGAATTTCCATCAATAGAAGTCTCCAAAGAATGTTTCAACCAATTGATCAAAGGAATCCCACAAATACCTCTCTCGTATATCTATCTTTCTATTTCCTTCTTCCCTCTCTTTCCAAGAGAGTGATCATAAACTGCTAAAAACCACTCAAGACATTTTGTAATGCACTTGTCCTGTGTCCAATTTGGGTAGAAAGAGAACTAATTGTACATATTAGAACCGCCCATGTTGATCCCATAACATTCTTTTGCATCCAGCACAAAACTGTCTTTATATGGCAGCAACTTCTATTTTCTCAATCAGACCTCCACAAATCACAATTCTCCATGGCATTCCAAAGAAGATAAGAGCCAAACAATTCTATCATATACCTGGTCTTCATGTCGAGTCTTGCCTTTTTAATAGACAATTATTTCACACCTAAAGATAATAAGAAAAAAAATTCAATCAGTAGCCATGCACTCTAAAATGTCCAAGATAACCCCTTCCTCTACCTATTTTGCTTCTGCATATGGCTTTCCCGGGTTCTGTCTTTAGCAATCTCTACTTTAACCGAACATTGAAGAGAATTCATCCTCAGCATCAAAAGAAACAATTTTAAATGGTGGAGTCTAGCATTATATAATAGTCAAGGAAAAATACTACAGAGGGGAAAGTCATTTTTCTCCCTTGACGTAAAAATGTTCTTGGTCCATCAGAAACATTCATTCAATTTCTATGTCAGTTAGTAACTCTAGCTTTGTAACTGCAACCTAAAACTGATGTTCCCAATAAAACTTGTTCTCATCATAAGCTCTTTTTCTCTTTTGAATTGAAGTGCAAGACTTAATTATGTACAACATATAGAAGGCCACTTTGAACATAATAAAGAATACTAAATCAGTGAAAAAAGAAAGGAAATGAAAGCACCTCAAACCCTGCAGTGTCATATTGTCTTCTCTTTTCTGGGTCAGATAAAATGCTATAAGAATATGCAACTTCCTTAAAAAGCTCTGAAGCCTCGGGGTTGTTGGCATTCTTGTCAGGATGATACCTGTCAAAAGAACAAAAAAGGCAAATATGAAGGCATCGAAGTTAAAAGTAAACCAAACCAAACAAGCATTTGATATGAGGGGTGAGAAAAACTCGAATAGAAAAAAATCGAATTTTCCGACTCGACTCGTAATTTTATAAACTCGACTTTGACTCAAAAAAATTTCAAATAAAGTTTTAAGTTATAAATTGGAAATTCGAATAACTAAGAAATATTTAGTAATTAGTGTATCGGTTTTCAAATATATATATCACACATGAAAATATATGAAGAAATATATAAATGTAGTGTATATGGTTATAAAAAGTCTGTTTAAATTGAAACTAATTAGTAGCATAATATTATAAATGTTTACAATTAAATTTGAAGAGAAACTCAAACAACTCAACTCGATTAAAAAAAATTCAAATAAAGTTTGAGTTATAAAATAAGACTATTAACTCAACTAACTCGAATTTTTTTACTCAGACTCGATCAAATGCTCACCCCCATTTGAGATATGGCTTAATTATAATTTTTACAGATCAGCTATAGATCTATCACTTGTACAGGCAAGGAAATACATGTCACTACAAAACACATGTATAAATTTCCGTCAAATTTCACTCATTTATGTAGGCAGATGGAGCTCACTATTAGACTGTTTGCACAGTAACTCATAAAACAGAAGCACTCAACTTGCAAAGGGCAACAACATAAATCCTCACTGAAATACATGAGGAATTGACACAGTGAAAGAAAGAAGATTTGCAGCAAACTCAGCATAACACATTGTTCGGTAAACACTCTGGGGTGACTCTAATTTTCATTGTCAACAATTCCAAGACAGAATCAACTAACGATTAGCTCGAAGTCCAATCTAATACTGAACCAACAATAGCATTGCCAACAATAACATAAATGTGAATTAAAGAAATATATATATATCCTTACTTGAGAGCGAGCTTTCGATAAGCAGTCCTGATCGGAAGAATCCCTTGAAACGCACAAAACTTCATAAGGGTCTCGACGCATAGCCGGGGCCAAAGGTCCTTCCATCTTCTGTGAACGCATCTCCTATTTTTTCACCACTCTTTTCCCTCTATAAAAAACACTCTCTTTCCTTTATTTTATCTAAAAACTCTCTTAAAATACGTTTAAATTACAGGCGCAGATCTACAAATCTAGAAAGAAAACAGTAAAAGATCAACATCTTTCAAAGAGAAAAAACGAATTACGCGAAATTCAACGCCGTTTTGGATCGCTCCCTTTCAGCTCTAGGGAAAAGAAAAATACAAAGAAACATATAACAGAAAGAAAGTAAAGATCTGACTTACAAAAAATATAAGGAAAAATGAGGGAGCTAGGGTTTTGAAATTTCAAATTTACAGAAAATCCCGAATTAAAGGATGAAATTTCCCCTCCCCTTTGTTTTTCTGCTCTCCTTTTTTCTTTTTTTTTTAAGTCTCGACTGTTTGTTGTGTTTTTTTTTTCTTCTTCTTAAATACTTTATGTTGGGAGAGGGATGGCACAATAAATAACTCTCGCTTTTAAAATTTTTATTTTTTACATACCATTGATAATAAGCTGAGGGGTGAAAGTATTTTTAGTAGTGTAAATTAATTTTTTTTATTTTTATTAAATTTTATTTTTTTAATTTAATTATTAAAATATTTCTATTTTGATCATTCTGTCATTAAATAGTTAATAATATTATGACATGATAAATGAGACCAAAATGACATTATTTTAAATTTTCATAAAATTATTTTTCTTTCCTTTCTGTCTTTCTTGTATATTATCTTCTTTAATTTTTCTCTTAAGTTGTCCAGATTTTGATCACCTTTCGTCGCGGTCGATCATTTGTCAACGATGGCGGATGAATCTCAAAAATTTCTATCAAACTTGTTTTGTTTTTCTGACCTCAAATTTAGTGTTCCAAAAAACTTCTCAAACTCCATGAATCTAGCGTTAAATGTTTAAATTTTTTATTTTTCATCGTCTACCGTTGGATGGAGTTCAAATAAAAATATGTTGCTCTTCGCTCCCGGAGGGATCTATCCACCGTTAGAATCTTCAAATGGATACTTTGATCTTCAGTTAACTTTTTTTTTTAATTATGTTTGCTATTTTTGTTATTGTTTGATGATTTATCATCTAAATCGAGCCATGAATTCATATGTTTTGGAGGTCATTCATCAATGAAATTATGACCTTTTTTGAGTTTTCATTTTTCAGTTCATTACGAGGGAAATCCCTGCACCTATATTACTTTTCATAATTCTAAGCATTTGTTAATTATTGTAAAATGTTTGATTATTAAGATGCCCCCAGGATTAATGCAACAAATCACTGCAAAATGTGGTTTGTAAACTTTGGCTAACTGTAGTGTAGTGATCGAGGATGGCAACTGGGGTGAATAATAAAAAATGGCGTAGACAATACGTGGCGTCCACGTAAGCAAACAATAGTATATGTCAGCAAAAAAATGCGACATCGTGTTGTTATTGATTTTGGGACCGAGTACTCAAAATATGAGCAATTTAAAAATTCAATGATTAAATTGAAAATATTTAAACTTCAATGACCGAAAAATATTTTTAAACAGATAAAATATTTATTTTAGATTTTTTTTGAACAATTCCTAACTAGGGGAGGAAGAATGAAAATTTACTCATAATGAGTCTATAACTCACAACTTAGGGGAAGAGAGGTATTAACTGAGAGCTTTTAACCACCTATTTTAAAAATTGATGACTATTTTATATGTAATTTTTAAAAATATAAAAGAATTGATATATAAATGATGAACAATAAATAATTTGCTCAAAAAATGTAAAAGTGTCTAACGTTTCAAAACTCTATAAATTTCAATATTTGAAAACTATTTTATAACTTAAATTGAAATTTAAAAAGCACTTTTAACATGGAAATGTACATGTTTAACATTGTTTGTTATTCCAAAAGTATTTTTTTAAAAGTAATACTAACACACCTTAAAACAATATCCATTAGCACTATAATTTGGTTGACTTAATTAAAATATTTTATATAATGATTATGAATATAGTAATTAATATAAAAATATAATATTTTTATATTAATTACTTATGCTTCCTGAGTATTATTACGTGTACTCTTTTTCTCTATCTAGATTAAAAAAAATTTAACAAGGCACGTGATATAAATTTCGTATATGATTTTACGTTCAATGAAATCATACATCCTTTACCAAAAAAATAATAAAAGAAATCTGAAAACCTTTTAATGAGTTAATATTCTAGTAAAAAATGGGAAAAAAGCTAAAGTATCTAAGGAGTTTTTTTTTAATATTTCCCGACTCGCTCCTTCAACAATTGCACTATGCCAATGTTTTTCATCTCAAGAATACCACCGTGTCTGTCACTTTAAAATACAAGTCAATATTTTTTTAGGGTAAAATACATAGTTTATCATTCAACTATCTTTTCACTCTTATTTTAACTATTCAACTTTCAAATTTTTTAATTTACTAACTGAACTTTAGGATTGCTCCTGTTTTAGTCACTCTAGAATATTTTATTATTATTTTTAATTTTTTTAATATTATTAAATATGAAAAATTTAAAATAAATAATAAATCATATTTTATTATTATTAAATTTAAAAATATATTAAAAAATCACCACCACCGTTGGTCTCAAAATCGACGATCGTTTGATCCCAAATTGCACCAGTGGACTCGTTTTGACACGCTGAGTTCGAATATAGTATTTGTTTCACCGGAAAATATCCCAAAACCCGCAAATCTCGTTTGAAACTTTTTGGTTTCCTCACTTTCGATCTCTTTTTCATAGACTTCGGAGTATTTTTTTTAGACAAAATGAAGGTCAAATTCGAACTCAGAGGGCCGAAATAAAGCAACCGGTGAAATTTGGGACTGAAAGAACACTATCTACAATCGTCTACGGTGGCGTCCGACGACGACGAATGGTGGCGGACGAACAGTTGGATAATAGAGAGTGACCAAAACAGGAGCAATATGAAAGTTCAACTAGTAAATTAAAAAATTTAACAGTTGAATGACCAAAATAGGAGTGAGAAAATAGTTGAGTGATCATTATATTTTACGCTATTTTTTAACGTTGAAGTTTGCTGTTTAATATTGTACCCCTTTACTTCGACACGAAATTTATAGGGGTTATTTCATCCAAAAATATACACCAGGATTAAATTGTTCATTTTAAGAAATCACTTTGCTCATTAATTTAAAGTGATTTAACCATAAAAAAGAACGTGAATGAAATAGATTTGTTTGAAGGTTAATTTTTTTTTGCTCCGCAAAAATTAATTTATTCATAATATTAAATTATACAACAGTAATTTAAGTTGAATTATCTTTTTAAAAACTTCCGTAATCTTAAATGAAGGAAAAAAATACACCACAACTAAATAAAAGAATAAAATCAAGAGAAATCAACAACCCACAACACGTCCTAACAAATATCAGTAATTCTACTCTGCAAACAAAATTACTTAAAAGCTTGAAAAGTATTGCGCCTAAGCTGCTACCGGTAAGTTTTAAATATCTTACATCGAGACATATCTAACTTTACTATATGCACTACTATTCTATTTCGGTCTCTCAATACGTACATAAACCGCAATGTATATGCTATTTAAAAAATAATAGATTTTTTATATATGCTATTTGTAGCGTCTTACTCAAAGTAGTTTGGTATAAAATGAAAAAAAAAATAGGAAAGATGGTTGGCTTAAGCCAAGTAGCTTGATCTATTTTTTAAGTCTATAATAAATTATTTTTATTTTAGTTTTGTATATGTTATATGGAATCACTTGGCTCAAAACATTTACTAAAGAAAATATTAGTAGCACGCCTAATTAATTGATAAAACACGGATAATTCTACAGTAAATGTCATGTACCACAATGTATTACTATTTATATGTATCGTCGGGATTTTAAATCTCGGACCGAAACCGAGTTCTTGGCCGAAAAATCTCGGTATCGCTGACGTCCGAAATTGATTTTGGCGAAAATCACAGTGGATAACGGATTTACGTCGATAACGGTCCGTCGCAATAGCAATTTAATATTAAAATGGTCGATAGCGACAATAACGGACAATATTTCCGAGTTCTCACCAATCCCGGATAGCCATGGCGCGGCTGCGCGAGGAAGAAGAAGAAAGCGCACAAGCTGTATAAAATTTTGGGAAAATTGGGTAAATGATATGGGGTGACATTAAACTTTTTAATATTCTCAGTTTGGCTTCAATAATTTAACCCATATTCAAATTGATCCCTTAAACTTTCAAAACTTTCTTGATTAAGCCTTTAAATTTCTATTTTATCTCAATTAAGTCCTTAAAGATTTGATTTTTGTTCAATATAGTCCTTAAACATTATATTAATTTCATTTTCCTTTTAATTAATAATAAAATTAGAGTATATATTGAATATAAGTATTGGAAAAGAAAATCAAATAAATGAGAATAAAGACTTATATTTAATGTGGTATTGTTTATTAATAATATTATAATTTTTTAATTTTTATAATATGTTTATTGTTTATTATTAGTTTTTATAATATATTTATTTAATTTTTATTATTTATTAATATTATTAATTATTTTTATTATACTAATATTTTTTTGTTTAGGTTTATTCACATGTTTAGTCCTTTTATTGGTGTATATTGTTTATTTAGAATATTCATATGATTTTATTATCCAAACTAAACTACACAAATTCACAATACAATCTAGAATTCTTTAAACAAAAACACTTTCACTTTCAAATTCATATTAATAAAAGTTCATAAGTATTAGAAAATACTCTAAAAATCATTGAAATTGACTTTTTATAATTATAATTATAATTAGTATGTTTTACAATAAATAGTGCAAAATTTAAAAAAATTCACGACCGCGACACCCGCAGTGACTGCAATAGCCTCTGTTATATCCGAAAACGCGATAACTGCGACGCGACCGAAAACAAGACTGCGACCGAGATTTAAATATCGTACTGTGTCATTAATTGTTTTAATTAGTTTTGAAATCTTAGTGACCAAAAGTGTTATTATCCCCTTTAGAATAAAATCTTAAAAAAACAAATTTTATATTACTTTTTGAATTTTCTGTTATTTTCTAATTTAAAAAATAATTAAACTTTTATTGCGATAATAATTCTTATGTACACTTTAATTTAAGGGTAAAGTTCACAAATGATTACTAAACTTTAATCAATTATTTAATTTGGTAACTAAACTTCCAATTGCTTCAATGTTACCATTAAACTTTTAGTTTTGTTTCAACTTGGCCATTGACCTTTAACAACCGTTAAAAGAGTGATGTGGTTGTTAAAATATTTTATATAATAACACATTGAATCCTCCACATTTACACATTCAATAATTTAGTCTTAATACAAAAGAAATAATAAATTTAACCCTCATTATTTCAATTTGACCATATTTTTAGTTAGAGATAATTTAATATTTTATTTTGATCCCTCAATTATAACTAATGTTATCTTGTCCCTCCCAAGTCCCAACCATACCCATCCATCCTTTAATTTACCAGAAGTTCAAATTGCAGCATCTAAGTTCAGAATTTGCATAGGAACCGAATAAGAGCAAGCAACACAAAGTCAATCAGAAACACAAATGTAAAAGCCTCTTTTGGACTTGAACGAACCCTTTTGCATTAAGCAAGTCCTAAAGCTGATAGGGGAAAGTGTTAAAAGTTTAGATCAGAATCAACCCTTTCTCAGAATAAAATTCATTAGTAGCACAGTAACGGTGGATTCTATAAACAGAAATTTCCTGATACCCACTAATATTCTATATTCAAGTTAAAATGAATTCTAAAATTTTGAGCCTTACTTTTTCCCAAGTATCATCTGAGCAAATTTAAGCATTTCTACATTCAAAAACCAAATCTAAAAATAAACAATAAGCTTGCAAAGTTGTTAAAAAAATACCTAGAAAACATTTTCGATGAGGGAGCTATCGCAATTATGGGAACAACCTGCAGATCCCAAACATTTTTACTATGGGTTTGGGACTCTTTTCTGATTTCAATAAATTTATAGCCAATGGTTTCGATAACATATAAATAATTTGTTGCTAATTTAACTTCTGGTAAATTAAAAGGGTAGTATTGAGCTAATAGATGATGATATAAGAAAAACAAACTAATTGGGATGTGTGCTGCGAACATGACTTTGTAAGCAAAAAATTGTTGAAGATGATAAGGATGGAAAAAAAGAGATTGACGTTTTTTTTAGTAATTTAATAACAAATTTCAGTTTAATATATAATTATGATCTATTTTTTATGAAATTTTAAAGTACGGATTGGGCATTACTGGGATTGGGAGGGACAAGATAGCATTAGTTATAATTAAGGGATCAAAATAAAATATTAAATTATCTCTTATTAAAAATAGGGTCAAATTGAAATAATGAGGGTTAAATTTATTATTTCTTTTAAATTAGGACTAAATTGTTTGAATGTGTAAATGTGGAGGACTAAATGTGTTATTATATAAAATATTTTAACAACCACATCATACTTTTAACAGTTTTTAACGGGTCAGTGGCCAAATTGAAATAAAACTAAAAGTTTAATGATAACATTGAAGCAATTGAAATTTTGGTTACCAAATTGAATAATTGATCAAAGTTTAGTGATCATTTGTGAACTTTACCTTAAATTAAAGTAAATGTAGGAATTATTATAGTAATAAAAGTTTAAGTAATTATTTTTGAATTAAAAAATAAAAGAAAATCTAAAAAAATAATATAAAAAATAATTTTTAATATTTTATTCTAAAAGAGAATAATAACACTTTTGGTCTTTAAGATTTCAAAACTAATTAAAACAATTAATGATACATTATAGTACATATAAATAGTAGTACATTACAATACATGACTTTACTGTAGAATTATCCGATAAAACACTACCTTAACACAAAGAAAATGTCTCGTTTTATGTAATAAAAAATTCCTTACAAAAATACACACGTACTAATTTTTTGAATAGTCGAAAGGTAAATTACAAGGTAGTATTTGTTAATATATATTCCTAACTCTCTGACAATGTACATACACCTTGCAGACAAAGCTATTAAACTCAAATTTTCTAATATAAGGATTATTCGCTTTTATACTAAGACTACTTGTTGAGTTTAATACTCACATAGTAATTAAATTTTAAAAGAAAAACAATGAATGAATATCTTTGACCAAAGGTTGAGTTAATCACCAAAATCCGAAGACTTACTCAATATTCCGAATATATGAACAAAAATATTAAACCCAATATATGATATTCTACAAAACAAAACTCGTATAAATTATGGGCTAAACTTAAGTGTCGATATTCAACTCTTAAACTTAGCTACACTCAAGCTTAATTTTCAAGTCTATACTACATTGGTTTTCGTTTTTTTTAACTCAGGATAAATGAATAATATAAAAAGAACTCTACAACGATAATCCTAATTATAAGTATATGAGACTCTCGTCGTGTACTATTGAAACAATAATATAGGTGAAACAAATGCAATCTTAAAGAGAGAGTTTGAATTAATTTGACCAAGGTGTTATTTTTTATTGCGTTCTGTAATTTAAACAGATGTTTGTCTTAAATTTTTTCGTCGAACAAGAGAGAATTTAGTCTTCAATAGGCGTTTACCCAGTAAATTTTCACTCTAAACGATTGTTTGTTTACAGCTGGATTTTTCAGCTTCTGACAACGGTCGTTCAACCCTAACGAGCGTTTGCTCACAACAATAAAAAACAAAGCCTAAAACGTTCGCCAACTTATTATTTCTTCTATAGATATGTCGAAATCACAGCTACAAATCACGATATAATAGATCGATGATGTGAAATAACATAAAATATCTTACATTCACATTAGCTCCTTGATTAAGCATTTGCAAAACGTCTTTATTATCCGTTTCAAACGTCATAAGGTCATCGTACATATAAAATCTAGGTTGTTAACTTCATCAACACTTATTTTACATACCATATGCACAAGAATTAAATCGAATCCAAGTATATATATGGACGTCCTACTATGATTAAATTATTTGTTCTCTTCAATAAGACACATTCTGAAAGACCCACGTCGGATCATATAAACCTTTCAAGTTAACTCGATCAAGTTAAGATATCTTGAACCCTTAAAACTACCTTATACAACTCTCAACACCACCCGTTTGATTCATCACTCTCCTCTCTTCTTTCTCCTAATTGATGGTTGATTAGGAAATGCTTCGGCCCTGATAAAAGTAAAATTAATAAAAAGACAGGACAAGGAAGCTAAATTATTGCCCTCTACCACACAATACACATGGTTCTGACATTCCAGCGGTGTGAAGCAGCAGCTCGTTTCATGCTCGTCTTCCATTTTTACTTTATAACGCCCGGGTTGGGACGTTAGTTCTTAAATATTATTATTACGGTAATTATTTAATACAATGGAATTTTTTTTAAATTTTTCAGAGTTAGAGATTTAATTAAGAGTTTAGAGTTTATAATTTAAAATTTAAGATTTATAGTAGTAAGATTAGAGATTTAAATTGTAACTAAACCTTAAATTATAAACCCATACTCTGAATTTAATCTACTTATAAATACTTTTTTTACACCTCGATGTATCAAATAATAACTCTTATCGTTATTATTATTTAATTCGAGTTATCTTAATCCTCACGTTTCCAAGAAATAGCTGCAAAGTTTGTAAATCGTTTCCCTTTCTGTTTTATCCTCCAAATCATGTGAATGTTTCATTTATTTCCAAACGATTTCAGGCCTTACCCAAAACTCCATCAGCACTTAAAACCATCGTCCCCAGTCCTAATTTTCATGTAAAAAAATGATCAAGCAATTTTAAATGACAGGTTTCGCTAAGGAACTCTACTTTCCCATTAGAAGGAAGTTCCATATTACTATATATTCGTTGTTTCTCTTTTCAATGGCTTCCTTTGTGGTCGTTCTCGGGACCTTCACGTTCAAGTTGTTACTCTCGGAAGGCTCAAGTTCTTCTTGCTTTCCTCGACTCAACAGATATTCTCCGCCGAAGATGAGCTCTCGGTATTCGTACATTTTATGTAACTTTGGTTTCACTTCATTCCCTCCGCATCTGTCTTTCAACTCTTCTTCAGAACCAAAACCTTCGATAAGCGGCCCCCGCGACAACGACAGCGTGTGGCATTCGGTGATGGATGATCTGGAGCTGATGCGACGTGCCGCAATGGTACGTCTAAATGTTACCAAATCCTTAGGCAATCGAACCCCAAAGGTGGCGTTCATGTTTTTAAGCAGGGGATCTCTGCCTTTAGCACCGGTTTGGGAAAAGTTCTTCATGGGCTTTACTCCATTTACATCCATACGTCCCCGGAATTCATCGACGAGCCCCCGGTAACCTCAGTGTTCTTCAAGCGCAAGATACCGAGCAAGGTGAGAATAATAAATAAGAATGGCTGGTCAGATTTCGCGATTCGTAAACGTATACAATTTACGAATCAATTTGAGTATTTCATACGTAAATTCGATTCTCTTTTGCAGCCTGTCCATTGGGGAGGCGTGACAATTGTAGATGCCGCGAGACGGCTGTTAGCCAACGCGTTGCTCGATCACGCCAACGAAAGATTCGTGCTGTTCTCGGAAGCATGCATCCCGCTTTTCAATTTCATCACAGTTTACAACTACCTCATCAATGCCGAGCAAAGCTTCATCGGTTCGTTCGATGATCCAAGGCCAACCGGCCGAGGCTGTTACAACAAGCAGATGTTGCCGAGGGTCTCGTTAACCGATTGGCGAAAAGGGTCGCAATGGTTCAAGGTTAATCGGAACCTTGCCTTTGAGATAATATCCGACAACAGGTACTACCCTCTCTTTAGAAACTATTGCAATCCTCCGTGTTATGTTGATGAACATTACGTGCCGACTCTCGTCAACATAATCTCACCGGAGCTTAACACGAATCGGAGCATTACTTGGGTGGATTGGTCTAAACCCGGTCCACACCCCAGAGAATATGTGAAAAAAGATGTATCAATGGAACCGTTGAATCAAATTAGGCAAGGGTTTAATTGTACTTATAATGGTCGCACAAGCTCAATGTGCTCCTTTTTGCTAGGAAGTTTCATCGGAGCACGCTGGAGCCATTGCTTAGGATGACTCCAATATTGTTTGGATTGAATGAATGAAAAATTACATTGGAGGCCAAACATTTGGGATTTTCGGGTAATTCTTTTTCTCAGCAAAAATTATTTTTATTAGAATCATGGTGATCAAAAGATTATATGTATCTGACTCAAATTAGTCATAAAATAAATTATAGAAAAATTTAAGATTCGATTTTAATTGCATATGTGTTACGAGTATATTAATATTGAAAATATTTTAAGAAAGAGTTTGATTAAGCTCGTGGACTATTCGAATTTAACTCACTCACAAATTTGAGTTCGATTTAACAATGAGGGAATCAAATTCAAAAACTCTTTCAAACCGTATTGGAATAATTTACAAGCACAAATGTCTCATTTAAACCTCCGGTCATAAGAGTGAAACATATGGATTTGATAGCAGCAGATAGACCTGACAAATTTGATCCATGACTCGAATTAATTTATGTAATTTGAGATTTGATATTGACTTGAACATGATCTGAAACTAAAATAAATTAATTCGAAATCGACTCAAATTTTAATTGAACTGATATGAACCTAAATCAATTTTCAACGAATTAAAGGTAACCCGAACCAAAGGGAATCAGAAACGAAAGTAACCTGAATTTATTTTACCCAAATTCGATTTGACCAAACATTTTTTTATTGGTTTGTTGCCGGATATATATAATAATTACTGAAATTGCTACAATGTTAATTTATAATATATATATATATGAAATTGCTACAAGCAAAAAAATAATAATTTTTCAAGTTGAAACGAGTTTTATATCGGCAATGTATCATTCATATTAAGAACTCTCCTCTTTTTAAACAAAAAATAATTTAAATGATAATTAACAAATAGAAAGATGCTAATTTTACAGGAACATACCAATATTTTATATATTTTTTGATTGAACCTATACTCAACTCAATATAATTATCTAAAAGTTGACTTGAACACAAAAAAATAATTGATCTTCTGTTGACCCAATATCAATATGACTCGAAACCAACCAACTAAAAAATTAATTGACTCGATATCAATCTGACTCAAATTATTATAAACCCGTATTAAAAACCCAACTCGAACGATCAGTTTGTCGCTTCTAGCAACCGAAAACAAATGAATTAAAAGACAAATCGAAAGCCAAGAGGGGAAGGTTTAGCCGATCTTAGGCACAAAAAAAAAGCAAGCCCTTGGTTCCAATGTTTTGCGGCTAGTTGTCTCTTATCTTCCTAGGAAAATGACTGGATCGTAATGTGTCGGCATGGATTAATCATTTATTAATCACTTTGATTATTTAATGAACTAAAAGTAAAAAAAGCTCGATGATATAAAGAAAGTTGGGTTTAAAAAGGACAAGGTTTGCATTAAGGACCGTGTCCTTCATCGATTAAACTGTATATGCTCAAGTCAATTAGCCATCGACCTTTAAAGCTCGTCCGCCATTAACGTTGGACATAATTGCTTCTGCAGTTGGGTGTTATTTGTATCGGAGATCGATCCGCTTAAAGTTCCGATGGTTCTACAGTGGAAAGAGGTGGTTGCAACGGTGGGGGAGGAAGCAGTCAAGATAAAGTCAGCGCCGGCGGTGCTGCTTTTTTATATTTTGGGCAGCTTTAGCCACCCTTTTTTCTTGAAAGGGCAATTATGTTATCCTGTGCCGGCGGCAGTGGCAGTACATCCAAAGATAAAGCCCGAGCCACCCAGGCAGAGGCCTACGGTCATTCCACCCGCGCTGTCGGTTGTGGACTGTGGTGGATGAACTCAAACTGTTCCGACTGCCACCAGTTAGGTAGTATATAGAAATGTACATCATCTACTTTTATCACTTTGTAATAAGCTTTTAACATTCTAATTTTCTTTTCAATTTGTTTGTAGTAATTTTAATATAAAGTGTTTAGATTAACGGACCAAACTCTTAATTATTAACCGATCGATTAAATTTTAATTCAATTAATTAATTCTAATTTAACCGAACAACAAATGTTGTAGTTTTTATCTCATGAAAAAAGCTTCGTGGAAAATATCTTGAGGAAAATACCATGCGGGAGGTTTAAAGTACAACAATCTAATTTAATGCTAAAAGATAACAAGTTTCAAAATTATTTTTTTAAGTTTAAAGTACCACCAACTTAAAATGTTATAAAATTAAGTCTCGAAATTTGTTTTCTAAGTTTTAAAACTAATAAAAATTATAAAAAAAACTAAAATATTATAAAAAGTATAATATTTTAATTTTTTATATAAATTTTAAAATTTACCGCTTTTTAATAGTACACTAAACCTATCGCACCATAAACTAAACCTGAAATAAACAAAAAAAAAAAATCACAAACTCTCACCATTTTCCCAAATTTGTTTTCTTTCTTACCTCAACTAGTAATTCACCCACCTTCCCAAGCAAAAAACCTTGGCCACTCTTTCAACTCTTCTCCTCAGCACTGCCTTTCTCGCTCCTTTCTTTTCCAACTCTCAATTGATTTTACTGGTAATAAAAAAGGTAAGCCCTTTGAACCCCAAGCTCTGCATTTCAACACTAATTTCTCTCTCTCTCTCTCTCTCTCTCTCTCTCTATTTGGAGATGCTGTGTTTGGTTTTAGCTCTCTTGAGCTTTCACGGTGTTGTGACTTGTTTGAACTATGAAGGGTATGCACTTTTATCATTTAAGCAGTCCATTTATGAGGACCCTCAAGGGTTTCTAAGTAACTGGATCTCTTCTGATAACAACCCTTGTTCATGGAATGGTATTTCATGCAAAGAACAAAGGGTTGTTTCCATTGCCATTCCAAATAAGAAACTTTATGGATTTGTCCCTTCTGCTTTAGCCTCTTTGTTTGATCTTCGCCATGTGAACTTGAGGAACAATAACTTGTTTGGGGCTTTGCCTGTTGAGCTTCTTCGAGTTCAGGGTCTGCAAAGCTTGGTTCTTTCTGGGAATTCTTTGTCCTAGTCTTTGCCAAATGAAATTGGGAAGCTTAAATATCTTCGGACATTGGATTTGTCTGAAAATTTGTTTAATGGGTCATTGCCTTCATCGATTGTTCAATGCAAGAGACTTAGGACCCTTGATATTAGCCGAAATAATTTCACTGGTTCATTGCCAAATGGGTTTGGGACTGGCTTGGTTTCCCTTGAAAAAATCGATCTTTCTTTCAATAAGTTCAATGGTTCAATTCCTTGGGGATTTGGAAATCTTTCTATTTTGCAAGGAACTGTTGATTTGTCACACAATCTCTTCACTGGTTCGATCCCGCCTAGCCTCGGGAAGCTTCCTGAGAAGGTTTATATTGTTCTTACTTATAACAATTTAAGTGGTCCGATACCCCGAAATGGTACTCTAATGAACAGAGGACCAACTGCATTTGTTGATAATCCTGGTCTTTGTGGCCCTCCATTGAAGAACCCTTGTTCTTCGGATGCCGCAGGTGCAAGTTCGCCTTCTTCGAATCCATTTCTCCCAGGTAATGACTCGACTGTGAATGAGAGTGGGAGAGGAGGACTAAGTAAGGGAGCTCTTATAGCTATAATAGTGAGTGATATAGTTGGAGTATGCCTTGTTGGATTGCTATTCTCCTATAGTTTTTCGAGGGTCTGCTCATTTGGCAACAATAAAGATGACCACGATCATGGCTTTGAGAAGGGAGGAAAGGGAAAAGAGTGTTTATGCTTCCGGAAAGTTGAGTCCGAAACTTTATCCGAAAACTTAGAGCAGTATGATCTTGTGCCGTTGGATACTCGGTTGGCATTCGATTTGGATGAGCTGCTTAAAGCTTCTGCTTTTGTATTGGGGAAGAGCCGAATTGGTATCATGTACAAAGTTGTGCTCGATGATGGGCTTACTTTAGCTGTGAGAAGATTGGGTGAAGGTGGCTCTCAGAGGTTTAAGGAATTCCGGACTGAAGTAGACGCAATCGGGAAGCTGAGGCATCCGAACATTGTTACTCTAAGAGCCTATTATTGGTCCGTCGATGAAAAGCTCCTCGTATACGACTACGTGCCTAACGGAAGCCTTGCTGCTGCATTGCATGGTATGTTTCACATTGCATTGCCTTACAAGAACTGCAGTTAGTATAAATTTTTTGGCAATTTGTATTAAATGTCCCCATTTTCTTACCGTACCAGGGAAGGTTCGCACCGTTATCTTGGCCTGCAAGACTAAAAATCATTAAGGGTGTAGCCAAAGGCTTGGTTTATCTACATGATTTCGGTCCCAAAAAATATGTTCACGAAGATTTGAAGCCGAATAATATATTACTTGATGAGAACATGGAACCACGAATATCTGATTTCGGACTTGGACGACTTGCCGATATTGCTGGAAGGTCCCCGACCATGCAATCTGACCGAATGCCTTCAGCTGAACCCCGAGAGAGACTACAGAAGAGTGCTTCATCAGAAGCTGCTGCAGTTTATTCCTCGAGGAACTCGGGATCTTTTTACCAGGCTCCAGAAGCCCTGAAAGAGGTAAAACCGTCACAGAAGTGGGATGTCTACTCATATGGGGTTATCTTGCTAGAAATGATCACAGGGAGATACCCTGTAGTTCGTGTAGGTAACTCGGAAATGCATCTCGTTCATTGGATTCAGCTATGAATTGAAGAGAAAAAGGCGCTTTCGGATGTTTTAGATCCATATTTACTTCCCGACGCAGACGAAGAGGAGGAGATAATAGCAGTTCTAAAGATCACAATGGCTTGTCCATAACAGCCCGGAAAGAAGACCTACCACGAGGCATGTTTTTGATGCTTTGGAAAGGTTGATCATATCAACTGATTAAGAGGCATGATTTCGAAATTATGGATAGTTCTGATTCGATCGGAAGCTATTTGCTCGTACGCACCATTATAACGATGCAATCATGCTCGAGCTAGGTGATGTGCTAGGTAAGTTTATTTAGCATGGATTGGTTGTTAGTGTATATATGTACACATACGTGATAGGTCGTATCGGTAAAACCGATAGTTGTATTTGTTTGTTTTTTTACCATGTTACTCTCGTATCTGGAGAATTATTAGAAGGTTTTATTATCGTACTCATGTTCGGAAATGTGTGAAGCACGAGTGACAAATATGAATACTTCAATGAAGATGAAAGTCTCACTTGCAGGCCCAGCTGAGCCAGCTCCATTATAGGCTAAACTGAGCTATGGAACGAACACACAGCTAACGAGAGTTACAATCTTGATAAATTAATGATCTGAAAAATTAGTTGAATGATGATGAACGAGGACGATAAACAGCTTCGTTCTTTCGGCAAATTCGCAGCCGTTTTACTCGTTCCACGAACACCCTGTATTAAAATCCAACCGGAAAAAATGATTAGATCAACTAAATTTCCTGAATTTCTGGATGATAGTGATAGCAAATAGTTAAAAGCTTACTTCCATGGAACATCGCCGACATTCTTCCAATTATCCACCATGTCGTCCTTGTAGAACAACAAAAATTCGGACTCGAATTCAAACAACCTTAACCCCGATGCGGTATGTCTCCCTTGGAACAATAATCTTAACAATGTTAATAGTTTGATTTCGGAATCGAACCGTTATAGATCACCTCAACCTCAGGGATTGATTCGAACTTACCGAACATTTCCTCGAGTTGACGAGCAAGGCCCAAGAAACCACCATGATCAAGCATGCAAACTTTGCGACCAACCATAACTCCATCCATGTTAACCTTCACATAAGCCCACCTCTCCTTGCTCTGAACCCCTTCTGCTTCGTCGTCACAGTCTTTAGGGGCGAGCTTGGAATATCCAGTGTTCGAGCTTTTCCTGTGTGAAGAACTCGCCTGGCCGGGCCAACTTATCAGTTCACCATATCCAGCTTCCAAGCTTACCACTGACTCAAAAGAGTTCGAGTTAAAACATTGCAAACAATGTTCGAAAGATCGAACTGAACGTCAAACCAATGACATCACATAAAATAATTTAGAAAAACTCTTTATTCAATGATATATATTGTTGAACAAATCACCGGTTTCTGATTCAATCTGTTTATCGAATCCGAGAATTAAATCGAACAACTATAGAGAAAGGAAATGCAAAGCAGACTTACAATGTGTAGATGGATTGTAAGGTTGAGGTTGGAAAGTTCTGAGACTAAGACCAAGATCAATCATGCCATTTTCTTCATTGTTTTGGTAATAAACTGAGTGGAGAATCGAGTTGTTTAGAAGAAACCCTGAAGCATTGGAATCCATTTGATTGTTTTCAATTGGTAGCAAAAGCAACTTAATTGAACTGCTTTAACATGACCATGCATGGGTTATTTATATAGTGGGCAAAGACCCCTGAAAAACAAATATATGTAGAGGAAACAACTAAAATATAAAATTAAGTACAATTATGAAATGAAAAGAATAAATGAACAAGATAAAAAAATGGCTGATTCTATAATATGAATATGAAACAATTAAAACATGAAATTTTAGCTTATAAAAAAATATATGAATATAAATGTGCTTATTAAGGTTTAAACAGTCAGGGATACGTTATGCTCTCAAAATGAACAATTGCATTTTTTTGAGAAACAAGTATAGTTTAGTGTGTAAATGAAAAAAAATGGCATACTCATTTGGAGAAAAAAATATTTTGGAACTATATTTTTTTTTATTTTTGGATCCGATACACTGCCCCTGTGAAAAAACTTATTTTCAACAAGCAAGTCCAATTTAGAATTTAGAAGTTTAGTTTAGAGTTTAGCTTCTAAGAGTTTAGGTTATATGGTTTAGAATTTATAGTTCATAGTTATAGTTTAGGTTTTAGGGGTTAGAGGTTAGGGCTTGGTTGAAGATTTTAATTTTTAGAATAAAATTAACCATGCTTGTGAAAAAATTCACCGCTAGTGCATGAAACAATTATCCACTAATCATGATTTTAACACAAAAAAAAAAACGAACATGATACGAATACAAGAATTATTATTATGATAAGGAAATATATAACTGAAATTGCATATCAAAGTGGGGGACCAAAATTGAGCAGTTAGGGACGACAGGAAAGACCTCTCCATAACCAATGATTGATGAATGCTTATCTTGTTCTGGTGCTGGTCTGATTCTGGTAACATGAAATGAACAGGGGATGGCTGAAGTGATCTTAACAAAAGTTTGGTTGGATTTTGACACCCAACAATTGCTACAATGCCTCAGCTTTTCACCCGCTTGGGAACAGGTGAGATGAATAAGCACGTTAGGAAATTGGAGTTTTCTTTTATGTGTGTGTTGTTTGTGGAAAAAACTTTGATACACAGGCCGTGTAAACTTAAGTTTACACGTGTCTTTTAGTTTTAGGGGTTAAGGTTTTAATTTAAGGTTTAAGGTTTAGGGGTTTAGGTTGTAGAATTTAGAATTTAAGGTTAGTGTTTAGAATTTAGGGTTTAGAGTTTAGAGTGTGAGGTTTAGCTTTTTAGAGTTAGGATTAAGAATTTAAGATTTGAGTTTTTATAGTGTAAATACACATGCTTGTGTAAAATTAATTTTACACAGCCTGTGTATTAAAGTTTTACCTGTTGTTTGTTGTCTTTTTATGAAAAAGTAAATGCATGAATAATGGGATTAAGGTGGAGGGGATTGTTGTTTTGTTTACGGCTAGAGGTAAACAGGTTCGAGTTCGATTCAGGTTATTTAAGATCTGATTTTGTTCGTTTAAGTTCGGTGCAAATCAAATCAAGTCTGGTTCGATTTATGGGTCTATGGTAATCGAGTGGATCAACATCAGTTCGATTGATGTCAGATCGGTTGATTTCGATTTGAGTTAATATGGACTCAATAAGAAATCGGTAGGGTTTTCTTTTATTCAAATCAATCTTTGGATCTTCGGGTTGAGTAAGAGTTCAATCAGAGTATATATAAAATTTATTTGGTCCAATAAGATTTAGATGAAATAAATTCAGGTTGCTTTCAGTGTAACACCCCAAACATACCCCCAATTCAAAAACCTAATTTTAAAATTCATAAATTCAAAACCCTAGAAATTAGGAATTTAAATATGAAACACTAGTTAAGAAATTGGGGAATTAATTGAATTTTAAATAAATTTAGTGTCTTTTTTATAAAAAAATAATATTAGGTACCTACTTTGTGACCCTAGAAAAGAACAAAGACTTATCTTGTAATTTATCCAAAATTATATATACATAAGTTTGGTTTTACCCTCCCTGCGACATTCTTTTTATCCAAACCTGCGCCGGTCTTCCCCTCCTCATCTCTCGATTTGTATTCGAAACATATATTCTTTTCTTTTTTATTTATTTAATTCGATTAAACATCGCTAAGTCTCTGGTACTGCTTAATTCAACTACGTCTCCAGTTGATTTGAAGATCATCTGTTCAAATCAGATAAGTATTCTTGTATCATTAAATTTCGTTAGATAAATATATAGGAATAATTCCTTAGTCATAGTGATAACAATAGTAAAATAGAAATTATTCTCATAGGTATCAATACAGTTGGGCCCAATACTTCTGATCCTGAGAAACGCTTCAATCAGTAGGTTGAGTTTGCTTTGGCTAAGGTTTGCTTTCTTCCGGTGCTATAAATAAATAATTTTTATATGGTTTTATACCTTGCTTGATTATGATCTGCATTATAGCTTGTATGGTTGACATTATATGCATACAGTTTTAGAATGTGTTTTAATTTATGATTTATGAAATATTTGATTTACGAAACATCGGAATTTACGGAAACCAGGATTTATGGATTATGATTTATGAATTTATAAAGTATGTTTATGGAATATCGGATTTATGAAACTATATTTATGAATTTGAGTTTTAAACATCATATATGTTTGAGTATGGGTTGAGATTTTTACGGGGAAATTAAGTGGTTTCACCCTTCGGGCTGAATTTCACTTTGGATGGCGGTTGTAGTGAGGAGTTCATGAAAACTTTCCTCTTGGCGGTTATAGTTGGGTGCATTGCATTGAGCTTGTGATTTATGTGTTATGATTTAAAAGATTTTATTCAAAATAATATTTTCTTTTATGATTATGATTTTTCTTGCACTTTAGAGACACGCTAAGCTCTTTAGCTTACTCAACCTTAGTTCTTCTTTCAGATACGCAGAACTAGGCGTTACGGTACTTGGAGGATCTCACCTTACGTCCGATTATTTTAATATTGAGTACAAAACTATTTTTAATTATTCAGATCATTATTTATTATTTTGATACATTGATGTAATTTCATACTTTGAGACTAATTATGTTTTGAGATTATTTTTTGCATTCATTTATTGTGGTTTTATTTCAAAAATTGTATTTAAATATTCGAATATTAATTATAATATTTGTATATTATTATTATGAGATATTTATTAAATTTTAGTTATATATATATATTCTTTTTAAATTAAAGTATAATTTTAAATTTGATTTTCTTGAGGGTTATATTTTCAAACGTGACTTCCTAGATTCAACCTATTTCTTCTGGGCCGGGTTTAGGGGTTACATTCAATTTGAGCTGTCTTCGGTTCTGGTAAAATCAACTCAGGTAGCCTTTGCTTCACTGGTTCGGGTTGCCTTTGATTCGATTAAAAATCGATTTAGGTCAACGTCGATTCAACTAAAATTCGAATCAATTTCAGTCCAATTTGATTTATTTCGAGTTTCGAATCATCATGTTCGGGTCAAAATCGAATCTTGGATCGAGTGAATCGGTTCGGTTCTCGGTCAAGTTTGCCAGATTTATGAACAAAATAGAGTGTGATTCCTCTTGACAAGCGGTGAAGCACTGCTCTTGTTTTGCAGGCTGCCCACTCCTCCAAGGATGGATATGGTCTGATGTGTCTCCAAGTGCAGAAGGTAAAATCTGGTGCTGGATAAGGTTAATAGACAGGCAGCTTCTTTCAATCAACACTGCTGCACCTCTTCAAGGAGACATTACTCAGAATCTCTAATCTCATTTCCCCCTTGCCACCCAAAAGGGGTGTTTTCCGATCATTTCAAATACGACATGAGAACAGTAATTAGAAATATGACACTCCAATGAAAGAAAAAAAGTAATTGCAGTTCAAAACCAATACCCTTCCAAAACAACGGTAATACCAACAATGATACAACATGTCTACTGTTGGATGGCTTACATGGGTCAATATTACAGTTTCTATGATCATAATTTTACATAAACAATTTAACAAAGGACCTACTGCAAAACATTAGTACAAGTTCGGTTCTGGGTTTTGGGCATGAACTTAGGACATATGAATGACCCTCTAAGGATCTTCCAAATAAAAAAGTAAACATATCTGCAACTGGATATACCTTATCTGACAGTCAAACCCGAATCCGAGAAATCAAATGTTTCATTTGCAATGCCTCCACCAAAAGTGATCGATCACATAAAAATAACTGTGAATGGTAGTAAGCATATTTGGTGCTGCCAAGATTACTAACAAAGGAAATCATATTTAACACCATTGGGGGAAAAATGAATGGTTACCTCCCAAACAAGTTTTTCTAAAGATGATTAATCATAACGATTAAGAAACTGGACAATACATGGGTAAACTTGCTCCATCGCCTGCAGTTTGAACAAATTTGAGAAACATTAAACAAGCATCACTCAAATAACAATCAAATAGCCTGCTAAATTGTTTTAGGGTAATTTAAACTCCGAGTCAACATCGAATTTCATATAGGTCACAGACTTTTAATTTCGTTTATATCTCTGAACTTCTATAAGATAGGTATAACCAACATTTTAGTAAAAAAAAAATCATATTGCAATTTAGAATGGAAAATAAACAGTTTTGCCAGCCAAAAAGAAAAGTACCATATGCATACTGGGTAAATCTTTTAGGCCGTATCTTGATGAGAATTAAAAGATAAATCAAGTAAGCATGAAGAGATAACTTTTTCGTTAGAGTTATGCAAGTGACATAATTTATTAACGATCGATGTTAGTAAATGTAATTAGATAAAATTAAATATTTGTGACCTAAATGAAAGTTTATACTGATTTCAATTATCTAAAATGTAAATTTACCACATTTTCTATCAGTAATACTTACCAGTCGTCCTCCCACCAAATCATAATGTGCATAATGGGGACCGTGATGTTCTCCAAATAGTTTATAGGTTACCAAATTCTCCGGAAAAAACTTCACAGTTTCTGGTTTTACAAATAAAGGGAAAAATATAAGTATAGATTAAAACCATATGAGATTATATGTATTTAACTAATCACAAAGTTAACACCTACCCTCTACAGCCTCGGGTGGGCAAATCAGATCTTGATCCCCTGCAATAGCCAGGACAGGGACACTGCATTTATTTAGATGATCCCTGTAGGAAAATTTACCACTCCTATCGCATAACCCCTTCTCTCCGAAAGCTGATGTGAGCTGAAAAATAAGCTTAGTTGGTATGGTACCTGGAAATGATAATAGATGTTATGCAAGTCAAAATATACAAGAGAATGAACACAGAAATTTTATAAATTCAAAATAAAGCAACTAGAGCTTATACTTGGAAACAATTCTGGCGAAAAAGTCAATAATAAAAATCTCAAGGTATAATGCGTGTGATCAAATTATTAATTTGTCTGACATAAACAACGGTATACCCAGATGTTCATTACCTGGTCGTTTTACCTTTGTGCCAAACCACAAAACTCCCTAGATCCTTCCAAGTGAGGGGAGTGCCCTTAGGTGTGCTTTTTTTTAAGGCAATACACATAAAGAAGTTCTCTCTTTTTTTTATTAATTGTACCATTATTAGTAAAAGGGGGATAAGATCAAACTCTCAACTTCTCAGTAATTAACTATTCAACAACAACAACAGACTTGAGACCATAAGGAAATCATGCATATTGGCCAACAAAAAATAGAGAATTATATATAGAGATACACACACAAACAAGTATACTGCACCTCCACTCAGTAGAATGCATTTTTACAGCTTGCACCTTAGACAATATAAGGGTTCTAGTGACTAGAAAATGCCTTGCACCCTTGACAACACTATTTACAATAAGAATGCTGCAGATTTCGCATCATGTGAAGACAACATATGCCCATACTTACAGAAGTTATTTAAGACTAGCTTTTCTAGCAACTCTGGATGCATCATGTCCTCCGCTGATATTAGACTATTAAGCCAACCCAAGACGTAAGGAGGATGAGATGCTAGTGGATAAGCAGCCGCCAGTAATGATCCGAATGGAACAGCAGGGACATTAAGTGCTTGTGCAGGATCCGCCTGCAGAACCAGTGCGATGATGTTACTTTCTCAGGGAGTCTAAATATATAGAACTTTTAAGTAGGTAGTCACCAAAATCACATCAACATAGCAATTAACGAGTATGAAACTAACTCATGCACTTACAAGAGGTAAGAGTACTTTGAGTGGCTTTGAAGATCTGTAATCAAGTGCTGATGCCATAGTTGCAACAGCATTTAATCCAGGTTCCCTCCCTTCAGAACCTTACAAGATGATATGAAACATACAAGCAATGTGATTTTTATCAACATGAAAAAGAAAAGGAAGTAACTAGTAAGCTAAACAGAAGCACATTACAAACCAATACTAATGAATGCATTTGAACAAACAAGTCAAGTTTCTTCAGAGTGTATCAAAATTTATATACAGGCTTGCTGCTGTCTGTAATTGTATTTGGAGCAGAGGTTATGCAGCAGCACTTCAATATGAAAGATTGAGAGTAAGCTTATTTGTAGCAGTGGCACTTCTATACGAACTATGAGGATTTAATTGCTCTTATTTTAATCAGCTATTAAATAGGTGATGATGCATAAAAAACTTGTACGTCCTAAACAACATAACTTGTTTCCACTTTAAATCTAAACAGTTCTATATTTTAGCTGATAAATTGCTAGTTTAAAGTTTAGAAGGAGACAAGCTCATCCACAATATTTTCTCCAATAGGGTTTTCTAAATGTAGTTCAACTAATTGAGGGATAGTTCAGATTTCCCTTTATGAATTAGAATTTAAGCACAAAAAACATCACAATATGGCATAAATTTCAAATGTTGGCATCTTACCACACCGCGAGAGCATTGCATAAAGCAATATGCCTCCCATTGAGTGACCAATTGCAAGCAGTTTTCCATCCTTAGGCTTTGTCTGTGCCCTTATGTATTCCATCTATATGAAGGTGAATGAAAATTGTCAATTCAACCTAGAGACAGATATGAATTTATGTAGGCATTTGCAAAATGTCACCTTACCGCAGCAGGAACATCCTCCTCCAGATAGTGATCAAAATCCCAATCGTACTTCACAATCAGGTCAAGTTGTTTCTGAAAGTCTTCTATTGTTGATGAAAGCCTCTCTTGCATATCAATGAACTGAGGTGAAACAGATCGTTGGCCTCCCTCAATAATATTTACTAGTGTTTGACTCAGATCTCTAATTTGGCTAGCAATACCTGAGTTCTGTTGTTTTTCCAATAAGTTGGAAAGCTTCATCCTTACCTCCTCAAAGCGTTCAGATAATTGAGAATCCTCCAAATTTCTTGATATCTTATCTAATAATTTAGTCGATATAAGCCTTGATTGACCTTCGCTGAGAAAACCTGAAAGTCTCTCAGACAAACGCATGAAAATTTCTGTCAACTCTGAAACCAATTTTGCTTCATCCCAAGACGTTCCAATCCCTATTGAATCTTCTCTAAGGAAATAAAACTCAGAATCAGATAAGTAACCAGAAACATCAGTTGGCTGCGTCTGAGGAGCTCCATTTGCCACACTCTGAGCCATGGCTACCTTGGTTTCTTTGAAGTTTGATGTCTGCACACTCAGCCCAGCACCACGAAATTCAAGAATCCATGTGTCAAATCCTTGGCCAGACATATATCTCGCAAATGAAGACTGCAGATGCATATCAAATTTTTCAGGAAAGGATCATATTTATAAAGTAAGAAAGAAGGAAATGATATTTAGCATCTTGGAAGCTATATGTAAAAGTTGGAAACATCATTGTTTATTTGACCATGAATACAGGCATTCACGTAATGATGCTACAAAGGCAAGGCAGATAAAAGGCACACAACAAAAGAGAATCCAGAATAGAAGATTTTGTTATGCAATGTCCTCAATAAAATGTATAAGCTACGTTTGTTGATTTTGACTAAACAAGGCGATCTGTGCAAATTGTCAAACACACGCATACAGGTTTTCTAATGAAGTCAACAGGTGATGACCGTCGGTGCAAGGGACCATACTCTCCATATGGATTGAACTGTCAAGTATGAGTTTCTCACTAAGCATGGTTCAACAATATTTTCCTAATGGCTTATTGTGGATCAGACTCGGGCTTAGAAATTAGACATCTCTCAGGTAGCTATTACCTGGGTAAACAAAAGTGATGATTTTCTATGTGATTATAATATCGGCCGTTAATAAACTACAACACGGTAAACTAAAAGGTCTTCCAGGGCTCATTAGATTTTGGTTTCTATGAAGAGTCAAGAGGATTATAGACAAACCCAAACTGAACAAGTTTGGATTGTATTAATTACACGCTAAAGATAAAATGTCCATTACTCCTGGCTAATCCATCAGCAAATACAGCTAAGAAACATCTTGTTGCATAAAAACTATAGAATCTGAGAGAAAAAAACAATTGAGCATCCATACTAAAAGCAAAAGGAGCATACAGAGATTGAAGGAAATAAAAGAGTAGTGAACAGTGAACCTACTCCAAGATACAAGAAGATGCCTCTTTTTTATCATAAAAAAATTCCTTTTGAAATAAAAAAGCAAATTAATGAAGATAATTGTTTATGATTTAACATGTATTCTCATCCCGAATTACAACTAAAAAATATGGGTTTTTTAAATCAACTAAAAATTGTGAGTTAATGATAGAATTAGAACTGTTTTACACATCTATTTTGTACTTTACAGTTTACAACCACATGAAGAAGAAAAGTAATGTTCAAAAAAAAATTGAGGGCAAACATTTCAATGTTCCCAACTTTTTTCTCCGTGCTTTTTTTTTTTTTGGGGGGGGGGGGGAATGTTCTAATCTTTCAGAACAAAAACACAAAAGATTGATGAAGGAAATTAGCATAAAATGAAAAGCAAAACGTAATTTACCTCAGGAGAAAGATCATACCCAATGGCATTAGTCCCCAGTCCAGATAATAATAACAGAGGGTGATTTCTCGGGGGTGCCTGTTAAAATGGAAATCATTTCATCTATATATAAGTAAAAAGAATTAGGCATCAAAAGATAAGTTTGTATTTCAAAAATAGTTAAAACTGAACATATGAACGTAATATTCATGATTAAATCACAAATTCATGGTATGTTGGATGTTTATTAGTAGTAAATTGAAATTCATGTTTTTATACCTTTGAAATATACAATCAATCTCAAGCATCTTTATCTCATATTAAGATAACATATCCCAAACCTTCACATTCGATCATTCATGTTCCTAGGCATAGCATTATAATCAATCTCAACAAATCTATACATATTTCCCTCACAATTTAGATAACATCCATCAGATCCTCACACTCATGTTCACAAACATAGCATTATTGAAAGAGAGAAAGAAAGAAAATTGCTAACAATAAAAATTCCTGCAAAGTCAAAAGAGAAGCAAAAAACCTGGGGAGGAGGGTGATAGCGCCATAGGGCGAGGCGCCAATCAGAATTAGGTATGGACACATAGTGGAGCTCGTCGGCGGTACAAATCGAAGGCTTATCGGCAACGGGAGCGGGGGCGGGGGCATCGGAGAAAGCTCTTGGGGGCGGCGGGAAAGAGGTGCGGAGAGGTGGACGACGAGGGCGAAGCTGACGTGGGAGGGTGAAGTTCCGTCCAGGACAGAGAGCGCGGGAAGTGGAGGAAGCGAGGCGGATATCGGATTTGAATGGAAGTTGGAATTGGAGCGCGGACATTTTTTTTCCTGACGGCGGCGGTGGCTGTGGTTGCCTGGTTGGGCCTGGGTTTCAACGTTTTGAAATTTGATTCAAGACTGGCGTAGCGTGGACATTTAACTACCTTTACCCATGGTTTGATTTGAATAAGAGAGGATGTGGACTTTTTGGATGATGATGATTGATTGTCGGCGACAGCGTGGCATTTGCCCCTCATGGCTACGTCTTGATGTGATAGTGACCTTCGCCTAGATGGAAAGCACTATATCTGATTAGGCACAGCGGAGGCGCGTGGAATGACAGTTAGAGGTGGCAATCGGATTGGGTTCGGGTTGATTTTTGGTTAGGTGTTTTTATTTAGGTTCGACTCAGGTTTGATTGTGTATGATTCAAATTTAGTTCGGGCTTATGTTATTGTTGGTCAGGTCAGGTTAATATCAGATTAGTTAATTTTTGGGCCCTGTTAATATCGTATCTATTAAATTTTCGGTTCGGATCAATATCATATCTATTGCTTTTTCGGATTGATTTAATATATGAAGATAGTATTTTAAAGAAAAAAATAATACTAAAGTATTAAACTATTACTAAAGGTGATTGTTAATTAGTAATATAATACAAAATGAGAATAAAAACATATATATGAACAAATTAAATTCGGGTTGCTTTTAGTACAGGTTGCTTTTGATTCGAGTTATTTTCGGTTCGGGCTGATTTTTAATTTAGCTAAAATTTGGGTCAGTTTTTATTCGATTTATTTCAGGTTTAGGTCAAGTTTAAACTATTATGTTCGGGTCCATATTGAGTCTCGAATCGAATAAATTAATTCGATCTTAGATCTCGAGTCAAGTTTGCCAAGTGTACTATTTAGGACTGGAATTTGATTGATTCACCAGTTTTTCTAAGGTAGTTTATTAAGTATATCTAATATTTAAGAAGGTAGTTTATTAAGTATCTAATTTTTTTTAAAAATTTTGGAAAAATTACACGGGTGGTCATCTAACTAATTTTTTCATCAAAATCGTTCTAATAGGTCCTTCCTATTAGATACTTTTTATATTTTGGCCCCTTCGTTAAAAAATTAATAAAAATACTGACATAATTTTTTTTAAAACATTTTAATATTATTTTCACTCTCCTTCATATTTTTTTAATTGTTTTTATTCAAACCAATAAAGTGGTGACACACCACAACAAAAGAAAATAAATCTCAACAAAGAAAATAAATCAAATTTGAAGGGAGCGGGAATTCAAACCCGCGTCCCTAGCGAAATATTTGCATGTGTTAGCCACTAGGCTAAACCCCAAATATAATCATATCTTACCACCAATTAATTTTAAATTAAAGAAACTAGACCCAAAAATAAATTAAATAATCATTTATTTTATTTTTATAAAATTAATACTAAATTATTTTAAAAGGATATTAGATCATTTTAAAATAATAAATATAATTTGAAAGTTTATATTCTATAATAAATAAATATTATTAATTTAATTTTTAAAATAATTTAATTAATTTTGTCATTATCGAACAAAGTGAAAAGATGAAATCTAGTTTGATTTTTAATTTTAATCACAATTTAGTTAAATATAATTTAAGTTAAAAGTATCACAACTTCTTAGTTTAACTTGGTGTTTAAATATTTAAATTTTTATTAATAAAGTTTTGTGTTCGAATCACTCTCCTAACTTTAATATTTTATTTTGTATTGTTGGTAACTTAATATACATTAAATATAAATTTTAGTGAAAATGAAGCAACATCTTCACGTGGCACATTTGGTTTGTGCTTGGCCCTTCCATATTGTGGGATGTTGGTTTGAATCCCAGATGTTGCAAGTTATTTGTTTTAGATATTTCTTTGGTTTTTGGGTTTTGTTTAATTAACTTAAAGTTAATTTGTGGTAAAATATTACTATATTTGGGTTTAGCCCAGCGGCTAACACGCTAGCTTATTTACCTGGGGATGTGGGTTTGAACCCCCGGCAAAATTGATTTATTTATTTTTATTGTGGTGGTGTTGTTGATCTGAATAAAAATTTTAAAAAATAATATAGAAGAAATAATAAAATAATATTTAAAAATATTAAAAAAATCAACTCAGCAATTCTGTTAAGTTACCTTGAAAAGGTATTAACGGGAGAGATAATTTTGACAAAAAAATTAATTGAATGACCAAAGTAGAAAAAGAATGTAGTTAAGTGATCACTCGTGTAATTTTCCCAAAAAACTTCTAGAGCACACAATGGTCAAGTTAATATAGCCATATAGGTAGTTTTCTCACTGCCCTTTTTTTTCTTCTTTTCTGCTCTATCTGTCCTTTTTTTATTATATTTTTTTCGTCGAGAGTTGGTTATTATCTTTCTATTTTTTTTCCTCTTTCTCGTTTGTCTTCATATCAATTTTATTTTTATTTTTTCTTCTACCATGATTGTTCTGATGTTCTCTCAAACGTTTTGTTGAAAATTTTGACACTTTCTCCGTTTCTGATTTTTTCAATTTTGAATTTTTATTTATTTTTATCTTTTTCTTTTGCAGGTTTATTATCTGTGGTGTTTGAGAATGGAGACTATCCCTTTTTTCTCGTCATGCTGGTTGACATATTCGTGACCTAAGTGTCACCACTTTTTTCTTTATTTTCTCAGCGAAATTTTTTGTCTCCGATAAAACTTATGACGAGAAGGTTTTAGACCCTTTATGTCTTAGTGGCTCTACATCTATTGTTACTGTCAGTCCGACTCTTGAACCTCACTTTGATGCCTTTAGTACTCTTGTCAAGCTTGCCGATTTAGTACTGACCTTCGATACTCTCGTCTTACCCTGGTCCAATGGCGGACGCACCCAACCTTGTTGGGGTGCATCCGCGTCCCCATTTTTCTTTTTCTTTTTTTAAAATAAATTTAATTTAATATTACTTTTTAAAAAAAAATTATTTAGTGTGTGAAGGAATTTTTTTTGTATATTCATTTGAAAAAAAATATATTTTAGACTTGAATTTTTAGATCCACAGCTGGAGCAACATATTGTCATTTTCACTGCCCTCGTCAGTTTTTCTTCTTTGTTCTATGACCCCAGTGGTCCAGCCTGTTGAGTATTTCAGTCCTATGTTTTTGTTTTCATGCTTATGTTGTCCTGATTTGCTTTGTTTGGCTTCTTTGCTCTGGTTGTAGGAATGTTTGGTTCCTTGATTAATGAAGTCTTTCATTTCTATTCAATTTTTTTTAAATAATAATAATTTCAATTAGAGAAAAACCATCACGGACCAGACTCAGTGAGTAAAATCACAGTTGACAGTCCTATCCTATCACCTTGTTTCACCCACTCGAGTTAGAAGTGTGAAAACTCAGGCATGGTGGCCGGAGATGTAAGTGAACGGTGAACAGAGGATAGGAGATGAAGTGTGGCGGCTGTGATTTTGATTATTAGAAAACTAAGTATAAGAAAAACATAATCTGAAAATTTGTATTAGGGTAGGATGGATTACAATATTTGGTGGATCAAGATTCTCTTGCCCATTACAATATTCTGGGTATTTATAACCCATTCAGCAATGGCCCAACATATTGACCCAACTGACTAACAACCTAACAAACTACTAACAGATTAACATCTTATTATATTCTAACAAGAAGGAGGCGCTACCCAGCTGGGCAAGCAACAAAGGTCTTCACGTTCTCCCTGAGTCTGAATGGCAAAATAAACACACGTAGAATATCAATGTGGGAGTTTTGACTTTGAGGATCCGATTCCAAAAATCATCATTTCAAATTAAATTTAATGGTCGTTTTTATTTTGATAAATTTTAATTCTAATCTTAATCTTACCTAAAAAGGTCTAAAACTCATGACCTAAGAGAATAAAGATAAACAACTTGGCCAACCGGCCAAATGTATTTTCTCAAAATTTAATGATTGTCAAATATCAGCGTTTTAAGTTAAATATATACTTTGAATGCGTTGATACAAACATTCCTTAAAATATCCATGCAAGACTTATTCTCCAAAATTATTTTAAAAAATAAATCTTAAATACGAAATCACATGTAATCTCATCGATTTGGATTTTATCATCATCCAAAGTGGAATATTTAGCGGCATACAAACAACTAGTCCGTAGTCCACATGAGAATCAGTGTATTTTTGTTTTTGTTACCTGAAACGAAATGTGTTTGGTGGAATTACTTCACAGCAATTATCAAAGAAACTTAAAGAAGACAAAGCTGAAAGAGATAGCCCCCATTCATAGTTCGTACAATTCAATAATTGCTGCTGTAGAAACCATGTGCATTGCATTTAGCCTCCATATTCAAAGCCAACTCATCTCTACATCTTTTTATTTTTTTCATTATAATATCAGCATCAGCCTTAGCTACCCCCAACAATTTATTTTTCTAAAAATATGATCTTTGAAACACATGAAAAGCTTTTTAGTCAGAAGAAGAATAAGAAGAAAGAAACACATGAAAAGCTTTAAAAGACCGAGTCTGAGTCCAGATAACAAAGGCATGGGGCCAACTACTATGTCAACTTTGGCAACCTAAAAGAATTTCCAGCAGAGAAAGCAAAAGCCTGTTAGCTTACATGAAATTCAAAGGAAATGATGCTACGCCAGTTAATATCTATCAATCGAAATTCGAAAACGAAGCTAATTATCCAGACAATAGTTGAGCCACAGTTTGCCAGCAGAAAAATTGGTAATCAAGTGAGTTGAAGAATTACCTTGATTAATTGAAGTCGAGTATGGCAACAGGCAGCGTTTCTAAGAGTATAATGTGGATGGAGAAACAGATAATCAAGAATAAGGGGGTGTATGAGATTTGAGGACCAATACTGAAGAATAATTCATTTAGGTAATCTATAAAACGAGCGTCATAAATAAATCTAGTGCACATTCCTAAGAATGTAAATAATCAACTGTAAATATTGTTGATGAAAACCTAGCAGAATTGATGGCAAGAAACTAGAAATTTGCAGCAATATAGATAGATTTTATCTATGGGAAAAAAAGTTAAGGACAAACTTTGTTGAAGGGGTCGGTAAGAGCAGACATAGATCATAATATCTTTCTGTTTTGAGAGTGTTGCATGACTCAGAGAAATTGCAACCCACCAAATCAAACAGTTAGATAAGTCTCCTTTGGTCTTGGGTTAGAGACTTGAAGTGCGTATTCACGTCGAACTCTTTCTTCACAAAACTTCCTGAGTATTAGATCATATACGAGCTTCAAGCAAGAATTTGCTTTAGCAAATATATGTCTCTGCATACCCAATACCATAGGAACCCTGGATCAAGAACAATGTAAGAAACAATTAACTTGAAATCTTTCACTATATGTATAACCATTATTAAGTAACAGACATGTGAATTCAACACAATAAAAGAGTTTGAGTTTTTACAGTATAATCTTCAGATGACTTTCATTTCCTATGACAATACCAGCAATATGACATACACGAGATAGTAAAAGACCATAGAGTTCCTTATTATCTTTCACAAATACATATCACAAACCAATACAAAATTAAAAGACAGACACTAAAACAGAATTTAAAGATATAAACCAAACCCTTCTTTCAAAATTGTCGTTGCTTCCTTCTTGACTGATTTATATTGGCTGTGAAGTTCTGATCTGTGACTTGATGTTATCAGCCAGAAATTGCGCAGATGCATCTGGCAATACTACTCCAGTCATGGTTTGGTACTGAGAAGGCATGTTGGGTGCCAGAGGCTGAGTGTAATACATCTGAGCATGAGCAGGATCGGTGAATTCATAAGCATATTGAGCAGTTGCGGCGGAGGTAGGTGCAACAGATTGGGAAGGATGATGAATCTGAGAATAACCCACATATTGTTGCTGATCTCGACTGTTCTGCACCTGAACCAGTTGCGGATCACCGGTATTTGATGTTCTGTATAGGCCGGTGGCAGCAGTCATTTCAGGTTTGCCAAGAGGAGCATTTCTCATAGGGTTGTATGCTACATGAGTGGGAGCCATGGTAGGATTAGAGGAAGTCTGCAAACGGCTTGAAGGGATTCCCGTAGGGGCTTCACTAATGCTAGGTTGCTGGACAGGCATGCTGTAAGCTTGGGGATGCCTTGCAGACACATAATACAGGGGATATTGCTGATCAATCTGTGTTTGATGATGATGTTGTTGTTGCTGTTGGGAAGGATATACAGGATAATAAGCTGATATTGGCACCTCCCCAGATGGGTGATGGTGAATGTAATGTGGCGCAGCAGCTTGTACGAATTGCTGCGGCGGCGGACGTTGTTGTTGCTGTTGCTGCTGCTGCTGTTCAAATTGATGTTGCTGCAATACATAACCAGAATCCTGAACTGGTTGTTGTATCTGAACTCGTCCAATTGTGTTGGGATCAGAGATGTTAAGCTTCGGATCGACAGCGTTGGCAGGAACCCTGTTAACCCCAGATGGGATCTGAACAACTGGGTCTTGATAGATCACAGGTTTAGGGCGTGATAATGGATTTGTAAAACTACTGTCACTGAACAAATTATAAACAACAATCTCAGCAACTATCTAATGGTAAATCCAAACATAATTGAAGAACAGAAACAACTGCGGTCAATGAACAATTATAACAGCAAGCTCAACAACTTTTTAAACGTAAATACAAGCATAATTGAAGAACAGAAATGGAATTTGAAGATTATGAAAACAGTACCTTGAGATCGAATCTGGAGAAGCCAAATCTTGACCACTGCTATACTTCTGTTGATTCTGAGGAGGCAAACCCTGAGGCTGAGGCTGAGGAGTTTGTGTTTTCCTATAACCCACAGGAACCCCATGATCTGATCTCTCATCATCGGAAAGAACCCGATTCTTATACTCCCCGGGAACCACGCCTGAATTCAATACCACCCCACCCCCAGAAGCGGGGATGCCCACCGGCATCGGCAGTGTGGATGACAAAGCCACGAACACTTCATCCTCTTGCTTCACTCCAACACCGGCAGCGGCGGCAGAAGAAGTAGATACAGAAAATTGAGCAAACTGTTCCTCAATTCCCACTTTATGCTCCTTCTGATTCTCAGCACGGACTCGAATCGGAGGTAAGTTAGCAAGCGAAGGAGAAGAAGAAGTTGAACCAAAGGACGAAGTAGTTTCAAGCATGGGAGAATCAGGAACCGAGTGAACATCTTGACCTTTGACATTCATATTCTTCTGACTCCCACTCCCTTCGTCTTTCGAACCAACTTCAACAACGTTTCCCTGACGATCTTCATCCAATCCCAACAAATTCACGTTCGTCAGCGGATCCGAAAACCCTCGGTTCAACAACCCGGACCCATTCAATGCGTTATGAAACCATTCATCGGACTTGGTGGAATTATTAATAATCGGCCCAATTGAATGAGAAGACGCTAGGGTTCCGTCCTGAATGAGAAGGAAAAGAAAGAGGCGAATACGGGAGGACTTCCTAGACGACGTCGTTTGGGAACAAGTTCGATCATATTCATCGATCATGTTTTCGAGGTCTTCGTCGGTTGTAACGGAGATGAGAGAGTCGAGGTCTTCGGAGGGAAGTTGGTATTTGAGAGTAAAAGGGCAACCGCGGAGAAGAGAAAGGGAGAGTCGGTGGTGGAGGGAAGCGAGCGTAGTGTGGCGGTCAAAGACAACCATACGAGTGTCCCCGCCGATGTAACATAAGACTTTGTCGTGGGGACGAGGGACGATGGTGCCACCATAGCTGCACATGAGGCGGAGCTTTGAGTGGAGAGCAGTGGGAAGAGCAGGGTCGTCCCATGTGTCCGTGTTACGGGAGCGTGGCGAGGAGTCTATGGAATCAGGATAGGTGGTGGGAATGGCGGCGGCAGGAGCGGTTGTGGAAAGAGGTGGAGCCGCCGCGGCTGGAGGAGGCGGGGGTTCCATTTGAGGATTGCCAGGGGGGGGGGGGGAGAGAGAAAGAATGAAAAAATATGTGCTTGAGTAGCGGAAAGTTGATGCTTAGCTGGTTTTGCTTAGCTATTTTGTTCATTTATTTTATTTTTGGAAAAACTACTTTATAGGTCACTTAATTATAAATTTTGTAAGAAATGTGTTATTTTCTTTTAAACGTTACAAATAAGTCATTTAATTAAAATATTATTATAAATAAATCATTTAATTAAAATATTATTACAAATAAGTAACTAACATTATTAGGAAATAGAAATATAATCTGATATAATATTTGTTTTAATCCACTAAATCTATATAGTCTATTAATTTGATCATAATTCACATTTAAAATTTTTCATCATTTTAATCTTTTTATTCTCACGAAAATGTTATATTTATAATGCCCTAAGTTTTGTTTTCATAATTATAGGCGAAAAAAAAGAATTCTACCATGAGAAATTGATCTCGTGACTTAGGGCTTTATAAACCCAAGCCTTAACCAACTAAGCTAAAAGTCATTAGTTTTAGTTTGCACCGAGTTAATTATAATCATTGCTTGTACAGTCTAAACCAATAATAAACAAAAATCTAACTCATCCTCTACCCCCATTATTGCCTTTTCGAATTAAAAAAGAGAGAGAAAAAACCAAATCTAGGTATTTTTGTCCCAAACCCTTCACCTCTCCAACCATTGTCCTCTTCGATCTTCGTTATTGCCGCACCGTGTCTGCCACCGCTGCCACAATTGGAAGCATCGTCGCACCCCGACCTTAACTCTACCATTCATTCGCGGCATCTTCCCGTCATTTGCCATTAATAACGGCTTAAAGAATAGGCGAGAAACCTAAGCGTCGCCCTTTATTTTTGGTCGATTTCGGCGGCGTCTGTCATTCATGTATCGCACCGCCGTTGTCATAGTGTTCATCGTCATCCCGTGGCCAAGAACCAACACTTCACTTACTAAAACATCGTGTTGTTCGCTGTGGGGAGCTTCAAAAAGCTTTATCGAAGAAAAGCTTTGATTTTCTGATCTGGGTTCGAATGATTTTCGATCATTTTTCATCTTCTTTCGCCACGGTAAGCGCCGGTAAGCCCTTCCTTTAATTTTTTACGTCGTTTTGATACCGTTCTGGTCAGTTTTCTAGCCATTTGGGTCGTGCATAACGAGCACGCGTTGCCTAAGGAAGATTTTCGGCCATCGTGCTAGTTACCCTCTGATCTGGGCCGATTCAGACGATCATGGACCGGACTGGCCTTAAACTGAGCCAATTTGGCTCAAACCCGATCTGCTAGATCTGAACCGGCCTGCTCAGCCCAAGCTTAAACTGGCATGTTTAAGTTCTATCAGCTCATAGCCTAGACCCGGCCTGAGTCTCACCTGATTTGAACTCATTCGACACGACTCGAGTCTGACCCGACCTATCCAAGTCAATCTAGCTAAGTCAACTCGCTCAAGTTAATTAGATCGAGACAACTTAATTGAGTCAACCCGTTGATCGTTGACTCGGGCCATGACCTGATGACGTCATCGTTGACTTTGACCTAAAAAGTCAAGTTTTTTGAAAAATCGTATTTTATGTTTTTTGATGTCCTGAGCTCATTTTTGAGGTCTGTTTCACGAAATTCTAACCTAAAAGCCTCCAAATCTGACCTTGAACCCGAGCATGCATGTGTCTTGTATTAATCAATTTAAGAGTAACATAATTGAGATAAAGACTGATTATGGATTATGCTAATTGTAGGTATTCGTATTTCCTTGTATTTGAGATTTTAAGGGACGACAAGTTTGAGTTCGAAAGTGATCAAAGGGAGTGCAAGGATCGATCGAGGTGGCTCAAGGTCAAGGGAATACTTTACTACCAAATGCATGCTTTACGGAATATGTTGGTAATTGGTTAATATATAAATGAACATGATTGGTCATGTGTATCGTACTGTTTGCAATAAAAGGACAATAAACTGGTTGAGACCCGAATGAATCGAATAAAGAATTGATGGCCCGCAGAAATTTCTGAGTTTAGTGAATAATTGAATAAACAGTTAACCTCAAAACTTTCAAATCTGATTATTCTTGTTAAAAGATTTAATTCTTGATATACTTGGATGAAAAATGATGAAAATACCCTTGAGATGTAAAAATGACCTAGATATCTTTGATAGTGAGAATGACTTGAGAATTCGCACTTGATTTGATAGAACCATAGATTTACCTATTAAATTACTGATCTGTTAAAAAAGTCCCGGTAACAAGTTTCTAACCTTCGAGATTGTGGATGACTAGATTTCTCCAATTCTTAACAAACACCTAAAAGACATTTTCCTTGAAATACCATAAATGGTTCAATTGACAAAAATGATAGATATACCCCGAGCTCTAAAATGACTAAAATACCCTCATAGCTGGAATAAGTAAATTGCCTTTAATAAATTCTATAAATACTAATAAAGTTTAAATGACTGAAATGCCCATAGTGTTGAAGGATGGCCCATGTACGTCAATCACTCCTAATATTAATACAAGGTTAAAAGATTTTTTGCATGAAATATAAGTTCGACTACTCAGAGGTAAGTCATGTGGTGAATTATGAAGGCGACCGTCCAGATATACGATACAGTCCTGTGGAGAATACGCGTGAAGTGTATATATCTGAATTCTTGGTAAGTACTACAAGGTTGGGATGTATTAGTTCGAATAGATTTGGAGGCTCGTTAAACCGTTGGAAATCCTAAATATTGCAAATCACCGTTGTAATCACCCAAATCCGTCTGGCGCTCTTTTTTCAGTTTTAAAAATTATTTTTTCTTGTTTGAAAAACCCCGCCCGATTTTTGGAATTAAAAATACGGAGTCGCCATCGATCATTTTAAAAATGGTAGACCGAACACCAAAATAAAACCAGAGATTCAAAATTCGGGTCTGGGACTCGGTTACGGATGGGGAAGGATTAGCACCCCCACACTGCCCAAAATTGGTACCTAGTCGATTATTTAATGTCTTGGAATTGGAAATTACCAATTTGATTAAAATTTAAGATATGGTTTTTAAATGCCAAAAATATTGAGAAAACCGCAACCCTGTGCGCCCGGAACACGGTTTCTCATTTCCTTGAAAAAATTCGAAGAAATCACATCTCTATAAGCCCGAGACATGATTTCTCGAAGTTTTAAAAAAATTAATTTAAAACTAAAAATTTTGATGATTTAAAAAAATAACATGTATGACGCAAAATTATAAGATAATAAAATATATATACTTAACAACATAAAATGTAAAATAATATATATGTATTACTTATTAAAATATACCTATATATATTTTGAGTTAGAAGTTATATATATATATACAAAAATTAGTATTTATGATTATTATATATATATATATATAAGAATTAAACAAAATATTGTACTTTATTTTATAAATATACATAAAACCTTATATACATATAATATATGAAAATATAAAAATATTGTACCTGAAAATATGAATCATAAAAAACTTATATATATATATATCTTATATGTGATATTAATATAATATATAAAAAGTAAATTACTTTGTATAATAATAATAATAATAATAATAATACAAGATTAAACCATAAAACAACATGAAACTAAAGATTATGGAGTAACATGCATGGATTAATAATTTACATGGCTAAAAAAACTTAAAATATGACTAAAATAAAACAAATATAAAATATGAGGAAATAAACATAAATAATAGGAAATAACTCGCTGGAAATTAAATGCTAAAATAAAGTGACTAAATTGAAATGAAACAAAAATTAAAATATTAAAAAAAGGACGCAAAATAAAAAGAAATGAAAGCCGAAGGACCAGAAGCATAATTAACCATAGAAAAAAGTTGAAACAGGGTGAAAGTTTGGGGACCGGTACGGTAATTTGACCATTAAAAATGGCGCGGATCTACCCTGGGTTACCGGGTCACCGCGTCGGGCCTGGCGAAACGATGCCGTTTTAGCTTTGACCGATTAAAACATAAGTGTTTATTAATTTTTTCATTTCGAGCAAAACAAAAGAAACCTTAAAAATTTATTTCAAACCATTCTTTCTCTCAACCCTCTCATTCTCAACTCACAAACTTCAACTGACGGCGCGCCGCTTTCGGTTTTGCACTTGTCGTTCATCGGCCATGAAGGCCTCACGGCGACGCCATAGCCAGATACTTCCCCAAATCAGGTAAGATTCAAAACCTTACTCCATTCTCTTTTTTTTGATTCGAAGATTTAAACTAGAAAAAGCAAAGAAAAGTTTTGTTTTTTTCAAAATGAAAAATCCCTTTTGAATGTATGTTGTTTTTTTGTTTTTGATTCGAACAGAAATGGAATGCAAGAAGGAAAACTAAATTTTTTATTGATTCTAAAAACTTACAATTTTTTAACTCTGAAATCATCTCTTAAACTCTATTTTTTCGATCCCCCTTTTACAAAATTGCTTTGTTCGATTTTTATCACCGAAAATAATAATCACTTCCTATATTTTTAATTTGACATGTAGATCTGGATTGATGTGCCAGATTTCGCGGCTGATTTTTGAGGATGTTGTTGGTATGACATAGATAGGGTAGGTGACTAGGGTTTATTTTATTTGATTTAGGGACTGATTTTTTAGTTTAACTTATTTTTAGGGTTCAGTTTGGGGTTAGGGATTAAGTTAGGTTTTCGATTTATTTTGGTTGGTTATCGGAGATGGACGGTGGCGGCAAAGGCAAAAGATGGTGGCGGCGGTTAAAGGGTTAGGTTTGATTTTAGGTTTTTTGGTTTCGGTTGAATTTAGGTTTTGGGCCTGATTCGGGTTATGGGTTATGAGAGATAATGGGTTTGGGAAAAAATGGGTCATTACAGCTGCCCCTCTTTGCTCATTGTTGTGTAACAGCAATAGAGCAAAGACTAAAAAAGGCCTGTTTTGTCCGGTCCAGCTGGGCTTTTTCTCTCTTGACGTATGTCTTCTTTCTTCAGTAGATATTCTTTTTCTTTGATGCATGTCTTCTTTCTTGACTTAATTGATCCCCTTTGTCACTCTCAGGGAAGCAAAATCTTCAAAATGGGGGTTGTTTGTTGGGAAAGCAAAATGAGTGTAGTTCACTACGTTATTGACGGTGATAATACCTAAAGAAGATTCGACCCAGCTGCAAACACCGACGAAGAGGCAGAGTTTACAAAATTCGATCCAGCTACAACATTGACGAAGAGGTAGGATCAAATAATTGAAAGCTCATTTTGATTTTATTTCTTTTCATTTTTTCATTTTTTTTTGCTTTTTGCTTCTTTTTCTTTTTTTGCTACAACATTAATAAAGAGAACCTGAATGTCAGTAAATTTGGATCTAACCACACTATCAACAGAGGGTTTAGATCGAATAATAACATCTTGGACCCTACTACACCATCAACGGAGGAGTAAGATTGGATGATAGTAACTTGGACCCATCCATACCATCAACAGAGAGAAGAGAACAGACAACAATTTGCATTCCACTACACTATCAAAGGAGAAGCAGAACACTAATTGGAACCTCACTACACTATCAACGGAGAAGCAGGATTGAATAACAACAACTTGGACCCATCAACACCATCAACAGAGGGAAGAGAACAGATAACAATTTGTATTCCACTACACCATCAACAGAGAAGCATAACACTAACTGGAACCTTACTACACCATCAACGAAGAAGCAGGATTGAATAGCAGCAACTTGGACCCATCCACACCATTAACAGAGGGAAGAGAACATATAACAATTTGTATTCCACTACACTATCAACAGAGAAGCAGAACACTAACTGGAACCCTACTACACCATCAACGGAGAAGCAAGGTTGAATAGCAGCAACTTGGACCTAGCCACATCATCAATGGAGGGACAAAATCGAACGATAATTTGGATTCTACCTCGCCATCAACGGAGAAGTAGAACATTAACTTGGACCATACTACACTATCAACGGAGAAGCAGGATTGAATAGCACAAACTTGGACCCATCCACACCATCAACAGAAAGATAGGATCAGATGGTAATTTGGATTCTACGACGCCATCAACGAAGAAGCAGAACACCAACTTGAACCCTACTACACCATCAACGGAGGAGCAGAATTGGATTTCAGCAACTTGGAATTAGCCTTACCATCAACGGAAGAGCTAGATCGAAGAACAACAACTTGGATCTTACTACACCATCAACGGAGGAGCAAGATCGACGAATGTCAACAACCTAATTTCTCCTTTTTGATTTTTTGATTTTTTTTATTTTTTACTTCTTTTGATTTTGATTTTTTTATTTTGACTTCTTTTGATTTTTTTTGTTTTTTTTTTGCTACAACTAAGATGAAAAGGTAAATTTTGAGGAAAAGTTTGGTCTAGATACAATGCCGACGAAGAGGCAAGACCTGGGTAGGATTTGATTTGCTACACAACTGACGGAGAGACTAGATTAGCAAAATATAGGATCCACTACACCACCGATGGAGAAATAGGATCCAGATGAAAATTTTGATTTGCAACACCACCAACGGAAGCAAGATCTGGATAAGATTTGATCTGTTACACCACTGACGGAGAGACTAGATCAACAAAATGTGGGATCCACTACACCATAGACGGATAGATAGGATCTAGATGGAAACTTTGATCTACAAGACCACCGATGGAGGCAAGATCTACACTAAGTTGGCCTACCACCACCGATGGAGGCATGATTTGCAAAGTGCTGGATTGTTGCGCCACTAACAACAAGACAATGCCTGGGAAAATTTATTCCGTTACTCTATCAACATAGGGTAAGATCCGAAAAGAGTTGTTTCTATTGGCAGAAGTGATGATCTGGAAAATATTGGCGTCCGTCACACCATCGTCGAAGGAATGGAATCCTAAAAAGAAAAAAACATTTATTAGAAAATGTTCAAAAAATTTGTCACTGGTACCTTTTATTTAGATGTTTCAGCATCTTTTGTTTGGCCTCCTCCAAGACTAAGGTTGGCCATCATGCTATTGCTCACATGGTGAGGTTCTCCGGCCTCTTTCTTGGACCTATTTATATGTACAAGCAAAAATGCATGCATCTTCAATGTATGAGTCTATTCTAAATGTGTGGTGACTTTGGTATATGTACTAAATCTAAATGCATGATTGTTTTGTAATGTGTGCCAAAAATGATTTACAAAATGAATGCAGCTAAATGTATGAATGCGACATATATATTTTTTGTGGCGCTCAATGTGATGCCCTTGACTTTCCACTGGTCCTACTGGGCAATTGGTTTTGTACATGAGGATGCCTCAGTCTCCCTTAGGTTCAATCATCTTCCTTGAAGTCAACATCCTCAGGAGAATGCCCCCAAAATGCCTATATAGAAAATTATTTAAAAATTTTAACATAATGCCCTCATATTTGGTTTTTAGCAGCATGGTCATATAAGTCATTTTCCATCTTTGTTTCACAGCTTCTGGTTATGTAGGCAAACAAGAATTATCAAATCTACACCCGACTTCTCCACCTTCGTGTGACCACTTTAAACAAATTTTTATTCCAGATTTATCAAATCTAAGAGGGCGTATGTGTGCTCCAAAGCCATATGGACACCATCACCTTTCACTTATGCCTGCTCCAATCAATAAAGTTGCAGACAAAACCTTAAAATCCTTTCACTTCTGGTCAACAAATATTACTGAATCAGAAATAAGGGTGGGTGGGTACTGCTTGTTTGCCATGGTTATGTTCAGTCTTTGTTCCCAAAATGTTCTGTATTTATATAAATTGGATGAGGGTTTGACATTGGTATTATAAGAAAAAAATGAAGAGGTTAAACATCACATGTTTAAGTATTATATTTATATAGAATTTAACGTCAATGACGTGTTACATAGATTTTGATATATTTGTATATTTATAATATATTTATACATGGTTTGTCACATGATAATCATTCTTTTGGGTTGTGTTCCAATATTTCTAGGTTTAGTGTAACACCTTAATTTTTCTCCAATTCAAAAATCTTAAAATTTAAAATTCTAAAATTGAAAACCCTAAAATTGGGAATTTCTAATGTGAAACCCTAATTCTAGTGTATGGAGTTAATTGAGTTTTGAGGGCTAAATTGGGAAACTTCTGAACTCTTGGGTCTAATCCAAAAAGCTATTTTTCTTGCGAGCCCTTATAATGTAATTTTCTCATTAATTTTGGGGTATTAATTCTTTTGTTCTGCCCTAGCCCTCTGCTGGTGTATTTCAATTTTTTGCCGCACGTCTCTTTCTCTCTTTTCTCCTATGCTTTAACCCACAAAACCCCTTTCATTCTTTTTCGATTGAATCTCAATCAAGCCTCCATTGCCACTCTTTTGTCGTTTAGAAACTGTTGGTATGCTCTCCATATCATTCCGACCGAAACCCAACATTTTTGTGTGTTCGATCGAGTTTTGGTAAGGGTTTTTGGCCGTGCGTTTATCGTGCTGTGGTTTTGGGTGTGTTTTCTTTCTCCGTCCGTTTATCTCTCGTCGATCGGTGTTCTTAGTTTTCGTTCAAACCTCTCATGCGTGTTTGCATCTGGTTTTGGTAAGTCTTGTTGGTACCTTCATTCGATTTTTGTGTGGGTATTTTGAAAACCCTCTGATGCATATTCTAGGTTGTTATTCCAGTCTGTAATTTGGGAAATTGGTGTAGTGGCATTGGTGTAATTTTTGGTTGGAACTAAAATAAAAGAACCGGTCCTTTTGACCTTTGATCAAACCGGACCTTTAAACCGAACAAGTTCAACAGACTTGAACTGAACCGGCTAAACTGTTGACCCAAAATATTTTTGTGTTGATCCGATTAGAAGTGAAACCAATTAGTTTGTTGGATATTGAGGTGGGACCCATTATTATTTTTTTAAGCCCACGTGACTGAGTTTAAAGGTTGGCAGGGAATAATTTGGGTGGGGCCCTTGTGCCATGAATTTATACATGTTTTTTTTGGCAGTGAGCTAAATCAAATTTCCTTATTTGAACCAACTTTTTGAACCAGACTAGTGTGTGAATCGGACCGAATTTTGTGAACCCGAAGCTGTGAATCGACCGAATCGAACCAGCGTTCAAATTAGACTGTTGATTTGAATCGAACCGATAGAATCAATTGATCGAACTGGGTTTTGACCATGACTCATTGATCGGATCTTACTCGTTTAACTGGCTCAATTGTTATTTTTGACAAAGTGAACCTTCGACCGTTTAATTTTGCAATTAATCGTATTTAATATTTTGGGATTTTGAATATCAGAATCTGATTCGAATATTAATGTGTTCAGGTGACGTTTGACTCGGAGCCTGAAAACCTTCCTTCTCTTCCACCTGGTTGATCTCCTTCTGCACAGTCCGCGGGTTCTGCACGTGAGTATGGTTTCATTAGTGATTATATTAAGTGGCATAGTAGTAGTAATAGATATTTATGTTTTGTTGTCCTCGTAGGTGTTGTCTCTTTTTGTGCTACATTATTTCTGTGCTCAGTGTTATGTGTGCATATGTGTATATGTGATTGACGGAATTGTTTGAATGATTTATGAGTTATATAATAAATTGAATGATGACTTGCCATGCACCACATATTTGAATCGGGCTGAATAAAATTTCGGACTTATGTTGCACACAATTTGAGTAATAGATCGGATATACTTTCAGACTTGGAATATAATAACCGGAACATGTCATATCATTTGGGTTGGGAAATTGTACGAGGAAGTTCAGTGGGTTCACCCTTTGGGCTGAATTCCGCTTCAGATCAGTGGCTCCACCCCGGGTCGAGATTTCACTTCGGATGGTGACGATGTAGTTAGAGTGGTTCTGGGGAACCTTACTCTTCGGATGGTGTATGGAGATTGGTGCATGGCATTACATTTTATGTCTCTTAATAAATGCATATGTATATTGAGTTGACTGTTAAATTATGCTTGTTGTTCGAATTTCTGTTATGTGTTTTTTATCTGCACTTTAGAGACACTGAACTTCATAGCTTACTCCCCTAGTTCTTCTTTCAGATACTCAGGCTTAGGCGTACGGTACTTGGAGGATTTCGTATCATCAGACATTATCTTATTATATAGTATGGTTATACAGACATTTGATTTTATCTATTATTATTATTTTTTTCGAATATTTTGTATTTGGGACATTATATTTATTTGAGACTTATTGGTTTGACATGCATTTATTATTTGAATTTCTTTCGAATTTTATAATGACTTGAAATTTTGCTAAACGACTACGTTTTATTTAAAAGATATAATTTTGTGGTTTTGATCTTTATAATTAAGTTGTAATTTAAATTATTAAACCTAATAACCTTGCTTGAGAGACAAGTTTTTCAAATTTAACTTTCAAGTTTCGACTTAAGAATTAGGTTAAATTTAGGAGGTTACATTTAGGTTATGTATTAAGCAAGAATTTACTTTAAGGATATATGCTTAACATTGCCATCGTGTAATATGTTTTTTCATTTGTCGATGTACATGTATTATACATTATTTATATATTATCATTACATACATATTATACATTATCAGTAACGAGCGAAATTGAAATCTATAGACTATATTTTAATAGTTTTAAGGTGAGGAGTATTCGTCCATAATTTTTTTAAACCTTTTGATAAGGAAAACACTTTGCAGAGGCCTCATTACAAGTCATGATTTAATGTGCAAAAGAGTGTGCAATCCTATTGGCTTCTCGGCCTATGTGTGATACCTTAAAGCCGGTTTGATTGGCAAGGATAGCATGTGCATTGGGCAGATGAGAGGCTGTGATCGATATATCGAGCTTTTCGGCATTCAGTTTGTTGACAACTGCCTAAAAGGTTATTGGAATAGCTTTTTTTATACGGAGGAAAAAGTATTGATCTTCACCACAACTTAGCATAAAGTCAAAAATAGCTCACAACATTTGATCTTTTGGTCACTTTAGCGCCTATTCCTTTTTTAAGGTTATAGTTTCTTTTGTAGGTCATGTATTGTGTTGATTTTAATTAATTAAAAATATTTTTTACAAGTCATCTTTGCCATGTGGCACTGCTACGTCATCTCCCCATGCCATGTCAGCCCCAGATGGTCAACATCTGTTGACTAATGGTTTTCATCCATCGATGGTGAAAATTGAACGAAAACTAAACGTTAAGAGGCTGTTTGCACAAAAAAAAAGAATAGGTGCTAAAGTAACCAAAATGTCAAATGTTAGAGCTATTTTTGACTTTATGCTCCACAACTCTAAAGGATTATATATATACATGACAAATTCTTATTTGTGTGTTCTCCGAGTGTTTCTATAATAGAAAATAAGATTATGGAATAGGATTAATTTAGTTCAAATGTAAGATTTAACGGAGAGTCAGTGTAAGGACTAAGGTAAGTCACAATTTGTCTATAATGTTTGTGAATCAAAATGGCTTGTCTGTAATGTTCGTGGATCAAGTAGTGTAATCTTATATTTTATTGTAGTCTTAGATAAAGCGAACTGAACATCCTTACAAGGTTGATCAACAATCTGTAAAGCAAGTAGTTAAAAGTTTTTAGTTGACACCTTCTCCTCCCTTAGATTGTGGATTCTAGAACTATTAGGAACAAATTTTCTCTTTCCCTCTTATAAGTAAAAAAAAGAAAACATCCTTAAAAGGTTGAGTAAATTGGATCTTTATTTATAAAAGATTATTGAAGCTTAAAAATGTCTAAACTATAGCATAAAATTTTCAATTTACATTGAGAATCAATGAAAATTTGGTTTCCTTTTAATATAAATTGTAAATATTTTATTTTTAATTCGGAGTATTATAGAAAACGAGAGAAAAAAAAAAGATATCATAATTTGAGAAGAAAAAAACTAAATTGTATTGAAAGGAAACGTAGAATGACTTCTTATCTCATTTGTAAAGATTGGCATACAATCTTTATAGGTTAAGGGGTTTTTGTATACAATGGAAAAAGTGTTTTACTATCATGATTTGAACTTTTACCTAAAGTGTCAACAAAAAAAAATTTGACCACTATTTCAAATATCTGTTGAGTATCTTTATGAAGCTCTCTCTCTCAACTTCAAAGCTTTCCCTAAAAAAACCCTAGTCGCTCCTTTTCTTTTGGCCGGTCATTTTTTGTCAGTGATCAGCTCGTCTTTCTTTCGACCAATAATTATCTTCTGTGATGGATATGTCATTTATACCCCTAGGAGCAGTAATCTTTTCTGTTCAACAATTTTCTCCATTCTCTTCAGACGAGATTTTGAGGGAAGACCATCTATCTCGATCCGGTGTTTCTCTTGATTTTTAGTGTCGGTTAACGACACCTCCAACGATCACTATATTATCTTCGTCCTTTTTATGTTTGTCTATGTTTCTTCTCCCTCCCTCCCTCCCTCCTTCCCTCATTTTGTTGCAAGTCTGGAGTGAGTGAAGGGGTGTCTTCGATGTCTATTAGGGGGCTCGGCGGCACCTAAAATAATAACTATAAAAATGTTAAGCATCAAGTTGGCCCGAAAAATATTTTAGCACCTATCTGAAACAAAAAATATAGCTTAGCACTTATTTCACAATTAAGCCAATATTATTTTGGGCTTTCTTCTAACATTGTTAATAGTCGTGTTGGTTGCAGCCGTCATCATAGCAAATCATACGACCACGTGGCGAGGTGCTATTGGTGCGGCGGGTTCGCCTCTGAGGATCACTTAACATGAGAAGGGAAACGCCAAACGAAACAGTTTCACTCACATGCACAGTGGATAACGTTGCCGGGTCCCACAAAGGATAACGTGTTCGTTCCACGTCAGCATAAAGTTCACTCTCTCTTTGCACACGTCAGCAGAACAATGCACAAGGCAGGCAAGATAAATTAGATAATAGAAAGAAAAAAGGCGAAAAAGCAAATCGATAACAGAAACAAAATGGGAAGGTAAACGAGAACTCAATCAAAAATTAACATCTTTTTTTTAATCTTATTTTGAGTTTTCATGGAATTTTTCTAGTTTCCTGCTTAGTTTTTTTCCTCGGGAAACAAACACAAAGGTATTGTTAACTTCTAGATCTTTGTATCTTAGATCTCTTTTGTTTAATGATAGATCAGCTGAAAAGATGAATAGAGTTAAATTCATAATTCGATTGTGTTTTTTTCTTAAAGTTACTTGGTTGTGGAGAATTCCTAAGACCGGGGAAAAAAGGAGTTGCATGAGAAAGAATAATTCTAATTAGTTTCTGCTGAATTTGTCTTGTTAGTGATTTTAATTTATTATTCTCTCGTTTTGCTGTTAGAACTGATATAAACCAAGGGTTCTTTCTTTCCTTTCTCTTAAGAAAATCCATTTTTTGGCATGCTTCTAAATCAGATTTCCAAGCATCGTGTGAGTGTTGGATATGGATATATGTTCGACGCGGATATATTCGATTTTGTTAAGATTTTAATATATTCAGGGAGTTTTTAACGGATCATATTCTAATACAGAGTACTTGAAAAAAATGAAGAGTGCGACAAATATATGTAGTTTAGATTTCTCAATAATTATCATGAACTTTTGTAGATCCTGTAAAGTGGAGCTGGAGATTTCTTCATCGAAAGAACATCATCATTTTGTTACATTATCAAGCTTATGAATTTGAAGTGATCATTTGAACACATATATATATTCCGGAAGACATTTTTTTTTTAAAATTTGGGAGCTTTGAGATGGAGAAAATCTGTGAATTCTGCACAAGTTCAAGACCAGTTGTTTATTGCAAATCTGATGCAGCACATCTGCGCCTTTCCTGCGATGCGAAGGTCCATTCGGCCAACGCACTTTTGAACCGGCATCTTCGTACCCTCCTGTGTGACTCTTGCCGACGCCGCCCGTCACACGTTTGTTGTTTCGATCACCGGATGTTCTTGTGCAATGGTTGTGACCAAAGCATTCATTATGCTTCTTCCCAGCACCACTAGAGACGTGCAGTTAGTAGCTATTTGGGATGCCCTTCGGCTAGGTATTTTGCAGCATTGTGGGGCTTTGAAATTAATGAATTGGATAACAATGCTCTTCAAGATCAGTCTCTATCCAATTCACGTGTTTCTATGAATGCCAATGCGGTCCAACTGGGGAATTTAAGACAGTCTTGTTTGCAAATTGGAGCCTCGTCGAGTAAATCTGGTTCGACTTCTCTTGCTGCCACAGGACGCAATTCTGGATCGAACAGTCAACAAATCAACGTTAATTGACAGGGTTTACTTGCAAGTAGATCTTAGTGATTTCTCAATATTTTTCTTTAACTGCTATACCGATAATCTGCTATGGTTATGCATGCACCATTGACATTTTTTTGCCTACTTGAGAATCCCCTAATATGCAGCAAACATATGCAATCTACAGTTAACTACCCTGAAGTACATCGCTTGGACTCCTCATCTTCCTTGAAGTGCTTATGTCTGGCGCATATTTGAACATGGGTATTTTTATATGACCTCTAGGGATCTACAAACAGAAAACTAGGGAAAATCTGAACATACCCTTATTAAGTACATATCTGAGTTTAATACTCGCATTCGAGTTCGAGAGATAGAGATATTAAATATTGGAAAAAGATACAAGATTTTGGAAAGTTTCTAACTGTTAAGGTTCATATGTTTAAGAATTATAATTAGTTTGTAGTAGAATTTTGTCTAAATAAGACAAATCTATCATCTAAAAATAGAATGATTTGATGGATGATAAGGATTCTCACTTGCCTCTAGCATGGAGGGATTTTCATTTGCTTCTTAGGTACTCTAATTATTGCAGGTTATTAAATTTGATCATTCAAAACTTGGAATAAAGAGCTTGGAACACTTTTTTACCGTGCTCTTGTTATTGCAGGTTGTTAACAAAGTTCAGCAGATGAAAAATACTCCATTGATTCTGCAACAGATTCTTGACCTGAAAAAGCTTCAGCTTACTGAGGGAGATGGTCATTTGCCTTATATTGGTGGCCTAGAACAAGCTGACACATCTTCTTCAATATGCACCTCTTCAAAAAATGTTGATAGTAATCTAGTCCAAGGTATTGGTACCAATATCCACCGACCTAACAATCTGCTTGAGGAGCTGAATTCGGATCTGGACAACTTATTGTCATCTTCAGCTTCCGGGGTGCCTTTTTACAGAGAATCTATTTAGCTATGCAAAATTCCAATCCGTAATAGTCAGGTCTGTTCCACTGATCGCAAAGTCATTGAAATAGATCCTATGCAGAATTGGTAGAACTTTTTATTTTTCTTGAAATACCAATATTCCGATATTTGTGTTAAATGTTTTTCTTAATTGAATTCCGCAGTTATGGTCTCAAAATATGCAAGATCTTGGAGTTTGTGAAGACACATTCTGCCCAGATGATTTCAACATGCCCGATATTGATTTATCTTTCCGCAACTTTGAAGACCTGTTTGGTGTTGATCAAGACACAACCAGGGGACTGCTTGCTAATAAAGATGTTCCAAGCTCATCTATGAAGAAGGAAATGACCATCAACAACTCGGATAATGTTAATACAATATCAGTGGAGGTTAGGTTCATGGTACTCTTCTTTTATCTTGTGACTTTATAATACATATATTTTGCTACAAAACTTGTATTTGACGTATATTCGGATTTTGTTCAATGCATATAAAACTTGTACCGTAAAGAACCCTTTAGAACCAAATTGTTCCTTCGGCACTGATTTTATATTTGGGAGAAAAAGATTAGAGAAAAAAAAAATCCTACACCGTGCCTAGATCTGTGTAGCTTATTTGTGTGTTCCTTTTGTGCCAATACACTGGGCTCACTTGTTTTCACCATTCAGTCTGCTGACATAGAAATGGTGCTCTAAAATACTCATTGTCCAATATCTGTGTCCATCATATGAATACGGAGATATGATCTTCAAGATTCTTCAAATCCAAAAATTTGACGTTACCCATGTAAGGCAACATAGACACCTTCGTGTCCGAGTAAAATAGGATATTAAAATGGATTTCACCTAACCATATTTCTTTCATAACTTCTAGGGATTCAACACTTCTGCTTGCACAATTCAACCATCTTATTCAGCAATGTTGTCTGTTTCAAGGTTCAGCGCTGATACCAGTGCTCCCGACTTCCTTGATAATGGAGTTTCACCTATCATAGATGGGGATGCTTCATGCATTTCACCCGACATAGAGAGCTTTCATTCAGAAGCCAGAGAAAATGCCATGATGAGGTACAAAGAGAAGAAGAAAGCTCGACTGTGAGTATCAATTTTCTCTTTTCTTGCAGATTTTATCTGTTATCGGATTCAGGTGTGATACAAGTATGCACTTGGAGTATCTTTTAGAGATACGTCCTTAGAGGATCACATCCAATTCTTTTTTTTTTTCTTTTGAAATACCGGAGCATCACCCATATCCGGTATTTTGGACATGCATGTAGAGATAAGATCTTCAAAAGGAACTTTCAAATACATGAACTTCGAGTATAGTGAAGCAGCTAAAACCAATGTCACTCGGATTCTATGTTCAGGTATGAATATCTCGTGTACATACTATTGTCTTGGTATACATGGAAAATGAGCATTTAAAAAGAAAAAAGTCGGAGCAACATAGCCTGAAGTACTTGTGTTTGATACACGTGTCCTATACATATACATATATGACAAGAGTATATGAAGATAGGAATACGATCCTTCGTGTATGTGAAAAAGTTCGGAAAAGAATTGAACATACTCGTGCTGAACATTGTAGCCACCTGTGGATTCGGGGCTTCCTTGTGAAACCTGTTTTTCTATAAAAGCTCGTTTTTTTATTATAAAAATTAAAAAAATTGGAGTCGTCACCGGTTACTTAGATAAGGTAGACTGGAAACCGAAAAGTCAACCAGAGATGTGTTTGAGAGTTGGTTATGAGTGAGAAAAGATTAACACCCCACCATGCTCAAAATTGGTATTTAAGGGTTCGCATTATATTTATTAAGGAAAATAAAAATTCAATTTAATTTAAAACTTAATTCCCAAAATGCACGCATACAAATTAAAATTTGCCTTGATATTCACAACGTTCAAAGAAGATGACACCCGAAGATCGGGATACACTCCCAATAAAAGCATCGAAACAATAAGGCCTAAAACTATATGCATCAATTATATATATGAACAGTAAAAAATGCAAAAATAAATAAACAATATAAATATTAAAAAATGCACAGGTACGACAAATCAAAATTTACCTTGGTATCCACAGTATTCAGAGGAGATGACACCCGGAGACCGGGATGACACTCCCAATAGAAATACCAGAACAATAAAGCAAAATATTGTATACGATATTTACACGAATAAATGATAATAGAAAAGTTAGTAATAATTTATAGAGTATAAAATATAGATAAAAAATATAACTTATAATATATACATAATAAATAATATATACTTAATAATATACTAAATATATCATATATAAATATAATATACATTATATATAATACTATATACACATTAAATATACATAATAATAATAATATACTATATATATACTATATTATGCTATACATATACATATACATATATGACAAGAGTATATGAAGATAGGAGTATGATCCTTCGTGTATGCGAAAAAGTTCGGAAAAGAATTGAACATACTCCTGCTGAACATATATCTATATCTGACATTTGTCTTGTAAATGTGGTAACATAGCCAAAAAAAAGTATCACCGTCACCCCTCTTCGTGCAATAAAAAAACAAAGCCAGGGCAAACGGAGCTAGCTAACTCTTTTGTTATTGTTTCTTAGTCTTTGAATGTTGTTCGGCATGACAGACAAATTAATTGTGCATCCCGGAAAGCTAAAGCTGATGTAGAGAAGAGAGTAAAAGAGCCAATTCTGAAGGCAGAGGACTATGATTCTGATCATCCAAATGTGGCGAAGAGCTATTAAGTTCCTCTGTATTCTTGTATTCAAAACTCAACCAATTCTTTCACCTCCATCTGTTCATAATTTTTATCCTCGTAGCAGAAAAGAATAGGGCTTTTTCTATTCATGAAACTAGTGTCGTGTATGTGGTTCGCAACTTCGCATCCATGTTTGAGTGTCGGATATGAGTGTATGTGTTTGTTTTTATGTTATTGGTTCGGGCCTGAGCATGTGATCAGTTTTCTCTAGGGATTGACAATAGGTTGTGGATTTGGATATTCACCGAAATTCGACCTGTTCTTTTTTTGCTAGTTTCTATATTACAAATACTATTTGGAGCGGATTCAAAGCACATATGTAGATATTAATTCTCATGTTCATTATCTGAGTTGTCTTATTTCTTTTTCTTTTTTTTCTAGAACAGGGCTAAACACATACTAGAAGCAGAACAACTCTGGAAACCCTTCATCAGCAGGTCCTGTAACTGGATCGGCGGATTCACAAATACCATATCCCCAAGTGGCTGGCCACGCATCATCGCAGCAAGGCTATCCGCAACGGCATTAAGAGCTCGACCAACATGATTCAGTGATGCATTCCAATCGCGCTGCAACATTTCCTTTATAACAATAACAAGGGCATTCCTTGGTTGCTCATGATTCTTCTCGTTGATGCATTTCACCGCTTCACGGTAATTCGGCTCTAACTCTATGCGACGAATACCAAGTCTCCAAGCATGACGGAAAGAATAGTCTAGAGTTCCGTATTCACCACCGAACACTTACCATTGCTACGGGCAAAACCAAAGACCCATTCACAATGCTCCGATCGAAAGACTCCTACTGCAGCAGCTCCATCCCCTGGATCTACTGCTCCATCAACATTAATCTGAATTGTCTTACTTTTTCAGATAATAAATTTTGATACCCGTATATGCTATTTGAATTTGTTTTATTTTTGTAAATAATGAATACAAATATTAAAATATGAACAAAATGTGCTAAGATCGATCACATGAGAAAAACAAAAAACTAGTTCTAGAATAGTACAAAAAAATAAACGAGAAAAATAAAATATTATTGTATTTTATGAGTTTAAGTCTCATTTTTATTTAAAAATTAATTCATCACACGCTCACACTTACAATAAAAACCCTATTTTAATAAATTATAGAAAACTTCTTAAATTATTAAGCCACCCCTTATATTCTATAAAATAAAATGATTTAAATACCTTTGGTGGAGTCACATGGTAAAGTTAGGGGTGTAAATGAACCGAACTTGAACGAATAAGACTATATTTATGTTCGATTGTTTATTTTTAAATGTGTTCATGTTCGATTTGTGTTTGTTTAAAATTTTAATATTGTGTTCATGTTCGTTTATTTATTTTTGAAGGTGTTCGTGTTCGTTTGTTTAGTATACGCGAACATGTTCATTTAAGTGTTCACGAACATGTTCGTTTAAACGTTAGTGAACATGTTCGTTTAAGTGGTCACGAACATGTTCGTTTATTCGTTCGCGAACATATTCGTTTATATGTTCAGAAATGTTAACTAAGTTAATAATAAATAAATAAAACTTACATTTCAACATGAACTTATATAATATCCTTAGCAACAACAAAAAGTAGTATTTAGATACATTCACAAGCATTTCCATCCTTTAAACGAGCTTATAAACGAGCTTGTTCGTGAACATAAACGAACCGAATGCACCTCTGGTCATGTTTGTTCGTTTATTAAACAAACATAAAAATTTCATTTATACTTATTTATTTAACTTAATAAACGAACATTATATGAGCTGTTCGTGGAACAAGCTATTCACTTACACACGTGGGTAAAGTAAAAATCGGGCGGAAGAATGTAGGGGAGAACCGAGTAGAAAATAAGGGTCTGTTTGTTTCATGTAGTTTGAATTCCAGAATTCAATTTCCGTAATTTACGGTGTTTGGTTCATGTAGTTTTACATGGTCAAAGGAGTTTGAATTACAATTGACTATTTTTTCTTTACATTTTTTTGCAGTTTGTTTTACCATATTTTTTTTCCGTAAAACAAACTACATTCTCTTCAACTCTTAACGCTAAACACTAATCTAAACCCTAAACCTTAAACCACAAATATTAATATAAACCCTAAATGCTAAACCCTAAACACTAACCCTTAAACCCTAAATGATACTATAAACCTTAAACATTAAATCCTAAACCTTAAATGCTACCATAAATCCTAAACCCTAAATGCTACCATACATCATAAACTCTAAACTATAAGCACTAACCTAAACCCTAAACCTTAAAAACTAAATATATACCCCTAAACCCTAAACAAACCATAAACCCTAACCCCTAAATGATGCCCTAAAACTTAAACCCTAAACACTAATCTAAACCATAAACCATAAACCCTAAATGTTAAACCCTAAACACTACCAAACCTTAAACCCTAAACCCTAAACACTAACCCCTAAGCCCAACCTAAACCCTAAATCCTAAACACTAAACCCTAAATTTTAAACCATAAACACTAACCCTAAATCCTACCCTAAATACTAAATCCTAAATGTTATCATAAATCCTAAATCCTAAACCTTAATCGGTAACATAAACCCTAAATCCTAAACACTAACTTAAACCCTAAACACTAAATGCTACCATGAACCCTAAACACCAACCTAAACGCTAAACCATAAACACTAACCCTAAACCCAAAAATGCTACCCTAAACCTTAAACCCTAAATGCTAACCTAAACACTAAACCATAAATCCTAAATGCTACCCTAAATGCTACCCAGCGAAAAATGAATTACACAACATCATCCAAAACCAGAAAATACTTTATGTAGTTTGTTTTCCTAGAAAATGTAGTTTATTTTCCAGAATTCATTTTCCGGAAACAGATTTCAGTGAAACAAACGGACCATAAGTGAAAAAGTGGACATAATGGTAAAATTATGTTATGTGTTTGTTTAAACTATTTGTCTCTTCTTTTCTTTCCCTCCATCTAACGAGAAAACAGGAAAAATAATCGAAGTTGTTTCTTAAGGGTTCAGGTGAGCATCGAATTAATTTACTCGATTTCACTAAAAAAAAGTGTAAGAGAATAAAAGAATAGAAAAAATAGAGAGATAAAATACTAAAAGTTCCTAAGCCGTACCCAATATGTCTTCGGTACGAGGACATATCGGGTATGTGGTACGACACTAGATTGAAGTACCCGTGTTTTATAGCGATCAACCACCACAATCTCTGTCTCACGCGCCTCCATGAAGCTGCTGAAGTAACGGAGGCTCTCCGCCAAGAGAATAGCGCTTTGCGATCTGCAAACCGCAACCTGAACAAGCAACTCAGCGCACTGATCCAAGCCTCTAAGCGGAACCACTTCGCATCGTCCGATCATCACAATGCAATGCCGTTCGATTTGGTGAATGAGTTGCAAGGGTTTTGTCTCGGTGGTGGCGGCTGCGCAGGAGAGGAAGAGGTTTCCGATGAGAGTTCGACAAGCATGATGGAAGGTGCGGGGGATGTTGCCTAAGAGCATATCTGTTAGGTCTAATGCATTTCTGAAGATGATGAGTACTCAAACTGCTGGTGTGAGTCATCGCGGTAAAACTCGGGATCCATCTCGGCCTAGGAATGCCTCTCGACTCAATGGAGCGGTGAGTTTATTACTCTTACCCTGCTGATATATATTCCAAATTTCTATACTTTTATTTCTATGATTAGGTTATTAATGTTGTAACAGCTACGTATACATACAGTCCTATATATAACTAGCAATAACTAAAATTAGGATTCGATCAAAAAAATAACTAAATTAAAAGGTCTAAATAAATAAATAAATATATATAGATTTTAACAATAAAAAATAGGAGGGGGCAATGGCCCCGGACAAGCATAGTTTCGTCCTAGTCATATCCTCTGTTACGTCATCAAATATAAACTCAATTATGTTATGTTAATTTTTTTATCATAATAATTTATATATTTACATTGTGTCAAATTTCTTTTATATATTTATAGTATATTACATTAAGATGCTTAATATTATATATGTTGTCAAACTAATAATCTATATTACTCCTCTTGATTTAAACATTTTTATACATTCGTATTGTATTTCTATTTTCTCGTTGTAATATAATTATTTTCTCTGTATCATGCATTCATATCTTGGTGATATTTTTTAGGTATTCTTGTTGTTAGGGGAGAACCTTGTTCAATGAACTGAAAGGTGTGTGCACCTTGTAAAAAAGGTAAGAATACATATAAATAAATACTATTTTTAGACTATTAAAAAATATTTTGCATTTAAAACTTTTTGTGTATTGAACTTTCTTTCTCATTTACAGTCCTTGAACCCAGGGCACCCTTCAAACTGTATGAATAGGCCTAACATTGTTACCCTTGGCAACAGTTGATATTTGCTAAGTTTGGGTTCTATTTGTATTTTCTTGTTTATGTTATGGAACGAAGAAGTTGGACTAAATATGTTAGATTTTATTCTTGTTACTTTTTGTTATACGAATGTTTTTCGAGTTTCTTCTTAGTTCTTGTTTAAAAGACGGATTGATCTACTTTAGTTGAATGCGGGTATGTTGGATACATTTAATATTTTTAAAACCTTCCTATATATAATGTTGATGAGCAAAATGAGACGCTGGTGATTGTTTTTCTTGAGATTTTATCTCATTAATATTTTTTTTTAAATTTGTTGGAAGTGGTCTCTCCCTTCTATCTATAATTATCATTGACTGCGGTTCTCCGACCAAATTAGAAGGGATAAATTGTCTGAACACCAACAATCATCATCATTCTATTTTGCTCATCAATATATATATATATATATATAAGGAATTTTTAGAAGAACATATCTTCAATTGACAGACTATTATTATTGGGTGAATGTGCAACAGAAGGTGTACGTGCAAGGAGAGAAAAGGCAGGAAGAGCCACTTGAATTGGAAGTGTACAACCAAGGCATGCTCAAGACTGAACGCTGCAACAAATGGCAAGAGACTGGTGCCTGTCTGTATGGTGACCATGTTAGAATCAAACCATAAATAAATATGAAATCTAACCCAGGATTTATCATACCAAAGCATCAAGAACAATAAACCGAATGCAGAAGTGTACCTGAATATATATGATATGTTGGAATCCTTGAATCTTGATCTTGAAAACCTGAATCTTTGGTATTGATCTTCCAAGAAGATATGTTTTCTCTTGATGTAAAACTCTCTGACGGGAAGGAGAGAAGAACAAGTTAACCTATTTCTTGGGGACCACTACCTCTTTATATAGTTGATTTAATAATCAATTATTAAATATTTATAACTCTGCCCCTTATCGAATTATAAATACATCTTATGATATCTATACTTTTATTTCCATGATATTTTAATACCCATGACACGCCTAACATAATTGGTCACTTAATTTTGTGTCATACTTTAAAATAGCAATATACATTATACATATGTGCCCACTATTACGGATTTTAATCCAACAATCTCCCACTTGGGCAACATATGTTTCCCGACAAATGTATAACCTTATGAGCTCAAAAATGCTATTATATAATAGGTATTCTGTAACAATCTCGTTCATCAACTATATCCATATAGGATTAAAGCAGCCTTTGTCGTATCAATCATGACAAGACCCATCAATAGTCACGTATACAAATATAGTCAAATGACATAGATCAATTATGGATGCGTAGCATGGAAAATTACATGAAATGTGAACCAAACATGTCTATTTCCAACTGGTCCTCCTTAACCTTAGTGAGATCAAACTTTACTGAATTTAGAGTGTGCATAAACCAAAAGAACTTTATTTATGCAGAAAATAATCTTAAAATAACTTTAAACTGAAGTAACCAAAATTGTGTCTAAACTAAATGAGCATTTTACGAAATTACAAACTCCCACTAAAACTGAATATCCTTACATAACAATTTCACCCACATGAGTAGTGTGCTCATGAAAGACCTAGGGTGACAATTTCTTAAGAAGCGCACAATTATGGAGTTTGTACCAACGTGCTATATAGACACAACCACTCTGAATTTTCTTTAACAAATAGGAACTAAATATTTGTGTGCTTCAATTTCTATTTAATCTATAATTAGCAGCTCATGTGACAAAATTCTTTTGCATCAATCTTCTATTAGAATCGAAGTCTGTAAACCTGATGATCTCTAACTTACTAGAACTCCGATATGTGAGCATATAATTTTTTTGTTCTCTAAAGATATCTCAGAACCTTATTGGCTGCTATCCAATAGTTCATATTAGAATTGTTTAAATATCTGTCTAACATTCCATTAATGTATGTAATATCCGAACGTGTACATACTTGAGCATAAATTAGATTCTCAATAGCTTATGCATATGGAATCATTTATTTTTTTAAATTTCAAGGTTACTTTTAGGTCATTGAGTAAGACTAAATTTGTCTTCTTTAGCAATATGAGTATCACTTGGTTTACTCTCACTGAACTGTAGTATATACAATTGTGAACCAAATTTATCTCAAAACCAAATGAGATAAACAATATGAAATTTATAATTTCGTTAATGAGAGTCCAACTTAAGCTCATAGATGAATTTCTTTAATTTACATATCATTGATTTTGTATCATTAGACACAAATCTATGATTGTACCTTATAATTTGTTTATTCAATGTCACCATTGAAAAACACAAGCTTAACATTCATCTTATGTAGCTCAAGATTAAAATAAACAACAAGGATCATGATTATCTTGAAAGAGTCTTTCAATGAAACTTGAGAGAAAGTCTCTACAAAACCAATGTATTCTTTTAGAGTATATCCTTTAGATACAAGACGTGCCTTATACTTATCTACACTATCATTTGCGTCCCTCTTGGTTTTAAATATCCATTTATAACCAATTATAACCAAATGGTTTGCACCTTCAGGTAATGAGACAAGTTCCTAAACTTTATTGTCTTGCAAAAATTATACTTTACTTGAATGACATCAATCCACTTTTGAGAGTTAGAACTTTTATGGTCTGATAAAAAAAGATTGAGTCATTTTCTATTATTCCATTGTTATCCTTATTTTCTTGAGGAAATACAATATAATAATCTCGAATAGTATTTTTCCTTCCTCTCGTGGATCTCTTTAATGACACCTTTTTTTAGGTTGTTGAGTTTGTTCTTCTGAAACAATTATCTTATCTTGAATGAGAGTTGTTCAACATTGTTTTGCTAAGGTACTTGATTCACTTCTTGATTAATGATAGGTGTGAAAACCTAAACATTGTCAAAAGTGATAGTAGGAATTAAATTATAATCCAATTCCTCCTCAATAGCAACGTATCTAACCTTATTTCTCCCTCCAAACTCAACATCCTAAAAATGTTATAAATTTCTCCTTAAAATAATCTTAATTGTGGGATCATAAAATTTACAGCCCATGGATCACTCAAAATAACCGAAGTAGTTGCTCACTTTTGAAGTTTAATTACTTCACATGTGTCCTAACTTGTTACAAAAGAAATCAACCATTTGTAACTTATTGTTATTTCTTTTGAGTAGGACCTTAGCAACTTTATTCTAATATTTTTTATTGCCGTTATTCTTAAAGACACTAACTAAATAAGCATTGACCAAATGATTATTTTACACCTATAATGCTTCAACCTTTCTTCTTCTTGAATACAATGATAAATAAGCTCAAATAGAGTTTATTTCTCCCTTTGACAATTGTAACTTGAATTGGTTAAACTGTATATGAAGCGATGTCAAAACCATAAGAACAAACAATTGTTAGAAAGTTCGATCTTATGTGCCTTAAATTTTGAAGCAATATTAAACATTTTCATAATGTACTCCCTCACATTTCCTTGACCCTTATACTTCATAGACATCAAAGAAGGCATAAGTGATGCCATCTTAACCCTAATGTTTTGGGTAAAATATTTTTTAATTTCGTCAAAGAAACCCTTAATATGAGTAATCTCTTTAGATTTTTTTACTCCTAAAGACTTATAGAATGTTATTCATTATAATCATTAGACTCATGCAATTTAAACAATCTCACCTCTCAAAATCCCTTTTATGGGTGCTTACCGCGGTGAGAGGTGCAAGTTATTCTTCCCTTAGTGCAAAGTCTATGTTCATACAACCAAATACTATATGTGTCTTCTCTATTCCTTGAAACACTAAACATGAGTGTAGAATGTATTTAACAGATATTGTGACAGCAGAGATAAATTACCTAAATATAGAACAAAAATAAGTAAATAAAATAAAAACAAGCTCACATAAATATTCATAAGTAAACAAATAAATTCAAAATAATGGCTAGTTCCCCTCAAGATACCAAGCACAGCAAACATTGACAATAAACTATGTCAAACAATAGATTAATCTTTGGACTAACGTATTTCTTACATAAAATACCTTATAACTGTCACACATTTATCGCCACAATTGTCGTTGTAATTCTGCCAAATATTAACTTTCCTTTGGGCCAATTAATAAACGCATGAATTACAAAAACCCATAATTATATTAATATTTTAAATAACTAATCTACACAAAAGCAGTCACCTTGGTGACATTATGTTTTAATTAATCCATTAAAATATTAGACATCCGAATCCAAAATATGAATTTAATTGTTTCAAAATATTTGTCTTAATTTTATCTTTCAATCAAATTAAAAGATAACCAAAATAATAATAAATTTGAATAAAGATAAACCTTATATCAAGATACCGGACACTCCATTAATATTTCATCTTTGGACAAAATATTAACTTGTAAGTGATATCTTGCTGCAGTAATCAAACATTGATAATAAGAACATGTCAAACAGAAATCTTCCTTTGGGCCGATTTATTGCTCACATATAAAACTGAATAATTACCACATGTTTATTACCACAGTTGCACATGTAACAATGCTAATTATTAACCTTCCTTTGGGCTGATTAATACTAACATAAACCGAATTACATGCACAAAACCTTCTATATTTAAAAATAATAATTTACACAATAGAGGTCACTTTGGTGACTTAATGCTTCAATCAATTTATCTCAAAATATATAATATAAATATACCGATATTCAAACTTAATATTTGTAACAGTCAAAACTGAAATTTTTGATAACACTTAAGTTTCTGAAATAACCCAAAAATGTTGTCTATATTGGGGCTATCAAAAATCGAAAAAACCGAAATCTGTGACTGTTTCTCACAAAATTCCTTAAGCATGCATTTACCAAAATAAAATTTACGTTGTAAACTTAAAAGCAAGATTTATAAATCATAAACTAAATGCATTCAATCCTTAACTTCATAAATCACCAAAAAAATTGAATTCGGAATAATCGACATTTAACCAGAAGTCATAATCAAAGTATCATACAAATGAATTCAATAATTATCAAATAAAACTTTAACATTACTATATTTTTTTCGAAGATCAAAACCAAATGTGATTCAACAATTCAAGCATGGATTATTAGAGATAATCCGAATATAAAATTTTGAGAACTAACCTGATTATAAAGTTTGTAAGTCAGGGTAAATTTTTCACAACAAAACCCAAGTCAAATTTTGATCTTGTCATTTTTCTGATAACAATAGATCAACTACAAAGTAATTTAATGAGGACAATCATAGAAATAACAGAAAACTAAACATTTGAATAATCAAGTCATACAAATCAAAATCATAAATTACCGGATTATGATCAAACATAGATTCAAGAGACAAAAAACAAACCTTAAAATTTAATGGACATTAACAATAGAATCCGTAAGAATTAAAACCTTAATGTTGCTTTATAAAAAACTGCATCAATCTTTAATCGAAATAAACACTGATACAGAGGCTGAATTTGATTCAACATCCAAAATTAAAATAATAAAATAATGCATTGATGGAACAAAAAAAAAACCTTCTTTAGTAGATAAGAGCAGTGGATCCATTAACATATTACATACATATAGGTGCAATACCTATTTGTTATGCATGAATATATGAAACTGTTACATGCAAATTCTGGAGATATTTTTAATGTATAAAACAATAAGGTAATTGACCTAATTCCATGATCTTCTAGTCTTTGATTTTTCTCAAATCAAATCTTTAGAAGCAAAGCATAAAGAGATCCAATCGCATAAATTAAAAAACATAATAATACCAGATTGTAGTAAACCTTAAAAAAATTGGATTCATAAATATTTAAACCTAAAATTTTAACCTCAATCTATAATCCATATATCAAATCAATATATTGAATTCGTAAAATCATGTGAGCTAATCAATCCAAAATTATTGAAAATAAATTCATTCTCAATGAGGCGCTGATGCCACTTGTTAGAATCAAACCATAAATAAATATGAAATATAACTCAGGATCTATCATGTCAAATCATCAAAAACAATAAACCGAATGCGAAAGCGTACCTGAATATATCTGATATGTTGGAATCCTTGAATCTTGATCTTGAAAACCTGAATCTTTGGTATTGATCTTCTAAGAAGATAGGTTTTCTCTTGACGTAAAACTCTCTGACAGGGAGGGAGAGAAGAACAAGTTAACCTATTTCTTGGGGACCACTACCTCTTAATATAATTGATTTAATAATTAACTATTAAGTATTTATAACTCTGCCCCTCATCGAATTATAAATACATCTCATGGTATCTATACTTTTATTTCCATGACATTTTAATACCCATGACACGCATAACATAATTAGTCACTTAATTTTGTGTCATACTTTAAAATAGCAATATACATTATACATATGTGACAGCTATTACGGATTTTAATCCAACAGACCACTACCAGTTCGCACAGGGCATAGAAGAGCTCCGCCCAATAATCTTCCACCCTCGATACTAGACGGAGGTTTGCCGTGTGACACTTGCTGGTGATATCTGCCCCTACGGCCATCGATGCCATTTTCGTCATGCACTTACTGAGCAGGAGAAATCCACGGCCATCGAGTTTTCTGATGATTTACTCGTCCTTATGGTTTTGGTATCGCTTCATGCACAGTTTAACCAATTTAAAATTAGTTCTAACTGTCAAAGGGAGAAGTGGACTCTGAACGAGCTTATTTCTCATTGTATTCAAGAGGAAGAAAGGTTGAAGCGTGAGAAAACTAAAAGTACTCATTTGTCTAGTGCCTCTAAAGACAATGGCAAGAAAATGATATATCAGAATGAAGCTGCTAAGGGTCCAGCTCAAAAGAAACAAGATAAAGTTCCAAATAATTGTTTCTTTTGTGACAAGCCTGGACACATGGAGAAAGATTGTACCAAATATCACGCATGGCATGCAAAGAAAGGTATGAATCTTACTTTGGTCTGTTCTGAGGTTAATTTAGCTTCAGTACCTAAAAACACTTGGTGGTGATTCTGGTGCTACTCCTCACATAAGTGTTTCTATGCAGGGTTGCGTGAGCTACCGAAAGCCAAGTGATGGCGAAAGAAACATCTTTGTGGGCGATGGGAAATCCGTGGAAGTGGAATCAATTGGCCATTTTAGGTTGTTATTAGGAACTGGTTTTTATTTGGATTTGAAACACATTTTTGTTGTTCCGTTTTTAGGCGGAATTTAGTTTATGTTTCTTTGTTGGACAAATTTGGTTATTATTTTGGAAACAATCAATTTACTTTATCTTTAAATTCAAGTATTGTTGGAACTGGTTATTTAAGTACTTATGACAACCTTTATTTGCTAGATACAATTGCATCCTATAATAAAACCTTGCATGTGGAATCACGTGGTACTAAGCGAAAATAAAATAAAGAAAATAAAGCATCATTATGGCATACACGCTTAGGTTATATATCAAAATGTATGATTGATCGTCTTGTGTCTAATGGTATTTTAGAGTCCATTGACTTTACAGACTTTAATGTTTGTGTTGATTGCATCAAGGGAAAGCTGACCAAAACTAAGAGATTAGGTGCCAAACGTTCTACAAATGTCTTAGAATTAATTCATACTGATATTTGTGGGACATTCCCTACGACATCTTGGTATGGTCAACAATATTTCATAACATTTATAGACGATTACTCACGTTATGGGTACCTATATCTCATTCATGAAAAATCTCAATCTTTGGACGTGCTCAAATCCTATAAAGTTGAAGTTGAGAATCAACTCAACAAAAGAATTAAGAAAGTTCGTTCTGATCGTGGTGGTGAGTACTATGGTAGATATGATGGATCATATGAATAACATTTAGGACCATTTGCAAAGTTCCTAGAGGAATGTGGTATTGTCCCACAGTACACCATGCCAGGATCACCTAGTATGAATGGTGTTGCTGAGAGACGTAATATGACTCTTAAGAATATGGTAAGAAGTATGATTGTTCATTCTACCTTACCTGAGTCACTTTAGGGAGAAGCATTAAAGATAGCAGCGTATATTCTGAATAGAGTACCCCTAAAGTAGTTGAAAAGACACCCTATGAGCTTTGGGTGGGTAAAAAGCCCACTCTAAAGTATTTTCACATTTGGGGATGTCCAGCTGAGGCAAGGCCCTATAGGCCACATGAAAAGAAATTGGACTCCAAAACAATAAACATCTACTTTATTGGTTATTCTGAACGATCTAGGGGCTATAAATTTTATGATCCCATAATTAAAAATATTTTTGAAACGGGAACTGCAATATTTTTTGAGGATGTTGAGTTTGGAGGGAGAAATAAGGTTAGAGACATTGTTTTTGAGGAAAAATTAAGTTTTAACTCAGTTTCTACTATCACTTTTGATGATGTTCAAGTTTCTATATCTATCATCAATCAAGAAGTAAATCCGGAACCTCAACAAGACAATGTCGAACATCTTTCTCCTATTCAGGATGAGGTAATTGTTCCAGAAGAACAAACTCAACAACCTCAAGAACAAGTGCCATTAAGGAGATCCATAAGAGAAAGGAGAAATACTATTCTGGATGATAATATTGTGTTTTTCCAAGAAAATGAGGATGACAATAGAATGATGGAAGATGATCCAATCAACTTTTATCAGGTCATGCAAAGTATTAACTCTCAAAAGTGGATTGATGCCATGCAATAGGAGTATAAATCCATACAAGACAATAAAGTTTGAGAACTTGTCTCATTACCTGAAGGTGCAAAACCAATTGGTTGTAAATAGATTTTTAAAACCAAAAGGGATCTAAATGGTAATGTGGAGAGGTATAAGGCACGTCCTATAGCTAAAGGATATACTCAAAAGGAAGGCATTGACTTTTCAGAGATTTTCTCTCTGGTTTCATCGAAAGACTCTTTTAGGACAATCATGGCACTTGTAGCTCATTTTGATCTTGAGTTACATCAGATAGATGTTAAGAGTGCGTTTGTCAATAGAAACATTGAAGAAACAATTTATATGATGCAACCAGAAAACATTGAGTCGAGAGACCCAAAAAATATAGTTTGCAAATTAACAAAATCCATCTATGGACACAAACAAGCTTCTCGTCAATGGTATCACAAATTTCATCAAGTAATTGTCTCGTTCGGTTTTGAGATGAATATTGTTGATGATTGCGTGTATCACAAGTTTAGTGGGAGTAAGTACATATTTTTGGTTTTATATGTCGATGACATTTTGGTTGCCACGAATGATATAGGCTTATTGCACGAAACCAAGAGATTTCTATCTAAGCATTTTGAAATGAAAGATCTTGGGGATGCTTTTTTGTTTTAGGAATTCAGATACATCGAGATCGATCTCAGGGTATTCTTGGATTGTCACAAAAGAACTATATCGATAAAGTACTTAAAAGGTTTGGCATGCAAAATAGTAAACCAATAGACACCCCTGTCACTAAATGAGACAAGTTTTGTCTTGCCCAATGCCCTAAAAGTAATCTTGAAATTCAGGAAATGCATAAGATTCCTTATACATCAGCTATTGGGAGTCTAATGTATGCTAAGGTATGTACGCGTCTGGATATTGCGTACATTGTTGGGATGTTAGGCAGATATTCAAGCAACCCTGGTATGGACCATTGGAAAGCAGCCAAGAGGGTTATGAGGTATCTTCAAAGAACAAAAGATTATATACTCACATGCAGGAAATCAGATCATTTGAAGGTTATAGGGTATACAGATTCTGATTTTGCTGGGTGCCAAGATAGCAAAAAATCTACATCAGGCTATATTTATCTGTTAGCTGATGGAGCTATATTCTGGAAAAATGCCAAACAGACACTTGTAGCTTCTTCCACTATGGCAGCAGAATTTGTAGCATTCTACGAGGCATCAAATCATGGAATATGGCTGCAAAATTTTGTCACTAAGCTGCATATTTTAGAGAATATAGAAAGACCACTTAAATTATTTTGTGATAATAAATCAGCAATGTTGTATTCCAACAACAATAAGAGCTCGTCTAAGTCAAAGCACATTGATATAAAGTTCCTAGTTGTGAAAGAAAGAGTGCAAAGTGGACAAATATCCATAGAACACATTGGGACAAACTCTATGATAGCAGATCCGCTCATAAAAGGTTTATCACCCAAGGTCTTTCATGAGCACATTGCTCATATAGGGTTTACATCATTTGAGGATATTATTGTTTGAGTGAGAGTTTGTTATTTGTTCACTTTATGTTTATGTTTATTTTCAGACATTTATGTATTTGGTTATTTTCTGATCAGAAATGAAGTATTCAGTTTATTCACTCTTTTCCTATTTGGCTAAGGACCTCACTTATGTTTAAAGAGGACAAGTTAGAATTATGCATGTTCGGTTCACATTTACATATAATTTCCATGCTACGCATCCATAATTGATCTATGTCATTTGATTATGTTTGTATACGTGACCATTGATGAGTCCAGTCATGATTGATATGAGTAATTGGAGTTTTGAGCCAAGACCATAGAAACTGGAGAAATGAATTATACTTCATGTCGATCAGAGGAAAAGAATACAAAAAGGCATGAGAGACTAGCTATGAGGCACGGGTACATCAATTTATAGTCATCTCGTGTACCTAATATGTTTTTAGGACGGGCACGGTGTGGGCACAAGAAGGGACGAGCCGGCGGTGTACCAGTTTAACATGGTATGTCTGAAAATTAATCAGGAATGTTGGAAAATTTTCGGGGACTTTTAGAGGACGATGTTTGTATTACACGAGTACACCTAATGTGTTAACGACCCACCGACCGATGAATTAGGAACGACAACCCAAATCAGGACTTGGCTCAGATAAAGACCACAATTGAGAAAGGAGGAAGAAATATGAAAAAGAATAACAGTCGGTCTAAGAAATAAAGAAGATACAGTCAAAAGAAAATTAAGGGGTTTTAAAAAGACACGTTTTAAAATTTTATTGGTTTTTGCATGGCCTGTTTTCAATGTTAGCCAGCTGTAAGCCTCTAACCTTGTCCCTTTATTACTTTTTTTTAATTGAAAGGGGTTCGAACTTTACAAATTAAGATCGAACAGATTTACAGTAAGGAGACCCATAAATATCACGATCAAGCAAGGGTCGAACGAACTGAGGAACATCAACATGAAGCATAAGCTGGTAGGGCGGGGGAACCGACATCTTGAGCAAACTATTGGCAACCATCTTACATTTTCTGAGGATCCAACCAAACTCAACGTACCACGCACTGTTGCACAATGCAGCAATGGCGCACACGATATGTAACGGACTGGTAGGCGCGGATGGGTCAGGCACTAGGTTGATAGCTTGCTTACAATCGGAATGGATTTGTAGTCGTCCTGCGCCAACTGACCATGCAACTTGCAGGCCAAGATAAAGACCCCAAAGCTCGTCTTGCAAGGGGATAGTTGCGCCAACCTGCTTGTGATAACCAATGACCCACTCTCCCGACGGCCCACGAACAACGCCTCCAGCAGAACCAAGACCCGACGTAGAGGATACCGCAGCATAAGTGTTAATGCTCAAGGAACCAGAATGGGGTGGTTGCCATGAAAATGACTCCAATCGGGGAGGCTGGGAAGTCCAAGGGGATGCGATAGGTCCCGAAAAATAGGTAACGCAAGCGAGACTAATCCTGTATATATCGGAGAGAGGCAAGCACAGGTCAGTGAATACAAAAGCATTCCTTTTATTACTTTAACAAATGATCAACGCTGTTTAAAAATAAAACAAATGTATGCCCTCTTCTTTAGGTTTAATTCAAAGGAAAAAATTAAGAGCAGTCTAGAATTCATAAAAATGACCCAAACTTTTAAATTTTATGAATTAACCTCAGAAATTTAAAGAAACCACAAAATTATTAGATTTTTATCCAAGAAACCATCTCAACTAGTGAGAATGTGGTCTTGGACTTCATTTTAATCCAAGAAAATCATTAGATTTTTTTAATCTACTATAGATTTTAATACTTTTTTATGATTATATATGTATTGAAATTTATTTTATATTTATCGTACCCCTGCTATAGATGTATCATATAATTTTAAAAAAATATATTTTTCGTTTCTATATTCGTCCCCATATAAATTATCTTTTTGTTTTGTGAATATGCTGTTGAGTATCTCAACCTGAAAAAAATAACAAGTCACGTGATTTAGAAAGCACAATAATAGATCCGCTCCTAGTAATAATATTAGTATGATGGTCCACGTATGAATAATGTAGTGAAAAAGATTAATTAATATTTTTATAAAATTTGAGAGTTTAATTATTTTTTTAAATTCAATGAATTATTTAATCTTTAAATCAACAATTAAGAAATTATTTATAATTTAAAATATTAAAGCATTTAAAAATTAAATATTAAAATTTACTAAAAACATTTTTTAAAAAAATTAAAAATTTAAAACTACAAAATAATTTATTAAAAACATTCAATATTTAAAAATATTTATAAAATATTAACAAATTTTAAACTGTTCATAAAAAATCGATCATTTCTTATAAGTCTGAACCAAAATAATATTCATAAGTCATATTTTAGATCACAGATTTATATTTCTCAAATATAATCAATACAAAAAGATGACACAGTTCAATAAAAATGAGACAATTAAGCTAGATAATTATTATATTTTTATAATATTTTATAATTTATACTATAAATAATATATATTATTATAAAATTAATGTAATTAGTTTTAATAATAATTTAATCTAAATATTATTTTTATCAATTATAAAATAATTAATCAGTTTAGTTTAATGGTTAAGCACTAGACCTCTTTACTAGGGGTGTACATTTTCGAATATCGAATTTGATCTGAAAATCGAATATTCAAAATTACAAATCGATAAAATGACAGTTTGTATCCTATTAATCAGATATCCGATTATTCAAATATCATAGGGATCGAATATTTAGATATCCAAATATCTAAATATATAATTTAGTTTAGGATAAACTACCTGGGTGACCACCCAACTATTGAGTCCGATCTATTTTGACCACCGAACTACAAAAATTGAAAATTTAACCACCGAACTATTTAATTGGTCTTACTTTGACCACCGAACGTTAAAATCTAACGAAGAAGTGGCGTGACAGTTAAAGTAAATAATTACACATTTGATCCATATTAATTACTTATTATATCAATTTAGTCCTAATTTTAATTTAGTTAAATAAAATTAATCAACCAATTAGATAACGACACGTGCATGACCCGATTGGATGAATTTACTCTATTTTTTATTTAATATATCTATTTTCCTCCAATCAAGTGATAACACGTGATTCTAATAATATTTATTATAAAAAAATCAAGTTCGAGTAATTTTGCCGATAAGGTATATGCGTTAGTAAAAAGTCTTAAGAAAAATATTTAATTATAGAGTCAATTGCACCACACACCCCCAAACCATGATCCTTATTTCAAATTAGCCCCTAAACTTTTATATGTTCTAATTTCATTCTCAAACTATGGGGACATGTGGTGCAATTAACTCTTAATTATAATTTTGTCTTTTAATAAAATTTAAGTTTAGGTTAATCTCGTGCTTGAGCTCTTTTCAGGTTTAGACCTTTTTCACACTCAGATTTTTAGATCGTATTTCTGGACTCCAACTAGTATGTATATATATGAACGAAATATATTATGAACAGAATAATACACAATTAAATTCAAGAAATACATGTATCTCTCATCAAAATTAGCAAACGTTTGTTGACTATATTCTAAACTAACAAAATGTTTTGATTTTTAACGTATTATTTATTACATGGAGTATACATTATCTAAGTTTTATTTAATGTAAAACTAAAAAAAATATTAAAATGAAAATAAAGATTATAAATTTCAATGAAAAATTACCACACTCAACGCTATCTGAACTCATCTAACATAGATCAATATTATCCTATCTCAATCTCAATCTCAATCTCGTGTTTACAGTTCCACAATTTTTACTTTTGTAAAAGAAATTAAAGTCCAATACAGCAACAGTTAATCTCAGATGAAATCTCAGAAGATCCATAGAAGACAGTAAAGAACAGATCTATACAAAAACAAAAAGAACAATAAGAAAATTAGGTAGGATTTACCGATCTGACTTACAAATGGCCGGAAATGATAGATCGGAAGATGGAACCCTTTGAAGAAAGGTAAGGAAATGGAGATGAAGAACCGGAAATCAGCGTAATGGAAGGAATTGGAAAGATTTTATTCAAAAATAAATAAAAAAGATGCTGAGAAGAAAATACAAAAATCCTTCCACTCTCCCCACTCCAAAATTTTCCGGTAACTCTCTCTCTCCCTTTCCGTCTTCAAAACTGATCAGATCTGGCGAAAGGACAGAGAGGCAAGGCGAGTAAAAAGAGTAAGTAAAGGAAACCACAGGCATGGGTGGAATCGGCAAGAAAATTTACAGAAACTTGTTATTTTCTTGCCGAATCAACCACAACCGAAGACTTCCTCAAGCCTCCTCTCTTTCCCCCTTCTCTCGTTTTCTTTTCTTTTCCTTCTTTGAGTTCATCTATATATGTAAAACATATGGTAATAGTTCATTTATTTCTACACTACTTTCAGAAATGCTGACGAATGCCCTACTTCGTCATCTATATTCAAGGAGGAAATTATTTATATATTAATCAAAATTTATTCGAAAATTTATAAGTAGAGGCGGATCATAAGATAACTATAGCTTGGGGAGCCTTAGCACTCTCAAAGTTTGAGAAAATTTATATTATATTCCTTAAATGTTATATAAATTTTAATTAGGTACCCTCAAATTTGTTAAAAGTTCTCATCTTAATTTTTTAAATAGTTTTAATTAAATTATTCAAATCGTTAAATTTTCATTAAGTTTTTTTTAAATTAATTAGACCCTCAAAATTCTTTAAAAAACCTCTTATTAAATCCTCAAAAAAAATTAAAAATTGATTAGACCTCTAAAATTTTTAATTTAACCCACCTAAACTATCACACCAAAGTCCGTCCCTAATTATAAGTGTTAAAAATTTTGTATAGAATTTTATTCCTCACATGTTCATGTTAGTATGGTAAGATAAAAATATTATTACAATGATATTTTTTGTCCTTTAAATTTGTCACATATTAATTTTTTTGTTAGAAGATTTTTAACATTAATTTTCTCATATTTAAAATTTATTATTGATAAAAACATAAAATATATATTTTAAAAAATTTCAATCAAATGAGATCCATTAATTAGTCTAGTGGTTGAAGATGTTCATATTGTCTCATCTTGTATAGGATTGAATCCCGACCTAGGAGAGGGGAAATTTGCTCCTAATGGGTATTAAACCCACAACCTAAGGAAATGGGATAATGTCAATTGAGATCTTTTAACCACCTGCTCCAAATATTGTTGACAAATTTAATTAAAATATTTAAAATAATTATAATCGATATTTAATTTTTTTTACTTTTAAAAAGTAACAAGTGACAATTTTTATGAGATGAAGCGTTATCAATTGAAAAAAAAAAACAGTTTAAACTTTCCCTAATTTAGTTGAAATCATTTTAAAGTTAGAAACTTTTTAAAGGAATTGAATAATACTTTTTCATGAAAGCTAAAAAATAGTTTAATAATTGCTGACTAGTGAGTGCCGGCTGTGCGGGTTCGAGGGGAAATTTAACTGGGCAGTACGAGACTACATGTGTGGGAGGGTGCGCGATGGTGGTGAACGGGTGAAGTTGACTGGGATATGGCTGCTGGATGGGGGATTGAATGTGTTTGCTTTGGTTCAGGAGTTCCTCTTTTGGTGTTTGTTACACTATCAGTCTATTATAATGTATTCTTATTCACCATTTTAATTTAAAGAAATTTTTAGCAAGACACATGATAGCGTATAATTGTATGATTTTTTTGTATCAATAAAATAATATGTTGGGTGATAAAAAATCAATCCAATACAAATATTTTCTTTCAAAGTTTTCTTTGTGAGTTAGGTTATTTTTCTCCACACTTGTTCCTTTCTCTCTTTTTTTCGTTGTTTTGGTCAGTGGTACATCAGTTTTAGCGTTGATCGTCGACTGTCGGTACTCCTTATTTTTTTGCTTTCGTATCTTTCATCTTTGCTTTTCCTTTTTTTAAAATTTTTAATAAGAATAACTTGTTTTTATGGCATGTTTTGCTTTGCTTTTCCTTTATGACACGTTTTCGGTATTTTTTGTCGGTCATTTAGTTATTTTTTTTATTTTTTTAGGGTTAGATTTAATGTCATCTCAGCTGATCAAGATGATGCTTATTTGTTTTCCTGTTGATCTTCCCTTCTTTGGACTCTTGAATTGGATTCAGTGGCGGATCCAGAAATATTTTTTAGGGTGAACACACGTAATATTTTAAAATTTCAGTGTGGGAACAACACATTAAGATTAAAAAAATTAAATGACTAATTCATAAAAATTAAGAAATTTGAAACTAAATGTATAAAGTTTAAAAAATTGCCCACCCTAACACAACCTTGCATCTGCCACTGGTTGGATTTGGATACACAATTTGTGTTCATGTATAGTGTTCGGCTCTGATTTACGATTGTCGGTGATCTTTTAGTAGTTTGATTCCCTTTTATGGTTTGTTTGTCGGTGCAATCTGATCTGTTTGTATCTATCTTTTGTTCGAGTCTTTTGTTGGATTTTTTAACTTTTTCCTTGTACGGTCCTTGTATGATCTCAAGTGGCTAGTTTCTTGAGTCAAATGTTATAAGATAATGTCCAAATTATGTGTTTAATTTACGTCTATAGTTTGTGAACCCTCATTATAATTTCAATTTTTTTAATAAAACTAGCGGCTTCTATAATAAAATAAAATATATTTTATTATTATACTAATAACGTTACAAATTTTAAAACTATCAAAATTAAATATTATCATTTTAAGAGGTTAAAACATAATTTTATTATATATCGACTTAAAATTCTATAACTTTTATGGGGTTTATATACAATTTCACTAATTTAGAGGGCATGCCTCTAATAGCATTTTTTTTACAAACAGAGATTTTATTAAATTATCACAAAGCAAAATATAATAGAGACAACAAAGCCCGGAAGATGCTAAAGTAAGGCACTTTAAGGTACGATTAAAATGCGGCCGTACACAAATCATGAAAGTCGGAGGCGGCGCCATGTGCCCCACCATTAATTTTTGGGGTAAACTACAGCGGAGGTTATTCAATTATGTATAATTTTATATTTGGGTCATTCAATTTTTAAAAGTTATATTTAAGTCACTCAAATATGGGTAAAGTTACATTTGAGTCACTAAAATATGGGTAAGGTTACATTTCGATCACTCAATTATGAGTATAAGATTACATTTCGGTCACCTTTCATACTTAAAAAAATTATTTATACAAAAATTGCATTTGGGTCAATCCTCACATGCTCGAACTTTTGATAACTTTTGTCTTTGAAACTCGGAAGAACTTTCACTATATCACACTTATCTCTTTGAGCGTTCTATTTGACAAGAAAAATAGTTGATATCGAATTTCTCTACTTATTCTTTTATCAATTCAACATTCTTGTCACATTTATTAATAAGAGATTGTTATTACTTTTTAATTCTTTTTTAAGTAGAGTAATTTCTTTAACAAAATGTATTTTTTGATGCTTATTTAATTTTTTATAATTAAATTAATTATCCGAAAAGATTAAAAGTCTTAAGCCTTTAAATAAAATAAATAAGTAAATTACCAAACTGAAAATTTTCAATTCGTCCTAGGCCATGTGTCTGGATCGATTAAAGATTCAGTAAACGAGAAACTTGACGACAATTATGGATGATATTATCGTGTTTTTCAAGGGTCCGTGTTTTTTAACATCCGAGACGGCGAGGACAACAGTAAAAGACAACACTGGTCTTTGGGTGACTGATAACTTCTCGATAGAACCATCACCAAGAGAAACGACGTTGACAGAAAAGACATCTAGAGGAAGACAAAGCTTTCAAAGTTTGACGAATCTGCGGGAAGGAAAGCTCATGGCGGCAAATACAAAGACAATAGAAGAGCACCAACGCCGTTCAAGCTCCAGAGCTTTTACGGGACAAAAACATAACCATATCAACAAGAGATCTTTGGGAAAGGCTCCGTACAAAGATTCCTACGTTATTGATTGATATTTGAACAATCTAAAAAGTTTGTAATAAAATTGTATGTTTACGTGGTTAAATTTTTTATATTGTTGAAAAAATATTTTTGGATCTATTCAGTGGCATGAAAGGCACCAGTCCAGAGCTCAGAATTTTTATAGTGAATTATACTTATAAAATATTATTTTTATATTATTTATAGAGCTCAATTTTTTTCAATACTTGTTATTAATGATTTAATTTGTTCGTAATATTTATTATTATAAGCCCATTTCCCCGATATTTATTATTAGGGGACATTTTTTATAATATTTATTATTAGAGGTATACTCTTAAAATTTAATATTTTATAATATTTGTTATTAAGTGCCAATTTTTTTTTAATATTTGTTATTATGGGCCTAATTTTTTAATACTCGTTATTAGGGATTTAATTTTTTCAATATTTGTTATTAGGGGTCTACTTTTAAAATTCAATTTTTTTCTAATACTTGTTATTAAATGTCCATTTTTTAATACTTGTTATTAAGAGTATTTTTTCAATATTTGTTATTAGGGGTATACTCTTAAAATTTATTTATTTTTCTAATACTTGTTATTAAGGATCCATTTTTTAATACTTGTTATTAGGAGCCCAATTTTTTTAATACTTGTTATTAAGGGCCATTTTTTTCCAATGTTTATTATTATGGACATACCCTTCAAATTTTATTTTTCCCCAATATATGTTATTAGGGCCCCAATTATTTTTTTCAATACTTGTTATTAGGGACATAAATTTAAATAACGGTACGCAACTGTAACAACGACCGTTATATAATGGTAACAACATCTTTCGAAACCGCAATATCCATAACCATTATGTCCACAATAACATATGTTATTAAAAAAATCATATTGCGATACTCGCAGTGACCGCAAGTAACATATATTATGTTCGTAATCACGATAAACACAATGTGATCGAACATGCAACCACAACCGTAATTTAAATCCTTGATTAAGGGCTCAATTTTTTAATTCGCCCTAAGACAACTAAAATCTCATAAACGAGCTTGGATTTATTGTGCTTTCCTTTTTATTTTAAATCTATTGCACTATTACAGTGAAAAGTGACGTCGATCAGACTACATGTCAATTCTGACGTCACTTCAGCAAAATTTATTGGTTGCCCCATTGATATAAAAAAATCACCACAAATCATAAAATAAAAACAAAATTATCAACAACAATATTTATATTCTAGCAATTCTGTCTTGCTTACGTACTTCATACTTTTTAGTTTTTAACCTTGTTTTTTTGCTTATATAGTTTTAACATTTTCATGTATTCTATGTTAAAAAAACATTTTCATGTATTCAAATGGTTGTGTGATGTTTTAATTATTTTTTCAGTCGTTTTCGTTATTGCCAGCTCTTGTTTTCTATCTCCTGTTGCCCGTCTTATCTTTTTACACAGTAATCCGTGTATTATTATCGTCTTCACTCGGATTAAATTTCTAGTCTCCAAACAATCTTTATAAAAGATAAATATGTGGTGCATTGCTGATCTAAAAAATATTAGGTAAAATACATAAATGGTCCCCAACTATAACCTAATTTTTTGTTAAATCTCTTGACTATCAGAAATTATAAATTGGTCCCTTGATTTAAAAAGGCAACAAATTGGTCCGATATTGTTAAAAATTTAACGGCATGTGTAAATTAACAAAAAATGGTACAATAACACATTTAGTCCTCAGATTTTACACTTTATTTTAATTTGGTACTAATTCTATAAAATCATCCCAACATTTAATTTTCTACCAATTTAGTCTCTGTCTTACTCCCCTCACCGTCTTCCTTCACCATCTTTGCTCTTCCTCTCCTCCTCACTCCAGGGATTACAGTGAATCCAAACATCAAATTTAACTTGTTTAAAATTATTATAAATTTAAAATTGAATTTAAATATTTAAACATAACTATATATTGTGCATTAGATTAAACATGCTTATGGCAAACTACATAAAAGATAAGATAACTAAAGGTGTAACCCCCTAAACTCACCTATATGATACACCTAAGTCTAGGAGGTCACATTCGGGTCACCGAAGCGACCCACTATAAAAACTGAAGAAAATTTTTACAAATACATTAAAATTGTAAAACAAAATTATGTTCAAAACGCCATTTTAAAACTTTCGCTTAACCATAAAACTGATATTCAAAAATATTTTACAGACTCGATCATAAAATATGACACAACATACATGTCCACTAATGCACAGGTACCGTACTCCGCAAGCAAAGCCAAGAGAACTCCATCAGTGATGTCGATCACCAAAACATGATCAAATCATTTTAAACATGCGACGGTAAAAACAACGTGAGCTTGGAAAAGCTCAGTAATACAGAACTACCATGTAAGGCTTTAGGCAACATGCAGATATATGAAAAGCATAACACTGTCATGGTGTCCCGGAAACATAACTCCAGTTGCAATACAATATTCCAATGAAGTGTTATATCAGAATATGATAGAGTGGTTCCTTATTCAATTACACGAGTATTAGACAATAAGCCTATAGCCCAGAGATTCAGAAGAGATATAGTTTACAAAAGTTGATTCAGAGAGAAAGTTTAGTGTATTGCATTAAACGAATATTATAGACATACTGAGAGTTTCTGACATTGATAAACTAATTCATTAGGGTAGATTTCAAAAAAGGTCAAAAAATTTTTATTTTAAATTAGCTAACTGCCCTCTAACCGTACACCGATATACAATACCCCATAATTGTATCTAGAAAGACATACCCTAGGACCATTGGGCCTGGGAGCTTATAGACTTACCCTAAGCCCATTAGGCCTAGGAGCTTGCCTAAATGGACGCCTTAGGTCCAAAACTGTATCCAGAAAGACTTATCTGGGCCTAGGAGCTTACCTAAGGGAATGTCTTAGGTCTAGAAGGACTTACCAGCGCTAAGCCTACAGATCTTCGATCATATCCCAGATAATATACCCCTAGATAACATTATTATTATTATTATTATTATTATTATTATTATTATTATTATTATTATTATCCAGATAAATAGTAATGTCAGACGACATGTATCATATATATATATATATTTAGAAGACATAAGCCAAGAATTTAGCTTTCATTACGGATAACAGAGTCATACTTTTAATTCAGAGCAGATAACATTGGTTAAAATAGAGAGAATATTCATGGACACATGGAACACCCTATATGGTACAATTATTCCTCGTGATTGGTAATTATTAGAAAGAGAATATTGAACGTCTGACAATTTTGGACGAATTTCAAAATGAGATCCCTATGAAAAATGGGGTTCGGTATTAACAGCTCAAACTTGACATTCAGAAGTTGATACATCAGGATCATTGAGAATTCAGATATATCATGAGTGATCCGGTCGTTTAAGCCTACAAGGGCATCATTTTGACAGTCATGAACAATTTGGTAATCTAAACCAACAAGGTATAAACGATGATTTGTTGAACTCTTAAATTTTAGTTGCTCGTCAGGTTTCCAAGTCCCTTTGTACTAATCAGAACCCATCATTATAATGCTTATCATTAAGCCAGATAGGTACACCTTAGAATTCGTTTAACAGAACTGACTATGGTGTATGGAAAAATAGATCTCCTTCACTAATAAATCACTGGACATGTTACGAGAAATCGAACATATATTCATACGGTATTTTCCATGTACTATAGCAATATCAAGAGTGACTGTCGTACATGAGTCAGGCTTTATATCAAGAATGGGTATTTCAGACATTTGTATCCAAGACTTTTAACGGCTTATCCATCCTCCAAGTTCACTAAAACTGAACAGTTCTCCTTATCATAGTACTTACCAAGTATTCGGACATGTACGTATCACACGAGCTCAATCCTTAGCACCGAATATACATTTTAGAACAACATGTTATTTTTATAATTACAATGTACTTTCTTCAAATAAATCGAACATACCTTCATACAACATTCTTCCAATATTACCTTAACATTAGAAATAACTAACAACCATAAGTCGTGTAATACAACTTTTAGAGCCATCATTCTCGTTTGGCTTTATTGATATTTCTTATTCCAAGTCTTAGAGGTATTTTTCAGTTATTTTAATATTCGAGGGTATTTCAGACACTTCGATACCCAAGGGTGTTTTAGTCATTCAAGGACTTTTGATATTTCCAAACAATTCAGTCATTTTGATTCTCGAGTGTTTATCCTTCATTTTATTTAATTTGGTAATTTCAATGCTCGAGGTTAATTTGGTCATTTATATCATTCCAATTTAATTCATTATCTACTATCATTTAGATCAGCTCAGGAATACGTAGAATCTTCCAGTAAAGTTATCTTCAGGTATTTGTCCAGAGTTTGGGTAATCCAAGTGTTTGTTATCATACATATTTGCATCTTGATACCGAAGTCTTTCCATGGATTTCAGATAAAGTAATCATTTTATCAGATCAAGTGTAAAATTCCAGGTCATTTCCTTTGTTATGGGGTATTTAAGTCATTCTTACTTCTTAAGGGTTTTATCGTCATTTATTAACAAAATATCTCAAATATTAGATCTTTCAACTCTATTAATTGGATCGTGAAATTATTTGCCTCATTACTCATTTACTGAACTCAAGGTCTTTTCGTTATATTAAACTCCCATTTCGAATAGTTCAATCTTATCCAGATTACTATCATTTTATTTTGTAATCGAATTAACTCAAACAGAGTTGAAAGTATACTTAATTACAATCATCCATGCCTTAACCGATTACCAACATGTTTCATAAAGTATGCCAAAGGTAGAAATGTATTACCTCAGCTCCAAGCTACATCGACTGGCCTGATACTCCATTTGATCAAACTCGAGCTCGAATTCAACGTCCTCCAACCTTTCAAATTCAAAAACGTGCCCATATCTTCATCTGCACAATTTCCAAAATCAATTTTATTTGAAATTTTCTTTAACTGAAAATTAAATACATAAAGACACTAGAGTTCAAGGTCAGGTTTGGAAGCTTTCAAGTTAGAATATCACAAAACGGGCTTCAAAATACGGACTCAGGACGTCGAAAAACATAAAATAGGGGTTTTTGAAAAAAGTTAACTTTTTCGGTCAAAGTTAACGCTGACGTCAGCAGTCAAAGTCAACACTAACATCATTGGTCAACGATCAGTGGTCAATACTGATGTCAGTAGTCAACGCTGACATCAGTGCTCAAAGGTTTGATTCTGGTGAGTTGACTCACTGAATTGACTCGGTCGGGTCGACTCATTGAGTTAACTCGATTAACGGGTCGGATCGAGTCAGAACTGGTTCAAGGCCATCGTCTTAGACGGCCGAAAATTGCCTAGACGGCGCGTGTACACCATGTGCGACCCTACAAGGCCGAAAAAATGCCCAAAATGCATATTCCGGCCGGATTCCATACCCAAAACACTTAATCAAACCCAAAAACACTCGAAAAACTACCAGAACTGACCTTTCTTACCTAAAACTGTCAAAGCCCGGCGAGAACTCAATCGCCGACGGTTGGATGATCGGACGGTTGGGTTCAGTCCGTCTCGGCACGAGGAAGATTGAGGTGTCATCGACGTCTCCAACGGACGGGAGAATCAGCCGAAAAAACTCGAACGACTGAACGGGTTGTTACCTAGGTTCGACGAACCTTTCAACTTGATTTCCCGACAATCAGGACAGCCAACACGTGAGATGCTTTAGGGTTTTTGTTGGACGATTGTAGGAAAACTTCCGATGCCGGTGGTGAGTTGCACGGCACGGTGGTGGAGGCGGAACGAATGGCGGCCGGTAGGGTTGAAATGAGAGAATATCTAGGGTTTAGGGGGGGAAATTTTGGTTCGAATAAAACCAATCGGAAGTTGAAGGGTCAGCTAGTTTTTATTTATTTATTTTTATTAACCCAGCCCAAGCATTCAAAATAAATTTCTGGTTAATCTATGATTAAGAGCTACTTAGTTTAGATGGCTGGGTACAAGGTTCACTAACCATAGGTCATGGGTTTTGAACCCATGACCTGCATCTCCCCATTTTTCACTTTTCTTTCTTTTTTCATTTCATTTTTTTTCATAATTATCAGGGTGTTACAAAAGTAGTCATCTTTCAATGAAAAGATGATTGCAAATCAAATTTCTGCATCCCAAAGTTCCTCGAGGGTCTTGAAAGGACCGTCTCCGGAGATGAAATCTTCAGCACTGATGCCACGTCTTTGTGGGATTTGATCCAACATTTTTAGATTGGAGGAACTCGGAGAAAAAAATTATAAAAATGTATAAAATTGGATGAACTTGATCTGTATAAATAATGTTCAAAGGCTCATACTTTGTGCATAAGTTCAAGGATTTTAAACACACAATAACAAAAAAGATAAACAAAATTCATGAGTAAATCAAACTAAAGATGGATTTTATCTTAAAAGTGGCAACTTTTTCTACATATTTTGGCAAGATAAAATTATAATATTGAATTGGACACTTGAAATTTGAGCAAAATCCATTTCAAAAAAGAGAACCAAAGAACAAAATCGACTAGAGGTTTATGAATTTGAGTGGAAAAAAGGTCTTTAAATATCAAATTACAAGAATCATATGAACAAAAGAACACCCAAAATTTTGAGTACTTAAACTTTGAGAGAACCCATTTGAAAAACTGAATCAAAAAAACAAACTTAAGTAAAAATTTATGAATTTAAGTGAGAAAAAAGTTTTAGCAGGCATGATGAGGTTGAGAGAAGGATCACTGAAAGGAGTTGTTTTTCTTTTAACAAGCAAAAGAGAAAGAGAGGAACTTGGAGAAAAACTACCTGAAATTGCTAAGACCTATCGATTTGGTGAAGCCAAGCCTCTGGCAATCTTCCATGGCCGTCTATACGGAGCTCAAATCCATAGGTAAGAAATCATATTCCTTATCTTCTGAGACTCCTTCGCTCATTTTCTTCCTAATTCTATAAGAATCAGATTCCAGTCTTTTGGTCCTAAAAAAGACATGATTCCATATTTTAGTATTATCTGTTCTATTTTCCTTACTTTTTTTTCCTTTTTTCTAGCATCACCCGGATAAACATGACAATGAACATCCCACTCATTTGTAGGAAGAGAGGAAGAGCAAAGATGGTGGAGGAAGAGGGCGAGGGGAGTAAGAGAGAGACTAAATTGGTAGAAAATTAAAATGTTGGGATGATTTTATAGAATTAGGATCAAATTAAAACAAAGTATAAAATTTGAGGACTAAATGTGTTATTATATCATTTTTTGTTAATCGCCATGTCATTAGACCAATTTGCTTTTTTTAGTCGAGACCAATTTATAACTTTTGATAGTCAAAGGACTTAACAAAGAATTGGGTCATAGTCGTAGGACTATTTATATAGTTTACCCAAAAATATTTTACACAAATAGATCCTTATAAAATATTGACAAGTGTTATTGTGATATCAATAACAAAAGTAAAAAAATGGGATACTTTTGCAGTTTGACCAAACATTGAGAACCATTCATGTCTATTAAATATGCATCAATCGAATGAATTGGAAGAAATTTGATTAACACTAAGGGAAGATAAGTATATTTTTACAGTTTTATCCCTGGTTTATGTCTCTTACAATTTAGTCCCTCGGCTAGTCGGCTTATTACATGTTTTTAAATGCTATGAAAATTAAATAACTTAACTTCATGGGTTTCATATTTTATTCATGTGCACTTTAACCTATAAACTTTTAACCTAAAATTTTTCTTTCATTGCCTCTTACGCCGTTTTTTTAATTTTTTTTCTTTGATTAGCTGACGGCAGTACTAACTTTTATGTTGGTTGCTTTTTCATAATTTATTTTTTGAGTTTTTTTTTTAATTTTTAATAAGAATCTCTACTCTTGTGGCACGTGTTTCCTCTACCTTTGTGGCACGTTTTTCATGGTTCGTCTCATCTGTTGTTTGGCACGATTTCAGCATACTTTAGCAGTCGTTTGATGCTCGTATAAAGATCCTTACGACGCTAGTTTTCTGATTTAATTCTGCCGGTGGTCAGAGAAAAGATTAATCCTCACTCGTTTGATGGTTTGTTAGCCAATGTAATCAGAATTGTGTAACAGAGCAATATGCCTGATAGTTTGGTTCGCTCATCATTCCTTTTTTATCCCGTAAAACGTCTCGTTTAACTAAGGACAAGGAGATTCATTAAGGTTTATGAATTTTAATGGAATGCTAATCTCCATGAAAGTGTTTGCTTTTCTTTGCACATTTGCATGACATTTTTAATGAATTATTCCCATTTTTTCTCTCTCTTTAATGCATTATATTTACAATAATATATTATATTTATAATATCTTTTATAGTATTAAATAAAATTCAAATGTCATTGTTAAAAAAAACTTAACTTCATGTTAACAAAATCAATTAACTTAACTTGAATCGAGAATTACCCACCGACAAATCATGTTTTCAATAAAAACAAAATAAAAGGATAATGGTTTTACATATTTTACCTTACTTTAGTCGGTTTTGAAGAAAAACAACTAGGAAACCAGGATGGACTGGGGAGTTGTAGGGGCGGTCGCTCACTTAAAAATTTGAAATTATATACGATTTAAAAAATTTTAAATTTTTATGTATTTTCTATTGAAAATATATTTTTGTCCCTTAATTTTTTTATAAGTTTGCCCCTAAAAATTTATAGGTTCGCCTCTTAACCTAAATTCTTGCGTCCATCCTTGTAAGAAACAACTAAGTTAAGGTTCCCGCTCAACAATCATTAATGTTTTAATATATAAAAACATTTGATATATTGTCGTGTAAAATATATATATATATATATATATACATATATGACAATAGCGTTAATATATATGGGTTACGATCTACTTATACAATGTAAAATTCAATTATTTCTAGTTTGGCATTGTTTTTGAAAAATGCGGTGGGGAAGTGTTTTTGAAAAGTGTTTTTGGATTGTTTGGTTTAAGTGTTTGGTATTCTGTCAAAAAGTACTTTTAAATAGATAAAATGTCTATTTCAGACATTCTTTTTGAAAACATAAAATGATTGGTGATACAAGCGATGATATATGAGTAATTTTACTTAAAAGTACTTTTGGAAAAGCTAAAAGTTAGAATTTTTAGCTTTTGAAAAACACTTTTCAAACCAAGCTGAAAAGTACTTTTGGCATGAAAAACTACATGTTTTTCATTGCTTTTGGTCTCAAACTAAGGGTCAGTTTAACATTGCTTTTGAAAAGTGCGGTGGAGAAGTGTTTTTCAGAAGTACTTTTGGACTTTTGAGTTTGAGATTTAAATGTTTAGTATTGCTGTTAAAAAATGCTTTTGAGAAGATAAATGACCATTTTGGACATGATATTATAAGTTAAAAAAATTGTATATTTAAATGATATCCAAATTTTTTAATGTTATAATATATGAAATATATCAACTTAAGTTATCATAAAAATATAAAAAATATTTTATTAATGAATAAATATCTTTTAACAATTGTATGTGTTCCATGAAAATATATATAGTTTTTAAACTAAAAAACAATTTACTAATCATATAATACGGGAAAATAGGTAAAAATGGTGGTTTAATTTTTTTTTTGAAAAATAGGGTGTGTTGGAAAAAAATTAGGAATCTATGACATTTTCTTCGTTTAGTTTATTGGAAATTCTAAATCCCTGACTTAAGGGTGCCTTCAGTCATTTAAATATTCGAGGGTATTTCAGACATTTTGATGTCTGAATGTGTTTCAATTATTCTGATCCTTTCAATCTTTTCAAATATTCATTCGTTTCTAAACTCGGAGGTTTATCCATTCTTCCAGATAATTTAGTAATTTCAGTGCTCATGGATGCTTCAGTGCTTTCAGCCATTATGATCAGTCTTATTAGTATTTTCACTCCTTTAGTCATTTCAGTCGATTCGATCAATTCAAATATTTGCATTACTCTGATAAATTCAGACATATAAATCATTTCCCTTAATTTCCTCGTCAGAGATTTAATCAAGTAGTTCAGAAAATTCTAGGTGAATTAATTGTTTTTCTTAAATCACAAGTGTTCTTTGTCATTCAATTTCATTTTAGGGGTAATTTAGTTATTTTACGCGTAAAGGGTACTTTTGTCATATCTTATGTCCCAGCAATATGAAATTTACTCCTTAATAATCAACACCCAAAATTACAGATTAACAGTCTTATTAATTACTACCGAACTCGTGGATCCATAAGATTCCTTAATTTATTATTTGAGTACTTAGATTGTAATAATTACCAATATTTTATTCTCAAGGTTATGTGCCTTAAGTAGAAATCAATGGCATACTCAAAATGATTTCACGCATTAGTCATATACCAACATGTATCATCAAGCATGCTAGAGGTAGTAGTGTATTAACTTGGCTCCGAGCTATTTCGGTCGATATATGATACACCATTCAATCGTCGAATCTGAATTCGACATCCTCTAGCACTCGAATACGAAGGTATACGAATACCTTCAATTAAATATAATCCAAACTCAATCCTTAGTTTATCACAACTCTTAAACTGAAAAACTAAACACATGCATTCCCGGGTTCAATGTCAGGTTTGGAGGCTTTTAGGTTAGAATTTTGCGAAACAAGCTTCAAAAATAAACTCAGGACGTCGAAAAACGTAAAATAGGAGTTTTCGAATTTTTTTTGACTTTTTGGTCAAGTCAACTCTAACGTCAGTAGTCAAAGTCAATGTTGACATCAACGGTCAATACTGACATCAGCGGTCAAAAGTTTGACTCAGGCGAGTTGACTCACTGAGTTAACTCAGCTGGGTTGACTCACTGAGTTGACTCGGTCAGCGGGTCAGGTCAGATCGGGTTAGACGGGTTGGGTCAAATCGGGTCGGTCACGAGTCAGGTCGGGTCGGGTAGGACTTGAGTTATTGGGCATTAACCAGACGAGTTTAGGACTTTGGGCCTTAACAGGCTGACCCACTTTAAAATAATAGGCCTGGTCTGTTATTGGACCGGGTGAAGGATGTTGGGCCGTTTTACAAGCTCGATTCAAAGGCTAGACCGGTTTCTAGGTTAAGCTGGTTCGGTTCATCAGAAACTAACCACGGTGGCCAGAATTCACCACTAGGCGGCGAGTGAAGGCCACGTAAGGCCTTACACGGCCGGAAATGACCCGAAATAAACATTTTTGGCCAGATTTCAACTTCCAGAACCCAAAATCAATCAAAAAACACAAGAACTAACTCAGAAATTGACCGCAAACTCACATTCTTACCTAAATTGTCAAACATCGGTGAAGGTTCGATCCTCACCGGTGAAGGTTCGCTACTGTCGTCTTCAACGGACGCCTCAATCGACCGGAATCGATGACGGCTCGAAGAGATTAAACCCTAAATTACATCAAACCCTTGGACTTAGTTTGCTGATGAACGGTGAGGCAATGACGCGAGAGACGTTAGGGGTTTTGGTCGGACGGCTCGAAGGGATCGAGCGGTGGCCGAATTAGGGGATGCGAGAGCTAAGGTCTGGAAATTTAGGACCCCTTTTGATTCGAAGCAAAGGGAAAGCTGAAGGGACACAATATTTATTTTCCTTTTAATACCCGATCAAACAAAGAATAATATAATTTCATGAGAGACTTAAACCCAAGAGCTCTCTAGCTCAATTGGTTGGGTTACCAGCATTCCAAGCTACAGGTTGAGGGTTTAAATCTCTTAACCCGTGAACTTTTTTTCCTTTTTTTAAATAGGGGTTACAGATTTGGCCAAAACTTCAGTTTTAGAACTCTCTTCTCCATCATCTACCATCGAGAGCCACTACCACCATCGTGCTCAGGAGGAGCTACAGTGCTAGACTGGAGCTGCCGGTCAAATTTTGCCGTCGAGAGTGGCCACACACGTCGCACACATCGTCGCTTGTGCGTGGGCAACGTCCAGCTGTTGTAGGCAGCTAATAACAGTTGGGCTAAGTTTTTGGGCTAGCTGTTGGGCCAGCTGATCGAGCCAGTCTGGTAAGCTGGACCGAGCTGGTCTAACAATCCATGCCACTGACTAAGCTGAGTTGCAGCCATCACCCACCGCCACTGTTGATCGTTGACCCGCGTCGACTTTTTTTTAGGACCATGCCTAGGGATTTCTCAACTCTGAGTTCGTTGGCGTAATCTATTTCGCCAAATTTGAACCTGGTAAGTTATTTTAAGCATTTTATCCCCTAAAGTAGTTAGATTTTGTGAAGTGGCTTATGTAGTTGCATTTGTTTTATCTGAGGATTTGGTTAACTCGAATATTGGAATTAAATGGATGTTTGGAGGAGCTTGGATGGGGATTTATTTCTTTGGCTTAAGGTTAGTACACCTCGAACTCCTATTGCTTCATGTGTATCATAAATATGATTGCTTTGTATGTTAGTATCTGCAAAATAGGTAGACGATGAATAAGCATGAGTAGAGACCAATATCATGGGACTCGATATTTATGAGATGCATGATGATGCTACGAATATGATGGGACTCGTAGAGGCTTTAGAGACCGTGTAGGGTCGTTTAAGATGCTCGTATGATTATTTGATGATTTTTTTATTTATTGAAATAATTGTGATTCCTTGTATGCTTGTTCGAATAGATTGATGAGATTTGATGAGAATTATGCTTGAGGGTTAACATACTCGATTAAATAATTATGGAACCGGTAATTGATATTAATTGGGAGAATGCGTTAGTAAACAAACTCTAATAACGTTCATAAGCTTTAGGGGTAAAAAACGTGGTAATATCAAAATCCGAGGAAATGGTAAAACTTGTGTGTAAGGTATCGGTACGAGATTTAGTTGTATCGGTACACGATTGGGGGCCGTATCGGTATGGGTCGACCCATACTGGTACTTGTAGAAATCTAGTTTTTCTAGTAAGCAATATTTGTATCGGTACGCGCGTGAGTACCAGAACCCAGAGGTACCATATCAATACTCATGTTAGAGTATCGGTACCCATTGAACGTTATAATTTGCAATGATAGTTAAAGATGAAAATCGAGGTGGAAAATTAATGGTTTGATTAATGTATTAATTAATGTAAAAATGTGGATTAATGGATATCCATAAATGAAATTAATTATATACTTCTCCACAATGTATTAACAACTCGGTAATATAAAATAAATGATATATTGAGGATTAGCAACAATAGGGGATCCTTGGGATCACGTTGCTCGTATGTCGGATAGGCATTTGATTGGTTGAGTCGATGATTGATGGGATCTGGATACCCAGAGAAGAGTGTTGCAACACCATGATTAGAGTTACTGAATTTACGTTCTCGACGCTGTGTGACACCGGGTCTCATTCGATGATACTCAAGGAGAGATGCCGAGTATGGATGTACGTTCCCAAGGCTGTGTGACATTGGGCCTCACTTAAAGTGTATGTTCCTGAGGCTGTGTGACACCGACCTCACTCCAGGTTTGTGGTATGACTTTGTGTGCTTTTGCTCGGTTAATCTGGTGAGATCCCGAGTATGGTTAGGCCTTGTGTGCCATATATGATGTGTTGCTATGATGAGAACATGTGTTTAGGCGACTAGTGGTAGCGCCATGTGTTTATTTATCTATCTTTATTGCTCGTAATAGCTTGCATGCTTATGTTTATGATTAGCATGAAGTATAGTAGAGTAGATGTGTACCATTGAGCTTTGTAAGCTCAACGCTCGGAATCGTTGTTTCTTGCGTAGGTTGATCGTTAGATCGTGGGTTCGAAAAGTACTATCAGTACGAGATTCCAGTGGGTGGGGGTTTTCAGAGTACGGTACTTGGGTTTAGTGGGCTATGTATTCATAGGACCTTACATCATGGAGTTTGTAATTCTTACTTTTGAAATTTTATTAATGTGTTTTAAATTAAAGTGGAGCTCCTTTGTAATGATTTAAATTGTTTATCTATGTTTTCAACTATTGGATCTAAATGTTTTGGAAATACCTTTTTTGGGCTAAATCTATTTGCAAATTTTATGTTTTAGGTTGGGCTTTAGGCCCAATTGTGATATCCGGGTCGAGGGCGTTACATTCCACCTTTTCTCTTCTTCCTCTATGCTTCAACATCCAAATTCCCACGATGAATTCTAGGTGGGTTTGTGCATTTCTAAATCAATATTCTAATAATGAAAAGGCAATAACAAAGGCAAAGTGGAAAGGGAGAAATACAAATTATATGACATATATGCTCACTTTGAAGGATTTTTTTAAAATTTAAATTTAGTTTAATTTTTTCTGCCAATATCATTAGTTACATAGTGAAGCAATATTTGTGTTTTTTTAAAGCCTGATCAGTTTTAAAACTCAGGGCTCGATGAAACCAAAGAAAAAGAAAAATCAAAAGCCTAATTTTTTTTGATTTTTTCCTTCAAATTTTGGGTTTTAAGTTTTGATCTGCATCTTGCTTTCTTTTCTGGGTCTTTGAATATTTCAAATTTTCATCTCATTTTGGTCTTGTCTGTTTTTTAAGAGATTAAATGAATGACAGTAGCATAACCAGTTTAAAAATTTGAGGGTTTATTCAATATTGTTTTTCTTTAAAAGAACGAGGTTGCTTGACATGGTTATAATTTTTACCTATTAAGATTTAATGGACAGACGACGATGATGATAATTTTTACCGACTTTTATGAACATCAGATGACGACAGAAGGGGATAGTGGCAGCAAGATTATAGTTTGGGTTAGAGGATCAAATTGTTACAATTTTTAAATATTGAGGGTTAAATTTATTAAATTATTTTAAATTACGAATAAATTGATAGATGTTTAAGTTTTGGGGACTAAAGCTGTTATTATACCAAGCCATGTCACATTCCACGTTAAGTTTTAATGGAAAATTAATGGTCGGTGACCAAAGCAGAATTAAAACATACATCAGTGGTGATTTTGCCAAAAAACATAGTTCGTGACCAAAACAGGAAAATAATAATAGTTGGGTAACTAATGGTGTAGTTTACCCTGTTGGATTAAAATTCAATAATAGTGGGCACATATGTATAATGTACGTTGCTATTATAAAGTTTAACACGTAATTAAGTGACCAATTATGTTACACGTGTTATAGGTACTGAATTGTCATGGAATTAAAAGTGTAGATATCATAAGTTAGATTTATAACTCAATGAGGGGCAGAGTTGTAAATATTAATAAACTGTTTTAATTCAGTTTATATAAAGGGTAGTGGTCCCCGAGATCTAGGTTAACTTGCATATCTCTTTTCCCCGTCTGAGAGTTGTGTGCTAAGAGGTAATCTATCATCTTGGAAGATCAAACCCTCTGAAAAATCTCCATCAATGGATTCAGGTACGCTTCCGCAAATCTAGTATTTATTCTTAATGATTTGACATACATATCGATCTAGGGTTTATATTCGTATCGAATATATATTTTGGTTTCTAACAAGTGGCATCGAGCCAGGTTTGTCGAATCATTAAGAACCGGTTAATTTTCTATGAAATTCAAAATCGTAAACCTTTTATTGTTTATAAACGCCGCATCAATTTTTCAATTAAATAACCTCTGTTTTGCGGCGGTGAAAGATTAAAGGCATTAACAATCGACAATTATGTTTATCTGATATTACTTGAATTTAAGTTATTCACAATTGATATTTAGATATCAACAGATTTACATTGATGTTTTTAGTTAGGGTTTGACATTATTATATTTTGGAATGGCCGATTGTTAGTTTATTATTACTTTTGTTTGATTCATCATGTGCGATATTATTTTTACTGTTATTGTTGAAATTGCTATATCCCTAATCCTATATATTTAGTCTTTGCTGGATTTAGGGGTTTTTAATAGTAATGAATATTCGTACCCTATATCATAATTTGGTTAAGGAATTTTTTGATAAAATTATTTTTAGAATATGGATTTGTTCTTAATCTTTAGTTTACTGTTATGAAATATATATATATATTATTTATAATATATATTTAAGTCGGTTGGATCAAAATTTTAGTTTTGATCATTAGTTATAAAGATAAATCTTTAGGAACGAATAAATTCATGTTTTGGCTATGTCTGATATTTTATTGGGTTAATTGAACCACAATGTCACCAAAGTGACCGCTTCTGCGTAGATTAACTTATTTAAAATATTAAGATGTTTGTGTTTTTGTAATTCATGCGTTTATTAATTGGCCCAAAGGAAAATTAATATTTGGCCGAATTTCAAATAACACCTGTGGTGATAAATGTGTGACAATTATAAGGTAATTTATGTGTGCAATACGTTAGTCCAAAGATTAAACTGTTGTTCAACATAGTTTATTGTCAATGTTTGATTGCTACAACAAAGAGTACCGCTTATGTTAATATTCTTGTCCAAAGACTTGATATTAATGTTGTGTTTGGTATCTTGAGGGGAATTAGTCATTATTTTGAATTTATTTGTTTACTTATGAATTATTGGTGTGAGCATATTTATTTATTTATTATTCTTTTGTTCTGGATTCAGCTAGTTCTTCTGCTGCCACAATATCTGCTAATGTCAATTCTATACCCATGCTTAATGGGACGAATTTCAAGGAATGGAAAAGGCACTTACTGATAGTGCTTGGCTGTATGGATATAGACCTTGCGTTAAGGGAAGAACAACTGCGCTCTCATCTGCGGTAAGCACCCCGATGCAAAAAGGGATTTTGAGAGGTGGGAACGCGTTCTAATCGCATGAGTCGATGATCATGAAAACACAGCATTCCGGAAACCTTTAGGGGTGCAGAATCTGAAGAAATTATTCATGCTAAGGATTTCCTTGACAATATTGAGCAACGTTTTGTTAAAAACGATAAGGTTGAGATGACATCACTTCTGAATTCTTTGATGTCTATGAAGTACAAGGGTCAAGGAAATATAAGGGAGTACATTATGGAAATGTCTCATATTGCTTCAAAACTTAAGGCACTTAAGATCGAGTTTTACGATGATTTACTCGTCCTTATGGTTTTGGTATCGCTTTCGCATGATTTAACCAATTTAAAATTAGTTATAATGTCAAAGGGAGAAGTGGACTCTAAATGAGCTCATTTCTCATTGTGTTCAAGAGGAAGAAAGGTTGAAGCGTGAGAAAACTGAAAGTGCTCATTTGTCTAGTGCCTCTAAAGACAAGGGCAAGAAAAGGAAATATCGAATGAAGTGCTAAGGGTCCAGCTCAAAAGAAACAAGAGAATGTTCCAAATAATTGTTTCTTTTGTGACAAGCCTCGACACATGAAGAAAGATTGTACCAAATATCACGCATGGCGTGCAAAGAAAGGTATGAATCTTACTTTGGTCTGTTTCGAGGTTAATTTAGCTTCAGTACCTAGAAACACTTGGTGGTTAGATTCTGGTGCTACTACTCACATAAGTGTTTCTATGCGGGGTTGCCCGAGCTACCGAAAGCCAAGTGATGGTGAAAGAAACATCTTTGTGGGCGATGGAAAATCGGTGGAAGTGGAAGCAATTGGGCATTTTAGGTTGTTATTAGGAACTGGTTTTTATTTGGATTTGAAAGACACTTTTGTTGTTCCGTCTTTTAGGCGGAATTTAGTTTGATTTCTTTGTTGGACAAATTTGGTTATTATTGTTCATTTGGAAACAATCAGTTTACTTTGTCTTTAAATTCAAGTATTGTTGGAACTGGTTATTTAAATGCTTATGACAACCTTTATTTGTTAGATACAATTGCATCCTATAATGAAACCTTGCATGTGGAATCACGTGGTACTAAGCGAAAATTAAATAAAGAAAATTCAGCATCATTATGGCATAAACGCTTAGGTCATATATCAAAGTGTAGGATTGAGCGTCTTGTGTCTAATGGTATTTTAGAGTCCCTTGACTTCACAGACTTTAATGTTTGTGTTGATTGCATCAAGGGAAAGCAGACCAAAACTAAGAGATTAGGTGCCAATCGTTCTCTGCACGTCTTAGAATTAATTCATACGATATTTGTGGGCCATTCCCTACGGCATCTTGGAATGGTCAACACTATTTCATAACATTCATAGACGATTACTCACGTTATGGGTACCTATATCTCATTCATGAAAAATCTCGGTCTTTGGACGTGTTCAAATCCTATAAAGTGAAGTTGAGAATCAACTCAACAAAAGGATTAAAAAGGTTCGATCCGATCGTGGTGGTGAGTACTACGGTAGATATGATGGATCGGGTGAACAACGTTCGGGACCATTTGCAAAGTTCCTAGAGGAATGTGGTATTGTCCCACAAGACACCATGCCAGGATCACCTAGTATGAATGGTGTTCTTTGAGAGACGTAATAGGACTCTTAAAGATATGGTAAGAAGTATGATTGCTCATTCTACCTTACCCGAGTCACTCTGGGAGAAGCATTAAAGACAAAGAGCGTACATTCTGAATAGAGTACCCACTAAAGCGGTGAAAAGACACCTTATGAGCTTTGGGTGGGTAGAAAGCCCACTCTAAAGCATTTTCACATTTGGGGATGTCCAATCGAGGCAAGGCCTTATAGGCCACTTGAAAAGAAATTGGACTCCAAAAAACAGTAAGCAGCTACTTTATTGGTTATTCTGAGCGATCTAGGGGCTATAAATTTTATGATCCCATAATTAAGAATATTTTTGAGACGGGAATTGCAATATTTTTTGAGGATGTTGAGTTTGGAGGGAGAAATAAGGTAAGACACATTGTCTTTGAGGAGGAATTGAGTTTTAACTCAGTTCCTACTATCACTTTTGATGATGTTCAAGTTTCTATACCGATCATCAATCAAGAAGTGAATCCAGAACCTCAACAAGACAATGTCGAACAGCTCTCTTATTCGGGATGAGGTAATTGTTCCAGAAGAGCAAACTCAAAGAACCTCAAGAACAAGTGCCATTAAGGAGATCCACGAGAGAAAGGAGAAATGCTATTCGGATGATTATATTGTATTTCTCCAAGAAAATGAGGATGATAATAGAATGATGGAAGATGATCCGATCAACTTTCATCAGGCCATGCAAAGTATTAACTCTCAAAAGTGGATTGATGCCATGCAAGAAGAGTATAAATCCATGCAAGACAATAAAGTTTGAAACTTATCCCATTACTCGAAGGTGCAAAACCAATTGGTTGTAAATGGATTTTTAAAACCAAGAGGATGCAAATGGTAATGTGGAGAGGTATAAGGCACGTCTTGTAGCTAAAGGTTATACTAAAAAAGAAGGCATTGACTTTTCAGAGACTTTCTCTCCAGTTTCATCGAAAGACTCATTTAGGACAATCATGGCACTTGTAGCTCATTTTGATCTTGAGTTACATCAGATGGATGTTAAGACTGCGTTTCTCAATGGAGAAATTGAAGAAACAATTTATATGGTGCAACAGAAAACTTTGAGTCGGGAGACCCAAAGAATATAGTTTGCAAATTAACAAAATCCATCTACGGACTCAAACAAGCTTCTCGTCAATGGTATCACAAATTTCATCAAGTAATTGTCTCGTTCGGTTTTGAGATGAATATTGTTGATGATTGCGTGTATCACAAGTTTAGTGGGAGTAAGTACATATTTTTGGTTTTATATGTCGATGACATTTTGCTTGCCACGAATGATATAGGCTTATCGCACTAAACCAAGAGATTTCTATCTAAACATTTTGAAATGAAAGATCTTGGGGACGCTTCTTTTGTTTTAGGAATTGGATACATCGAGATCGATCTCGGGGTATTCTTGGATTGTCACAAAAGAACTATATCGATAAAGTACTTAAAAGGTTTGGCATGCAAAATAGTAAACCAATAGACACCCTGTCACTAAAGGAGACAAGTTTTGTCTTGCCCAATGCCCTAAAAGTAATCTTGAAATTCAAGAAATGCATAAGATTCCTTATAAATCAGCTATTGGGAGTCTAATGTATGCTTTCGGTATGTACGCGTCCGGATATTGCGTACATTGTTGGGATGTTAGGCGATACTCAAGCAACCTGGTATGGACCATTGGAAAGCCAACAAGAGGGTTATGAGGTATCTTGAGAGAACAAAAGATTATATGCTCACATACAGGAAATCGATCATTTGGAGGTCGTAGGGTATACGGATTCTCGATTTTCTTTGGGTGCCATGATAGCGAAAATCTACATCAGGATATATTTATCTCATTAGCTGGTGGAGCTATATCCGAAAAGTGCCAAATGAGACACTTGTAGCTTCTTCCACTATGGCAAAGCAGAGTTTGTAGCATGCCACGAGGCATCTAATCATGGAATATGGCTGCGAAATGGACAAATATCCATAGAACACATTGGGACAAACTCTATGATAGCGGATCCGCTCACAAAAGGTTTACCACCCAAGGTCTTTCATGAGCACACCGCTTCATATGGGTGTTACATCATTTAAGGATATTATTGTTTGAGTGGGAGTTTGTTATTTGTTCACTTTATGTTTATGTTTATTTTCAGACATTTATGTATTTGGTTATTTTTCGATCGAAATAAAGTATTGATTAATTCACTCTTTTCTTATTTGGATAAGGACCTCACTTATGTTTAAAGAGGACCGATTGGAAATAGGCATGTTCGGTTCACATTTACATGTAATTTCCATGCTACGCGTCCATGATTGATCTATGTCATTTGATTATGTTTGTATACGTGACCATTGATGGGTCGGTCATGATTGATATGACAAAGACCGCTTTGATCCTATATGGATATAATTGATGGACGAGATTGTTATAGAATACCTATTACATGATAGCAAATTTTTGAGCTCATAAGGTCGTACATTTTTTGTCGTAACATATGTTGCCCAAGTGGGAGATTGTTGGATTAAAATTCAATAATAGTGGGCACATATGTATAATGTACGTTGCTATTATAAAGTTTAACACGTAATTAAGTGACCAATTATGTTACACGTGTTATAGGTACTTGAATTGTCATGGAATTAAAAGTGTAGATATCATAAGTTAGATTTATAACTCAATGAGGGGCAGAGTTGTAAATATTAATAAACTGCATTTTAATTCAGTTTATATAAAGGGTAGTGGTCCCCGAGATCTAGGTTAACTTGCATATCTCTTTTCCCCGTCGAGAGTTGTGTGCTAAGAGGTAATCTATCATCTTGGAAGATCAAACCCTCTCGAAAAATCTCCATCAATGGATTTGTGCACGCTTCCGCAAATCTAGTATTTATTCTTAATGATTTGACATACATATCGATCTAGGGTTTATATTCGTATCGAATATATATTTTGGTTTCTAACAAGTGGCATCGAGCAGGTTTGTCGAATCATTAAGAACCGGTTAATTTTCTATGAAATTCAAAATCGTAAACCTTTTATTGTTTATAAACGCCGCATCAATTTTTCAATTAAATAACCTCTGTTTTTGCGGTGAAAGATTAAAGGCATTAACAATCGACAATTATGTTTATACGATATTACTTGAATTTAAGTTATTCACAATTGATATTTAGATATCAATGATTTACATTGATGTTTTTAGTTAGGGTTTGACATTATTATATTTTGGAATGGCCGATTGTTAGTTTATTATTACTTTTGTTTGATTCATCATGTGCGATATTATTTTTACTGTTATTGTTGAAATTGCTATATCCCTAATCCTATATATTTAGTCTTTGCTGGATTTAGGGGTTTTTAATAGTAATGAATATTCGTACCCTATATCATAATTTGGTTAAGGAATTCTTTTCTGGTAAAAATTATTTTTAGAATATGGATTTGTTCTTAATCTTTAGTTTTTTGTTATGAAATATATATATATATTATTTATAATATATATTTAAGTCGGATTGGATCAAAATTTTAGTTTTGATCATTAGTTATAAAGATAAATCTTTAGGAACGAATAAATTCATGTTTTGGCTATGTGCGATATTTTATTGGGTTAATTGAACCACAATGTCACCAAAGTGACCGCTTGCGTAGATTAACTTATTTAAAATATTAAGATGTTTGTGTTTTTGTAATTCATGCGTTTATTAATTGGCCCAAAGGAAAATTAATATTTGGCCGAATTTCAAATAACACACTGTGGTGATAAAAATGTGACAATTATAAGGTAATTTATGTGTGCAATACGTTAGTCCAAAGATTAAACTGTTGTTCAACATAGTTTATTGTCAATGTTTGATTGCTACAACAAGAGTACCGCTTATGATTAATATTACTTGTCCAAAGACTTGATATTAATGTTGTGTTTGGTATCTTGAGGGGAATTAGTCATTATTTTGAATTTATTTGTTTACTTATGAATTATTGGTGTGAGCATATTTATTTATTTATTATTCTTTTGTTCGGATTCAGCTAGTTCTTCTCGCTGCCACAATATCTGCTAATGTCAATTCTATACCCATGCTTAATGGGACGAATTTCAAGGAATGGAAAAGGCACTTACCGATAGTGCTTGGTGTATGGATATAGACCTTGCGTTAAGGGAAGAACAAACCGCACCTCTCATCTGCGGTAAGCACCCACGATGCAAAAAGGGATTTTTGAGAGGTGGGAACGTTCTAATCGCATGAGTCGATGATCATGAAACACAGCATTCGGAAACCTTTAGGGGTGCAGAATCACGAAGAAATTATTCATGCTAAGGATTTCCTTGACAATATTGAGCAACGTTTTGTTAAAAACGATAAGGTTGAGATGACATCACATGAATTCTTTGATGTCTATGAAGTACAAGGGTCAAGGAAATATAAGGGAGTACATTATGGAAATGTCTCATATTGCTTCAAAACTTAAGGCACTTAAGATCGAGATTTTTGATGATTTACTCGTCCTTATGGTTTTGGTATCGCTTTCTGCACAGTTTAACCAATTTAAAATTAGTTATAACTGTCAAAGGGAGAAGTGGACTCTAAATGAGCTCATTTCTCATTGTGTTCAAGAGGAAGAAAGGTTGAAGCGTGAGAAAAACTGAAAGTGCTCATTTGTCTAGTGCCTCTAAAGACAAGGGCAAGAAAAGGAAATATCAGAATGAAGCTGCTAAGGGTCCACTCAAAAGAAACAAGAGAATGTTCCAAATAATTGTTTCTTTTGTGACAAGCCTGGACACATGAAGAAAGATTGTACCAAATATCACGCATGGCGTGCAAAGAAAGGTATGAATCTTACTTTGGTGCATTACGAGGTTAATTTAGCTTCAGTACCTAGAAACACTTGGTGGTTAGATTGCGGTGCTACTACTCACATAAGTGTTTCTATGCAGGGTGCCTGAGCTACCGAAAGCCAAGTGATGGTGAAAGAAACATCTTTGTGGGCGATGGAAAATCGGTGGAAGTGGAAGCAATTGGGCATTTTAGGTTGTTATTAGGAACTGGTTTTTATTTGGATTTGAAAGACACTTTTGTTGTTCCGTCTTTTAGGCGGAATTTAGTTTGATTTCTTTGTTGGACAAATTTGGTTATTATTGTTCATTTGAAACAATCAGTTTACTTTGTCTTTAAATTCAAGTATTGTTGGAACTGGTTATTTAAATGCTTATGACAACCTTTATTTGTTAGATACAATTGCATCCTATAATGAAACCTTGCATGTGGAATCACGTGGTACTAAGCGAAAATTAAATAAAGAAAATTCAGCATCATTATGGCATAAACGCTTAGGTCATATATCAAAGTGTAGGATTGAGCGTCTTGTGTCTAATGGTATTTTAGAGTCCCTTGACTTCACAGACTTTAATGTTTGTGTTGATTGCATCAAGGAAAGCAGACCAAAACTAAGAGATTAGGTGCCAATCGTTCTACGAGACGTCTTAGAATTAATTCATACCGATATTTTGGGCCATTCCCTACGGCATCTTGGAATGGTCAACACTATTTCATAACATTCATAGACGATTACTCACGTTATGGGTACCTATATCTCATTCATGAAAAATCTCGGTCTTTGGGCGTGTTCAAATCCTATAAAGCTGAAGTTGAGAATCAACTCAACAAAAAGATTAAAAAGGTTCGATCGATCGTGGTGGTGAGTACTACGGTAGATATGATGGATCGGGTGAACAACGTTCGGGACCATTTGCAAAGTTCCTAGAGGAATGTGGTATTGTCCCACAGTACACCATGCAGGATCACCTAGTATGAATGGTGTTCTTTGAGAGACGTAATAGGACTCTTAAAGATATGGTAAGAAGTATGATTGCTCATTCTACCTTACCCGAGTCACTCTGGGAGAAGCATTAAAGACAGCAGCGTACATTATTCGAATAGAGTACCCACTAAAGCAGCTGAAAAAGACACCTTATGAGCTTTGGGTGGGTAGAAAGCCCACTCTAAAGCATTTTCACATTTGGGGATGTCCAATCGAGGCAAGGCCTTATAGGCCACTTGAAAAGAAATTGGACTCCAAAAACAGAAGTTGACTACTTTATTGGTTATTACGAGCGATCTAGGGGCTATAAATTTTATGATCCCATAATTAAGAATATTTTTGAGACGGGAATTGCAATATTTTTTGAGGATGTTGAGTTTGGAGGGAGAAATAAGGTAAGACACATTGTCTTTGAGGAGGAATTGAGTTTTAACTCAGTTCCTACTATCACTTTTGATGATGTTCAAGTTTCTATACCGATCATCAATCAAGAAGTGAATCCAGAACCTCAACAAGACAATGTCGAACAGCTCTCTCTTATTCAGGATGAGGTAATTGTTCCAGAAGAGCAAACTCAGCAACCTCAAGAACAAGTGCCATTAAGGAGATCCACGAGAGAAAGGAGAAATGCTATTCCGGATGATTATATTGTATTTCTCCAAGAAAATGAGGATGATAATAGAATGATGGAAGATGATCCGATCAACTTTCATCAGGCCATGCAAAGTATTAACTCTCAAAAGTGGATTGATGCCATGCAAGAAGAGTATAAATCCATGCAAGACAATAAAGTTTGAAACTTATCCCCATTACGAAGGTGCAAAACCAATTGGTTGTAAATGGATTTTTAAAACCAAGAGGGATGCAAATGGTAATGTGGAGAGGTATAAGGCACGTCTTGTAGCTAAAGGTTATACTAAAAAAGAAGGCATTGACTTTTCAGAGACTTTCTCTCCAGTTTCATCGAAAGACTCATTTAGGACAATCATGGCACTTGTAGCTCATTTTGATCTTGAGTTACATCAGATGGATGTTAAGACTGCGTTTCTCAATGGAGAAATTGAAGAAACAATTTATATGGTGCAACCAGAAAACTTTGAGTCGGGAGACCCAAAGAATATAGTTTGCAAATTAACAAAATCCATCTACGGACTCAAACAAGCTTCTCGTCAATGGTATCACAAATTTCATCAAGTAATTGTCTCGTTCGGTTTTGAGATGAATATTGTTGATGATTGCGTGTATCACAAGTTTAGTGGGAGTAAGTACATATTTTTGGTTTTATATGTCGATGACATTTTGCTTGCCACGAATGATATAGGCTTATTGCACGAAACCAAGAGATTTCTATCTAAACATTTTGAAATGAAAGATCTTGGGGACGCTTCTTTTGTTTTAGGAATTCAGATACATCGAGATCGATCTCGGGGTATTCTTGGATTGTCACAAAAGAACTATATCGATAAAGTACTTAAAAGGTTTGGCATGCAAAATAGTAAACCAATAGACACCCTCTGTCACTAAAGGAGACAAGTTTTGTCTTGCCCAATGCCCTAAAAGTAATCTTGAAATTCAAGAAATGCATAAGATTCCTTATAAATCAGCTATTGGGAGTCTAATGTATGCTCAGGTATGTACGCGTCCGGATATTGCGTACATTGTTGGGATGTTAGGCGGATACTCAAGCAACCTGGTATGGACCATTGGAAAGCAGCCAAGAGGGTTATGAGGTATCTTGAGAGAACAAAAGATTATATGCTCACATACGTGAAATCAGATCATTTGGAGGTCGTAGGGTATACGGATTCTGATTTTTTTGGGTGCCATGATAGCAGAAAATCTACATCGGGATATATTTATCTCATGTTTTGGTGGAGCTATATCGGAAAAGTGCCCAAGCAGACACTTGTAGCTTCTTCCACTATGGCAAAGAGAGTTTGTAGCATGCTACGAGGCATCTAATCATGGAATATGGCTGCGAAATGGACAAATATCCATAGAACACATTGGGACAAACTCTATGATAGCGGATCCGCTCACAAAAGGTTTACCACCCAAGGTCTTTCATGAGCACACTGCTCATATGGGTGTTACATCATTTAAGGATATTATTGTTTGAGTGGGAGTTTGTTATTTGTTCACTTTATGTTTATGTTTATTTTTGAGACATTTATGTATTTGGTTATTTTACGATCGAAATAAAGTATTGATTAATTCACTCTTTTCTTATTTGGATAAGGACCTCACTTATGTTTAAAGAGGACCAGTTGGAAATAGGCATGTTCGGTTCACATTTACATGTAATTTCCATGCTACGCATCCATGATTGATCTATGTCATTTGATTATGTTTGTATACGTGACCATTGATGGGTCCAGTCATGATTGATATGACAAAGACCGCTTTGATCCTATATGGATATAATTGATGGACGAGATTGTTATAGAATACCTATTACATGATAGCAAAATTTTTGAGCTCATAAGGTCGTACATTTGTCGGGTAACATATGTTGCCCAAGTGGGAGATTGTTGGATTAAAATTCAATAATAGTAGGCACATATGTATAATGTACGTTGCTATTATAAAGTTTAACACGTAATTAAGTGACCAATTATGTTACACGTGTTATAGGTACTGAATTGTCATGGAATTAAAAGTGTAGATATCATAAGTTAGATTTATAACTCAATGAGAGGCAGAGTTGTAAATATTAATAAAACTGTTTTTAATTGGTTTATATAAAGGGTAGTGGTCCCGAGATCTAGGTTAACTTGCATATCTTTTTCCCCGTCGAGAGTTGTGTGCTAAGAGGTAATCTATCATCTTGGAAGATCAAACCCTCGAAAAATCTCCATCAATGGATTGATGCACGCCCGCAAATCTAGTATTTATTCTTAATGATTTGACATACATATCGATCTAGGGTTTATATTCGTATCGAATATATATTTTGGTTTCTAACATACCCTTTATTTACTAATAATAATTATTATTTGAACAAGATGAACTTTCATTCAAGCAGAGCAACCATTATAAAAAAAAAGGTAAAAAAGATTCGGATCATCGAGCTCAACAAATGCTCGAGAAACAGAAAATATAAACACTATTAGGGATGGTCATGAGTTGGATCGGGTCAGGTTTTTGGTCGACTTGCATACGACCCAAAAATTTAACACCAGCACTTGAACTTGACCGGCCGAACATTTGATGACGCTCCACCTGGTATGAACTCAATTCGAAATTTAGAGTAAAAACTTGAACTCGACCCGACTCAACATAAATAAAAATAATTTTTTTTATTTTACTCGATAAAATAGGGAGTTAACTAAAAAAAATAAATATAGAGAGGTATTATAATAATTATTTCATTTTTATAAAATTGAAATTATTAAATCCTTGGATTAAATTGAAAGTTTTTAAAATTACTGGGGGTTAATTCATAAATTTCAGAAGTTTTGGTTTATTTCTAAGAACTCTAGACTGCTTAAGGACTGAACTCCTGATTTGAATTAAGCCTAAAATGAGGGTCCATCCAATATGAATAAATAAAATCGGTGTAGTTTCTTATATACCATTTCTTATTCCTTCCATCAACTTGTTTCTTCGTATTTCTGCTTCCTCAATCTCGATGCACAGAAGACATTGCTAATCAGCAGTTGAAAGTTAAGGTTTCGTCCCGCACCGTTTCGTTCCATGATTCGGGTCTACGTTTTCAATTTGCTGTCCGGTGGACCGTTTCGCGTTCCTCGTAACTATAGTACAGATAATAAACCTTGTTCCTGTCTCATCTCCAACCAAGCATTTAGCAATTCACATGTGCCGAACTTGAGGACCATCAGGACCACCCTTCTATAATATCATCTTTGTATTGACAACCATAATCGTAAGAGTATGACCACCAGTCCCCGGGTGAAGTTGGACCACCTTGGTGAAAATAGTCTTTGTTTCCGCCATTTAATACCTTCAGAGAAAGAAAAAACATAGAGATGGATCATAAGCCTATAAAAGATACGAGAGTGGACAAAAATCCTCTATCCCTTTTTGACATTTTTTTATATTCCAACAATAAAAAATTAAATTCTAAGCCTTAAGCCTAAACCTTAAACCATAAAAATACACTCTACCCATAATTCCTAAACTTTAGCTCTAAACTCTAACCTTAAACCCTAACTTATTTTTTAGTGTGAGTCATAAAAAAGAACACCAAAAAGAGCATACGATTTCTATTCATTGTCGAAACACCAATAATCAGTTAGTTTAGCAGGATAATGCGTTAGGTCCCTTAAGTAAGGTTAGATGTTCGAATTCTGACGTTGTGAATAAAGAAACTGGGTTGAGAGAGTAAAAAATATTATCGAAACAATAAATAAAAAAGTTAAAGAAAAGACAATTTAAATAGAATCGATATTTCAAAACTTGCAAAGACGTGACAAAAGTTTTTAATTAGGGGTATTATTATCACCTCACTCGTTTACAAGTATAAAATAAATAAGGGTAAACTACATAAATAGTCCCCCGACTATGCTCTAATTCATTTTTGCATTTCCCAACTATCAGAAGTTACAAACTGGTCCCCCAACTTAAAAAAGGTAACAAATTGGTCCGAAGCCATTAGAAATTTAACGACTGGTGAAGTGGTAGTTAATATAAATTGATATAATTACATAATTAGCCCTCAAGTTCTACACTTATTTTAATTTGACCTTAATTCTAAAAAATGAACCCACATAATTTTAATAATCTATCAATTTAGTCCATCTTCTTTTCTATTTCTCCTCTCCTTTAATTCTTCAATTCATTTTCACCCAAAATCCATTTAAGAGCCCCAGAGTTGGCCAATAACCGACGACGCAAGTAAAGCCCGAATACATCCTGCATATCTTCTGCCTCAAATTCAACTCTCTAATGGTTTGATACCTTAGCACGACAAAAGCCGGTTAATCTCAAACCTAAGTGCTTGTGCAAACTCTAGAATTGGGTCCTTTGGAATTTGAACTTCAGGGATATGTGGTGGAGACCTATTAAAAACAACGAAACATGGCCGCGAGTAAAAAGAAAATCAAATCCAAAGTTAACCCCGAAAGTAGACAACAAATTTGACAGCTTACTTGTTGATGAGTTCTCTGCTTCAGGTCAACAAGTTTAAAAAACATAGTTCAATAATGGAGGTTTTGGCCATGAGAAAGGGACAACGACTGGATTGCTTCCCATCAAACCCATATTCACCATCCTCAAATCTAATCCGAGATATCCACTAATAACTCATAAGATCTAGTAGTGAACAACAATGAAAGAAATTGACAAGCTAGTTCATATATTTTTAAATTTCTTGTTTGAATCATTAGTTTTGTGGTGCTTCTATTGTTACTTTTATCGCCATTGTGCACTATACTGAGAACAAGGGAAAAAGATGCAGAATCTATATTTTTTTAGGGCTCTTAAATGGATTTTGGGGTCAAAATGAATTGAAGAATTAAAGGAGAGGAGAAATAGATAAGATGGACTAAATTGATAGATTATTAAAATTATGTGGGTTAATTTTTAAGAATTATGGACAAATTAAAATAAGTGTAGAACTTGAGGGCTAATTATGTAATTATATCAATTTATATTAATTTCCACATCATTAGCGTTAAAAGCGTTAAACCAGTTTGTTAATTTTTTTAAGTCGAGGGACCAGTTTGTAACTTTTGATAGTCAAGGGACGCAAAAAAGAATTAGAGCATAGTTGGGGGACCATTTGTGTAGTTTACCCAATAAATAATGATAAATAGAATCCTACCAACCGACTTCTTGTCGTGTCGTGTCATGCATCAAAACTAGAAGTATTAATTTTTTTAAAAAAAATAATTTATTATACAGATTATAGTAACTAATTACAAATTAAATTTTATTGAATAATATGTACTTATGTGATAACTCAATTCATTTAATAGAATGTTTTTTTGAATAGTCTAAAGGTGATTACAATGTAGTATATGTTCATACATATTTTTAATCCTTTGACAATACACATACACCTTATATACAAAGCGATTTGAACTCGTGTCTCCTAGGATGAACATAATCCACTTTTCCACTAGGATATTTGTTGGGTTCAGTGTGATTTTTTTTTTTAAATCAATTGATGCAAATCATAACATTTAAAAGCACATTTAATAGGTTAAGGGACTAAATTGTTGGGGGCATATGACATCATAGGAGACCAAATTATATATATATATATATATATTATTTCACTCCCATTGTTGGTTAGGTCGTATTCACACACTATAATCCCAACAAGGATGGAAATCGATGGCTGGTAAATGGAAAAAACACTTGTTTATAATGATAAAATCGGATTCTATCAACCGGCTTCTTGTCGTGTGATGCGGCAAAACAAGTATATAAACATGTGTTTATGGCTAAGGGACTAAATTGTATGATGTATAAATTATAGGGGAAAGTTTGACAATATATTTATGTCTTACAATTGATACAATGAAAGGAATGAATTTTAATAAAAGGAAAAAAAAAAGGAATTGATGCAAATTATAACATTTAAAAGCACGTTTAATAGGTTGGGTAACTAAATTGTAGGGGGCATATGGTACCATAGGATACTAAATTGTAAAAATATATTTATATCCTCCCTTACGTGTAGACCCAATTCATTCAATTGAAACAGTGTGGATTGAATGATGATGAGTTGTAAAATATATATTTTTATCCTTTTGGTTGCTTAGTAAAATTGAAGTATTGGATGTTTGTAGTTTGAGGATGAGAGCAAGAGTTGAGATCTTACAACGATCGCAGAGAAACTTTCTTTACCAATAAAGTTTTTGGTCCATTGAACTCAAAGGAGCTTGAGCAACTCGAACATCATTTGGAGACATCTTTGCAGCAATACGATCAACAAGATGAATTATCTCGATAATGAATTAACTTACCTTATGCTTGTTTGTTCATACTTTCAACCCATGTCTATATTTGTAAACAAGATGAATTATATTATAATAATAATAATGTATTATTGAGCTTGTAAAGCTTAGCATTCGAATATTTTCGTTTGTAGTTTAGTAGGTTCTGACCATTGTCAAGGGGCAAAATCAAAGAAGGGATTTCTGCACTCCACTTCCATAGTACAATACCATATACCTTAGATTTGGGCTATGTATCATATGGTCTTGCAATGAATATGTTGTCACTCTGTAACTCTATGTTTTGAGTATTTTGAGATAAACAATATTTTATATTATGGATTTCTTTTAATTTGTATAAATGTTTTGCTCTGTTATATAGAATTTATTTTAAACAAGTTTATCATTTTAAATCTTGATGGATAATTTAATTAAACTTAGTTTGAAAAAATTGGTCAATCATCTCATGACCTAATTTGTATAAAAATTTTGTTTAATGTACATGTCACGTAGTCAGGGACGGAGCTAGGATCAAGCATTAAAAGGGCAATAGTCTATTAAGCCTTTAAATCTAAAAATTAGAAGGAACGAAAACCTTATTTAATTAATATTTAAATTAAAAAAAACTTAAAATATAATTATACCAAAAAATTTGAAAATGACAACATCCCTTCTTAACCTATTAATGGCTCCGTGCTGCACGTAGTCAAACAATAATGCGCAGTAAAAGAGTAAAAAAAAAAAAAAACAATGCCATTATCTAGCACTTTAGGCAGCAAAAAGTAGTGGACTGCAAGGCTCTCCCTTCACATAGCAAAAAGTAGTGACATCTTCTTTTTTTTTTTTTTGTATTTTAAAATATAATTAATTATACGTTGAGCCTTGATAATTTTAATAATTATTTAAAAATTATTAAAAAATTAATATCGTTTAAAAATATATTATATTAATAGTGTTTAATAGTGTGCGTTGTCCGTTCTAAAATTTTCATATATATATGAGTGTGTGTGAATTATTTATCACTCAATCAAGAATCATTATTAACAGAATATTATAAAATATGTTATTTTGTTTATTTTTTTCACTCACATTGTGTGTACGACATAAAATCCAGTGTTATATTATAAATATTTTAGATAGGCTTTGTTTTGGATTTTGTTGGTTAGGTAGGTGTTCATACACTATAATCCCAGCAAGGATGGAAATCGAAGGCTGGTAAAAGAACAAAAAACAGAAAAAAGCTTGTGTTTATAATGATAAGTGTAAATACAATAAAAATAATGAAAAATTGAATTCTACCAACCGGCTTCTTGTCGTGTAATGCGCCAAAACTACTATATAAGCACGTGTTTATGGCACTAAGCAAAAGCAGAAACAGAAAATGGCTTTCACAAGGTGCGTGCTTGGCGTTGAGGATTTTTCTAAACACAGTTTAAGTCTGAATCAGAATCGATATTGGCATGGCTATGGAGATCCACCGACGGAGATTCGAGAACCAGAAACTCTACCACCAGGTACAGAACCACCCGTCTTTGTCTTCCAGCACAATGCTGATTCCGTAGGTTCTGTCGGCGGTCTTGTGTACGATATACAAAGAGATGTTGATCCGTATACTGTGCCTCCAAAGTGGGTTATTGCTTGGAAAAATGAATTACTCCTAGGAAAGACCAACAAGGTGCTCATCTATTTCTACGTTCATATCGTAATCGAAACATTAAATAAATTAATCGACTAATAAATCAAATCGATTGTAGGTCTACACTACGGTCCTTCGTCCTGATGAAAGCATTGATTGGAGTAAAATCAAAGAATCTCTTGACGGGTCTGTAAACGGTAGCGATAGTGTCAACATCGTTGACGTATACAGCCCAAAGGCTATAATTGAACCTGCAAAGGGTGATACGCCAACGATGAAGGCAACACTCGCGCATCATGTTTAGGAGCTGCCGTTCCGGTCTCCTTATCGAACCAAAATGTTAGGCTGTGTCCGCTGGACTGCCAAAACAAGTTGTGCAATATATGTTATTAGTTTACACTTCTGTTGCGTCCTAAATAAATTTGACAGCCGTGGGATCTGTCAATACATGTAGTCTATGTTGTTAGTTTCCACTACTGTTGTGTACTAAAATAAATTTGACAGCCCTTGGATCTGTCAAAACTTGTTGCAATATATATTGTTTGTTGTGTTGTTTAAACTTGGGATTTGAACTAGTGTTTAAATTATTTTATTTTATTACATTACTAAAACATATATTTATCTAAAGAATTCCACTTTGATTTAATTACTTTTTAGTAATTATTTATCAGGTCTCAATTTTGAAAAATAAAATTGTTCTCTTTTATTCAATCACTTATGTTCATTTAAATTTAATTTATTTTGTTTGAGTTATGTTATTTGTTCGAGTTAATTTAATTTTCATAACATTTAAAAGCATATTTAATAAGGGATGTTAAAAAATATCCGACCCGTTGACCCACCGACCCGATTAAAAAAATATAGGTAATTTTATAAATTTTCTAACTCCTGGGTCGGGTACCCAGCCCGCTATTTCCCGAATCAGGCCCGGGTCAGAAAATTGTAAATTCCCCGATGCCCGACTACCCGGATGTAACAGAAATTAGATTTTTTATATTTAATAAATACATATTTTTATATTAAAATAATAAAATAACTTAATTTTTTATATTTTTATATTTGATAAATGCATATTTTTATATTTTATATTAAACTAATAATATATTTTTATATTTTAAAAAATACATATTTTATATCTAGGTACCCAATTATTCTATTTTACGGGTACCCGATTAGCAGGTACCCGACCAACTCGGGTCGGAACACGGGCCGGCCGAACTACTACCCGAAGACCCTGTACCCGGCACCTCAGGTACCTGAAAACCCATATACCTAGATTTGAACACCCATACATTTAATGGGCCGAGGGACTAATTTCTAAGAGGAATAAATCATAAGGGACCAAACTATGAAAATGTAACCCCTTAGATCCGCCTATGCATTAAGTCTAATTCCAGGAGGTCACATTCCATTTCATACCAAAAATTTCAAGAAAATATAAGGATTTAAAGTTCAATTCAGATAGCAATTATAAACCATACATATGTAATAATAGTAAATCAGTTTAAAACTATATCAGAGTTAGGTTACAAAATAATGCCACATCGGGCAAGGTAATAAAGTAAACAATATCAAAATATAGACTCATGTCACCCTGATATAGACAGTCTAGAAGATAGAAACATTACAACAAAATATGTGAAACTGAATGTGCCGATCCTCCAAGTGCCAAGTCCTAGGGAAGCCTATCCAAAATCTGAAAGGGAAAGTTTGGGGGTGAACTAGGGAGCTCAGTGTGTACCAATAAGTACAGATAAAACATTTAAATATTTCAGATATACATAAATTATTTCAGTAAGTCATGTTATAAGAGCAACCAAAGTTTTCATTTAAAACCTAACTACCCTCTAGCCGAACACCGATATACAGTCCCCCATGAACTGTATCCTAAAGGACATATCCTAGGCCTATGAGCGTAGAGCCTACCTAAGGAGATACCTTAGGTCCAGAAAGCCTTACCTTAGGCCCATTGGGCGTAGGAGCTTAACCGAAGGATTTACCAGCTGAATTAGGATTGTACCTGTAGAGACTTCAAATCATACCCTAAGAGTATACCCCAAGTAAAATAGTTTATAACAAAAGTAATATCATCAGACATTAGGTGAAAGACATGTATTTATTTCAGTAATACAGAAATCAGATATCTCAATATCAAATCAGACATAGAGCATACTTTCAAACAGATAAGGTAGACATGCTTTCAAAATAGAAAAGTAATCATGTTCAAATCAGAGAGCATTCTATAATATATTCAGAGAAATCATTTCAACAGTTCGTGTAAAACAATAATATATCACACACGGAACACACCTTAAAAAGCTGGTCAGAAGGGTCTATTGGGCACCTGCCTCACTACGCTCTGCAGCAGTACTAGATCCTAGATCATAACGGAACAAGGTTACTACCAGAGAAATAAATTCTAACTTACTAATTTTACCGGGTTTCTAAGATTGTACAAGTATACAAGTAACTATGGGTGCACACTGGTGAGTGAATTGGGAGGAACTGGGCTAAGCAGACGAACGGTCGGGCGAGTCTCAGGTACCTTTAATTATACAAGAGTTCATATCAGTCCTTTATTCAAAATAAACACCCTTAAATGAATAACTTAATACATATACATGTTTGGGTTTAAGGTTAGATTCAGAGACTTTCGGGTTAGAATTTCGCAAAACAGACTTTAAAAACGTGCTTTGGACATAAAAAAAACCCAAAATATAAAATTTTTAAGTTGACTTTTTGGTCAAAGTCAATGGTCAACGATCAATATATGATTTACCCAATTTGAGTTCTGCGGCATTGAAAATTTGGTGGGTTACGTTAGCTATCGTTAGTCCTTTAACAATCCAATGATTGAAATGAATTCTTTTAATGGTAGTGACTTGAATGAAAAAATTTCAATTTTCGATGAATTTATTAAATCACTCTAGAAGTTTAATGACCACAAGTGTAGTTTACCTTATTTTTATTAATTAATTATATAAGATTAATTTTTCATTTAAAATTAATAAACTTGCATAAAATATCCTATAAAAAGGATATTTAAAATACAATTGAACAAAAAAAATGAGTAAAACACATAAATAGTCACTAGACTTTATCAAAATATTATAATTTTTATTAAAATTTGTGGAATTATTTTAAAATAATCATTATTTTATAATGTGGATTGATCATTTATAACAATTTGATAAATTAAATAATTATCTTATTACTTCCAAAACCTAAGTGGTAATATAAACTTCTTTTATTTATCATTCGTATACTTTACATTTTTGAATCCCACTTTCATAATAATCTCTGCGAAATTATTTATAAAGAAATCTCTCGGCAAATTTGGCCGTCTACGAGAATAAATGCTGCTGTGTAGCAACTATCATGGTGTATAATTCATTTATTATGATCCGTTCGATTGGTATTTAAATATATGAACGAATGGTATTCTCCACTTGTTCGAAAAAGCGTGGTCAATAATATGGGATCGGAGATCCCGACGGCAAAGTCAAATCGGACTTAGATTCATCTCCCATTAAATGGAAGGTTTTGACTTTTTTATTGAATATTAAATTGTCATCAGTCTCTTGATAGAGATTTTTTGTATACAGAACGTCACTTAAATCAACCTATCTTGTCTTTTTAGGGTAAAATACATCATTCATCACTCAACTATCTTCTCACTCCTATTTTGGTCACTCAACTTTCAAACTTTTCAATTTACCAACTAAACTTCCGGATTGCTCCTACTTTGGTCACTCTAGAATATTTTATTATTATTTTTGATTTTTTTTAATATTATTAAATATAAAAATAATTTAAAATGAATAATAAATTCATATTTTATTATTATTAAATTTAAAATATATGAGGAAAAAAATTGCCACCACTGTCGACCATCACTAACCACTGTTGGTCTCAGAATTGACGGCCGTTTGATCCCAAATTGCGTCGGTGGACTCGTTTTAACACGCTGAGTCTTAATCTGGTGTTTGTTTCACCAGAAATATCTTGAAACCCGCAAATCTTGTTTGAAACTTTTCGGTTTTCTAACTTTTGATCTCTTTTTTTGGACTTCGGAGGATTTTTTAGCAAAATAGAGGTTGAATTTGGACTCAGAGACTGAGGCGAAACGACTGGTGAAATCTGAAACTGAGCGGCCACCATCTACGGCCGTCGGCGGTGGCGTCCGAAGATGGCGAATGGTGGCCGGTAAACAGTTGGATTTAATTTTATATTTTATATTTTAATTATTTTTATAATAATAATAATAAATGCTAAAAATTCAAAAATAATACTAAAATAATCGAGAGTGACTAAAATAGAAATAATTCAAAAATTCATTTAATAAATTAAAAAAGTTTGAGAGTTGAGTGACCAAAATAAGAATAAGAAGATAGTTAAGTAATAATTTATATATTTTACTTTTTTTTAATAATCTGATCTTATTAGAATCAAATTAAAGACTATATAAACATTCATAACTAAATTTGTCATTATGTAAATTTATAAATAAAAAAGTCACATCATCCTACCAATTAACAACAAAACCACTAAAATTTTCAAATCCTTTAATAGTGATGACTAAATTGAAAACTCTTTATAGGCGACCAAAATGAAAGTAGCCTAATAGTTTGATGACTAACTAGGTAGTTTACCCATAAAATAATCTACAGTGATTTATATATAGTATAAATTTTAAGGGTGTGCTTGGTTCTGGTAATATATAGTATAACATTCCAGGATGGCATTATGTATATATATATATATATATATATACTCAATTCACACATTACCCCTCCATTTTCCTCTTATGAAAACTGGAACAACAATGAATTATAGTTGTTGAACATCTTAAGGTGGCAAGAGCATTGGATTTTGAGGGAAATCCCGATCTTTCAGAAGGTGGAAAAGGAAGCATAATGTTCGAAATTATCCTCGTAGAATTAGCAATTTGTATGTAGAATTTGGTAAAAACTACGTGTAAGAAAAAAACCCACTAAGGCTTTACATTCAAAAGTTCCTAATCATGATTGTTGGAGGAGCTTGAAGTGAAGTAGCCATGAATGGAATGATCTCTTTGTCTCCCAGCTGAAAACTGACCACTTTTACTATACATTCCTTCAATCTCAAGTCTCAATCTACACATTCTTTACCGCGTATTGAACCGGGAATCTGATTTATCTACTTTGTTAAGTTTGTCAATAAGTCTCTCAATTTCCTGGACTGAAAATCCCTGTTTGCCTTTGCATAAGTTAAAACAGACAGTGTTAGCAGAAAAATAAGACAGAATTTCAGCATTTAAACAAGAATTATAAGGATTTCTTTTCTTGCAATTTTGCAGTTATGGTGCTATCATAACACTAATAGGCTTTTCCTTTTGGTACTTTGAAAAGCTAAATGGACTAGTCATATATTTTTCATTCTATGTTGCTTCGACTCTTACTCATGTCCGGCACCATGTTTGACATATTCTAGCATGAGTATATAGGGAAATGGTTCTCTAAGAACCCTCCAAATACATGGAAAAAAAAACTTGGAAAAATTGAGCATACCTATGTCGGATGTATATCACCCGAGTCCTAATATATGAACAATCCAGTGAGTCTTACCTCAACTTTGAAAATGCTGAGAACCATTTCATTAAATGTTGTGACATTAGCATCAATCACTTGAACCCCCAAAGAATATATGCCTTCCATCAACTTTGCAAAGCTACCTCTCTTGTGCTCGTAGTAGAGCTTAATCAAGAACTCTCTTTTAGTTATCTGATTCACTTCTACATGTACCTGAGAAAAAGATTCAAGAACATAAGCTCAGTAGAAAGTTTCGATGATCGAAACTGTGATAAAAGTAACAACAAAACCAGTGTTTGATTTCCCTTTCAGTTACCTCCATTTTCGGCATCTCGGTAAGGCAAGATGAAACATGGTTCGGCTTAACAGCAGACATGTTGTCCTTATGTAACTTATCAAACTTCGCAGACCTCAGTTCTGAGTTGGTCCTTTTGCGGTTTTCTTCCTCGATTTCCATGAGCTCGTTTTCAAGTTTCTTCTTCTCCTCTTGCAAATCTCCGATATATTCAACGGCATCAGTAAGAATAGCAGGTCTATCCATCTGTGAAGTTGAAGACAACGATGTCATTATAGATGTCTAATAAGAAGGCAGAAGAGTGAAATGAACTTTGTTATCATGCTTATATGTTTTGGTAGTTCAAACTAACCTTGGATATCTTAGGGACTAAAGCTCTTAGCTTGAGGAGCTGTTCGTTTAGCTTCTTCCTTCGGTTCCTCTCTGTGAAAAGATTCTTAGAATAGTATTTCTCTTTTTCTGGTTGCTCGGTAGTTCTCGTTCTGTTGTTTACAGGCCCGTTGCGATTTGGAACAAACCTTGCTTGTTGCTCAGAAACATTTTTGCTATATAGTCTTTTTGTTCCACAATGTGTGCCAGTTAGCTGCTTGAATTGCTCATCTTGAGAAATGCAGGCAGAATCTGAAGCAAAGGGTGGATGTTCGATTGAAGGACTGGAACCACAGTACGATCCATCGAAGCTAGGATGGGAGCTTGAATCTGATACCGGCGGAATCAATTCTATTCTCGGAACAGAAGTCAACAAGCTAATGGAAAGTGGCAAGTTATACCATTTGTCAAGGTTTGCTTTTGTATAGCTTTCTGCAGTTGTGACTACTGATCTTAAAACCGCATTGCATTGAGATGTTACTAACTCTATGATATTCTGATCTTTCGGCATCTGAATCATAAGGGGAAATTAACATGTTTATCAGGAAGAGAGTAATGGATTGCAAGGAAATTTTCATTGCAAAGTAATAGTAAGTGAAAAAGGCCAAAGGATCTTGCATGTTTCGAAGCAAAGAGTTCGATTAGACCACCGAAGACCGGGATCAGAACTCGGGTTCCCATCATTTCCTGTCGAAAACACATTGTTCGTATCAAAATATAGAAACAGTTGAAGCAAAATATTCAAACAAATGATTGTCATTAGATAAAAACTACAGTTCAAGATGATAATCATCACATATGTTGATCAAACTAAAACATATAAGTGGCTTTTAAGCAAACAGAACCATAGGCTTTTGCTATGAACAAAAGGGGCAGATCAAACATTCATAACACAGGTATGGAGATATGATCCTCCATATGTATATATGGATAAAACATAGAAAAAAATATAAACATACCCGTGTCGGATACATTCCGCTTTTTGTCCGAATCAAACCAAATAACATAGGCTTAAACTACTGACCAAAAGAAAGTGAAAGGAGGGAAAACTACCCACATGTGAAGAATGTGAACCAGAGGCATTGCCATGGTTAATCCAAGTTGGCTGATTAGACATAGCAACCTCTCCATGAATCCTGCATTTTTTTTTCCATTGTCACAAAATCATAATACTTGTCCATATTTTCTCGAATCTCGAAAACCGAAAACCAAACAATTCTACAAGTTGAGAGACTAATGTTACCCGGCATAGAGAGAAACGAAAAAAGGGTAATGTGAAAGAGCTTCACAAGCCATTGATCTTATGGGATGCTGAAAATGAGCATCCCTGCAGAAGGGACCCAATGGCTTCTGCAACTCATCTTTTTCCTCTTTGACATTAAAACAAGCACTACAACAACAACCTCTCCATTCAATAAACCTTCAAAAAAGAAACAAAAAAAATGCTTCATTTGAGTTCAAATAAGCCTCCAAAAAAAAGAAGAATGAAAGATAAAGTATTGGTTATGTATATCAATGGTGTGTACCTAGAAGGATCGTCACCCAATTTCCAAACAACACAAAAGTCCCAACCTTTACTATCCACAAATGGTCTAAGCCACTCCACTGCTCTATCAAAACCTCTCATTGTGTTTGTCACCTCTGAAAACAACAACCAAAGAAATTACTGAAGAAATTACAGAGAAATGAAAGTTATATTTTTTAAAGCTTGAAGGGTAACCAAGTCACAGTGGTGGGTACTGTTAGGGGATCATCTTAAAGTAGGGTACAAAATCTGTGACAGAGAGGTGGCAGAAGCAGTTTTTTCACTTTTTCTCTTTTACCAAAACCACCAGTGTTTGTAAAAACAAAGCAACTTGTGACAGCTACCTCTAACTGCAGAAACCCTTCACCATCAGATATAGTAAGCGGATCACACAATATGAATTTGGCATGAATACACTAATTAACAATATTATATGAAACATTAAATAAAAAAAACAACAATATTATATGAAACATGATATGATACAAGAAAAATGGGAATATCATAGGAATGTATGAATATGTTAAAATTTATATTATTATAAGAGGATAAGCATTTTTTTTAAAAGTAAGAGGATAAGTATTAAAACTATACATAAGCGTGGATGAGTTCGAAATTTGATATTGTGAACAAGTAAATTATTTTAGGAAGGCCGCCCTATAATAGATATTTGCATTGAACAAAAATCTTCTGCCCTTTTTGGAGTCTTTTTCTATGCTCCAACACTAAAAAAAATATAAGCTCTAACTCTAATTTCTATCTCTTAAATCCTAAAAAATACACTTACCTAAATTCCCTAAACACTTATCATAAACTCTAAACCAAATAATTTAGTGAGAAACATAAATAGATACACCAAAAGACTGATGATTTTTATTTATTTGCATTATCTGATCCTAATTTATCAATCAAATTAATATTTCAATTTATTATTATTATTTTTTATTATATTAAATAATTGATATTTAATATTATTTTATATTATACCTTTTATGAAAATAAATTTAGAATTAACTTATGGTAAATTAATATGGGCTGAGTTTTTTTCTTTCACAAGCGACTTTAATCATCTCATGTGTCCTTAATTGTTGATTTTTTTCCCAGTGAAATATAATCAGGTCTTATCCGATTGGTCTAGGAAGGAATAAAGCACATTTCCAATTTCCAAATTCAGTTATCTCCGAATACAATAAAATAAAAATGGAACCTAATCGACATTTTATAATCGTTTTTTTTACTGTATTTTTGGTCGGTCTGAAATAATAACAACAATAAAGTTACGATCAAATTTTCAGATCAATTTTCAAGAAGCTTCCTTTGGTTGAATGGTTGAACACTGTTTTTTTTTTCGAAGACCAAGCACGTTGCCGCCCTTGGAATACCGTGTTTCACGTGCTTCATCTCTTTTGGCGCCTAACTTCTAAACCAGAAAAGCTATCCACTTTCAATTTCCCATTGCCAATTTCCTGAATTTTAAATTCTGGGTTTTGTTTATTTTCACCTGGAATGAATATTCTTCTCCCCAGATTCATACTGTAAGTTGAACCCTTTCTCTTATTAATTTTTCATTGCAAGAGCTATTTGATTTCTGCCGTGATGTTCATTTTTGTTTACGTTTCTGTATTTTTCTTGTCTCTGCCTTTTATCATTTTGATTATAACGTTTTAGGTTGCATTTGGGATTTTTTTTTAAAAATTTCCACAAATTACACTTACAATTTGTGGATTTCTAGGTTGTCTTTATGATTTTGAGTTTCAGATTTTTTATAATTTATATAACAAATGAAATCCGCATTTAAATATTCAAATTCATGTTTCGAAGCATAGTATTGATGGTTTGTAATTCCAATTGATCTGTCTTGAAGGAGAATCTTGAATTTCGATTTAGGTGGCATTTCTTTAGAGATTAGCTTTATTTGATTAATTGTTTCAGAGGTTTATCTCTAGGATTATTGTTAGTTTAATCTGATTGTAGGAATCTTTCTGATGTTTCCAAGTAAAATTTTACTTCCTTTAAGAGATGTGCTTTCAGTTAATTAATTGATGAAAAGCTATATTGCTATGAACTCTTCATTCTTCTCGAAGCATCCGTGTTTTGACCCCCGGATTTGATGCATATTTCGACAATGGTAGGGTATATGATCCTCTTAAGACCTTCCAACTACATAATCTTGAAAAATATTGAACATATGGATATTCAATATAGACTCGTGTCCAACACTCGAAACAGATCTTGGTAATATAGATGAAATTAAATACACATCATAGTGTTCTTGATCCTACCTGAATCGCCTAACCAGAATGCGATTTTTTACTCTTGTCTATGTTCTAAGGTCTTTTGTACAGAGACAACAGATAATCCTAAAGAGTGTATAATTGTGTGTGGTTTGCTAGTTTAACTAAGGGTCTGTTTCTTCGTATCTTTGGTACATCGGATCTACTTTGCTTCGACTCTTTACTTACGTTGGGCACATTTTCGAAGATGGTTATGATGATATGATCCTCCAAAGACACTTCAAATTTATGGGAAAGTTTAGGGGGGAAAAGAGAATATACATGTGTTTAGGACAAACTCATATTCGACTCGTGCACTCGAGTCCAAGTAACATAACACTGGATGGGAAATTTGCATTTAACCTTGATAAATAAGCTATCGTTTTATGTTATATCTTTCATTTGTACTTAATATATTCAAAGCTATACAGATTACAGAGTTTTGCAACTAACATTTAAATTGCAACGTAGTCAAGAAACTGATACTTAAGTGCCTATGTTACTCTATCTCAGTTGTGAGTATTAGTTTACAAGTATGTTCAATATTTTTTTAGTTTCGGTAGTCGTATCTCCGTACCCATATCTGAACATATGTCAGATACGGGCATTTAAGGAAAATGAAAAGTCGGAGCAACATAACTAAGAGCTATAGTAATTATCTAAGTATCTTGCTGCCAAGCAAAGACTGAAAATTTCCACTATCACTGATCCGCCCGAAATTTCAGAAATTTTGGAAGAATAAGAATACATATTTTCATTGGTAATGGATTAACATGTATTTATATTCATATTTCACAGGTGAGAATGGGAGGGGAAAAAATAAGCATAGATATTCCAAGGAGCGGAAAATCCAAGGTTCTTGATCCAGTGTTTTCTGCCTTTCTTGTTCAACTTCATCACAAACTTCAAAACTGTCTTAAGGTTAGCCGTAGCTCTTACGTTGAACAAAATTTATTTAATGGAAGCCATGCTGATAGATTCTTTTTTTCTCTATTAGAATTTGACCGACAAATTCCCTTTTTTTGTTACAGCCACAGCTGAAGAGACTAGCCAAGGATGGTGACGGAATAAAACTAGTGAACTCTTTTCTTGAGAAGAAGAACCGGTCATCTGCCGGATTGCGGATCAATCTGGAGAAACAATTGCAAGCTTGGAGAGGAAATCCTTCATGGGTCAGTCCACCTTCAGAAATAGAGGTAAAGAGGTATTGGGAAATTTTATTGTTTTATTGTCCAGAATGGTGCTAGTTTCATCCTTTGCCTTAAACATGGTGTCTGTCATAGACTAAGGATTTTAGCATTAGATCAGTCTAGAATACGACACTTATGTTGCATTGATTCTTCATTTTGTCTAACATTCATATTCGATGCTTATCCCACACATAGATATTGGGATATGATCCTCCAAATTCCAATGACTAAATATATGGAAATTTTGGGGGAAAAAATGGAACATACTCCTGTCAGACACATAGCTATGTCTAACAATCAGATCCGAGTTCTGAGTAACAAAGCATGACACTTTCGTAGTACTATTTCATTCATATAGGCGACATTGATGAAAAAACTGTTTCTAATAATAAAACATACTATAAATCCAGTGTTAGCACGCATTCCTGTCATTTTACTTTCTTGATTACTAATGATCTATCAGTTTCCAAAATCTAACGTTATTTTCGGCAGGTCAGTGTAGCGAAAGGCTCTCTTTGCCGTCTTAAGGCAACAGTTGATGTTGGATTGCCCCCAGATGCGGTGTATAACATTGTCACTGATCCTGATAACAGGAGAGTTTTCAAAAACGTTAAGGTGGGTGTTACATTTTCACCCACAATAATAAATCTGAACTTTTTTCATTACAGTACAATTACCTATGTTGCTTTGGCTCTTCATTTAGTTTAAAGTACCGTGTTTGACATGTTTTTGGACTTGGTTATGAGGATTCAGTCCTCAAAGGACCCTCCAAACGCATGAAAGAATTCGAAACACACACTCAAGTCTCAAGTATAAGTAACATAGCAACTACTCATGAGGGAATGGCATTCCTGCAGTGTCACTGTTTCGAGCAGTTATAGAAATTTCCTGCTTTTATTTTGATGAACTGATATTTGGATTCAGGAAGTCGTATCAAGAAAGGTTTTAATTGATGAAGGTCAAAGACAAGTAGCTGAAGTGGAACAATCAGCCGTGTGGAGATTCCTTTTGTGGTCAGGAACCATCTCAGTTCATGTTCTAGTGGATCAGAACAGAGAAGATCACTCGGTATGGATTCCCCCCTCCCCCCAATTACTTGCTTTTATGATTTCCGCGAGAGAGCCTTGGCCATATGGACTTTGGTTTTTGAGGTTCTGAGTTTGCAGTTTGAGCCTACGGTAGTCCGACTTCTCATTTTCCTTGAAGCACCTGAGTCCAACACATATTTGGAATGATTATGGAGATATGATCTTCCAATAATCTCGGAATACATAAAAAACCTATATCCGACTAAATTCCAGAGTCTGAGTTATATGAGTTTTGTTTGATTGCTTTTGCTTAAACTTATCTTGTTCGGATTACTCGACACATATGTTTGCAAAAAGATCGTGGAAGGGTTACTAGTGGTTAACTCTTAATTCTAATGATCATGGTTAACAGATGAGGTTCAAACAAATGAGCAACGGATTCATGAAAATATTTGAAGGTTACTGGCGAGTTGAGCCGCTTTTTGTCGATGAGAAAAGCTGTTTTCCTTTCAAACCGAAAACATGGGCAGAGTATTGTTCATGTACTGGAGGTAAAGGAAGGATTGGATCAAAGGTGAGCTTAGACCAACTGATTCAACCTGCCATCGCTCCTCCCCCGCCCATTTCTTGGTATCTTAGTGGAATACCTGCGAAAACCACCGAGATGCTGATAAATGATCTACTTGCCGAAGCCGACAGAATCAAGGGCAGCCATGACACGGAAATTTTGGACAAGGAGCTTTCGTTATCAAAGAAAATAAATGAGCATCGTTACCAACTCGAGCAAGTCTGTGATATTAAAGAAAGATGGAAGTCACGTCGTAGAAATCGGAAGCTATTGCGGCGGCGTAAGAAGCTGTTGACAGATGAATCCTCAAGTTTTTGATTTGTTCGAATTCACCTGTATGTTGTTGCACCAATATTTTTGTATGAAATTTGTTCAACGTCGCTGTAACGATGTCCCCATTTTAAACTCTTTCGGATTTTAGGCAGTCTCCTTTCCATCCTTTTCCTCTTCTGGCATCTGGGCGTGATTACAATCAGGCCTATTTGGGCAGGTTCGGTTTGGTCTTTTTTAGTTTCAGATTTTTCTCGAGTTTGGATCATTTTGAGTTCGGGTCTACCGGACTTGTTCGAATTCGAGTTTGTTTTGTAATATATGAAATTATATATGCCTAATACAAATGTTTATAACTATATCTAAATACTGTTCATTAACTTATTATTATTATTATTAGCTCAACTTTTGTTTTAAGTTGTAACATAAATTTAATTATATTTTTTTTACTAATATTATTTGCTCCGAGTAATAAAAGTTTAAGAATCTATTTTTCCATTCAATCAAACAAAAATATATTTGAAATAATTAATAAATTAAATTATATGATATGATATATGTTAAATAATTTTATATTTAAACCTTTATGTTAGTTTTAAACTTTTATTGTATAAACACATTCCAAAATAGGAGGAGAAATACCACTATTTCGTCAAAAAAAATTCAAGCAAAAAATAAAACATTAAAAGGGTGTGAAAAGAAAATAAAAATAAAAATCCTTCCTTAACTATGTCCATTTTAAATCTGTCTTTGTTTAACTAGAGATTAAATAGTGATGTAGTAGAAATGATCAACAAAATCAATTTTACAAACTGTTCCGCTAATAATTTTGAAAACATTGATAAACTAACACAAAAGGAAATCTAACCAACAGCAAAAACACGAGCTCAACAATTTTTAGCTCTGATACACTACATTGTTCATCGTCGGAATCAAAAGGCATAACAAGAAGCCAACTGTCTCCGATGAAAAGTGGGGATATAGGAAAATAATGATATAATATTATATAAAAAAGAAAAAAAAAGACTTAAATAAGATTCAACCTTGCATCCATAACTTCTTAGCCTGCAAAGAAAAAAACATGCGAACATAAGCATATAAATAATTTACAAAAACATCGAAAAGTTTGATCATTAAGTTATTCTTATCATTAAGCAAAATGATCTGTAAAGATACGTGTGCCGTTACCCATCATTAATACCTTGTTAGCTATGTTGTTGGAAAGCCAATCCGAACCCTCGTAAACCCCCTCACCGGAGGTTGCGCAGGTGCTCTGGATGTACCTAAAATGACCACCGAGGGAATGGAGGCCAAGCTTATTAGTCATTTCAGCAGCAGTCGGAAGATCTTGCTTGTTTTCAAATACGACCAACGCTGCATCCAGAAACTCATCCTGCAAACAGGAAATAGTTAACATGTTTTATCACGAAAGTGATACCTCCACAATGGACGAGTCTGCACAATTAAGAATGAAAAAAGGACATTATTGGCTAGCCATTACATGAATATCAGACTATGCAAACGGAAATTAAATGGTCATTATGTAACTTTTGAATGTTTAATGACCATTTTGTATTATTTGAGATAGTTTAGTGACTATTTCTGCACTTTACCCAAACTTTCCCACCACATCTTTGAAAAACAATATTAAACTCGTTACTATTTCCCCCCTAAAGTACGTTTGGAAGGCAAGATTTTCTGAAAGAAAATTTGATAACGAAAACTAATTGTTGCTGAGAAGCTTTAAAAAAATTAAACTAGTACTAATTTAAATGTTTTAGTCACATGATTTTTTTTTTATCATGTCATGTGACACTTTCTTGACGTGCCTTGTTATCTTAATTGGTAGATAGTGATAACAATTTACATTTTTAAGTCTCAAAATGGTAAAAAAAAAATCTTTAAATATCAAACTAATAAAAATGTGACAACTTTATAGATCAAACATATATTTAACCCTTCAATTAACGATTTTTTTATAGATTTAATTAACGACTTTTAAATGGAGATTACGTGATTAATAAATGCCCATGCTTGATGCTTCTGTTTCTTTGTTTGCAGGCAAACATTGAAAAAGCGGCTAATCCTTGATGGAAAATACTTTGGTTTGTATAAACTTTAGTTTACAAGACTTTTAATTTTAGAGTTTAGAGTTTTAGGTTAGGATTTAAGGATTTAGTGTATAGAGTGTAAAATTTAAGGTTTATGGTTAGAATTTAGGGTTTAAGGTTTAGGGGGCTAGAGGTTGGGATTTAAGTTTTAATTTTTATAGAAGAGTTATGTAAATTTTTTTACACAATTTGTGTATAAAAATATAACTCAAACCCTTACTAATAAAATAATATTTAATCTAATTTTGATATTTTTCACTAACTTGATCTTAAAAGATTCTTTGATTTATATTATTTTTAAGGAAAATGGTAAAACACGCGACACACACTTATACACACCACTAATTCTACATATTGTTACATGCCAGTATTTTTCTAATTTTATATAATTATATATTTTATTTGTAGCATTTACACGTTCTATCAATTTAGTCTTTATTATTTACACATTCTATCAATACAGTCCTAATTCAAAATAATTCAACTAATCTAACCCTCAATATTTAAAAAAGGGTAAACAACATCATTGGTCAGTAAACTATTTATGTTTTCCTATTTTGGTCACCGAACTATTATTTTTGGCAAAATCGTCACTAATGTTACGTTTTTTTATATTTTGGTCACACGCCGTTAAAAGACTCACAAAAAAACAATAGTTTGGTGACCAAAACAAGAAGAAAAAAAGTAACATTAGAGAGCAAAATAGGAAAAAGAAGACGTAACGTTAGTGAGGATTTTGCACGAAATAATAGTTTGATAACCAAAACAAAAAAGTAGAAATAGTTTAGTGACCAACTGTGTTGTTTACCCTTTAAAAAACCTATCAATTTGTACATGTCAGTTCTTCTATATTTAAACATTACCTAATGAAATTGTTTTGCCAAAACACAAACAAATTTATTTGATGAAATGGAATTTATGAAGCTTATTTACCCATCGATTCTTTTAGTAAACTAAATTCCGTCATTTCATATTTCCGGACTCAAAATTAGTCCAGCAATGGCGTCTTCTTCTTCAATGGCGTCGATTCTTGGCGTCAGTTTATGTGCTACAAATAAAAACAATATCGTTTTAACTCACCCACGCCTTTCTTTGAGCTTTCCTTCAAAACCCAACTCCTTTAAACCCCTTCAGTTAAGAAAAAATGCGGTGTTCGGGAGGTTTTCAATCTATTCTTCAAGGCCTTTCATTGTTAGATGGAAAGCTTCAACAAAAAGGGTAAGCTTGTTAAACAATGATATTTCATGGGTTTCGATTCATCGGCTCAATATATTTCTTTTTAGGCAGTGATTTTATTAATTTGTTAGCCAGTCCTGAATAAAAAGAAGAACAGAAATTGATGTTTCAATGAATTCCTTTTTTTTATTAGATAGAGATAATACATTTTTTAAGATAATATACGAATTCGAACCCATAAAAGATGGATCTCTGAATCTGTATTTCTTCATTTGTTATGTGCTAGTGTTGGTTGCTTCTCTGTTGTTTGAGATTCCATTTAGTTCTGTTTTAAGCCATTATTTCTACTGGTAAATGAACATGATAAATTCCATTTCTTAAAGTTAATTATTGGTGTCTTAGGAAAGCAAATCCAGTAGGTAATCTTTAAATATAAAAGAACTGATGTATACAGTGTTCTATTAAAATTATGATCAAAATGATAGATATTCTAAGGGTTAAATTAGTTGAATTATTTAGAATCGAATCGATTAAATGTATATATAATGACTAAATTGATAAAATTGTAAATAATGAACATAAATTATGTGATTATACAAAATTAAAAATCAATAGTGTCTAGCGTTAGCATTAGTGATGTGTATTGTCCGATCTAGACTCATCCTAGTTTTAATTATATGTTTTTTCATTTTTAGTTCATACTATTTTTTATTGACACTAGTACTTTTGACTAGGATAGGCATTCGATCGAGTTGAGTCAAAAACATTTGAGTTAGTCTAGTTGAAGAGCCATATTTTATAACTTAAACTTTATTTGAAATTTTTTCGAGTCGAATTCGAGTTTCTGTTTAAATTTAATTATAAACATTTATAATGTTATGGTACTAATTGTTTCTAATTTAAATATTTTTTTATAACCATATACAATACATATATATTTCCTTCGTATTATTTCATATGTGATATATATGTGTCAGGCAGAATTGAGAGAATCAACTCGAACTTGAAATTTGATCCATTAATTACTAAAAATTTTAAGTTATTCAATTTTTTATTTTATAACTCAAATTTTATTTAAAATTTTTCGAGTCGAGTTTTGCCCACCCCTACTTTGGGAACAAAACTTCTATACCCTTTATGATACTGTTTTCATACCCTAACACTAAAAATTAAATTATAAGTTCTAACTCTAAGTTCTAAATACTAAACTATAAACCTTAAAAATTACACTCTAATTTTAAATATTATAATCATAAACTATAAACTTAATTTTTAGCGTGGATCATCAACGAGGGCACAATGAGGGGCATGAGATCTCTATTTTTACTTTTGACCAAAAATCTAAATTCAATGATTAACGTGGATTGAAAAAACTCAGAATTTAAATTGAAAAAAAATCATTATATTTTGAAACTAAATATGTTGTTTTATCTCAAAATAAACGAGATTATTTATTGTGGTTTCACTTTTAATTTATTTTGACATTAGCTTCGTTATATACATGATAGCAGTAAAATTAGATGTTTAATGTTGTTTGATTTCTTTATATTTCGGATTGTATATTATGATCACAAACGATTTGTAGATAAGATATTAATTATTTGGTTTGATACAGTGCTAGTGAATTTTTTCTTTTTACAAGTGAGTTTTAAATGATGTTACATGTCATTTTAGGAGCACTTAATTTTATACACTAAAAATCACCCTTAATTCTAAACCTTAAAAGCTAATCCTAAACCATGAAATTCTAACCGTAACCCTAAACTCTAAAAATACATATTGTGAAAAACTTTGTTTTTTACCGTCAATGCACCAAATCATTTTTCTTATTTATTTATTTATTTATTTTAAGGTAATTATTCTATGTTCTAGCGGTAAAAATAAAAAGTTTTCACAAATACTTTGATTTGAGTGTTTAGGGATTCCGTTTGAGGTTTAGGAGTTTAAGTTTATGATTTTTGAATTTGTTGGTTATGGTTTGAATTTAAGATTTATGGTTAAAACTTAATGTTTATATGTTAAAATCTAAATCCATAACAATATTATCATAACCTCTAAACCCTATATTCTAAATTTCTAATCCTAAATCCTTAAACCTTAAATTCAAATAAAATCTTTAAATCGTAATATCAAAGCATTTATAAAACCTTTTTGTTTTACCATATACATAGAATATATTCCCTTTATTTTAAGAGAAAAATTTCAATACACAGTCTCTGTAAATTTTAGTTTACACAGACCTTTTAGTTTTAGGGGTTAGGGATTTAGTTTAGGGTTTAGAGTTTAGGGGTTTAGGTTGTAGGGTTTAGAATTTAAGATTAGTATTTAACATTTAGGGTTTAGGGTTTGGGTTTAATTTTGTAGAGTTTAGGTTTAATTTTGATTTTGATTTATAGTAAAAATAGACAGGCTTGTATAAAATTTATTTTACACAGCCTGTGTATTAAATTTAAACTCATATTTTAAACCCAAAATAATTGAAACCAGAGTAATTTGGTTCCGTGAATGAACGACAACTCAAATGTTGTATTTATGCATGTACAACGTTGTAGTTGGGAGTTAAGGCGGTTGGGAAACGTAAAACGCTGTTCCTATTCTCTGTTTCACCACACACGCAGTCTCGTGATTCACTTTTCTTCCTCAAACTTCTAACAAAAGTCTGACCGGTTTCACCTGACAGTTCACCCTCCAATCAAACCAAATCCATCCGGTTTCTTCTTCTGCAACCATAAACAACGAATTGAAGAAACCAGAACCGAAAAGGTAAACTCTACTGAAACTCTGCTTTTTCTTTTTATTACTTCTTCTGTTCCACTCAAAATATTTTTTTTGTTGACTTTTAAAAGTTAAATTTTTAAATTTTGATCATAATTATTATAAATATTTTAAAAAAAATAAATTTTATAAAATATATATTTTAAAGTTTCTTGATTGAAAATTTTTAAAATATATTTTTTATATTTTTATCAATAATAAATTTTAAATAATGAAGAGTTAAAGTTAAAAAAAATTGACCAAAAAATTAATAAGGGACCGTTTTTATGAGAGAAGGAGTATTATTTTTGCTCTTATAACAACAATTTACAGAGTTTGTTCTAGTTTCTTCTTAGCTTTAAGGATTACCCTTTTTGGAGTTTTACGGTTGGTCGTTAGTTAAGTTTAATTATTATTCATTTATTGTCTTAACATTGTCCATTGAATGTTAATCAAGAAAATACGTGTCAATGGACAAAGTAGGGAGTTATTTATTGCTATGTTACTCCAACTCTTCCGTTTTCTTACACCTATGTCGGAATAACATAGATTTCTTGAGTTTCTTAACAGGACCCTCACAATTACTAGGCAGTCCAACATGACTGCCGATACCACAACCTTAAGCTACTGGTTGAACTGGAGATTTGCACTCTGTGCACTGTTCATCTTAGTCTCCATGGTTGTGGCAGCTATTGTAATCTGGAAGTTCGAAGGCCGGAAAAGATCAGAACATCAAAGGAGAGAAAATTGGAAGGAACCTACGGGGCTGTTATACGAGGATGAAACTTGGAATACATGTCTTGAAGCCATTCACCCTGCTTGGCTGCTTGGTTTTAGAGTATTTGCTTTCTCCATGCTTTTGGTGTTACTTATTGCCAATGTTGTCATTGAAGGAGGTGGCATATTTTACTTCTACACTCAGTGAGTAACACATCTACTAAGCTTGATTTAAAGAATTTGAATAGCATTTCTACAACTCGACGATGGTTCGTTATATATTGTTCCTCTCTGTTATTTGGAATTAGGCTTTTGTGTCTGGTATGGGTATGTGTTAGGTTTTTCTAGTTTTATTTCATTTCATATATTTGGAGGATCTTTAAGACCATATTACCACATGAGTTACTGTCATTCAAGGTGCTACCTGTATGACTGGCTTTCGAATTGATCTTCATCGTTGCGTAATGTTTGCTCTGTGTTTATTATAATCGATTCGTGTTTATTCCTGAACAGATGGACATTTACTTTGGTCACTATCTACTTTGGGGTATGTCTCTTGCTATGTTACTTAAGCTTTTGTATCATCTATATTTTGTTCCAAGTAACTAGGATAACCTTTTGTATAATTTACTGATATTCTCAACTAAAATTGTAGTTTGGATCCGCAGTCTCCATATACGGATGTCGAAAGCACTGCAGAAAAACTGGTGGCTATCGGGCTGATCACGTAAGTTTAGATTCCGAGCAAGGCACCTACGTACCTCCCACCATTGGTGAAATCGCAGATGTATCATCCAACCAGTCCAAACATTATGATCCCCATGAAGCTACCTATCATCCTCTGGTCGCAGGTCCTTGTATGTATGCGTTTCAAATTATTTATCAGGTAGGTTGACATTCGTATCTAACACATATCTGGACACGAGTATCGGGATATGATCTTCCAAGAATTCTTCAATATGGAAATTTTGGAGGAAAAAAGGTGCATACCGAGTTGAACATGTACCCGTATCTAGCACTCACAATCCCGAGTTTGAGTAACATGGCTGTGTACTTCTGTTTGCTGTTACCACATATCTTGAAGAAAAAAAATCAGACAATTTCTGGAACAGAAAGTATTAGCAGCTGTCTAGTGACATCTTTATATGTTACTCAGACTCGGGTGTGATCATCCGATATAGGTGTATTCATTTTTCTCCAAGTTTTTTGCATATTTGGAGAATCTTTGATGTGTTATATCTCTGTACTCATTTCCAAATATGAAAATCCAAAGCAATGTAGCAATCTGCTGTCGGATTTATACTATGAATTGATAATATGAGATCAAATTTTAATTTATTTTAACCCTTTTTTTTGGTGTCTCCCAATAGATTTGTGCAGGTACAGTAATGCTGACAGATACAGTATTTTGGCTCATTATTTATCCATTCCTAACACCCAAAGGCAGCGGCTTGAATTTTGTAAGTCTGATGCTACAAACTCTAATTTTTTCTGAGGTTTTATTCTGCTGTTTTTATTTGGAACATCTGTTTCTGTTTATATGATCAACCCCTTTGCTCTTGTCTGAATTATAATGGTGTCCACCATGCTCTGTCATGTTCGAAAATGTGCCGAACATAAGACATGGAAGACTGATGTGTTTCAATTATTCGATTTACTGTTTTTATATTTATTTTCCTTTTATCTGGGATTTATGAACCATAGTCTCAACTGCAGATGATTATCTCTATGCACTCAATCAATGCTGTATTCCTAGTTGGTGATACCATTTTGAATTGCATGGTAAGTTATGTTATTCAAAACCGAATACAAGTGTTGCATACGGATATGTGTCCTTCACTGGTATGTTAAAGTCCCCCCAAGATTTCGAGGGTCTTCGGAGGATGATATTCCCATAGTCGAGCGTGTATACTTTAAAGAAAAATAAATGGTTGAAGTAGCCTTTGATGTCCAGTATCAGCGGGTGAGCTAATATTATTACCTTTGCGTTGCAGCGGTTCCCTTTGTTTCGAATTGCATATTTCGTTTTATGGACGGACGCATTTGTTGTCTTCCAATGGATCATCCATGCTTGTGTTAACCTTTGGTAAAGCCTATATTTGTGCTTATACAGTTTTATCTACTACATGAAGGGCTTTATTCTCATAATGTGGCACCCCTCTCTTTGCAGTTGGCCGTATTCGTTTCTAGACTTATCTTCCTCGTACTCTCCCTTATGGTATGCTTTGTTAAATATCTTTATGTATAAATGTAAGTGTCAGATGCGAGTATGTTTGTAGCAGGTGCATGCTTGTATAGAAAACATGCTCGTATCTGACACTCGTTGAAGTCCTTTCCTTTAACGAGCTGACTGTTTTGCGATCGGGAACTGAACAGGTACTTAGGAATAGGAGTGATGCTCATCCCTTGTTATGGCATCTTTGCTTTAGTAGTTAAACTCAAGGACTTCTCCTTTTCAAGATCATTCCCAGATTTGTATAGGAAGTTGAGATGAGAAAAGAGTTTGAGATCTTTGGCTAACACCAGCCATTACGAACATAATTTGTCTACTATTTTTTTGTGTCCCTTATGTCTCATCAATGATTTTATGTCATGTATATTAATAGTTATTTTTCAATACTTTATTGACTATTTATTTTTTATTAATAATACATGTAACATAAAATTATTGATGAGACATATAAATGTGCACAAAAATGGGATACGAATTTTTTTCGGCCGCTACCACTTGATATTTGCAGGAAATTTACTTAAAACCCATTGTATTCTCGTATTGATTATGTTGAATCTATAAATAATCCAGATTCTGAAATTTCGAATGAAACTTAAAATGGTTTCCATTTGATGTCCATTGGCTATGAATCTATATCAAACGATAAAGACTTAATATACGAATTGACCCTTAAAATATATTGGTCTTTTCACTTTAGTCCTTTTATATTTTTTTTGTATCTAGATTACTCTTGAATATCGGGAGGGATTAAATTATTGAACTTCTAAATTATAAAAGTTTATTAAGTATTTAAATTCAAAATTGATGGACAATACTTAATTATCTATGATTTGAATTTATATAGATCGAAATTGTTATCAGACCGAAAATTGAAGGGGTTAAATTAAAATTTTAGAGAATTTAATTAAAAATATTTAAAAATATTATTGTTCAATAATAAATTTTTAAAAATTTGGGGGTTAAATTTAAATTTTCAGAAAAATAAAGGGTTTATGATGAATTTTCTGAATTATTAGGGCCAAGGCTCCTCAGACCTTGTTCAATGAACAAAAACTTAATGTTCTTTTTTGTTTTTTATGTCTCAACACTAAAAATTTAAATTTTAACCTTAAAATATACACCTTACATCTAATTCCTTAAACCATAATTCTAAAATTTAAATTTTTTAGTGTTAAACATAAATAAAAGTACTAAAAAAATAAAAAATTTCTATTATGTTAGGTTCCTCCTGTGATTAATCTCTATCATTACTAACACCGTTTAAAAAAATAGTTAGTAACGTCCATTAAAACGTACCATGTGATACTTCCATTAAAAAAAAGTTAATGTAAGAAAAAAATGTCAGAATGATGTACTTTAGAATCAAATCATGCGTTGAACCTTAAAAGTATAAAAATTTAAAATAAAATTAAATCATGAGTCGGTTTTTGAGCTTTGCAGAGGTATTGGAGTACGGTGGTTCGTCATGTTCGTCGAAAACGGAATGATGTTGCGAATAGATTAGCTGCTTTAGGCCGTGAAAGACCTATGGAAACTTCTACATCCTTGAGTCCTCCGCCTACGTTAGTTTCTTTAGTCAACGAGGAACAATCGCGGTGTTTGGAGGTAAACCAGGGCGGTCCGGAGCTGACTGGTGAAGTTTCTGCAGTCCGAATCCGCCTGCATGAGGACGCTGAAGGCTGATTCTTTTCTCATGGGCAAGGTATTGCTAGTGGCTCTTTAGTTTTTTTTTTTTTATTATTATTTGCTTTTGGTTTTGTTATATTTAGCGGAGTTTTGCTCTTTTGTTTCTTTTTGAAAATATTATCATGCGATTTTTTTTTTCAAACTAAATTTATGATGGTTTTTAACAAAGCTCGTGATAATTATATTATTTATCAAAAATAAAATTATTTATCAAATCCAAATGGCCCTACATTCCCTAAATAAAATAAAATAAACTACATAAATAGTCACTTAACTATTAAAGTTTTTCTCTTTTAACCATTTGATTATCATAAATTACAAAATAATCACTTATCTGTTTATCCGTTTGCGTTAAGTCAATAACAAGAGATTATGTGATTATCTTTTAAATGGTTAAAATAATATATTTAATTCTCAAAATGTACAAATTATTTTAATTTGAGTTATTTTAAAGACTTTAATGTCAAAATTTATACATCATATCAATTTAATCATACTAAAACTTTTGACATATATATAAATTCTTAAAGAGTAACAAACCATGACACCTTATAAAAATCAAAACAAATCGATACATGTATATTAACGAAAAGCATAGAAATTGATGTATGATGCGTGGCAATTTAATCAATGAAGGATGTGTAACTGGTAATGCAAACATGGACATGAAAAAAAATATTCGTTCAGAGAAGACATTATTGGGAGGAACAGCCTCGCACCCCGAACAAAAATCGTAATACGGACATACATATTATCAAAAAAAGAATTATTTTATGATACAATTTTTTTTGTAAATTAAAATTTGCACAACCCTACCTATTTGAATTTTTAAATTTAAATATCTAATCCAACAATCTTAATTTATAAACCATATATCCTAAATTAAACTCTAAAATAAAAAGATTTGTGTAAACTAAAATTTATACGATTTATATATATTTTTTTTAAAAATACAAAATAATTATAATTGTTACTGGTTGTAACAATCACATTAAAAAATTGAAAAAGGCACTAGGGCGTATGCTTTAAATAAAAATAAATGGTTGAAGTAGCCTTTCATTTCCAGTATCAGTGTGTGAGCTAATATTACCTTTGCCTTGCAGCGGTTCCCTTTGTTTCGAATTGCATATTTCATTTTATGGACGGGCGCATTTGTTGTCTTCCAATGAATCATCCATGCTGGTGTTAACCTTTGGTAAAGCCTATGAATTAGATGAAGGGGCTTTATTCTCATAATGCGGCACTCCTCTCTTCAGGGACGAACCGCACCTCTTAAAAATTTAAAATTTTTCTATATTTTATACATTTTTTTATTTTTTATTGATAATCTAATTTTGCACTATCTAAACTTTTGTAATTTTGCACTCTCTACATTTCTAATATAACTTCCTGATGGTTTGCACCCCTTACATAAAATCCTGGTTCTGTCCTTGCCTCTCTTTGCAGGTGGCCGTATCCTTTTCTCGACTTGTCTTCCTCATACGCTCCCTTATGGTGTGTTTTGTTAAATATCTTTATGTATAATGTTTCTTATAATTCAAATGTAGGTATCGAATTCGAATATGTTTCTAGTAGTTTTGAAACATGTTCGTATTCGACACTCGTCTCTTTAAGTCCTTTCCTTCATGTACTTAGGAATAGGAGTGATGCTCATCCCTTGTTATGGCATCTTTGCTTTAGTAGTTAAACTCAAGGACTTCTCCTTCTCAAGATCATTCCTAGATTTGTATAGGAAGTTGAGATAAGAAAAGAGATTGAGATCTTTGGCTACCACCAGTCGTTACGAACAGAATTTCTTTATCCCTTTATATGTTTTACCAATAATTTTATACCACATGTATTAATGATTATTTTTAATGCTTTATTGATTATTTCTGTTTATTGATAATACATGTGGCATAAAATTATTGGTAAAACATATAAAAAGACAGAAAATGAGCAGATGAATTCTATTCAGCCGCTATCACTTGATGTTTGCAGGAAATTTACTAAAACCCACGGTATTCTCCTGTTGATTGTGTTGAATGTATAAATAATTCAAATTCTGAAATTTCGAATGAAAATTAAAATGGTTTCCATTAATAGATGTCCATTGGCTATAAATCTATATCAAACGATAAAGATTTAATATACGAATCGACCCTTAAAATTTACGGACTTTTTCACTTTAGTCCTTTTGTTTTTCCGTGTCTAGATTAGTCTTGATTATTTGGAGGGGTTGATTTATTGAATTTTAAAAATATAAAGATTTATTAAGTATTTAAAATTAAAATTGATATACAAGGCTTAATTTGTCTAAAATTTAAACTTATATAGACATAAATTGTTGTTAGACAAAAAAATTAAAGAGGATAAATTAAAATTTTAGGAAATTTAACTAAAAATAATTTAAAAAATAATAATATTTAATATGAATTTTTTAAAATTTGCAGAAGAAATAAAAGGCTTACTATAAATTTTCTGAATTCTTAGGGCCAAGGCTCCTTGGACTCCTTGTAAAACTTACAACACGATACTTCCATTAAAAAAAAAGTTAATGTAAGAAAAATAATATACTTTAGAATTTTTTTGATCAAATTCTACCTAGGAGAAAGGAAAGGGGAATTTGCTCCTAAAGGTATGTTTGGATGAAGGAAATGAGTATTACCGAAAGAAAGAAAAAAATTCAATGTCATTTTCGCTCATTTTTTTGAGGTATTATGTAATTCCATCGTTTTGGACACTAATGCCCATTAAAGAGGAAAAGATAGATTTTCTTTGGTTTTACTCCAACCGACTATTAAGTATGGTTTTTTTTTGTGTGTTTTTGCTTGGGATTTTGGTTCCTAAATGAAGTTTTTCTATTAAAATTTCATGGATTTCATCACCCAATAATTATCGCATGAATTGTAAGAAATAAAATTTATGATCGAGTGTTTTGGTTGAATGATTTACTTCTTTCGTGTTATTAAGAAAAATTTGCTATGAACTACATTTCAGCAGTTATGGTGGAGTTACTTGCCCAGTTCGTAATTTGGTGAGCAGCTGGTGCCTTCGTTTTGGGTGATGTTGGAATAGTTTAGAGCGATCTAGGGCTTTGTAGGAGAGATGAATAAGAGAAAGTTGATCCTAGATACAGAATCAGATTTGAGTAGGACAATAATGGTTAATCTTTTGGTGGTGTGATGATGTTTGTAGCCGAGGGGGCACTACCTGAATAAAATTAGTTTTGATGCTAGTGCTACATTATAAAGGATGTGATGTTGAAGGAGGCTAAGAAAGCACTGAAAATTGGTAAACGAGTAGGTTTAAGGATTATCGAAAATGAATAAATGGTCCAAAAATTGAAAAGTATTTTAGTTGTGTTTTGGAATTCTATGATTTGAAACTTGTTTCGTGACCACGGTGTATTCCTAAAATGTGAATATTTTGGTTCTTTGTTCTTAAACTGTGAGTTGTCTCAGTCTAGGACAGTTGTGGGTTGTTCGATGTCCGATACTTTAGAGATCGGAATGGTTTGGCTACAAGCAGTAACTGTAATGTTTCAATTACTTTATTTTTGAGGTCAAGTTGGCGATTATTGACAATATGTTTCTTGCACTGTTATTTGATCGAATTGGGTCTTATTTCAGGCTTAATTCTTCTTCTTGTATATCACCACTATTGTGGTTTTATTATTAATAAAGTAACTTATAGCCAAGAAAAAAATGATACATTCTAAGGGTGTTTGGCGTCTCTTTGAGCTGAGGATAGTGGTGTTAACAGATTGGCGTTGAGTCTCAGCTGAATTTTACAACAGATTTTTTTTTATTAAAATCTAATACAAGAATGAAAATTTTAACTTATTAGAAGAAAAATAAATCACAAGGACAAGTTGGTAAAATATACATCCAAGTAATCTTATATTCCCTCAATTAAACATTGTCATCTTACATTCATGCCAAATAAACCAAACAATGTAATGTAACATTCCAAGTAATGTTATATTTGGAGAATCCTATTCCTGAAAGTAATCTTACATTCCGTGAACCAAACACACCTTAAAGGGTTTTGAACCTATAACCTAGGAGAGGCAAGGATGTCAACTGAGAGCTTTAACCTCTTGCTCTAGAGATCGTTGATGATATACTTTAGAATTAAGTCATGTGTTGAACCTTAAAAAATATAATATAAATGTAACACCCTTACCAGTATTTATTTACCCAATACTAGTATAGAGTGTCGCATGATGTTTAAACCACATTTTATGCTATTCATATAAGTCAAAGTGATGATTTTGCATTTTTCCGTTAATTGCGTAAATTCAATTACAAATTTTTAAACCATCAAATTAAACCCGTTTTCAAACAACAACGTGGTAGTTTACAACTACACTATATAATTAACAAAATTGCCTAAAAACTGCCTAAAATAAAAATCATTTTGATTTCTCTAAAAATTTATTTTTATAACATTACCCGATTTTTCATTACTAGCAATTTATTTAAACTAGCATCAAAGTAAACAAAACACAATATCGTATACTAACCACTTATCTAGATATTAATATTACAATCCATATCTAGACTAGTTAAAAAGAGCTACTATTCATTTATACATGCCAACTAGAAAATATCAAAATACATCAAGGATGTAGTTACCGATACTGTATGTATATACCCTTCTTTGATAGTGATGCCTTACTCCTTATTCCAGCCCGATTTTCCTACCTACGCGTGAAAAACCATCACACGCTAAGTATATACTTGGTGAGGCACTATATATATTCAATATAAATCAATATGCTTAAATTATAACAATAATACAATAATCATGCAGTTTGATCACTAGTCATTTATTTCCATTATGTTAATCACATATTAACATAATAAAATTCGGATTTACAATCATGTTGACTTCCTTGCCATTTCCTGAGAGTTTATCTACTCTCTAATCAATATACCATTTATTACACAGTAAATTATAGCCCAAAATAACTTGAGGACTTGAGTACACGAGTCAAAAACTGTACTGAAGTACTAAAGAACTGCACTTAAGTGCTAAATAACCGCACCTATGTGCTAAATAACCGCACCTAAGTGCTAATATACTGCACCGAAGTGCTAAACCGTTGGACTCTATGGCATGCCAACTATACTCTATACCTCAATAACTTACTTGGGCATACTTTTCAATTTTTGTAATTAATTCATCCATGGCAATTATAATCGAATACTTAGGCAATTTATACCCTAAATATCACATAAACATATTATAATCAAATTACATGTGATCAACGCATGTAATCCTTCTACCTTTGACAATTTCTACTATGTCAAATATCAAGATAAATATAATCATCAATCAGATAATTATAACAGGCTTATCACAAGTCTTTCAAATCAAACATAATATTTTCCATGCATGTAATGCACTCACCTTGACACTTTAGGAGATGTCAATATAGTCTTGCCTCGCCAAGTCTTAATCTTGAATTTTATCTTTGTCTTGATTACTAGTTCGACCTTGGTTTTGATCACGATCTACATGTGTATTAACATGCCACAAATACATTTCAAATTATATGTTAGTATCATACTAACACATAAATACAATAGGAATAATTTTCCTACAATTATTCCTATAATTGTTCAATCTTAGTTCCATGACATAAGTCATTATACCTTTAATACCTTGAATTCTTTTCAACTTTTAATCAAAGAATGACCAAAACTTCATTCTAATAACAATTTAAGCATAATGCTTCCATGAAAACAATTTTTCACTTTAGTCCCTAATTTTCCCCAAAATGCCGAATCGGTCCCCAATCTTTCCAAGATTTTCAAATTGGTCCTTATGTTTTTACAAACTTCTAAAATGGTCCAAATGACATTTTAAAGCTTGTAAAATCATAATTTCATCATATCCAATCTTATGGAAATTTTTCCATAATTTCTTCTAATTTCTCTTCTTTGACCGAAATGGTCCTTTACTTTCCAATATTTCCATTTTGGTCCTAAATTATCAAATCAAGCTAATTTGATCATAATCTCATCATTTCTAATGCTAGAATAATTCTCACAATAATTTCCCCTTTATTTCCAATTCTAACGGAATTGGTCCTTTATTCTTCCTAAGGGAAAATTTTCATTCTAACATCAAATTAAGGCTTCTAATGTCACAAATCATTCATTTCCATCCTTTATTCAATTCCCTAATCAAATCCCCAAATTCTAGGGTTAGGGTTTATAACCTTGAACATAGAATTAAACTAAATTCAAGATTGTTTTCATGTTTACAACACTTGAGTTACTTAAATCAAGCCTTAATTCTAACATGGTTCATGAAATTTCAATTTCTCTCTCTTCAAGAACATGAACTATTCTTCATATCACCATGAAAAATTACTATCAAAAGAAATAGCATGAAGCATAGATTATTTTCTTATAAAACAACATACCTTGATTCTAACTTTGGAGCCTTCAATTTGCCAAAGAAAATTTCTCCCCTTTTGTTCTCTTGCTTTTCGAAATTTTCCAAGAAAGATGAACTAATTTTTTTCATTTTTTTCTTTTTAATCCACATGTGATAATTAAATGAATTTTAAATTCATTTAATTAGTGAAATTACTAATTTAGCCTTCAAATCTAATGGCTAAATTTAATCTTATCATAAACCAAGGGCCAAGATTAAATCCATGTGTTTTCATCTTCTAAAAATGCCCTCAACATTTCAAAATATTTCAAAATTGCCATCCTTGCCAAATGACCAATTTGCTCTCAACTATTCACAATTTCATCTAATTTGCCATCTTGTAATAATTCAACTAAATCTAGTTAAATTCCAACTAGACATATTAAAATATTCATAAATTAATATTTTATGAATTTTCCATAACCTTTGGAACTGTCTTTAAAATTCTAATTTGATCCCATGTACCGATAATTACCGGGAATTTTTATCGAACACAATTTCTCTTAGAAATCTTATAACAATATTCCATTATGAATATTATCAACTCACACTGAATCCTTTTTATCAGTCAAAAATACTGACATGGAACCTTCCCAGTAGGTCACCCATCTTTGTGCTACTCTGATTTAAGCACGCTTAACAATTTTTATTTTGATCCAATATCCGAAATTTTTCTCGAACTTTAACACTTTATAGCTCTTAATACAAACTCCGTATCAAAAATCTGGGAAGCACGAAAATATCATTATTGGGGTAAACTATTCATTTACGAGACTAAAATACATATTTTTTTAAAATTATAATTTAGTCCTTAAACTTTTCAAATTTTACACTTTGGCACCAAACTTTTTGAATTTTACATTTTGGTCACCAACCAAAATTTTTGAGATATTACAATAATAAAAGGCAGAAATAAAGTATTAAATAAAACTATTTATCATCAACGGATTGGTCTAGGTGGTAAATAGTTTGGTATCGCTTAAGCATGTCTCGAGTTTGAGATTTTGTGTATGCAGAAAATCCTCATCGGAAGACTCACCCACCAAAATTTAGGCGTGCGACGTGAGTCAATCCGGATTTGTCAGTACAAAGTCTTGAGGAACAGGAGGGCAAACAATAATAAATAAAATTATTGATCAAATTCGATACAATGAAACAATAAAAATGTAAAAATTTATATGGCATAAATCATTAATCCATCTGCAAATATATATACAAATTTTTCAATAAATAAAATTATCAAATGTTTTTGTATAGGAGTATCTTTTAATAACTTAAATACAATTGAAAATATTATAAATTTGTCAATAATTACACCCCAAAAAGCATAAGGAACCATCGCTGTTAAACAGTATGTGCCGTATCTTAGTTAATTGGGGGAAATCATGAAACCAAACAAATACAATAATTTTAAAATATTTATGTGGCTTTAGTTGCTATGAGTTGTTGGTCCTCTACGATTGAGAAATCTTCACTTATAAAATGGCCCCTACATTCCCTAAATAAATCATTAAATAAACTACATAAGTAGTCACCTAACTATTAAAGCTTTTCTCTTTTAATCACCTGATTATAAAAAGTTACAAAATAATCACTTATTTTTTATCTGATTTCATTGACTCAATAATAAGAGATTATGTGGTTATCTTTTACATGGTTAAAATAATATATTTAATTCTCAAAATGTACAGGTTAGTTTTTATTTAAGTGAATTTTAAAGGAATACTATTGACGATTGTTAGATTTTTTTAAAGATATCGATTTTTTGCTCCTATGAGATTTATCTATATGAGTTTATGGTGGACTTAGTCCTCAAATCTCTTTTTGATGAGTTGTGTTGTCTATATTGCACCTTTTTTTGTTTTAAAAAATTCAGTTTATCGTTCTTAATTTGAAAAATATATATTGTGATTTTTATTAATGGTGTGACATAATAAAATAATATCATCATCTTTAAAATCAGTGCTCTCCGTCAATAACGATGTTAACTGATATTATCTAAATTGGTGATATAATATAATTAATCCAAATATTAGTCATGTCATCTATTTAGATGGTTTTTTATTAAGTATAAAATTTTTATATTCTCAAGACAATTATTAAGCTCGAACTTACACAAAATAAAATAATATATAAATTTTTGACTACTCAATCAATTTTATTAACACTATACATTTTATTTTAAAAGTGGGAAAACTTAATTGTTTTTTTCAATAATGGGATTCGGTTAAATAAAACAGAAGAAAGATATGTTTATGTCATCTCATGAAACTCGGTTAAATAAAAAATCGCAATTTATCCTCCAAAAACCTAATTTTGTTTCTTTCTCCCCTGATTTTGCCAACGATGACAGTTTTTTTGTCAACCGTGGATGTACCATTACTTTAATGTTTCTTAATTTGATCATACTTTTTATTTTTATTCTTATTTTATCCATTTCTCTTCTCCTATTTTCTTATCTTTTTTCAATTCTTTTTCTCTATTTTTTTGTTGGCTACCGTCTCTTACTTTTTTGCTTTTTTGTATATAAAAATATTAAAAAATAATTGACACCCGTTTAAATATGACATCCATGAATAATTACTTGGCTTCGATCCGATTTACAATTAAATTGAAATTCGATCAATCAATACAATAATTCAATCAAATATATTATATATAATATAGCTTAATAGATACAATTAATATCTAAATGAACATTTTTTTTTCAAATGAAAGAGGGGGAGAAAGAAAGAAAAAAAACATAGGAGCAGAGACATGGAAGGAGGACCCTTCTGCTCCCTGCCTTGTTTCAATCATCACATTCGAATCATTGTGATGTTATCTCATCATTTCCTTCTTTTACTTTTACCTTTACTTGGATTAATTTTGCACAATCTCTTCTTCTTTTATTTATTTTGTACATATAATTAAGGGTAAAAATTAGGAGGGACGAAGGCGATTTTTTTGTATTCTTCATTTCGTCTCTAACACTTATGATTATAGTTTTGGAGAATTTCATTAAATGATTCAGGTGTTTTTGTCCTCATATCTTCCCGCGCGAATTCCTGCGGTTTTTGAGAATCTTCATCCAAAAAAATTAAACGAGATCGCTATTTTACTAACCAAAATAAATAGTCAGTTCAGTTTAAAATATAAAGTTTGAATTCTTCGATTGAAAGCAATTACGAGATGTTGAAGATTGAAAGGGTGTTGTGTTGGAAAGATTTAGACGAGAGTTTTAGCTTATATTTAAAAACTAAGATAGAAACATGTTGAGAAACTTAAGTGTGGCTAGGTTTGAGAGAAAGTTGAAGTGATAATAATATAGCTATGATTTTTTTATTAAGATATATATTAGGGGTATATAGATAAATAAGTATATATTTTTTTAAAAATTGTAAAATATCGGGGATCCTTGCGGTTATTTTTTTGGATCTCCGCGATTATTTATACGGTTACATTTCGGTTATCCTCACGGTTCGAATATAGCAATCTCCATCTTCATCCTCATTTGAGCTTCGGTGATAAAATTTCCTCGTCCTCCTCTCCGTAGATAAAGATTTCGGTTATTCTTCATCCCGTCAATTTGAATCCCTACAATTTTCAAATATTCTCCACCCTGCATATAATTCTGTCCACCAACATTTCCTTGAGCATGAGGTTTTTTAAATTTTGGATAAGCCTCGGTTAAATAGTAAATTTAAATTAAATAAAAAATATTAATATTAATGTTTTTCATCACAGTCGTATAAAAATATGAAATATTAATTAAAATAATATAATCAATTCGATCTCTCAATAACTCATCATCTCAAAACTTAACGAGACACGGAGAGTGATGTAATCTATTCCACATAGGTTGTTGTTGTGGTCACCCGAAATAAATAAATAGCAGGTGAAAGGTAAAATGGTTGGGGACGGGACCAAAAAAAAAACGACCAAAATACCTTTCTTTTTCCCATTAAAGGTATGGGTTCCTTCGTGTTTATAAATCTGCGTTAATAAACAATATTACTTCTGGTTGTTTAGGTACTTTAAAACATTTCCAAAATCTCTCAAAAATTTCTCAAATTTATTTTCAAGTTGTTTGGACTTAAAATCATTTTTGAATCTTTTTAATTTAGTCCAAAACTATTTTTCAATTATTATATCAAAACATAAATCTTAACAATTATATAAGTGAAATTATATTAAAAAATAAAAAATATATAAAAAATTTCATTTAAAGAATCTAAACTCTCGAATATGATTCAAATGAACTGATATAATTTTAAAATTTTAAATTTTTAATATAATTTCATATATAATGATAATTTAGATAAACTTTGTTAATAAATATTGAAATTATTAGTTAAGTTAAAAAAATCAATTCATTCATTATATATACATATGTGAAATTATAAAAAATAAATATGGAAAAGAAAAAATATATTAAATTTGATTTAAAATAGAAAAATCTTAAACCATTTTTATTTTAAATCATGTATTAACAATAGTTTAAAATATATACAAAATGTTGTCAATTTTAATTTAATTATTAGGTTAATTTTAGTAGTTTAAATGTTTTTATACATCCCAAATGTGTCATGTTCGAGTCTCCTTTATCCATATTTATTTTATTTTTTACTTGCATTAACAACGAATTAACATATATATTAAAGTTTGTGTTTTATATCACAAAATTGTACTTGGCTTAGTGGCAGACTCATGTTCCTTACACTGAGTTTACCTGGGTTAGATTCTTACCAGGGGCGAGCAATGCATTCTTTTATTTTTCTTCTTCAATTAGGTGACATGTGTTACCACCTGATTGGAGGAAGAAAATAAAAATTATTAAATCAAATATATATAGATAAAGTCCCCCAATAAGGAAATAAAATTAGGACTGAATTGATAAAATGTGTAAATAGTAGGGATAAAATGTGTAATTATACAAATTTTTATTAACTGTCACATCACTCCCTCATTAGATTTTAACGACAAATGGTCACATTGAGTCCATTTTAGTAGTTGAGTGGTCTTATTGCTTCAATTAGAAGTATAGTGGTTAAATCGAGACCAACCCCATAGTTGAGTGGTCATTTATGTAGTTTACCTTTAGAATTTTAATATATATATTTTTTATTTTTTAGCTTAAAGATTAAGTAAACTATCGAACTTTCAATTAAAATCAGTTATGCCCCTAAACTCGGCAAAATATCAATTATGCCCTCGAATTCGATTAAAATAATCAATTCAACTCCTCTATCACGTCATAATCCCATGGTGTACTGCCATGTCAACATCGCGGACCGCCACGTCAGTACCGTTATCTACCACGTCAGAATTGTAATGATCAACGTCGGTCAAAGTGTTACTTTGATGCAATTTGCGAACTAGAGGGCCTAATTGAGTGCGTTTTTCGGCGAGGGGCTGAATTGATTTTTTGAGTCGAACCCATAAACAAAAATACCCTTTTAACTCTTTTTTTAAATTAAATCGAGAGATATTCGCTTTCTCAAAGCAAATTTATAATATGTGATAGACTTGAAACGATATAAATACATGAAAATGATTAAAACATGTTCAACAAAAAATAGTTTGAATACACAAATGTATCAAAATCATATATTTATGGTATAATTGAAGTGATATTCATGTTTGTTTTATAGTCATTAATTTTTTTAAGGTTCTTGATTGATCTGAAAAACAAATTATATAAGCAAAGAAAAATTTTACAACAGACGTCACACACTGCTGAACATTACTAATTCTGAACACCGCTTAATAATATTAAATTGATTAATAAATATTAAAATCTTAAGGACTAGACTTATAATTAAAATTATTTCAAATGAAAATTAAAAATTAGATTTAATAAATCTTTTATATTTCTTTATAGTATTTTTAATTGATATATTAGAATCAAATTTCTCAAAATCTCCTTAATATCAAAAACCCTAAATACAACCCCTTTATTTCCCTTTTGACATTGTCGCCGCCGCCACTTATACTATTCGATTAAGACTCGACAATAGATGGGTCTTTACCCTCCTCGAAACATCAAGTTATTTTTGGGGGTCGATTGAAAAACCAAACAAAAATTGGAACATGTTTATGTTCTTGTAATTATCGTAGGGTATAAAAGTTTCTTGGGGGTCGACTGAAAAACCAAATCAATCCCTTGACCCTTCGACGATAGCAGCAACGACAGTGATGGCGGCGAAAAGAAAATAAAGGGGTTGTGTTTAAAGTTTTTGATATTACGGAAATTTTGAAAAATTTGATTAAAATATATCAATTAAAAATATTATAAAGAAATATAAAAAGTTTATTAAATCTAATTTTTAATTTTCTTTTAAAATAATTTTAATTATAAGTCTAGTCCTTAAAATTTTTAATTTTTATTAATTAATTTAATAATGTTTAACAGTATTCAATATTAATAGTGTTTAGCTGTGTACGACGCACGTGGTAGACTCATCCATAAACAAATTATTGACGTGTGATAATTTATAATATTTTGAATATAAAAAAAAATAGAACACAAATGCATCACGACAAATAAAATTTGTTTGAATTAATTCATTATAATAGAGTATACAAAATGTTATGGTTTAGGACATGACAATAATATATTTCATTTCTAAATTGAATCCGCATATACAAATATAAATTAAATGAGATTTTTTAATAAGAAAATTAAATGATATTTGAATATTAAACAAAGAATAAATTAAAATTTTAAAAAAATATGTAGGGGAAGTCGCATCTTGTTTTATCTTTTATTGCATTATTTTATATATTTAGTTTTTTTATTAATTTACTATTTTATTTTATTTTAATATTTTTAATTTTATGAAATTTATGCAATTTATAATTTATATATTTATTTTCTTCTTTTTTAATATTTCAAACTTCAAATTTTTTTATTCTCATCCAAGTAAGAAGTTTCATAAACTGGTCTATTTTTATAGTATATCTCTTTAAAGGAAAAGTGAAGTCCATCCTTTATTTTTATTTTTTTCTTTCTGACTCGTAGCTTTTCTGTTTCATCGATTTTGCTCAGATTCACCTATTTTCTAAAAATTTTTAAAAAAATTATTCGATAAATACCTCTTGTTCTTGATTATACCCTCTTCAAAAATAGTTTCTATTTCTATGTTTTTTCTTTCTCACTTTCTCCCACTTTTGAAATTCCTAATTAATTTTCGTATTCTCTTTTCTTTTTCAAAATAATCTTGTGGGTGTATATATGTACTATTTATTAAAGGTATAAAGTTAAAAATATGTTCTTAACGTTTAACTGAATAGTTACTTTAGCTTGCACTTTTTAAGTAATTTAATTTTCAATATTTTATTTTGGGTTAAAATGATCCATCTATGGATGAAAATTGTTAGTCAATTGTAAATGGCTAGAAATGACGTGGCAAATTTGCGTGACAACAGGGACGAACACATTACTTTATGTTAGGGGGCCTATAAAATTCTAGCGGGTGAAAATAGATTCAATAGGAAATACATAGCAAATTTCTAAATCATGTAGGAATTTCAAATTTTTAGGGGGGTGGCGGCCCCCTCTAAGTCCATCATTGTGTGACAATGCACACTGACATAACAATGTCATATAAATAAATATGTTGACTTTAAAGAATGTCACATCAGTCAAAAAATAATTTTATAAATGTAAAATTATTTTTTCTATTTACATGCCATCTTGTCAAGTCATTTCAAATTATTTAGCGTTAGTTGATTATCATTTTTTATCCGCAGATGGGTCATTTTGATTCAAAATAAAAGGTTGAGAGTAAAATTGTTTAAAAAAAGAAAGGGAGCCAAAGTGGCTATCCAAACAAAACATTAGGAGATTTTTTTTGGGATTATGCCTTGTATTTTTTCTTAATCCGATAATAGGTCATTTTGACACAAAATGAAACGTTGAGAGTTAAGTTGTTTTAAAAAAAAGAATATGAGCCAAAATGACTATCCAGTCAAACATTAAAGACGGTTTTTGACATTATATCTTATATTTTTTTAACCCTTTGATAAGACAGATATTAAAAATAAATTACTTAAACTCGAGTTTTTTATGATAAATATTATTTTTTTATTGAGATAACTTGTTAAGTTTAATAAAATAAAATTTTAAATCGCAGAAAATCGAAAGGACAATAGATGAAGGTTCGAAGTGAAAATAGGAGGGCATGTGATTATGTGTTGCCGCCTCCTTATTGATGAAGGAAGTGAGCCATATGGCCCGCCTCTGTACCATTAATGTGATGTTGCCTCTTTCATTACAATAATCTCTTGAAAAAAAAAACAAAATCTATGGAATAAATATAGAACAATAGCTTAGGAAATAATCCTTGCAAGCCAAATCGAAATCCACCGACAACGAAATGGAAATGGTGCACATTTCTTTTCTGTGTGATATTTATGCTTACCTTGGGTAATCAATAGTCAATATCATATGTGAATGGTTCACACCATCTTTTTTGCAGAGAGACTCATGATTTTATGTTAGATAAATGATTTATAAAACTTTAAGGATGAAAATAAATTTTTAATAAAAAATACACAAAAAATTTAAAAATTTAAACCAATACGAATTTTAAATTTTCAAAGGGATAACTTTCTAACCTCCTCTCGATCCATTCATACTTTTTGGGATTTTACTTTTATTACACTTCCTTTCGATTGCAATGATGTGAAGTGGTATGTCACAATTCACAGTTTTCGACCCGTTGATAGTATGGTCATACATTGCAACATTAAATTTGCTTCGGAAATGGATATGCGTTAAATGTACGATGCCATTTACTTTTTATATAATTATTAATATCTAATTTATAAACATATTAATTCAGATTAAATATTATAAATATCCTTTGTAAATTTACATGTTCGTATTTTCTCAAGTGAACTTATACATTACATGGATTAATATTGAGCTTAATCTCCTAGAGTGGTACTTTAGTATAGAAAGGAGGTAGAAGTATGCTAAGGCATTAATTTGCATCACCGTCTCTAAGCATGTGTAACATATATTTTTTTATTAAATATAGAGTTATTACATTTCTATACCGGAGTTTGAAGCCATATAAAATAGAACAAGATGATTATCCTTAACCACTAGGCTAATTAGTAGATATCTGTAAAATAGATTTTTCGTTTGCCTAAAGTTATTATATGTATAAATTTATTTCGAGTCTATTTGCTTTAGTTCCGTTTATTAAGTTGATTTTGTTTAAATGAAATCTTTTAACATTCACACATATTTGTTAATTTGATTGTTCTTTCTTTCAAAACCAAGTTAAAGAAAGCGACGATTAGGTTGTTAAATTTTTACGATATTTATGATACTGCACGTCCTGTTAGATATATTTTTTGAAAAAATGTATTGATCTTGTGACACGGGACTTGACTCTCTGATAAAACAAGAAAATTTTGTTTTTAGCATTTTTTTGAACATAAAGTTTGATGTAATGTCCATACTACTCAAACCTTCCACCCATAAATCGAAGGATATTGAGGCTTAAGTATACTCGATCTCACGTCCTCCTACATATTTTACTAGCAACATGTCAACCGAATTAAACTCAATTGGTTATTTTAAACATTTCTTTAAAATTTAGATTTCAAAAGTAATATTGCATAGAAATATAAAATGAAAGAAAAACCAAAAACACTAATCATTTCCTTAAGAAAATATATTTATCTTTTTCAATTGAATTGCTATTCAATTAATCCTTGACACCAAACTTAGTATGAACTTTAATAAATAGTAGATATATACCCCCACAAGAATCAGACTGAATAAAAATTTTTGAGAATTCGAAAATTAATTAAAGGGTAAAGTACACAAATGGTCATTAAATTATCTCTAAAAATACAAAATGGTCATCAAACTTTCAAATGTTACATAATAAGCATTAAACTTTAGTTTTTGTTACAAAATGATCACTGAGCCGTTAACTATCGTTAATTGAGTGACGTGACAATTACAGAAATTTGAATAATACAACATTTAATCCTCCATATTGACCCATTTAATCAATTTATTCCCAATTTAACCCTCATTATTGATGTCTAAATTGATTGAATGTGTAAATATTGAGGATTAAATATGTTATTATACAAATTTTGTAGCTGCCACATTTCCCAGTTAATGACAGTTAACGGCTCAGTCACCATTTTGTAATAAAAACTAAAGTTTAATGACCATTATATAATTTTTGAAAGTTTGGTGACCATTTTGTATTTTAGGGATAATTTAGTGATCATTTGTGTACTTTACCCATAATTAAATGTGGTTTGAATCTATTTTTAATAATAATTTAATTATATAAAAATATTTATTTAATATATTTCAAAAAAACAATATTACTTTCAAGCGATTTTATCACAATTATAGTGTGAATGAATATTATCATTTTATGCAAAAACATATAATTATAAAATTAAATCAATAAATGATTATAGATAAAACGACAAAGATTTTGTATATAAAATTTTAAGTATTGTTTCTATTTTTTTGTAACGACCCAAATTTTCGAGTCAACGTTTGAACGTTGGGCCGGGTTATGGACTTTTGGATTGGTTAGAATAATTGGGGCCTTTAGGCCAAGTTTAAGTTTTGTTGGATGAAAATTGTGCCACATGAGCTTGGGTAGTGACCCTTTTAGAAGAATGAAAGTTGGGGGCTTTATGTGGTAAATATTCCAACTTTCAAAAGAATGGCTGATCCCCTCCTCATTTTATTGGAATTCACGTGGATCAACTTGGGGGACAAAAGAACATTTGGTGAGATCATCGCTTTCTTTTTTTTTTCACCATCTTTTTTCATCCTTTCTCTTAAAAATTCCATAGCTGTCAAGCTTAAATATTCAAGCTTTTTTCACCATCTCTTTCATCTAAGGTCCAAGATTGAGATTTGTTGATCCCTTTTTCAAGAGCTCCATGAAAAGCATAATTTTGAGGTAAGAAGAGTTTAAATGATTCTTCCAAGCTTGAGGCAAGGAGGAAGCTTGAAGAAAGTTATAGGTAAGCTTAAATCCGGGATCTTTAGCTAAGGTCAGTACATCTCTGACTCTTCCTCTTTTTGAATATCATAAATTAATTGTCTTGCTTGATTTTATGGATGAATTTGCTAGTTTAGAGTTTTTGTAGCTTAAATCTTATTAATGGTGAAATCTGGATTAGTTAATACTGCGTAAAAATGATAGTAAATCATCCTAATCAACTCTCATATGATGTAGGATTAAGTTAAAGAGTTAAAGGATGCAATTTGGGGGCTTGGGAGGTGATTTTTCAAGCCTAGAAAGTCATTTCTAGGCTTCGATACCGGTACACGAGGAGCCCGTATCGGTACTCGAGGAAATTTAGGTTTTTCAGTGAGCTTTTTTAATATTGGTACAATATTTTCTAGCATCGGTATGCCATGTATTTCCAGTATCGGTACAGTGTTTTCCGGTACCGGTGTGCCATGTATTTCTAGTATCGGTACGGTGTTTTCTAGTATCGATACGCCATATATTTTCAGTATCGGTACGATGTTTTCTAGTACCAGTACGCCATGTATTTCCAGTATCGGTATGGTTTTTTTCCAGTACTGATACGCCAAGGCTTCAAAAATTTTAGTGAGTTATTTTGGTATCGGTACGTGATGACCAGTACCGATACTTACTGTGCAATCTTCCCAAAAATGTCAATTTTTGCTCGAAGGGCTGAAAATTATATCGTTCGATCCAATACCCCTAATAGCCTAAAATGAGTTATAAAATTGAGAAACCGAGGTTTGACCCTTGTGAATAAGAATAATGTATAATAGCTTAGTATGTGATGAACTGAGATAATCATGATGGTTAGTGTTATGCCTTGGGGCATTTGTGATGGTCTGTCTTGGTGCCACTTACCTCTTGGTGAGGTGTATGAATGCTCGAGGAGCATGTATTCTTTTATGTTGTGGTAAAGGAATATGGATGTCCTAGTGTTAGTACTACGGTACTTATATAAGATGATGTGTACTTCAGGCTGAGTGATCAAGTACATCTGACGTACCCACGAATTGGCTGTGCGAGCACGGGCAACCCAACGGCTGTGTAAGCACAGGTAAAGTAAGACTTCGTTGGCAATTATGTAGATGATGTATGGATGTATATATGTATGTTGTGTGGATGTTAAATGATGGCTTATATACCCTTGGCTGAGTGATTAAGGTACGATATGTATTAACTCAATGAGCTATATGAATTGAGTGACTCGATGGGCTATGTGACCTCGGGTATGGTAAAGCTTGTGGATCTTGTAAGACTTCTTGTTGACTTGTTGATGCCTTGATATATGTGATCTAAGAACTCTAGCTAAAGTAGGCTAGATGATAACTCATAGATAGTAAAGCCTTGCTTATGCTCTCTAGACTATATTATCTTGCATGTTTATTTTTATGATAATAACGAATTATGGTAGAGTAAAAATTTACCACTGAGCTTTGTTAGCTTAGCGTGCGGATGTGTTATTTTTTCGTGCGTAGGTTGACAGGTCACCCTTTGGAGGAGCTCATCAAGAAGGGATTTCCCAGTATCGCGTTCGCTTCAGAGTTCAGAGTACAATACTTGTTATTTTAGTTTGGGCTAATGTACTCATAAGACCTTGCCATTGTTGAGTCTGTAACTCTATTTGAATTATTATTTTGGTATATTGTGTTTTAAACTTGAAGCCCTTATTTTTTTGACTAAAACAAGAAATTCATTCAAAGGAAAAGAGCATTACAAACACAGGCACCAAAACAACAGCCTAAAAACTGAACAAAGGGCACCAAAGACCCAAAACGAACAACACAAACAAAGGGATCCTGTAAACACAATAAAGAAATCCAAACTAGCAAGCAATGGGACTAACGACAGCAGATGAAAGAGCCGAACTTTCAAATCTATAAACAGATCCAGCCTATGGGAAATCCTTGGTAACAACACAAACAAAGAGAATCCTGTGAACACAAACTTGGAGCTCATGTTTTGTAAACTCATTTAAATGCTTATTTAATTACATAGATTTATTAATGATTTGATATTTTGGAACTGGCTAAACTTATTGTTTTAAATGGAATTTTTGATGGGTTGATTTTTGGTGACCCGAATGTAGTACTTCAGATCTGGTTCAGGATCGGTGTATTATATTTTTATTTAAAGATTATTATATAAAAACACGAATAATAAAACCATCCTCATAATAGTATTTATCATGCTTTAAAATAAGAGTCTATTATAAATAAATTAAATTAGATCGAAAGAGCCACCCTTATAATGAACATATATAATAGAGCAAGCATATTTAATCGGTTGGTCAAGCTGATCATTTTTGTTCCCTTATATTCCCTTAAAGTCCCTCTTCTTTTCCCCTCTAAGTAGGATTAAGATTAGAATTAGAATTTTTCAAAAAATAATATACCTATATAATAATTAATTTAATTTATTAATAAATTAGATATTGTTATACCCGAGTTTTAACCGGGCCTAATTAAATAATAAATGAATAAACAAAGCCCAAACAAAATAAAGTTTACAGTTTACATTTTACCATACCCATTACAAACCCAAATTGTACAAACAAAGCCCATTTACATTCCTAAAATCTGAATTTCCCGACCCAAGTACATAATGTCAGATAAATGGCCCAAGAAACATAGTTGTGTTTCTTTTGCCCGCCAAAAATGGCCACGTGGCATGTGGTTATTAGTCCTCTTGTGTTTCACCAGGATCAAGCTTTACTAGAAGCCAGCTGTCCACAGATAATTTGCCTATGACGTCAACCATTACCACATCTATAAATACCCTACAGAGAGAGAAAATTAAGCAATTAATGATTTGGTAATAGTTACACAATTATTACTTGAGTAATTGAAGAGAGTGAGGGAGCCGAGGAGTTACCAGAGATATTAGGGGTCGCCGGAGAAGATAAAACAACCGCCGAACTTGTCATCAGATCTACACTGCCGAGCTCGGAAGGTAAACCTCTATGTAATATTTTCTTTTCCTGCAATATAAACAACAAAATGTTAGTTCTAGTTTTAATGGAAAAACAGTAAGCAATTAATGTAAGTTGTCAGAAACTTATCTTGAGTTTTGCCGGAGTGTTCGTGATGGTCGTCAGAGTTTTTTTTTGAAGGAGTCGAAAAGGAGCGATGAGAGTACGGGTAGAAAGTCTAGGTGGGGAAGATGGGAGGATTCGGTTGAATCAGGGCTTAGATCTAGGTTGAGGGTGAAAATGGAAGGTTTTTTGAAGTTTTATGGTTTGTAGGCGGTGGCGGCTGGAAATCGCTTTGCGGCGGTGACCGGTCGCCAAAAAAGAACCAGACGATGGCTGAGGATTTAGGTTTGGCCAGAAGGGATGACCGAAGACGACCGCCGGTGGCTGGCGTCACCTTCGGCGGCCGACGAACAGGCCGAAGTGTTTGAGTGGGGGTGGTCCTAGATCTAAGGGCGGTAGGCAAGGTGGTCTAAGGCTGAGATTTTAGGATTCGGGGAGTTTAGGATGAACAGCTAAGAATTTGGAAGGATTTGGGGGTTTTGATCTTTAGAAACGTGTTAAGGAAGTTGTTTAGTGTTTCTAGGGATCAAAATGGAAAGTATATACAAAATGGTGTTGAATTTTGGGAGAATTAGGGTTTTGATCTTTAGGAACATGTTGGGGTAATGATTCTAGTGTTTTTGAGGATCAAAAAGGAGGAATTGTGAATAACAAGGTTCGAATTTTGGGTGAATATGAGGGTAGATCGAAAATAAACACGAAATGAATAGTTTGGAGTGTTCAAGGCAGATCGAATGGGAGATTTTAGATGAACATGGGAATAACATGATTGGTTTTGTGAGTTTGATCCGTTTTTGGGAGGATTTTCTGGGTAAATGAAGTTTAAGTTGAGAGGATATGGGAGAAGAGAGAGAAGCACGAGAGAGAGTGGGGAGGACGGAAATGAGAGTTAAGCCTTGAAACAAGGCTTTTATAGCCAAACCGAAACGCTGCCATTTTGGCAGCGGGTATGAGAAGACCCGCGAGGTGAATTCGGGTCGGGCTGGCAACCCGCGTGTTTTAATGCGGGTACCATTTGGTTTTTGCCTAATACTTTGCATCCTTTCAATTTAGTCAAGTTCTCCCTAAATTGAGCTTTAAAGTTTTGTAATTTTCCCAATTTAGTCCCATAATCCCATAATTATACCCCTTAGATTTGTATTCTTGTAATTCGGTCACTCAGAATCTTGTAATTGGTCAGTATAGTTTGTAAACCTTTCAATTTAGTCATTGTTTTAATAAAAATCAGTTTAGTGTACAATTTTGTTTTATTCTAATTATTTATTTAATTGTTTAATTTAATTAAATAAAATTAATTTATATATGTGGTGCATGTTTTAAAATAGGCATATAGAATTAAATGTTAGATAATTAAATATACCTAGTTTAATTAATCTGCTAGAGCCTTTAACCTAGGTTTCTCTAATTAGGATTCAATAATTAAAATATGATAGATAATTGTAGTAATTAAATGTATTGAATATAAGATTTAAAATCCTAATTTGGATGGTGTTCCATTGTTTACAATGGGGTGTTATCTCAACATGGATTTTAATGAATATATTTAGTATATAAATTACACTTATAATTGAATATTAATTTAGTCTTTAATTAAAACTAAATAATTAATTAAATACATTGTAGTTAATTAAATGTATATCGAATAGAATCTTTGAGGTTCAAATCTAGATGGTGTTTCATTGTTTACAATGGGTGTTATCTCAGCCTTGGTCATAAAGGTGTATATTCGATATACATTTTCACTTATAATTAAATAATAAATTGTTAGAGTCTTAATTAGGACTAGAACTTTAATTAATTACAAGAAATAATTAATTAGGAATATGATTAATTTAAAGGCTTTAAATATATAGAATGTGTTCATAAAAATGACATTTTCTCATAAAAGCCCTTAAATTAATTAATATTCATAGATTTAAACAATTAATTAAATAGAGCTTTTTAAGAATAAAACTTAAAATTGACAAGACAATAAAATATCATTCATTAAAAACCTTTTATGTTGGAAATTCATTTTTAAAATACGAATGGGGGTGCCACCTAACGGGATGCTTTTAATCTCGTATTCGAACAAAATGAATTTCCTTATAAAAGGATATCTGCATTTGGAATTAAAATTCAATTAATAATTATGGGATAAATTAAATTCAAATAATTATTCGAAATGCCACGTAAAATTAAAGGTGTCGATAACGAGCGTTCATAGGGGTGCTAATCCTTCCCTACACGTAACCGAGTCCCGAACCCACTTTTTAGACAGAATCTCTGGTTTGTTTTTCGGTATCCGGTCTACCTCGAAGTGATCGGTGGCGACTCCAAAAAGTTTTTAAGGAAAAATAAAAGGAAAACAGATTTAATACGAAAAAATCCTAAATTTTCAAGATTAAATTAAAAATGGTTTAAAACCATAATTTTTCTAAAAATATCGATCGTCAGGCTATTTTGACACGTCCTGGTTTTCAAAAAATGGTCGCGACAGCTTGGCGACTCTGCTGGGACTTAAAAAAACTGAGATTCAGGCGTAATTAATTTTATATGGCATTTTGGATAGTAATTTGAATTTAATTTTTCCTATAATTATTGGATGAATTTTCTGGAAGAATGCATGTAGTTTTTTCTTGTGTGATATAAATTGTCATTCATGCATAAGCCTTATACCCGAGCTTTTCACCTTTAAGTGGGAGTGAGGCATGATTTTACGTGAGTTATTCAGCTCCGTGATCGAATTTTGTCCTCATTCTGGTATACCAACCTTATACACCGTGAGATTACGCCTCCGCTATAAGGGGTCATATACTCCCGAATCGATGTCTTACTAGTCCAGTAACGACAGTTCGGGTACCCAGAGTCTAGATCGAAACCCACATGTTGTAATAGAAACATACCCCACTAAAGCCAAACAGGGACCTAGGACAGGGTGCTGCTGATTTAAAATTATTTCTTTGGTTATTTTTGTGTGCAAAATAAACTGCTCTCTGGTTAATTTTACGCAACATAAATTGTTTTATTTTACAGCAATTATTTTTGTTTGCAAATTCACTTTTACTGTACTAACATAGTTCTTTTTGCTTTGTTTTTGTTTGTTTGTTTTGTTATATGTTTTTGCATCATAATTTATAGGGATATTAAGTTCGAAGTCAATCGAATAGGAAATGTCTCATACAACTGAAGGGTTTGATAGACAATGAGAGGATAATACCGCAGTCTGGACATGGTCAGAGGAAGCCCAGTTCGTCAAGGGAGACAATATTAGGGGAGATTATGTATCACGGACTAAAGAGATTGTCAAAATAAATTCAGGACAAAATAGCTGTTTACCAGAACTCAAGAGGATGTGGGAACAATGGGACAAAACTATGAAGAAAGATTTTCAGTTAGAGTTCGGAGACATAGTAATGTTGTTGGATGTTCCAGTTGACCGATGATTAATTAGGGCTATGACACAGTATTGGAATCTGGCTTATAATTGTTTTACGTTCGGGGAAGTGGATATGACACCGACGCTGGAAGAATACGAGGCTTTATTACATTGTTCGAAATTTGGAAAGGACAATATTTACACAAGACCCCCTAACAACTCAACCTTTAGAAGAAAGCTGAAAATGGTTACCGGGAAAGACGAGGTTTCGTTTAACGGAAAATTAAAACACAAGGGGAATGATGAAATAACCGAGGATAATGAGCGCATTCATTGGGAGGTAATTCAGGAACTAATCTTAACAAGTGATAAACCCGAGAAAAAGAGAAGTTTGTATGCCTTGTGTATTTATGGATTGGTGTTATTCCCAAGAACTCCAGATTATATTGATCCGTCAACCCTATGATTGTTTGAGCGTTTAAAGAACGGGGTAAATCTGATACCAGCAATTTGGCCGAAACATACAGGACATTGACTGCTTGTAGAATAGCAGGAGAATGAAGATTTTAGGGATGTGCTCAACTGCTAGAGGTATGGTTTCGATGTCACAGATGGGTTGCACCCTATAGGGCCCGTAGATTTTGCAATGATTATTCACCACTAGAGGAACATCTAGCAGCTTGCCCAATTGAGAAAATAATGGGAGAATAGTGGAAAGAATATCTGTTGAAAATGAAAGATTCAGAGATTGTCTGGAAAGTACCTTGGCTGAACTTGGTTAGTTATCTGTACCGATGTGGGAAATTTGATTGGGTTCCTTTACTGGGAGTTTAGGGAGGAACAACCTATTGCCCGATGTTAGTATCTCAACAGTTCGGATCAAGACAGTTTATTCCAGCTGCTACTAGCATGGAAGAATTCGAGTACATGCATAAGATAAAAGGTTATAAGAAGAAGATAAAGGATATCATAGCGGCTTGTGAAATGCCAAGGAGAGTGAAGCTTCAGGACGGATTAGAGGTCATGCAAAATTATACACAATGGAATACTCAAAGGGTCAATGATGGCATTCAACGGAACGAAGTTGGTAACATTGGTCTAATCAATGGACGTATGAGAGATGCTCCCTCAGTAGTGGAGAAACTGACACATGATCATGAGAAATAGTTAAAGGGATACGAGAAGCGAATTGAAGAACTGAAACAGAGGCTATCTTTGGCATCGTTAGAGGTAGTGTGCAAAAAGATAAGAAAAAAGAGTTTTATGAACAGAATAGGAAACTCATCCAAGAATTAAAAGGATTTGAAGAAAACCCATTCAGAATATAGGAAGATCCAAAGATGAAATACAAGCCAAATGATCAGTGATTTGTTAGAACAATTGGATAGGGTTGTGAAGGAGATGAATGATTATAAGAGAATATATGAAGATTATGCAAAATCTTTCAAGAAAATGATCCAGGACTTGAAGGAATTACATGATCGTGCTAAAAAGAAGCTAGAGGAAAAAGATATACAAAATTCAGAGTTGTTTGCTCAGATTGCAGAGCTGGGAGAACAAAATGAAGAACTGAGGGTTCAAATATCGCAAATGGAACATGTGCTTACAGGGCATTACAACGAGGGAAGAGATGTTGCGGATGAAGAGAAGAAAAAGCTGAAGAAAAAGATGACTGAATTAGAAGATACAGTTCAAGACTTAAAAGGGAAGCTTGCAAGCTTTGAATGTGCGCTACATCAAGAAAATGAAATATGGAAACAGAAGTACGAAGCAGCACAGCGTACAATTTAAGAACAAAACAACGAACTGGTCATCTTCAAAAGACGAGTAAGGAGCATTGTTCAATATGTTTAGATACGGTCAAAAGATGCTGTCAGTTTGCTGCAACGCCCAGACATTGATTTAGAACTTAAAGAGATGATAGTTCATTTGCTGAACAAGATAGTTAATCTAGGAGTTAGAGCTAATAGTTGTTTGTAGTTGAGATTATCCATTTCTTGTATTCGACTTTTCCTAGTTAAATGGATATTTTTTTAAAAGATTTGTCTTTAAGCTTAATACCCCTAATGCATTCATGCATCCATTTACATAGCAACATATCATATTAATTTATTATTAATAAATATTTTAACAAAGAAAGGTTCTATGGCAGTTTATTTTAGAACCGTAATCTTTTCGCATTCATACAGAACCTGTTTACGCTCCAAGGCCATGGCTGTTGAAGATATAGTTTCTAGTCTAAAAAATGATCGTGTTGAAGTTCAGAATAGGTTCAACAGGATTGAACAATCCATGAGATATCACTTTGCTCAAACACAGATGGACATCATCAGTCACTTGACTGCCCTGCTAGGACCAAAAGAATCTGGCAAGGGCAAAGCGCAAGAAGTTACTGTTGACAACGTGAATGATCAGATTGACACTACATCTCATATGAAGGAGCATCCTGAAGGACCACCTCCTGTGAAGAAGGTCCAAATTAATTTGGCTGGAGTAACCGCTAGTCATCTGGTCTATTTTGGATCAAACTTTGGAAGTGGTGATGAAGTCTCAGATCTGAACATGGTCAATGAAATTGAGAGGATTCGCCCTGAGATCGAAAAGACGTATGAGGAATGCTGTAAGGCTTTAGAGGATAGGTTGTTGGAGATGCATAAAATAGGCAATCAGGGAGCTAGTACTGCAAATTTGAGTTTGGTTGCTGATCTGATCCTCCCACCCAAATTCAAGGCACCTGATTTTGAAAAGTATGATGAGATGACCTGTCTTAAAGCGCATCTTACCATGTATTGTCACAAAATGGTCGCTCATTTGAAGGATGCAAAGTTGTTGATTCATTGTTTTTTGGATAGTTTAACGGGTTCAACGGCACGCTGGTATGCACAATTAAGCCGAGTTAACATTAGGTCTTGGAAAGACCTTTCTGGTGCTTTTGAGGAGTAATATAAACATGTAACTGAAATGGTTCCTAGACGAGTCATGCTGCAGGCCATGGAACAGAAACTGACTAAAGTTTTCGTCAATATGCATAGAGGTGGAGAGAAGTGGCATCGCAAGTACAACCAGCATTGATGGAAAGTGAAGTGAATCATATGTTCATAAACACTTTGAATGGACCATTTTTTGAACGTTTGATTAGGAATGCAACTCATAACTTTACCGATATGGTGATGACTGGTGAGTTGATCGAAGCAGCAATTAAGAGCGGAATGCTAGAAAGTGGAGAAAGCTCTCGCAAAAATTTCAAGAAAAGAGATATTGAGGTGAATAATACGAATGCTTATGAGGCCCCGAAGAATGTCACAATTTTATCAGTTGGTGCGCTAGTGAGTTCACAGAATTCAAACAGGAAAGATTCTCGGGGCTCGAGGAATGACCGGATGAATTTTACACCTCTGCCGATATTATATACCAAACTGTATCCACAGTTGTTTGATGCAGATTTGGTAAGACCACATTATCTTACACCACTTCAACCTCCATGTCCTCCATAGTATGATCCAAAGGCTCATTGTGAATATCATGCTGGGATCCCAGGGCACACAATTGAGAATTGCACAGCATTTAAAAAGGTGGTCTAGAATCTGGTGAAACTGGTGTGTTATAGTTTGATATGCCTAATATAGCGGCTAATCCTTTGCCAAATAATGGAGGACGAGGAATGAATGTAATTGAGGAGGATGATAAGGCTAAGCGGCTAAAGACTGATGTATCTAAAATCAGATCCCTTTTGAAATGGGTGTTTGAGCAGTTATACAATGCTGAAATGATACAGATAGACATAAAGGCTGGAAAAGAGGTAGAATCAAATGTTTATTGTGAATATCATCAAGAAGCTGGTCATGAAATCCAACAATGTACTGAATTCAGATGTCTGCTCTAGAGGATGATGGATAATAAGGAGATCGAATTCTTTACGAAAACGGGTGACAGAAAAGAAGTAGAAGTATGTACTTTTGAGAGTTCTGGAAGCATGTTTGGGTGAATAGACCGTTGATTATTGCAGCTAGGCCTAAAGTGAGAGGTTCTTCTGTTAATGTAAAACTGCTAGCAATTCCTAAGGTTTTGATCTCTCTCCCAGTACCGTTTGCATTCAAGGATACTCGAAGGGTCCCATGGAATTATGCGACTAATGTGACAATGCCTGAAAGGTCAAAGTCCAAAGAGGTGACAAAGGTGCCGGAAGAAACGGGGGAAATGGAAAAGTCTGATGGAGAAATGATGAATGAAGTAGGGCATTTCACCTAAAGTGGGAGATGTTATTCTCCAGAAGTTTCAAAAGAGCCGGAAAAGAGAAAAGAAAAGCCAGTTATACCAGAGAGGATATTTGGTAAAGAACCAGCACCAAAAATAAATGAGCCCGTTACTGAGGAGCAGGCCCAAGAGTTTCTGAAATTTCTAAAACACAGTGAGTACATCATTGTTGAGTAGTTAAAGAGACAACAAGCTAGAATCTATATCCTTGAACTATTGCTTAGTTCAGAAGGGCACCACAATACTTTGATTAAGGTGCTCAATTAGACTTTTGTTCCAAATGATATATCGGTGCATAAGCTGGACAGGATTGTGAATCACATAACTGTCGATAATTATATTACCTTTAGTGATGATGAGATCCCAGAAGGGGGATGGGGTATGTCAAAGCCTTAAGCATCACAACTCACTATAAGGGGCATGTTCTTCCCAGAGTGTTGGTGGATAATGAGCCAGCCTTGAATGTTTTACCCATGGCTACTTTGCAAAGGTTGCCAATTGATGATTCCCATATGAAGACTTACAAGAACAGAGTGAGAGCTTTTGACGGAACAAACCGTGAGGTTTTGGGAATGATTGAAGTACCGCTGTTAATTGGTCATGTGATTTACAATGTTGACTTTATTGTTATGGACATAAAGCCGACCTACAACTGTTTGTTGGGAAGGCCCTGGATATATTCTGCTGGTGCAGTACCGTCATCTTTACACCAGAAGCTAAAATTTGTGATACAAGGGAAGTTAGTAAGTATTGGAGTTGAAGAAGACATTATTGCTTCAGTGTCTACTGATACACCATACATCGAGATAGATGGAAGTGCTTTAGAATGTTCATTACTTGCTCTGGAATTCATAAATGCAACTTTTGTCGCTGAAGGGAAGCCAATACCTCACCCAAAGTTGTCGAACTGCACCAAGATGGTTGTCCGTGAAATACTTGGCAATGGAACAAAGGTTGGAAAAGGACTCGGGAAAGATTTGTAGGGTTGTATGCATCCCAAATCTATTAAGATGAAGAAAAATCATTTTGGCCTTGGTTTTAAGGCAAACATTCAACAGAGGAAGCAAGAACTAAAAAGGAATGAAGATCGAATGAGGGCTTGTTTCTTGGGAATTGAGACTACATGGGAGCCTACGTTCTTTCCTAACTTGGCAAGCATCTTCAAGTCACGGGGGTTCGTCAATGTGGAAAAGCAATTGGAGAAAGACAACCAGGAGATGCTGAGGCTCCAGGAAGAGGAGATCTTTGGTGAAAACATGGGAAAATTGTGCATCAACGGCGTGTTTGAAGGATCTCAGCTTGGCAAATTTCTAGAAGGAACACGCCCATGCTTTTCTGGTGAAGCCTTGAACAACTGGACCTCCGAGGATCTGCCCCTAGTCTTTAAGAATAAAACAGAGTAAATGTCAAGAACCACCTTATGCTTTTGCCCGCGAGTATGAGAGATTATCTGTAAAGGGCTATTATGCAAGTTTACTTTCAATAAAGATGTTTCCATTGTGATTCTCAAATGGCAAACATGTTTCTTGCTTTTTCACATCCTTTCCAAATATACTATTATTTTTCTTGCAGGTCTTTAACTATTAATTGTATGAATGATTATGAACCCGATCCCAAACTAGATTTTGAACGACCAGAGTGTTCAGCGGAGGTCATGAGGTCGAGGATGAGACAAAATATGAAATCCCAGGTGAATTACTGAGGTTGGTAGAAAAGGAATATAAACATATTTTACCTCATAAAGAAGAGATATAAATCTTGAATCTGGGTACAAATGAAGTTAAAAAGGAAGTGAAGATTGGTGTCGCTTTCTCGTCAGAGATGAAACAAAAGCTGGTAGATATGTTGCGAGAATTTAAGGATGTTTGTGCTTGGTCTTATCAAGACATGCCAGGACTGGATACAGACATCGTGGTACATAAGTTGCTAATAAGACCATAATGTAAACCGGTTCAACAGAAGCTTAGAAGATTGAGACCAGAAATGGTACTGAAAATTAAAGAGGAGGTTCAAAAACATATTGACGCTGGTTTTTGAAAGTGGTACAGTATCTAGAATGGGTGGCCAATATTGTTCCAGTACCAAAGAAAGATGGTAAAGTGTGTATGTGTGTTGATAACAGAGATTTGAATAGAGAAAGTCCAAAGGATAATTTCCCTTTGCCATACATAGATATTCTAGTGGACAATACATCAGGTCATTCTTGGTTTTCCTTCATGGATGGTTTTTCTGGATACAATCAAATAAAGATGGACCTGGAAGACATGGATAAATGACATTTATAACCTTGTGGGGCACATATTGTTACAAGGTGATGCCTTTTGGATTAAAGAATGATGGGGTAACGTATCAACGAGCCATGGTGATTCTTTTCCATGACATGATGCACAAGGAAATTGAAGTGTACGTGGATGACATGATTGCCAAGTCCCAGACCGAAGATGAACATATTCAAAATTTGAGGAAACTATTCCAATGACTGAGGAAGTACCAGTTGAAACTCAATCTGAACAAGTACACTTTTGGGGTTACATCTAGGAAGCTCCTAGGCTTTGTGGTTAGCAGAAGAGGAATTGAAATTGATCAAGACAAAGTGAAGGCGATTCAAAATTTACCGCTTCTGAGTTCACAAAAAGAAGTCTAAGGATTTCTAGGGAGATTAAATTACATTTCTCTGATCATTTCTCATTTAACTGATAAATGTGATCCAATTTTCAAGCTGCTGCGAAAGAACAATCCTTGTGAATGGGATGAAGAATGTCAAGAAACATTTGACAAGATAAAGAAATACCTAATAAATGCTCCAATTCTGGTAGCACCAGTTCCGGGTAGGCCATTTATTCTCTACTTGACTGTTCATGAGAATTCGATGGGTTGTGTACTGGGGCAACATGGTGATACAGGGAGGAAATAAAGAGCCATCTATTACCTGAGTAAGAAGTTCACAGAGTGTGAAGTATGGTACCTGGCAATTCAAAAGTTATGATGTGCTTTGGTTTGGGTAACTCGTAGACTTAGACAGTACATGTTATACCACACTACTTGGTTGATATCCCGTCTAGATCCATTGAAGTTCTTGATGGAAGCACAAGCCTTGACAGGGAGATTGGCTCGATGGCAAATGTTATTGTCAGAATTTGATATTGTGTATGTAAACCATAAAATAGTAAAAGGAAGTGCAATAACAGATTTCTTGGCTAGTCGCGCTTAAGAAGACTATGAGCCCTTGAGTTTCGATTTCTTGAATGAAGATGTGATGAATATTTCTTTAGAGGAACGGGAAATAATAGAGAATGATGCTTGGAAATTATATTTTAACGGAGCAATTAATGCCCTGAGACGTGGAATTGGAGCAATGTTGATTTCTCCAGATAATACACATTATCCCTTCACAAGTAAACTAGAATTTTTGTGCACTAACAACACGGCATAATACGAGGCTTGTGCTATGGGCTTACGAGCTGCTATTGAAAAAAAGATAGAGATTCTGAAAGTATATGGAAATTCTGCATTGGTGATCTATCAACTTCGTGGAGAGTATGAAACAAAGGATGCAAAGTTGATCGAATATAGAAAATTGATCCTTGAGTTGATGAAAAAGTTTAAAGAGATCACTTTCGCATATCTCCCTAGAGAAGACAATCAAATGGCGGATGCCTTGGCTACACTGGCTTCGGTATTTCTAGCAAATAAACCAGGAGATATGGTGCTAATTCAGATGCAGAGTTATGAAACTTATGCTCACTGCTACAACATAGAAGAAGAGGCAGATGGAAACCCATGGTATTATGACATCTTATAGTACATCAAGTCCTAGACTTATCCTGATAGGGTGAATGATGTTGATAAAAGGACAATCAGAAGAATGGCCGCAAGATATGTGCTTGATGGTGAAATCCTATACAAAAGAGGCAAATATAAGATATTGCTAAGATGTGTTGATGCTCGAGAAGCTAGAAGTATCTTAGCTGAAGTGCATGATGGAATATGTGGGACACATGCCAGTGATTTTGCAATAGCTCATAAAATTATGAGGTATGGGCATTATTGGTCAACTATGGAAGGGGATCACATTGAGTATGCTAAGAAATGTCACAAGTGTCAGATATCCACAGACAAAATTAATTCTCCTCCAGTACCTCTTCATACGATGAATTCACTATGGCCTTTTGCGGTCTGGGGCATGGATGTCATCGGTCAGATTTACCCCAAAGCTTCTAATGGACATCATTTTATTCTTGTGGCCATTGATTACTTTACCAAGTGGGTAAAAGCAGCATCCTATGCCAATATTACTAGATCAACAGTCTGCAAGTTTTTGAAGAAATATATCATTTGTCGCTATGGATTGCCTGAGATAATCATTACTGATAATGCCACTAGTTTCAATAATAAGGTGGTGACAGAAGTGTGTGAATAGTTCAAAATTTTACATCATAATTCAGTGGCTTATCGTCCAAAGATGAATAGTGCGGTAAAGGCAGCAAATAAGAATATCAAGAAAATCACAGCGAAGACAACAAAAACATATAAGGATTGGCATGAAAATTTGCCCTTTGCATTATTTGCATATCAAACTTTAGTACAAACTTATACCGGGGCTACACCGTAATCTTTAGTTTACGGAATGGAGGAAGTATTACCAATTGAGGTTGAAATTCCTTCTCTTCGAGTTGGATGAAGCAAAATGAGTACATGCTCGGTATGATCAGTTAAATCTCATCGAAGAAAAGAGGTTGAAAGCCATATGTCATAGTCAAATGTACCAGAAGAGAACGATGCAGGTGTATGATAAGAAAGTTCGACCCAGAAAATTCTTAGTGGGTGATATAGTACTAAAAAATATATTGCAGATACATAAAGATTTTCGTGGGAAATGGATGCCTAATTGGGAAGTATCGTATATTGTCAAAAAGGCCTTTTCCGGAGGGCGTTGATCTTAGCTGAAATTGACGGTGAAGAGTTGCACAAACCAGTGAACTCTGATTTAGTTAAGAACTATTATGTCTGAAGAATAAAAAAGAGATTTTTTAAAAAAAGTGAAGTGAAAACCTGAAAAAGGCGCTTTACAAAATGGAATAATCCTAGGTGAAAACCCAAAAGGGCACCAGAGATTCAAAAAAAAAGAAAAAAGAAAGAAAAGGAAAGGGGATTCAAGATGAAAACTGGCAAAGAACGTCTTGAACCAAATGAGGATTTGAGTTAAAAACCCGCAAAGGGCGGCTTAGATGGCTTGCGATTAGGCATCCGACAATTAAGACCTCTCGGATACCCAGTATTTTGAAAGGGATTTCACATTTGTAAACATTTCGACAATGTCGAAGTCTGCTGAACAAGGGCTCCAGTTCAAGGCTATTATTGGTTGAAAGGGTTGCTGAATCCTTTATGCTATGGATACTCGAAGACTTGACCTTGTTTCTTGATCTGTTGTTTCTGTTTGCCATGATTTTTTCAAATCTCTTGTATTTTAACAGATAAGCTTCAATAAAATTCATGAATTCTCTTCCGAGCTTTCTGTTATTATTTCTAAAGCATCATGAAAGTAGATTATCATGATTCATATAAAAGCAGATGATTTCTTGGTATTACTATGTTTTGAAGAATGCAGGTGAATCTTTACACTCTAGGTTATTGAAGAGAAGTGTAGAAGAAGATTGGGTGGAATATGATGCTGTACCAGCAAAAATGGAGATGAAAAATAAAGAAGTACTTGAATCAATCAACAGTTGAACAAGTGGGGATCGCATAAAGAAATGAGAGGAAATGTGAAAAAGGTGAAAACCCGAAAGGGTGCCTAAAAAATGTGAAAACCTGACAGGGCGCCTAAAAAATAAATAAAAAGAAAAGAAAAAGGAAAAAAAAGAAGAAAATGTGAAAACCCAAAGGGTGCAAAAAAAGTAAAAACCCGAAAGGGCGCTTTGAGAAAAGCAACCTAAAGTGAAAACCTGAAAGGGCGCTTTAGAGCATAGGACCAGGAAGCGCAGAAAGAGGGACTGATGGCTAATCCAGAGTATGAGATGAAGTGTCAGAATAGATCAAAGATTGATGAAGAAACACAATCAAGTAGAGTTCGATGAGTTACTCAGAAAGTAGAGGCAACTTTTTTCCCAGTGTATCTTTGTTCATGCATCATATGTAGAAATTAGGGTCATATTAACCCTCATCAAAGCATCTTAATCTATTTTACCAGGTATTTACCAAGAATGAAGAGCTCATAATGAGAAGAGTTCGTTTCAGGATTCCTAATGAGAAGAATCCGCTCAGCAAAGAATGAAGAACTCCTAATAAGAAGAGTTCGTTCCAAGATTCCCAATGAGAAGAATCCGCTTAGCAAAGAATGAGGAGCTCCTAATGAGAAGAGTTCGCTTTAGAATTCCTAATGAGAAGAATTCGCCCAGCAAAGGAACTCATAATGAGAAGAGTTCATTCCATAATTCCTAATGAGAAGAATTCGTCACAGAGTTTCTAATGAGAAGAACTCGCCTGATGGAAAAGGAAGAGCTCCTAATGAGAAGAGTTCGCCCTTTTGGAAGATGAAAAATTTCATAATGAGAAAAACAGCTTCAAATTCCACAGTTTGGCAAAAGTTTGAAGAATTTCATAATGAGAAGAACAACTTCATACTTTGGCCGATTAGAGGATGGATGTACGTTCGAGCAAAATTCGTGTATTTTCAATCTTTGTTCTATCCTTGTTTCACAACAATGAGAAAAGAGGGGCAGCTATTATACTCGAATTTTGATCGGGTCTAATTAAATAATAAATAAACAAAGCCCAAACAAAATAAAGTTTACAGTTTACATTTTACCATACCCATTACAAAAACTTTCAAACCCAAATTGTACAAACAAAGCCCATTTACATTCCTAAAATCTGAATTTCCCGACCCAAGTACATAACGTCAGATAAATGGCCCAAGAAACACAGTTGTGTTTCTTTTGCCCGCTAAAAATGGCCATGTAGCATGTGGTTATTGGTCCTCTTGTGTTTCACCCGGATCAAGCTTTACTGTAAGCCATTACCACAACTATAAATACCCTACAGAGAGAGAAAATTAAGCAATTAATGATCTGGCAATAATTACACAATTATTACTTGAGTAATTGAAGAGAGAGATGGAGTCGAGGAGTTACCAAAGATATTAGGGGTCGTCGGAGAAGATAAACAGTCGCTGGACTTGTCATCGGATCTATATCGCCGAGATCGGAAGGTAAGTTTTAATGCAAAAACAGTAAGCAATTAATATAAGTTGTCAGAAACTTATCTTGAGTTTTGCCGAAGTGTTTGTAGTGGTCGTCAGAGTTTTTTTGGCAGAGTCGAAAAAGAGCGATGAAAGTACGGGTAGGAAGTCTAGGTGGGGAAGATGGGAGGATTCAGTTGAATCCGGGCTTAGATCTAGGTTGAGGGTGAAAATGGGAGGTTTTTTTTTTAAAGTTTTAGGGTTTTTAGGCGGCGGTGGACGACAGCCGAAAATGGCCTCGCGGCGGTGACCGGTCACCGAAAAAGAACCAAATGGTGGCCGAAAATTTAGGTTTGGTCGAAAAGGATGACCGGAGACAACCGTCGGTGGCCAGCGTCACCTTCGGCGGCCGACGAACAGGCCAGAGTGTTTGAGTGGGGTGATCCTAGATCTAAGGGCGGTAGGCAAGGTGGTCTAAGGCTGAGATTTTAGGATTCGGGGAGTTTAGGATGAACAGCTAAGAATTTGGAAGGCTTTGGGGGTTTTGATCTTTAGAAACGTGTTAAGGAAGTTGTTTAGTGTTTCTAGGGATCAAAACGGAAAGTGTATACAAAATGGTGTTGAATTTTGGGAGAATTAGGTTTTGATCTTTATGAACAAGTTTGGGTAATGATTCTAGTGTTTTTTAATATCAAAAGGAGGAATTGTGAAGAACAATGATCTAATTTTGGGTGAATATAAGGGTAGATCGAAAATAAACATGAAATGAATAGTTTGGAGTATTCAAGGCAGATCGAATGGAGATTTTAAATGAACACGGGAAGAACATGATTGGTTTTGTGAGTTTGGTCCGTTTTTGGGAGAATTTTCTGGGTAAATGAAGTTTAAGTTGAGAGGATATGAGAGAAGAGAGAGAAGCATGAGAGAGGGTGGGAAGGACGGAAATGAGAGTTAAGCCTTGAAACAAGGGTTTTATAGCCAAACCGAAACGGCAACGGGTATGAGAAGACTCGCGAGTGAATCCGGGTTGGGCTGGCAACCCGCGTGTTTTTATGCGGGGATCATTTGGTTTTTGCCCAATACTTGCATCCTTTCAATTTAGTCCATTTTCTCCCTAAATTGAGCTTTAAAATTTTGTAATTTTCCCAATTTAGTCCCATAATCCCATAATTGTACCCCTTAGATTTGTATTCTTGTAATTCGGTCACTCAATCTTGTAATTGGTCAGTATAGTTTGTAAACCTTTCAATTTAGTCACTGTTTTAATAAAAATCAGTTTAGTGTACAATTTTGTTTTATTCTAATTATTTATTTAATTGTTTAATTTAATTAAATGAAATTAATTTATATGTGTGGTGCATGTTTTAAGTTAGGCATATAGAATTAAATGTTAGATAATTAAATATACCTAGTTTAATTAATCTGGTAGAGCCTTTAACCTAGGTTTCTCTAATTAGGATTCAATAATTAAAATAGGATAGATAATTGTAGTAATTAAATGTATTGAATATAAGATTTAAAATCCTAATTTGGATAGTGTTCCAATGTTTACAATGGGGTGTTATCTCAATATGGATTTTAATGAATATATTTAGTATATAAATTACACTTATAATTGAATATTAATTTAGTCTTTAATTAAAACTAAATAATTAATTAAATACATTGTAGTTAATTAAATGTATATCGAATATAATCTTTGAGGTTCAAATCTGGATGGTGTTCCATTGTTTACAATGGGGTGTTATCTCAGCCTTTGTCATAAAGGTGTATATTCGATATACATTTTCACTTATAATTAAATAATAAATTGTTAGAGCCTTAATTAGGACAAGAACTTTAATTAATTAAAAGAAATAATTAATTAGGAATATGATTAATTTAAAGGCTTTAAATATATGGAAGGTGTTCATAAAAATGACATTTTCTCATAAAAGCCCTTAAATTAATTAATATTCATAGATTTAAACAATTAATTAAATAGATCTTTTTTAGGAATAGAACTTAAAATTGACAAGACAATAAAATATCATTCATTAAAAACCTTTTATGTTGGAAATTCATTTTTAAAATACGAATGGGGTGCCACCTAACGGGGTGCTTTTAATCTCGTATTTGAACAAAATAAATTTCCTTATAAAAGGATATATGCATTCGGAATTAAAATTCATTTTATAATTATGTGATAAATTAAATTCAAATAATTATTCGAAATGCCACGTAAAATTAAAGGTACCGATAATGGGCGTTCGTAGGGGTGCTAATCCTTCCTACACGTAACCGACTCCCGAACCCACTTTTTAGACAGAATCTCTGGTTTGTTTTTCGGTGTCCGGTCTACCTCAAAGTGATCGGTGGCGACTCCAAAATGTTTTTAAGGAAAAATAAAAGGAAATTAGATTTAATACGAAAAAACCCTAAATTTTTAAGATTAAATTAAAAAAGGTTAAAACCCTAAATTTTAAAAAAAATCGATCGTTAGGCTATTTTTACACGTCTTGATTTTTAAAAAATGGTCGCGACAAATATATAGTTATATTTGAAAATAACTCGTGACACCAACCTTAAGAGGTCTTTTCTGGCACTTCATTTCCATCGAATTCAATCTTCTAGTCTTACCCTCTAGACAATTAAAAAAAACAATTGTAAATTATATTAGATATTAGTGAACTTTAAAATTAGTATTAATAATAACACTGGATTAAAATTTGATATTTTTTGTACTAAACTTTATTTAAAATTTTAATTATATCATTATATTGTTAAGATTTTTTTACGTAATTGCACGTAAAACCGTTAAAATTTGTTTATATCATTAATTTTAATAATTCAGTTATATAATTAAAGTTTAAACTAAAATTAATATTAAAATAATTTTAATTTTAATTTAACAATATAACTAATACTTAATTTAAAGTTTAGTGGTATTCAGTGTAGTTTAACGTTACATATCAACACGTAATGGTAAAAACAAAATTTTAGCCAAAATCCATAACTCTACCATAACCTTTATCTTCAACCTTTTTAATCTTTTAAAAATCATTAATTTCCTCTTTTTATTAGTGTTTTTCTCCAAGTGACGTTGTTTTTCATGGATGGAATGTACGGATTATACTCCATGGGAGATCAGCACGTTGACAACGCCTTAATGTCACCGGAAAACATGACCCTCCCTTCCGATTACCAGGATCGGCGTTGTTTTCCCGATCGGGTTCCGGCGTTTGGATCCGATGAGTTAATCTCCCTCGCCTCCGCCAACTCCGAAGCCGGACCTAAAATTCAACGAGAAGTGGGCATTTCAAACGTGATCAAAGCAAAAATTGCCTCTCACCCTTATTATCCTCGTTTGCTGGAGGCTTATATTGATTGCCAGAAGGTGAAAGGAACTAAAACAAATAAAAGGGTTTTCTTTGTTTTTTTTCTATTTCTGGTGCAATCAATTCACTGAAAAAAATCAGGTTTTACAGAATTTCAAGCGTTTTTTCCCTTTCTTTTTTTTCACTGTAGCTTCATTAAATAGGATATATGACGGTACTGTAGATGATATGTGCAGGGACATCAAGGATAGTATTTGCTACTGTTGCTTTGTTAGTCGTGTTTTAAATTTCCGCCATTAACGAGGGTTTACGAAGGTTTTTAGTCTCGAGCTAGCTAGTTTGCACTGTGTTTTTTCTTCAATTTCAAGATCCAACCCTTTTTCTTAAAGAAACTCTTGCTCGATCAAATCCCATAATTTTATAGGAATTATCTCATGAAATATTTCATCAAATAGAGTGTATGCACTATGCAGTCTGTGGGAACTGTGCTTTGAGTATTGTTCTAAGCTCTTTGTAGCCTTTCTTCTTTTTAGGTCGGAGCACCTCCGGAGATGGCGAGGATATTAGACGAAATTCTGACGGAGACCGATGTTAACAAGCGGGATACGGTTCCTGCTTGCTTGGGAGCCGATCCTGAGCTCGACGAGTTCATGGTTTCTCTCGTTCTTTGCGAGCTTTGAAACTTACTTTTGTATATCTATGTTCATGGACATGGTCTGGTGTTTAATTTGTGCAGGAAACTTACTGCGATGTGTTGGTGAAATACAAATCTGATATTTCAAGGCCATTTGATGAAGCGGCCACTTTTGTAAACAAGATTGAGATGCAGCTTCGCAATCTCTGCACAGGCCCTTCTGGTCAGTTCCTTTCTCTTCCACAAGTCAGAGTATTACAGTACTAGTCTTTCTTTTGGATTTGTTTAATCTTTGGATTCTTGTTTTTTCCCATGTCTTCGTCTTCTATTTCTCTTTCCATGCCTTCATTATCTGCCCCAATTACCCTAGGAAATTTACCCCAAAGAGCTGAATACAGCTGAAATCAGTCTATTAAAGCCTCGCTTGAATCCCTGCAATTGGCAGGGAAAACTTGGGTTTTGTAGGTTCTTGGTATATATATCATTTTATGCTAATGATGAGAACCCATTACAGAAAGGATAATCTTTCGAGTACTTCAATAATATGGTATTACCACTAGCAGAAAACAGAAGAAACCCTAGAGATGGTGCAGACCATTCCTGTCCTGAGTTTCCCATAGGGATTGATCTTTTTCCTCCGCTGCAATCAGTGTCATCAGGGGGTGAGGTACAACCAAAATGTTACAAAAACATGTAACATTTTCAATTGGTACAAGTAACAACTTAAGTTACAATCGAAATATTAGGAAATACAAAACATAAAATGTTACTCACACAATCAAAATATTATATTTTTATAATATTTTTTATTGCAACATAAATATTATCCCAAGACACAATTCAAACGTAATGCGTTTTGATAACATTTCAATTGTGTATTTTTTAGCCCGTTTTTAACTCTATCGTTCCTTAACTCTATCGTGGCTTTGCATTGCAATGCCTGTTGATGATCATCTTTGTTTATCATTTCATTTCTTTATCTTTTCATGTTTTATCTCCATTTTCTTTTGCTGCTTGTCAGAGAAAGTGCAAGCCTGAAGGTAAACATCTTTTTCGGGCTTTTTTAGCGTGAATTGTCGTTTCAGAGCTCCAATGCGAATAGTGGCTTGGTAGAGCCTCTGTGCGTTCAACTACTTTCAGTTTTTGCAAATGGCAATGCCTTAGATTATGCAAAAGCCTAAGACTGGGGCCAGCTGTTTGAGGTGATTGAACGTTTGTACCAGCTTGTGTCATTTTTACCCCAAGGGCTTTTTTCTGTCCATTTGAAAATTTTTCATATTACACTTTTATGGTAATTTTTGTGCATTACATAGGGTAACTTTTGGTGAATAATGCATCCCCAAATGAAATTTAGGGATGTGTGGTGCGTTGAGGTATAATTGAGTATTTACGGTAAAAATTACAGTAACAGGCAATACGCTACCTGCAGGTGGCGTCTTGTAATTGTTTATTATTAAATTTTTACCGTGAGTAAGACGCCATATGCAGGTGGCATCTTAAGTTAAAATACAATATTTGAGCCGCGAATCCAACGAGCTCAGCCAGTTACAGTCTGTTTGTCAGCCGTGGCAGCAGAATAAAGCTGGCTCGACAAGACGCTACGCGCAGAAGGCGTACAAGGCTGCAAGATTTTCGGGAGAACGCCATCTGCAGAGGGCGACATGCAACTAGGACTCCATCTGCAGCTGACGACAAGATCCTAATTTCATAATTTTGTTTATGCTAGAAATTTTGTTTTCAATTCGGTTCCTTTTTGCTTTAATGTAAGCTCTGCAATTATGTTTTCTTCAATTATTTTTGAAATAAAGAAATTTACATGGGGTTTATGTTTTTTTTTTCATAAATAACGAAATTATATTAATTAAATTATTTAGGATTTAGGTGGTGTCTTGTGTAGTTTTACATGCCCCTGGGTGTGCATATATGTTGCAGCTGCCCGAGACCTTTGTGTTATTTTGTTTTTTTAAGTTTAAGGTTTGAGAGAGTTTTGGGGAGGATTTTGGAGAAATTAAGAGACTCATTGGGTGTGATAGAATATTTTAAAATCGGGTAAGTGAAATTAACTTTTGTAGTATGGTACAATATATTTTTTAAAATGTATTTCTAATATGTTGACATTTCAGGCGGAGTTCATATCACGATGGATTGTGTCACTGAAAATATTTTTGGTGTTGATGTTCTTAGGACAGCTGCTGCTTAGGGCCATGATCTTGATGTTGAGGAAGATGTTTGGGCAGCAACGTCTGCTAGATATAGATGGGTCAACGAGCCAACGGTTTGGGGTTATGTTCAATTGGAGCCTTAGCAACCGAAACCCAATCTTCTAGCTTACGAGCCTCCAGTCCACATGTATAAGGTGGACTATGCTGCCATGCGGGATCCAGAATATGAGGCACGTGTATTTTCTCATTCTTCAGCTTCAACCGACGGAGAGTTGGAACTCAGAGCTTTATTCGAAACAAAGAAAAATGCTTAGCTAGCAACTAAGGAGTACTGCGTCAAACGCCATATGCAATCTTGCATTGCTAAATCTTATAGCGGAACATATTGCGTAAGGTGCTTGAATTATAAGAGTAAATATAACTGGAGGATAAGAGTTTCGTATCTGAAACGAAAGAAGATGTAAAAGGTGACAAGGTTCAATGATCAACACTCTTGTACCATGACTTCAATCTTAGAGGACCACATAAATCTTGACTCTAATTTGATATGCGCTTACACAAAGTTGTTGGTTGAGAAGAATCTGAGAATCTCCATTCCAGTGTTGGTAGCATCGATCAGTGTACAGCTTAGATACATCACATCTTACTATAAGTCGTGGATGGCGAAGCAAAAGGCGATTACGTTTGTTTACGGCAATTGGGATAAATCGTTTAAAGAGCTACCGACTTGATTACAAGCAATGCAAATATTTATCTCAATAACTGTTGTGGAGTACGAAACGTTGCCAACAGTAACACTACAAGGTAAAGTAATTTTTAGAAAAATAATATTCAATATGTTATTCTAGGCATTATAATCGTGCATTAAAGGATTCACATTATGTAAATGTATGATTCAAATTGATGGTATATGATTGTATGAAAAATACAACCAAATATTGCTTATTGTTGTGGCACAAGACAGAGACATGAATATATTTCCAATAGCCTTTGCCATAGTTGGAAAGGAAAATACCAAGGGAAGATAATTTTTTTGAAATATTTACGGCGACACGTAATCAAAGAGGATGGGATTTGTGTGATTTCTGTAGAGGGATTGCACTGTTATTAGTAATCGATTGACGCGAAAATTTATGGATACCTCCACATGCTTATCCAGCCTATTGTGTACGGCATATTGCTGCCAATGCAAAGACTCAGTTCAGGAGCAATCAGATTCGTCAAAAAAATTTAAATACAGGTAATGTGTAATTTGTTATTGTCTAAATTATTTATTTATTTATGTATGATATTTTTTCTTGTGTTTACTAACTAATGTTTTTACGAGCAGGGTATGAACCGATTCGACTAAGGTTTAATGCGAAGTTTAGATGTTTTAGAAGGCACGGACAACATGTACATAATTTTGTCGTTGAAATTCCCAGGGAACGATAGTCACAAGCCTATGATGAAGGTCGACGTTACGGCCATATGACCAATAACCTTGCCGAGGCTATTAACTCTGTGTTGAAAGGGAAACGTCATCTTTCAATTGCCATTATTGTTTGGGAGACGTACTTCAAACTGGGCAAAGTATGGTGCGACAAAGGGAAGGAGGTCAACTCTTAAATAAATAGTGGACAACAGTGGTATGAAACTATCCAAAAGAGTGTGAGCAAATTTCAAGAGGAAGCAATCTGCATAAGAGTGGATTTTTTCGACCCCAACGATGCTGAATTTACTGTCCAAGCCCAGGAAGGCCTGAACGAGCACAAATTGTTTCGAGTAATCATGCATGCGAGATGGTGTGACTGCGGCTGTTTTTAGGCATATAGATACATGTGCTCTCACGCAATCGTCGCATGCATGCATGTCCGTATAGACCTATATATATTGACGGATGATTGTTTTAGCCTGCAAACTATGTCAAATATTTACAGGCCTATGTTTAGGACGATCCCAAATCAGGAATATTGGCCAACAAATCCAATATACGAAGAATGGTTACTAAATCCTAGACTTCGAAGAAAGCTAAAGGGTCGTCCGACTTCCTCTCGCATTCATACTAGTATGGATGATCCGGATGATCGAGAGGGAGTTCAAATTAGGCATTGTAGACTTTGCTAAGGAGAAGGTCACACGAGATAAATGTTTGAATTGTCCCAACTATCGTGTCGGGCAGTCACAAGTATTTGTTTCGGATTCATTATGTATGCCATATTTTGATTGCTTTTGTAAACTTTAATTAATGAAGTAATGGAACATTTTGAAATTTAGTGCGTTTGTTTCATAATAACAAAAGAATAAAACAAAATAAATTCTAATTAGAAAAAGTTAAACCGATATAGTATAAAATATATAGAAATTCTCAAATATTAACAACTGAAATCGTTCCAAATAAAAGGTTAAACTAACATTATTAAATTCCAAATAGAAAAAAATAATCTATTTTATCCTCATCTTTGGCAGTTATTGTCTGTGAAAGAAAGATGTCTGATCATACCGTCGTGGGGGTTGAGCCATCATCTGTGGCGATTGCGGGTCCTCCAAGATCTTCTCGTCTTTGCCTGGGTGTTCATCCAGCAACCGCATAGAAGGTGGTGCCGCGTACATATCTTCAGCACATAACAGAGTGGAAACGGGTAGACTAGGCAAGTATGGAGGTAAGTGTTGAAACGCACTTACTTCGGATAATCCAACATCAGTGCGCTGTGAACAGAACATATGGGATCTTTACACTGCTCTATCCCATGGATTACTATAATCATATGTTCTTCCTACATGCCCTGAGGGTACACCTAACCTCCGTGCTGACCAATTCGCAGGATTAATTGGTGGCGGTTGCGGGTTCTCCATATGCTCAGAGGAACCGACTTCATGCTGATATGAGAACCTACGCTTTGTATGTCATCTCTGACTCACTTCGATGGGTGTCGGGAATGGTTTTTTGTTGTTATTAAACCATTCCATATAGTCTGAATTGTCACAAAAATCGTCTTCCTAAAGTGGAGTCACATCAGTTGACACATATAAGTACCGGTTGTTCCAATGAGCAATGAAATTTTCTTGCTTGTGAGCCCAATTATCATCAAACCTAATTTTTTGTTCTCTGGTGTGAATATCTTTGAGAACAAACAAATGACCAAGAACGGGTTGATGACACCAGAACTGTAGCGACACTCTATCAGCATACTGAAACTCAACCACCGAAAAATGAATCAATGGTACAATTGCACCCCAAATTATAGCATCTTCCCACACATATTAGGGTATGCAAGAATATACTTCTGTATCGTCGTACGACGTCCAAATGAGCTGTCAAAAAATCTAGATTAACATTTACAAATATTGGGGTACACAAGACTGTACTTTAAACCAACTTTCATACCTGATTTTTCCTTCAAATTCGATCTTCAGTCTCACGTCAACAACATTGTTGTGCACCACCCTCGTTTTTTTTCAAATCATGTCACCACATGTACAAAACCCAAAATACGATATTTAGTCATTCGAAATAATTTTAATAAAAAATATATACATTATCATTTTTTATTTTAGTATTACCTTCCAGCAAGTGGAAACTCAACGGGGTTATCAATAATAGGTGTTAAATATGGAAGTCTATATCACGCCCAAGATAGTAGTAAGATATGACATCCACCAATATCAGATATCTTATTCTCATTTCTAACAATAACAGCCTTGCACATTTAATGGTATAAGAACGCCAATATCGTAGAGCCCTAGCTATACGAACGAGCTGTCGTAAAACTTTTCAGTAGTGGCAGATACTGCATGTGCGCAAGATTACCAAATTTATCTGGCATCAATACCCCACCAATGAGCTGCAGGATATAAGCACGTGCTGTGCATGCAACTTCTTCACGGGTTGAGTCCTCGGTTACCCTAAATGCATTCTCCAACCAGGTTAGCTTCACACGTAACCCTTTTGTGTCAGTTTCTGAAAGAATTTTCTCGAGGAACTGGTCGCACATCGCATAGACGTAATTATTCTGCCCCACGATCACATTCCTATTTATGGGGACGCCAAGTTGTAAAGGTATATCTTGCAGGGTTATCGATTACTCTTCGACTGAAAAATGAAACGTGTGGGTCTCTGGTCTCCAGCGTTCAATCAACGCACTTATCAACCTCGGGACCACCTTATAGCAAGCAAAAAAGTTTCATTGCTTGTTGGAACAACCGGTACTTATTTGTGACAACTGATGTGACTTCATATTAGGAAGATGATTTCTACGATGATTCAGACTACATGAAATGGTTTAATAACAACGAAAAACCATTCTTGATACCTATCGAAGTGAGTCAGAGATGGCATACAGAGCGTAGGTGCTCATATCAGCATAAAGCTGATTCCTCTGAGTGTATGGAGAACCCGCAGCCGTCACCAATTAATCATGCGGATTGGTCAACATGGAGATCAGGTGTACTCTCAGGGCATGTAGGGGACTATATGATTATGATAATCCATGGGACAAAGCAATACATAGATCCCAGATGTCTCGTTGGCAGCACACTGATGTTGGATCATCCGGAGTGAGTGTGTTTCAACAACCACCTCCATACTTGCCTAGTCCGCCCGTTTTCACTCTGTTATATGCTGAAGATATGTACGTGACACCACCTTCTATGCGGATATTGGATGACCACCCAGGAGAGGAAGAGCAGAATTTGAAGGACCCGTAATCGCCACGGAGGATGGCTCAACCCTCACGACGGTATGATCAGACATCTTCGCTGCATAGGCAAGAGCTACCGAAGAAGAGGAGAAAATAGGTTGTTTTTTTTTTCTATTTGGGATTTAATAATGTTGGTTTAACCTTTTATTTGGAACGATTTTAGTTATTAATATTTGGGAATTTTATATATTTTATATTATGCCGGTTTAACTTTTTCTAATTGGAATTTATTTTGTTTTATTTTTATGTTATTATGGAACAAACACACTGAATTTCAAAATGTTTCATTACTTCATTAATTAAAATTTACAAAAGCAATAAAAATAGGGCATACATAATGAATCTGAAACAAATTACTGTGACAACTCGGCATGATAGTTGGGACGATTCAGACATTTATCTCTTGTGTGACTTGTTCCTCGACAAAGTACACAATGCATAATTTAAACTTCATCTCGATCATCCGGATCATCCATACTAGTATGAATGCGGGGGAAGTTGGTTGACCTTTTAGCTTTCTTTGGAGTTTGGGATTTGGTAACCATTCTTCGTATATTGGATCTGTTGGCTAATATTCCTAATTTCGGATTGTCTTAAACATAGGCCTGTAGATATTTGACATAGTTTGCAGGCTAAAACAATCATCCGCAGATGTATATGGTCTATACGGACATGCATACATGCGACGATTGCGTGAGAGCACGGGTATCTATATGCCTGAAAATAGTCGCAGTCACATCATCTCACATACATGTTTACTCAGAACAATTTGTGCTCGTACTGGCTTAGACAATAAATTCAGCATCGTTAGGGTCGAAGGAATCTACTCTTATATAGCTTGATTCCTCTTGAAGTTTGTCCATACTCTTTTAGAGAGTTTCATACCATTGTTATCCCTTATTTATTTAAGAGTTGACCTCTTTCCCTTTGTCGCACCATTATTTGCCCTGTCTGAAATATGTCTCCCAAACAATACTGGCAATTGGGAGATGGCGTGTCCCTTTTAACACAGAGTTGATAGCCTCAGCAAGGTTAGTGGTCATATGGCAGTACCGTTGACCTTCATCATAGGCATATGACTATCGTTCCCTGGGAATTTCAGTGACAAAATTATGTACATGTTGTCTATGCCTTCTAAAACGTCTAAACTTCGCATCGAACATTGGCCGAACCAGTTCATACCCTGCTCGTAAAAACGTTAGTTAGTAAATGTAAGACAAAATATCATACATAAATAAATCAATAATTTAGACAATAACAAATTATATCTTACCTGCATTTAAAATTTCTTGACAAATCTGATTGCTCTCGAACTGAGTCTTTGTATTGGCAGCAATATGCCGTACACAATAGGCTGGATAAGCATGTGGAGGTTTTTATAAACTTACGTATCTATCGATTACTGATAACAGTGCAGTCCCTCTATTAGAAATCACACAAATCTCGTCCTCTTTGATTATGTGTCGGCGTAAATGTTTCAAAAAAATTTCCATCCATCGATATTTTCCTTTTTAACTATGGCAAAGGCTATTGGAAATATATTTTTTTCTCCGTCTTGCGCCACAACAATAAGCAATATTTGGCTGTATTTTTTGTACAACCATGTATCATCAATTTGAATCATACGTTTGCAGAATGCGAATTCTTTAATGCACGGTTGGAATGCCCAGAATAACTTACTAAGTATTCTTTTTCTAGGAATTACTTTACCTTGTAGTGTTACCACCGACAACGTTTTGTACTCCACAGTAATTCTTGGGATAAATATTTGCATTGCTTGTAATAGAGCTGGTAGCTCATTAAATAATTTATCCCAATCGCCGTAAACAAACATCATCGCCTTTTGCTTCGCCATCCATGCCTTATAGTAAGATATGATGTATCCAAGCTGTACACGGATCGATGCTACCAACACTGCAATGGAGATCCTCAGATTCTTCTCAACTAACAACTTTGTGTAAGCGCATATCAATTCGGAGTTAAGATTTATGTGGTCCTGTGAGATTGAAGTTATGGTACAAGAGTGTTAATCACTGAACCTTATCACCTCTCACATCTTCTTTCGTTTCAGATACGGAACTCTTATTATCCAGTTGCATTTGCTCTTATAATTCAAGCACCTTACGCAATATATTTCGTTATCAGATTTAGCAACGCAAGATTGCACATGGCGTCTGACGCAGTACTCCTTAATTTCTAACTGAGCATCTTTCTTTGTTTCAAATAGAGCTTCAAGTTCCAACTCTCTATTGGTTGAAGCTGAAGAATGATAAAATACATGTGCCTCATATTTTGGATCCCGCATTGTAGCATAGTCCACCTCATACATGTGGACTGGAGGCTCGTAAGCTAGAAGATTGGGTTTCAGTTGCTGAGGCTCCGATTGAATATAACCTCAAACTGGCGGCTTGTCGGCCAATCTATATCTAGCAGACGTTGTTGCCCGAACATCTTCCTCAACGTCAAGATCATGGCCTTGAGCAGCAGCGGTCCTAAGAACATCAACATCATCAGCATCGAGCAACTCGACATCATCATCTGCCATTGGTATATCATCATCGAGCAAAAGTTAAATTCACTTACCCGATTTCAAAATATCCGATCACACCCAATGAGTCTCTTAATTTATCCAAAATCCTCTTCAAAACTCTCTCAAACCTTAAACTTAAAAAAATAACGCAAAGGTCTCGGGCAGCTGTAACATATATGCACACCCAGGGGCATGTCGCCACCTGAAGGTGACATCCACACCTAGAATATTCCTGGCACGGAAGCTGCACGTGGTGTAAAACTACACAACACACCACTTAAACCCTAAATAATTTAATTAATATAATTTTGTAATTTATGAAAAAAACATAAACCCATGTAAATTTTTTATTTCAAAAATAATTGAAGAAAACATAATTGCAGAGCTTAAATTAAAGCAAAAAAGGACCGAATTGAAAACAAAGTTTCTAGCCTAAACAAAATTACTAAATTAGGATATTGTCGTCAGCTATAGATGGCGTCCTAGTTGCGTGTCGCCTTCTGCAGATGACGTCTTCCCGAGAATCTTGCAGCCCTGTATGCCTTCTGCGCGAGGCGTCTTGTCGAGCCAGCTTTATTCGGCTGTCATAGCTAATAAACAGACTGCAACTGGCTGAGCTCGTTGGATTCGCGGCTCAAATATTGTATTTTAACTCAAGACGCCGCCTGCATATGGTGTCTTGACCAACGGTATTAATTTAATAATAAACAATTACAAGACGCCACCCATGTTACTGTAATTTTTGTCGTAGATCTCCAATTATACCTCAGCGCACCACACATCCCTAAATTTCATTTGGGGATGCATTATTCACCAAAATTTACCACCACATAGATCAAATTGAAAGGAAATTAAAATTACAACTATTAAAAAAATGTTCAGAATGTATTTAAATTACACGTATCGAATCCTTATAAATAATGATATATGCTTGTATGAAAAAAAATAAAAATTTCAAAATCACCATGTTAAAAAATCGAATTTAGCTTTAAAATTATTGATAAAAATCCAAAAAAGTCAAAATTAAAGGTTAAAACAAAGGTTTTAGGACAAAAACGACGATAAGGTACTTTCGTCTCCTTATTGGCGCGTAGATCTTGAAAAATTACGAAAAATAAAAATTGAAAAGTTATGAAAATTAAAAAAGAATCACCTCAATCAGATCCTCGAAACAAATTCACGACATTTTAAATTCTTATATTATACTTACAATTCAAACAATATGATTTAAAACATAGCGTTGAATATTTAGTTTTTATTTAAACTTTAAAAACAGTCTCTAGAGCAAGCGGTTAAAAACTCTCAGTGAACACATTCTCCTTCCCTCTCTAAAATATAGGTTCAATGCCTACTAAAAAGCAAAATTTTCCTCCTCCCGGCGGTAGGAACTATTCAAAAAATAGTTTTTACTTAAACGTTGAATGACAAAATACATCTTTTACATAAATTGTTAAATTTGTTGAATGGGCTATCACTTAAAACAAATGTATGTTCTATCAAACACGCCATTTATAAATACTTTTGATATGGTGTCATTTTGGGATTTGATTATGAACTAATGTATTTTTAATATATAACTTTGAAAACGGTATATTTAAATAGAAACTCCGGTATAACGGCATAGTATTTCAAAAATAAAATTTTGATACACAGATTGTATAAAATTAATTTTATACAAGCTTGCATATTTACCATATAAAATTCAAATCCTAAAATTTTAACCTTAATTCTAAAAAAATATACCTTAAACTTTAAACCTTATACCCAATTCTAAGCACTATCTTTAAATTCTAAATCCTATAATCTAAACCTTAAATTAAAACCCTAACCCTTAAAATTAAAAAGCACATACTTGTGTATCAAAGATTTTTCCATTTCAAAAGCCCTATAAATGCTAGAAATATTATTTAAAAATTAAACATATTTGTGCTGGAGCATTCATGTATCTTACACTCTGAGTATTGAGTAACTAGGTACATTAATTTTTTATAAACATTTATTTTTTTATTCAAAAATCAGATACCACACTCAACAAATTTGTAATTTTTTTAATTGAGGGCCTTATTTTTAGTAAATTGTACAGAACCTCTAAATCTTTGAACCGTACATAATTGACACCATTCAATGCTCACCCTTTTTTAAGTTTGAATGTCCTTAATTTACTCCTGTAGGTACAAAAGTCTAACATGGGAGAATGAATAGTCAGGATAACATGGGTTTTCAGTTTCTGAGAGGCTTGTGCAATTGGCATGTGTTAGCAGCCTTAGGAGTTGGGGTTCATACTTCAGAAAGGAGGTTAATCATTCAAACTAACTAAAATACAGTAGAATTACCTTTTGTAATCTGTTTTTCCTTGTGGAATTTCTTGCAGCAGCACACCTAGGGAAGTGCTTGTGTTCTTCCAAAATGTTCATTGCACATATTTATGCATATTCGCTGCTGTTTTCGATGGACTCCAGTTTCTTCGTTTTACACCTCATTCGGGCGCCTAAATTCTTTTTCCTGCTGCATTTTGCGGGATTGTTTATAGGTTCAAAACTTGTGTCTGATGAGAGCTGTGCATAATCTTCATGATGTGTGCTTAAATGATAAAACCTATACCAAGTTTCTCCTTCATACAATGTTGAGCCATGGACGATGTATAATTTTATGCATTATTAACCAGGGACTTAGTCAAAGATTGAATTATGAGAGGTAAGTTTATTAACTTTGGAATAAATAGGGTTTTAAAAAGTAATTAAATCATAAAATTAAGAAATGTAAGGTTTAATTTTATTAATTTTAAAATTGAAGGGTTTTAAAAACTGATTAAACCAGAAAAAACGAGGAGTCAAGGCATGGTTTCATTAATTTAACTTAAAGGGCCTTAAAAATAATAAACAAAAATTTTAGGAGGGATAATGACTTAATTGCAATGATTTTAAAATTATCATTGGCTTGAAAATATTTAAACCATTTAAAATTGGGGACAATTGTCCTTTTCATCTTCCATGTGGCTCCGTCCCTCTTATCAACGAAGAAGATTATACATCATTAGATATGAGTTAAATAAATTTAGCTTTAAAACTAAGTTTATACATTGTTAATTCAACAAATATAAATCCTTTCGGTTTTTTAGTTTGAGTCGAAGATTTACGATTTAAAATTGAATAAATCGAATAATAAAATTGAAATTCCTTGAGTTTAGGGTTTTAATTATTTTAAAGTAACATTTGCATATGTTTGATTTTTTAAGGTAGTATTTGAGAATGAATTCCAAAAAGTAGTAATTTATTTACACCGTTTATGTTCATAAATATTAAATGAACATATTTGTAAAAATTAATATAATCAAAACCAAAACACTAATAAACAAACTAAATTCGTACATAATGTTCATATATGTACTCATACTAAAAACATATTTTCAAAAAATATTCTCGAATCTGTCACTGGTTGTTAGATCACTTATCATATTAATAATGTTAATTTTATTTTTATTTGGTTTAGAGAGTATAAGAGAATTAGTATTTTCTTTTTATTAAATTGTATTGAATGATAAATAAGGATGAAAGGAGTGGCAAGTGATTATGAAAACAGACAAAATTGTCTCATAGTTTTCCTGATTTGATTGGCTTATGATAAGGGGATTTTCACTGAAATATCATTATTTAAAAAATAATTTTGTATCGTTGTCAATTTAATAAACTATTTTTTGCGGATGATATATCAATAAAAATGTCTCTGATAAGAGTCATTGGAATCTGAATGTTATTTTAGAATAGAAATCTTATGTCCCCTTTAACGCTCTTATTTATGTCTCATGTTAAAAAATTAAGTTTATGGTTAAGAGTTATGGTTTATGATTATAGTTTAAGAATTAGAAGTATGATGTATTTTTAGAATTTAAAGTTTAAAGATTTAAAATTTAAAATTATATCTTAAATTTTTTTTTTTTTAGTGTTGACGTATAAAAATATACACTAAAATAAGTCGGATGATTTTGTTTGTTGTTTGAATACACAACGAGCTATGAGGGTGAAGTTTAGGGTAAAGTAAGTTTTGCAGGGAAGCTTAAAAACTTAAACCTTAAACTCTAGTTCGGATACATTTTCATTATTACAACTACGGGGAAAGAGAAGACGATTTGAGCAGAGCAGGTGTTCACGGGTTTAATCTCTAAAGTAGCACCTTTTTGGCCTACATTTCTCAAAAATATATTTGAAATTCTAAACTTTTTCGTACTTTTGCAAAATTTAAATAAAATATTTTTTTATTAAAATTCGTCGTACGACAAGTTTTAAATTTTTTAAAAAAAATTATATTTAAAAGTTAATTAAATGATTAACTTAATCTTAATCTTAATATTTATCCACATGAAATTCGTTATGCGTGCACATCAGTTCGGAATAGGTTTGAGTCATGCACGTCGAGTGTTAATAAAAATATATTTTATTTACGACAAGTTTACTGTAAAGGTATGGGAAAATATAGATTTAAAGGTGCTATTTTGAGAAATATAAAAAAAAAGTTGCCACTTGGGAGATTGAGCCGATGTTCACGTGGACTCCCGAGGATTCCGCCGCAGATCCCGTTGTGGAACACCACTTCTCTTTCTCTTTCTCTTTCTCTTTCTCTTTCTCTTTCTCTTTCAACTGCGCCTTCCATGGTGGGTTCGGAGTCTCTGCCTGTTGTTCATGTAGACCACACATGTCTGCATAATCTGCCTGCATCTGAAGGAAGGCTCTTTTTATTTTATTTTTGACGGTGATATTAGAAGCAGATTTGCTGGGTCTGCCTCTAGCTTTAAGGGACTGTAGGTATTGGTATGGATTGGTAGTAGGACATGACATAACATTGGGGCTGTCCTTTTCTTTACCCTGATCACTCTACCTTTGCCTTTGGGTTCCTATCTTTACACCATCCATCCTCTATTGTCTTAGGATTAAACTTGTATACATTTATTTCTTTTGATTCTCTTGGTCTATTATTTGATATCATCCTGAAATATTTCTTTTATTAGGACACGGAATCATGTTTAGGTTTGGTAGTTAAGTTTCAAACTTGTGCGTGTTTTTGTGCCTTGTCAGATGAATCATGGGACCGAGATGTTAGCGGAGGGGAAGAAGCGGAGGTAGGTCTCAAACATCATCTGCTCCGTCGATTTGGCAATCACATCAGCAGCTTGAAGATGGAGTTCTCAAAGAAGAAGGAGAAGGAGAAGGAGAAGAAGAAGAAAGGAAAACTACCCAACGAAGCAAGGCAGACATTGGTAGAGTGGAGGAATGTTCACAACAAATGGCCATATCCCACGGTAACTTAAGCCTCATATCGGATCATCCTTACATAATTCTGGCAATTGGCATACAGTAATCTTTGTTGTTGGTGGTTCAAGGAAGCGGATAAGATAGAATTGGCTGAAACAACCGTAGTGGACCAGAAGCAGATCAACAACTGGTTTATAAATCAAAGAAAGCGCCACTGGAATCTATCGGAAACCTTCCAGATCAAAAATTCTGTTTAGATTTACATTATAGATTCTCAAAGAATGTACATGAATGTTAAACACTTCAGTATACATAATTTGGTAGCGTATCTATAATGTATAGCACATGTATGATTAGGGTTGCCCTTAAGTTCCAACAATGTATCCTCTTGAGTTTTACAAATAATGTATCATCTTATCAGAGTTTAAACTTATCTTTCTTGCAAGCTTTATTAATTTCAATCAACCATTTTAAAGCAATCAAAAGGATAAAAGAAAACATACCAAAAAATGAAATTAATATAAAGTGTCTTTTTTTTAATTTTATGTGACTAAAGTATTTTTTTAAAATAGGTGTATTTCAAAAATTATAATTTTAGGTGTCTGACGGTTAATGGGTGTTAAAAAGATTTTAACCAATTTTCAATTTTTTTTTTAATTTTTAAATAAAAATACCCAAAATTTTATGTTTTACAAAAAATTCCAAAATTTTGAAAAATTTATAAAATAGTCCCTAAATCCTTAAAATTACATGAACCCCCAAATCGCCGCCGCTTCCGCCGTCGATCGCCACCCCTGAGCACACCGGTTTGGTCGTTGGACCAAGGCGGTCATTTCTTCCAACATGGCGTCGCCAGAAATGACGAACGACGTGCCAGTCGAACGTCGATTTTGAGTTTGACGTTCGGTTGCACGCCGCTCACCGCTTTTGACGATGTCATATTGGGGAAAATGACCGTATTAGTCCGACGACCAAATCGGTATGCTTAGGGATGGCGATCGGCTGCGGAAGCGGTAACAATTTGGGGTTTGGATAATTTTAGGAATTTAGAGACTATTTCATAAAAATTGTAAAATTACGGGATTTTTTGAAAAACTGGAAGTTTTTTTAGAATTTTTAATTTTGAAAAATAAAATAAATTAAATATGTCACGTGCCAAGCATTGATTGGTTAAATTTTTTTAACACCCATTAACTGTCAGGCACCTAAAATTATAACTTTTGAAACTTTGGGCGCCTATTCTTATAAAAAAATACTTTAGGCACCTAAAGTTCAAAAAATGTATACTTTAGGCACCTATTTTTCATTTAAGCCTTTTTTTGAATTCATAGAGATCCAGGTAAATTTGTCATATCTACCCTCAAAAACAAAAAAATATTAGATAGGTCTGGCTTATTACGTCATCTATGATTTCATCTAATATTATTTGTTCATGTATTTTTTAAGGTTAATTTTCACCTATTTCCTATGTATAACTAAGGAGTGAGTAGTTACTTATAAGTTACACTGAAATGGATGAATTTTATTGGATGAACCATGTATGACATGATGAGCCTAGCCCATCTAATAATTTCTCCTTAAAAAATCATCTTGCACCTTCTTTAGGATGGCCATGGGTCGGATTGGATTGAGTTTTTGGTCGATCCGCATCCGACTAAAAAATTTAACACTTTCATCCAAACTCGACCCGACATTTTATGATGGTCCACCCGACCCAAACCCGAACCCGAACCCTAATTTCAGTGTAAAAATTCAAATCCTACCCGACCCGACCCAACATAAATAAAAAATTATCAACTATTATTATTATTCGATAAAATAAAGAGCTAATTGAAAAAATACAAATAGAGATAGAGTATTATAATAATTATTCTATTTTTATTACACAAAATAAATAGATAATTGAAATATATATATATATAAAGAGAGGGACATTGTAGCAAATATCTTATTATTACAGTGTAATCAAAATTTCACAACAAGCACTTGGAATAATTATCCTATTATTAAACGAATATTATTCTGTAAACGGTTAAAATAAAAGTTTCACAAACACTGTATTTTTTTAATATATTTAAAAAAAATTAAACTATGAGCGTAATAACACTGCTTGTATAAATTTATTTTTTACTGACTGTGTGTATATAAATACATTTAATGTAACACAATTATTAATTCTGAAACTTAGGCCATCATCCATGAACCAAGACATTTAATTCCGCAAGAAACAAAGACAAGAGTACAAAGGTCTATGCCTATTTTCTGGAGATTGTAAAATGAACAGACCTTCGTACCTGGATACCTAAGTATGTTTGGGCATATGTAAATATAAGTATTAGATATGAATATTTAAGTCGGTCCACAAGTAACATATCAACAAAAAGTTCATAGTAAGTCGATAGACTTTACACTTTATACAAAAATCAAATGTCATTGTGAAGTTTGAGAATAAACTATCCATTCTACCTAGTGTCTACATATGTTTGCTCAAGATGCTTGACCCGCACGAAATCTGACCATGGAATTTTATGGAAGCTTTTCTGTATCCAAAGCTGAGTTCTATCCTAGCAGGAAAGAATATACGCTTTCACCTTCGTCTGACTTTAAACATCATCTTGGGTGAAAGGAACTGTGACCAACAGTGCCGACTGAATCAGTGCCACCGAAATTGAGTGGAAAGCTCTCGTGCTCGCTCACGTTATTGAATTCCATAGTCTGTTCATCCATAAAAGGAGGACTTGTTGGCACGGGGAGGTCTTCGTCTTTCTTGGTTAGCATCTCTAGTACCTTTGACATGGACGGTCTTAGCGATCGAGCCTCTTGGGTGCAAAGAAGTCCAATGTGCAATACTCTGTGTATCTGATTCTTGACATCGCTACATTGGTCGTTGTCATTTGACATTAGAACTGGATCGTAAATCTCCTCTGCAGTTCCTGATTGGAAGTGATTCCATGCCTATTTAACACAAGAAAACGTGAAAGAAAAATTTAAAAAAATGGAAATCAGCTTTATTTGTGGGAAAATTTTGACTGTCTAAAGCTTACAACTGCAATTATGCTGTCTGAGTAATCCGTGTCTCTGCTTCCGTTGTTTTGCTTTCCGGTTATGATCTCTAGTAAAAGCACACCAAAACTATAGACATCGGCCTTTTCTGTTAACTGGCCATTTGCTAGGTATTCAGGAGCCATGTATCCTCTGTTTGTCATAAAAGTAGAAATTACTAGTTCAAACATGAGATGCTTTTGACAGTGCTAAACAGTGAATCGCGTCTGGGGCGAAAAAAAGGAAGATGTTGCTTACAGTGTTCCGGCAACGGCGGTGCTGATATGACTCCGATCTTCATCTAAAGACCTTGCCAAACCAAAATCAGCAATTTTGGCGCGAAACCTTAAATCCAACAGGATATTGCTAGCTTTTATATCCCTATGAATGATTTTGTTTGTGGGGTTCTCGTGAAGATAGACTAAACCTTCTACAGTCCCGATGATAATTTGGTATCTTCTTTCCCAGGTAAGTTCTTTACCTCTGCTGGGATCTGTTTATTTTTTTGGGAGGTTAGAAAAATAGCTGTTATTGACATGTAATTTAAGCTTTGATATCGATATTGGAAGTAAATATCGGTGTTTACCAAAGATGAAAGAATCGAGGCTCTTGTTAGGAAGGAACTCATAGACGAGAAGACTTTCAGGTCCGGAACAACTACATCCCAACAATCTCACCAGGTTTTTATGCTCCAAACTGCTTATTATATTGACTTCATTGTAGAAATCTGCGGCTCGGTGTCGATTGTTAAAGAAAAGTCTCTTGACAGCTATCTCTCTTCCATCGGGTAGATCCCCCTACAGATGTCAAAAAGAATCACTGACCATAGCAAAACTGTTGAATGCCGAAGAAGAGCAGTGGACACTGGTGGAAAAACTACCTTATAAACTGTCCCAAATCCTCCTTGTCCAAGCTTGTTTGCCTCGTCAAACGATCCTGTTGCCTTCTCGAGTGTAGAGTATTTGAAATTTAAGTTACTATCACGAAGGACTTTCACCCACTGTTCTGCATCATTTAGATCTGGAATTCGAAACATTTTTGAAACATAGACAAGGCTCACCACATTTCCAGGTAGAAAATTGTAATAATTCCATGTAATTGAAAACTTTGGATGACATTCTATGACATTTGTTGATTCTTTTGCTTCTTTAGTGTGATAGAAGCGAAAAGAAGTTACAAATGCCAGAATTCAAATCGTACAGACGAGGTAACTGCATGAATGAATTGAACTAAACATATAATTCGGTAGGTACGCTTTTTACTACCTCTTTTCTTTTGTATGTTTCTGCGGTTCCAGATATAAGCTCCGATAGCTGCTAGGACAGCCAAAACAAGTAGGGAACTGACAGTAGAAACTACTATAGTTATAATGGTTCCTGCAAAATCATGAATACAAGTCACATTTGATTAACATTTTTTATGAGTAGAATAGATGATAAGAAGCTAAAAGTTCGTTTACCTCTTGAACTTCCATTTCCAGGTTCTTTATTGAGGAAATCTATATCGGAGTATCTCATGAAGCAGCCAGTGTAGAGTGCCCGTCCCTCTGACCATGGCAAGCACCTTAACATAGCCGCCGATGCATTCTCATAACATGCTTCACAAGAACTCCGGTTCAATGTCCTCCAACAATTTACAAAAACATAAGCTGTGTTATTTGTTCCCGACCCCGCCACCTGAGCCTTAGCATAATGCCCTCCATTATTCAGTGCAGTAGTCACCGCCTGCGACACTGCTTGTCTAGCTGCTGCTTGAAAACTTGATCCCTTGCGGCTTGTATTCCCGCACACAGCCATGTCATATGGTCCCAAGTACTCATCATAGAAGGTATAGTTGTCCGATCTCATGAAACACCCGTCGAGGAAAACTCGGCCACCGGTGTACGGAAAGCATTGGGGAAGAACCGTACGCGCCTCCGCATAACACAATGGACAATCGGTCAAAGATAGATCCCCATAACACTGAGCTAGGCCATAATTAGCATCAAGCCCTGAACCAGTAAATGCGATCCCCCAACCGAATTGCCGCATAAGAACATTAATTTCCTCCATTAAACCAATGAAATTGGGAACGAATAGAGTTCTGTTATTCTCCTCTCGAGAGCCACATGTCATATTCACTATTTGAGCTCTCGGTTGGGCTCGAACTATTTCGAATAATCCTAGAGACCCGAACATAAGAACCATGAAAACATATCCAGCTGTTTTATCCATTTTCTTTTCAACCTGAGCTCGAATCTTGAAGTTGTTTAACTGGCTTCAAGAAATTGGTTTAAGTTCCATCAACTGTGAATTTATCAATGAACGTAAAAAAATAATGAATTTGATCATGCAAATTCACATCTTTTTGTCCCATTTGAAATCACATAGACATAAGCAAAGTCTTCTATTGTGATTACACCTTCAGCATTAAACAGGAAGAAAAAAGAATCTGAATTAAATTCAACACATCATCTAATATACCAAAATCAATCAAGACCCAGAAACTAAAAGGAAGCAAAACTTAGAAACAAAAGGATGTGATTCATACCTTGGGGATTAAAAGACCAGGGAGTTGAGCTGATTTGCAGAAATAAAGGAGAAATCCGTTTGGGAAAAGGGATTGAAGAGAAAACAAATGGTTTAATGCAAAGAGATGGAAGTCAAAGTAAGGATTGGAAACGGAAAAGATTTTCAAAGCAAGGCTGCGCCATTTCCCTTGGCGGAGGATCAAAGAATCGAAAAGTCTTCCACTGAGCAATTAAACAAATAATAATAACCTGAAAAACGCGGCGCCGCCGTGCTTCCATCTCCTGCCGGTCCTGCCCCTTGACTTCAAACATTTGGCTATCAATTCAACCCACCAAAAAACAACTCTCTGTTCTTTTTTTTAATCATAAAAAAAAAACTTTGTGACCAAACCAAACTCTCCCTTAAATCTTTTGAAAAATTAAAACCAAAAAGAATCTAGAACAGTTTGAGTGTAAACATGGGCTTACTTATTGTGACCAAAGGTAAAAGAAAACAAAATTAAGACGAAGAAGTTGAATATAATGTGAAGCTTCTACTTCAGTTTTCAATTCTTCCCAAGACCTAAACAATCCTCAGAACCACCCATAGCATCATCAATTAGCAGTGAGTATTCCATCAATTGAATTTATAAAATTACATTCAAATTAATTCGATTTAAATTTTTAAAGGAAACAAACACAAGTTGCATAATGTTAAGAATTCTTTTTATATTTTAAAGGAATTTTAGAGTTGTAATTATTTTTTGTTAAGGAATTAAATTAATAATTTAGTTATAATTAGTGATTAAATTAAATACTAACCATATCGTGTCATCAATTTAAAAGAAATAACAACAAAATAATTGTTATATAAACAAGAGAGTCGTCCACGTTTCAAGTTTCAACATTCTAGACTTCTCAATGTTGACTTCGCTTCGCACCTGATCCCACAGTTTGTAGAAATTCTTGTAATCTTAGCAGATTCAACCAAATTTATGTAAGAAATGGGCTACCTACATAGTTTGACTTTGCTATTACTTTTACTGTAATTATTCTATGCACATGTGCTCGTAAAAACTTTGTTTATACAAGCATCTTAGTTTTATAGTTTAGGGACTACATTTAGAGTTTATGGCTTAAGGGTTCAAGTATAGTAGGTTTGAATTTAGGGATTGTTGATAGAATTTTAAGTTTAGGGTTAAAATTTAGGGTTTATAGGTTAAAACCTAAATTCTCAACTACATTACCCTAACCCCTAACTTCTAACCATAAACCCTAAATTCTAAACTCATACACTAAAACCTATAAACTTTAAACCTAAAATTAGAACGCTTGTGAAAAAAAAAAAGCTTCCTTTTTGTGATAATAATCCATTACTTTATATACTAATAAATTTTTTTTTAGGTTATTACTACATCGGATAAAACATCTTTCCGGTCTTTATTTAAATTTAGAATAATTATTTAATGTACAGTCGGTGAATTTTTTCAATAAACAGACTTTTAAAACTGTCATGAATTCTGTTTATGAACTCTAAATCTAAACACCTAAATTCTAAACTCTAAAGTCTAAACCATAAAATTTCAAACTTTAAAACCTAACTACAAACACAAAAATCTTAATATTAAACCTTAATCTATAAACCCTAAAAATTAAATATTTTTCACCGCAATGCAAAAAAATATTTTCTCTTAAATTTAATTACTATGACAAAAAAATATTTTAATACTACTGTCTGCGTTTTCATATTCGTAAAGGAAAAGAATTTGATCAAAAAAATAATCATAAAGAAAAAGAAACAGCAAGCCGACATCAGGCCTGGCCCATGTTTCTTGGACTCCTCTATCTATGTGCCCACTCTTATAAATTCATCTCTGCTTCAATTTTATTGACTGTTAGTCGTATACAAAACTACTAGACTTAAAAAATTTAAATTTTATTTGAAATTAAAATTTTGAGTTAGTCAAATTTACGATTCTTATCTCAAATTTATCTATTTATAATGAAACGACAAAAAAAAAAGATTATCCTATTCCTCGCCATCTTTCATGAAATTTAAATTCGCAAGGAACAAAGACTTCAATGATTTGGTTGGAACTCGAAATTCTCCGTCTTTTTAGTTTTAAGTAAGGATGAAACAGGAGAAAGAAGATTGTCAGATTTTACATTATACAAATAAATTGATGTCATTCTGCATTTTAAGGATTAACTATCCATTCTACCTATTGGTTGCTCAAGATGCTTGACTCGGACAAAGCTTTTCCATTACCAAAACTATGACTTGTGTCCCAAGAAAGGTACACTCTTTCACCTTCGTCTCGCTTTAAACATCATCTTGGGTAAAAGGAGCTGTGATCCATGGTGGCAATTGAATCTTTACCACCTGCATAGAGTGGAAAGCTTTCGTTCTCGCTCGTGTCATTGAATTCCATAGTCTTTTCATCCATAAAAGGCGGACTTGTTGGTGCAGGGAGGGCTTCGTCTTTCTTGGTTAGTATCTGCAGTACCTTTGACATCGATGGTCTTAGTGATCGAACCTCTTGGGTGCAAAGAAGCCCGATATGAGTACTCTGTATATTTGATCCTTGACATCGCTACATTGGCTGTTGTCGTTTATCATTAGATTGGATCATATATCTCCTCGGCAGTCCCTAATTGAAAGTGACTCCATGCCAGTTTAAACACAAGAAAAAAAAAAGTCAAAATTTAAAAAATTTGAAGTAGTGTTTAATGTAGGAAAATTTTGAGGTGCTGTCTGAAACTTACGGTTGCAATTATGCTGTCCGAGTAGTCCGTGCCTTTGCTTCTGTTGTTTTGCTTTCCGGTTATGATCTCAAGTAAAAGCACACCAAAACTATAGATATCGGCCTTTTCTGTTAACTGGCCATTTGCTAGGTATTCAGGAGCCATGTATCCTCTGTTTGGATAAAAGTAGAAATCCAATAGTTCAAACAAGAGATGAGTTTATGCTATCAACAGTGAATAGTGTCTGGAACGAACAGAGGAAGATGTTGCTTACAGTGTTCCGGCAATGGCAGTGCTGATATGACTCTGATCTTCATCTAAAGACCTTGCCAAACCAAAATCAGCGATTTTGGCACGGAACTTTAAATCCAACAGGATATTACTGGCTTTTATATCTCTGTGAATGATTTTGTTTGTGGGGTTCTCGTAAAGATAGACTAAACCTTCTACAGTCCCGATGATAATTTGGTATCTTCTTTCCCAGGTAAGTTCTTTACCACTGCTGGAATCTGTTTATTTTTTGGGAGGTTAAAAAAATCAGCTGATATATGAGTATAGATTTAAGCTTTGGCATCGATATTGGAAGTAAAGAATTGGTGTTTACCAAAGATGAAATGATCGAGGCTCTTGTTAGGAAGGAACTCATAGACGAGAAGACTTTCAGGTCCAGAACAACAACATCCCAACAATCTCACCAGGTTTTTATGCTCCAAACTGCTTATTATATTGACTTCATTGTAGAAATCTGCGGCTCGGTGTCGATTGTTAAAGAAAAGTCTCTTGACAGCTATCTCTCTTCCATCAGGTAGATCCCCCCTACAGATGTCAAAAAGAATCACATAACGGCAAAACTGTTAAATGCCGAAGAAGAGCAGTGGACACTGGTGGAAAACTACCTTATAAACTGTCCCAAATCCTCCTTGTCCAAGCTTGTTTGCCTCATCAAATGATCCTGTTGCCTTCTCAAGTGTAGAGTATTTGAAATTTAAGTTACTATCACGAAGGACTTTCACCCACTGTTCTGCATCATTTAGATCTGGAATTCGAAACATTTTTGAAACATAGACAAGGCTCACCACATTTCCAGGTAGAAAATTGTAATAATTCCATGTAATTGAAAACTTTGGATGACATTCTATGACATTTGTTGATTCTTTTGCTTCTTTAGTGTGATAGAATTTAAAAAGAAGTTACAAATGCCAGAATTCAAATCGTACAGACGAGGTAACTGCATGAATGAATTGAACTAAACATATAATTCGGTAGGTACGCTTTTTACTACCTCTTTTCTTTTGTATGTTTCTGCGGTTCCAGATATAAGCTCCGATAGCTGCTAGGACAGCCAAAACAAGTAGGGAACTGACAGTAGAAACTACTATAGTTATAATGGTTCCTGCAAAATCATGAATACAAGTCACATTTGATTAACATTTTTTATGAGTAGAATAGATGATAAGAAGCTAAAAGTTCGTTTACCTCTTGAACTTCCATTTCCAGGTTCTTTATTGAGGAAATCTATATCGGAGTATCTCATGAAGCAGCCAGTGTAGAGTGCCCGTCCCTCTGACCATGGCAAGCACCTTAACATAGCCGCCGATGCATTCTCATAACATGCTTCACAAGAACTCCGGTTCAATGTCCTCCAACAATTTACAAAAACATAAGCTGTGTTATTTGTTCCCGACCCCGCCACCTGAGCCTTAGCATAATGCCCTCCATTATTCAGTGCAGTAGTCACCGCCTGCGACACTGCTTGTCTAGCTGCTGCTTGAAAACTTGATCCCTTGCGGCTTGTATTCCCGCACACAGCCATGTCATATGGTCCCAAGTACTCATCATAGAAGGTATAGTTGTCCGATCTCATGAAACACCCGTCGAGGAAAACTTCGCCACGGTGTACGGAAAGCATTGGGGAAGAACCGTACGCGCCTCCGCATAACACAATGGACAATCGGTCAAAGATAGATCCCCATAACACTGAGCTAGGCCATAATTAGCATCAAGCCCTGAACCAGTAAATGCGATCCCCCAACCGAATTGCCGCATAAGAACATTAATTTCCTCCATTAAACCAATGAAATTGGGAACGAATAGAGTTCTGTTATTCTCCTCTCGAGAGCCACATGTCATATTCACTATTTGAGCTCTCGGTTGGGCTCGAACTATTTCGAATAATCCTAGAGACCCGAACATAAGAACCATGAAAACATATCCAGCTGTTTTATCCATTTTCTTTTCAACCTGAGCTCGAATCTTGAAGTTGTTTAACTGGCTTCAAGAAATTGGTTTAAGTTCCATCAACTGTGAATTTATCAATGAACGTAAAAAAATAATGAATTTGATCATGCAAATTCACATCTTTTTGTCCCATTTGAAATCACATAGACATAAGCAAAGTCTTCTATTGTGATTACACCTTCAGCATTAAACAGGAAGAAAAAAGAATCTGAATTAAATTCAACACATCATCTAATATACCAAAATCAATCAAGACCCAGAAACTAAAAGGAAGCAAAACTTAGAAACAAAAGGATGTGATTCATACCTTGGGGATTAAAAGACCAGGGAGTTGAGCTGATTTGCAGAAATAAAGGAGAAATCCGTTTGGGAAAAGGGATTGAAGAGAAAACAAATGGTTTAATGCAAAGAGATGGAAGTCAAAGTAAGGATTGGAAACGGAAAAGATTTTCAAAGCAAGGCTGCGCCATTTCCCTTGGCGGAGGATCAAAGAATCGAAAAGTCTTCCACTGAGCAATTAAACAAATAATAATAACCTGAAAAACGCGGCGCCGCCGTGCTTCCATCTCCTGCCGGTCCTGCCCCTTGACTTCAAACATTTGGCTATCAATTCAACCCACCAAAAAACAACTCTCTGTTCTTTTTTTTAATCATAAAAAAAAAACTTTGTGACCAAACCAAACTCTCCCTTAAATCTTTTGAAAAATTAAAAACCAAAAAGAATCTAGAACAGTTTGAGTGTAAACATGGGCTTACTTATTGTGACCAAAGGTAAAAGAAAACAAAATTAAGACGAAGAAGTTGAATATAATGTGAAGCTTCTACTTCAGTTTTCAATTCTTCCCAAGACCTAAACAATCCTCAGAACCACCCATAGCATCATCAATTAGCAGTGAGTATTCCATCAATTCGAATTTATAAAATTACATTCAAATTAATTCGATTTAAATTTTTTAAAGGAAACAAACACAAGTTGCATAATGTTAAGAATTCTTTTTATATTTTAAAGGAATTTTAGAGTTGTAATTATTTTTTGTTAAGGAATTAAATTAATAATTTAGTTATAATTAGTGATTAAATTAAATACTAACCATATCGTGTCATCAATTTAAAAGAAATAACAACAAAATAATTGTTATATAAACAAGAGAGTCGTCCACGTTTCAAGTTTCAACATTCTAGACTTCTCAATGTTGACTTCGCTTCGCACCTGATCCCACAGTTTGTAGAAATTCTTGTAATCTTAGCAGATTCAACCAAATTTATGTAAGAAATGGGCTACCTACATAGTTTGACTTTGCTATTACTTTTACTGTAATTATTCTATGCACATGTGCTCGTAAAAACTTTGTTTATACAAGCATCTTAGTTTTATAGTTTAGGGACTACATTTAGAGTTTATGGCTTAAGGGTTCAAGTATAGTAGGTTTGAATTTAGGGATTGTTGATAGAATTTTAAGTTTAGGGTTAAAATTTAGGGTTTATAGGTTAAAACCTAAATTCTCAACTACATTACCCTAACCCCTAACTTCTAACCATAAACCCTAAATTCTAAACTCATACACTAAAACCTATAAACTTTAAACCTAAAATTAGAACGCTTGTGAAAACAAAAAGCTTCCACCGCCTGTGTATGTGATAATAATCCATTACTTTATATACTAATAAATTTTTTTAGGTTATTACTACATCGGATAAAACATCTTTCCGGTCTTTATTTAAATTTAGAATAATTATTTAATGTACAGTCAGTGAATTTTTTTTCAATAAACAGACTTTTAAAACTGTCATGAATTCTGTTTATGAACTCTAAATCTAAACACCTAAATTCTAAACTCTAAAGTCTAAACCATAAAATTTCAAACTTTAAAACCTAACTACAAACACAAAAATCTTAATATTAAACCTTAATCTATAAACCCTAAAAATTAAATATTTTTCACCGCAATGCAAAAAATATTTTCTCTTAAATTTAATTACTATGACAAAAAAATATTTTAATACTACTGTCTGCGTTTTCATATTCGTAAAGGAAAAGAATTTGATCAAAAAAATAATCATAAAGAAAAAGAAACAGCAAGCCGACATCAGGCCTGGCCCATGTTTCTTGGACTCCTCTATCTATGTGCCCACTCTTATAAATTCATCTCTGCTTCAATTTTATTGACTGTTAGTCGTATACAAAACTACTAGACTTAAAAAATTTAAATTTTATTTGAAATTAAAATTTTGAGTTAGTCAAATTTACGATTCTTATCTCAAATTTATCTATTTATAATGAAACGACAACAAAAAAAAAAGATTATCCTATTCCTCGGCCATCTTTCATGAAATTTAAATTCGCAAGGAACAAAGACTTCAATGATTTGGTTGGAACTCGAAATTCTCCGTCTTTTTAGTTTTAAGTAAGGATGAAACAGGAGAAAGAAGATTGTCAGATTTTACATTATACAAATAAATTGATGTCATTCTGCATTTTAAGGATTAACTATCCATTCTACCTATTGGTTGCTCAAGATGCTTGACTCGGACAAAGCTTTTCCATTACCAAAACTATGACTTGTGTCCCAAGAAAGGTACACTCTTTCACCTTCGTCTCGCTTTAAACATCATCTTGGGTAAAAGGAGCTGTGATCCATGGTGGCAATTGAATCTTTACCACCTGCATAGAGTGGAAAGCTTTCGTTCTCGCTCGTGTCATTGAATTCCATAGTCTTTTCATCCATAAAAGGCGGAGTAGTTGGTGCAGGGAGGGCTTCGTCTTTCTTGGTTAGTATCTGCAGTACCTTCGACATCGATGGTCTTAGTGATCGAACCTCTTGGGTGCAAAGAAGCCCGATATGGAGTACTCTGTATATTTGATCCTTGACATCGCTACATTGGCTGTTGTCGTTTATCATTAGATTCGGATCATATATCTCCTCGGCAGTCCCTAATTGAAAGTGACTCCATGCCAGTTTGGCCCGAAGAAAAAAAAAAGTCAAAATCAGCTTTATTTGAAGTAGTGTTTAATGTAGGAAAATTTTAGGAGGTGCTGTCTGAAACTTACGGTTGCAATTATGCTGTCCGAGTAGTCCGTGCCTTTGCTTCTGTTGTTTTGCTTTCCGGTTATGATCTCAAGTAAAAGCACTCCGAAACTATAGATATCGGCCTTGTCCGTTAACTGGCCATTGGCTAGGTATTCCGGAGCCATGTATCCTCTGTGGATCAAGTAGAATCCAATAATTCGAACAAGAGAGAGTTTATGCTATCAACAGTGAATAGTGTCTGGAACGAACAGATAGAAGATGATGCTTACAGTGTTCCGGCAATGGCAGTGCTGATATGACTCTGATCTTCATCGAAAGACCTTGCCAAACCGAAATCAGCGATTTTGGCACGGAACTTTAAATCCAACAGGATATTACTGGCTTTTATATCTCTGTGAATGATTTTGTTCGTGGGGTTCTCGTAAAGATAGAGTAAACCTTCTACGGTCCCGATGATAATTCGGTATCTCTTTTCCCAGGTAAGCTCTTTACCACTGCTGGAATCTGTTTATGCTTTCAGAAGGTTAAAACAGTCAGTGATATATCAGTATAGATTTAAGCTTCGGCATCGATATTGGAAGTAAAGAATTGGTGTTCACCGAAGATGAAATGATCGAGGCTCTTGTTAGGGAGGAACTCGTAGACGAGAAGACTTTCGGGTCCAGAACAACAACATCCCAATAATCTCACCAGGTTTTTATGCTCCACACTGCTTATCATGTTGACTTCATTGTAGAAATCTGCGGCTCGGTGTCGATTGTTAACGAAAAGTCTCTTGACAGCTATCTCTCTTCCATCAGGTAAAGCCCCCTACAGATGACAAAAAGAATCTAGCATAACGGATTAACGGTTAAATGCCGAAGAAGAGCAGCTGACATTGGTGGGAAAACTACCTTATAAACTGTCCCAAATCCTCCTTGCCCGAGCTTGTTCGCGTCATCAAATGATCCTGTAGCCTTCTCAAGTGTAGAGTACTTGAAATTTAAGCTACTATCACGAAGGACTTTCACCCACTTTTCTGCAGCATTCGGACCTGGAATTCAGAAACATTTTAGCAACAAAGACAAAGCTCATCACAGTTCTATGTAACTGAATAATTTAGACTCTGACATTCCTTTGCTTTTCTAGTGTAAAGGAAAGGGAAAGAATTTGCAGATGTAGGAATTTGATTCATACGATTCCGTTGTCCACGTGGATTAATTGAACTAAACATTTAATTCAGTAAGCATGTTTTTTACCTCGTTTCTTTTGTATGTATCTGCGCTTCCGTATATAAACTCCAGTAGCTGCTAGAACAGCTAAAACAACCAGGGAACTGAAAGTAGAAACTACTATAACTATGATGGTTCCTGCAAAATCATGAATACAAATCAAGTCACCTTATGAATTTGGTATCATATAGGGTTGAGAAAATAACTCGAGCATGTCGAGTTCCGATCCAATCTTATAAAATGGGTTTTATTTGAAATTCCAGTTCGGTCAAGACGAGTAAGTTTTAGATGAAATCCACCTCCCAAGATATTTACAGACAACTCCTCTTATGGTTTTTTATATATTTTTGTTGGAGTTCCTTAACTTTTACAAGATTTCATCTCATGCATTTAGTTTAATTAAGTAAAATCTTAAGACATAGTGGGTTCTGAAGGGGTTTTTGTTATCTTTTCTTTTACCTCTTGAACTTCCATGCCCAGGTTCTTTATTGAAGAAATCTATGTTGGAGTATCTCAAGAAGCAACCAGTGTAGAGTGCCCGTCCCTCTGACCATGGCAAGCACCTATTAGGGTTTACTCTTTGGATAGTAGGACGTTGAAATGGCATCATATTCATAAATGGACAATATGTTAAATTTTTATATGAACTTGCAAATTTCGAAATTAAAACATTTTGTAATCAGCTAGGTACCAATTTCTGGGTACTATGGGGTGCTAACCCTTACCCATGCTTAATCGACTCCCGAATCCGTTTTTGTGTTTTTTGCAAACTAAAAATGCTGCTTTAGTAAAATAAAATAATTTTATTAAAGTAATACACTTTTAGGTTATCCAATCACACATTTTTAAAAATATTGGTGGCGATTCCGTTGTTTTATTTTATAAAAAACGTCGAACTAAGTGAATTTTACCTATTAGGGTTCAAATATAATTAAGTGTTAATTATTAGATTTAATATTTAGTCTAAAGTCTAGGTGAATTTTATTTACATGGTTCAAGTTTGGCTAAGTGTTTATTTATTAACTTTACAATAAAGAAAGACTATTCTAAAGAGATCTAATCTAAAGACTCTACACTAGAATAAAACTCAAACTAAAAGACTTAAACCTAAGGTTTTTGAGATTAAACTAAAGGATATTATCATTTTAAAGTTTTTAAGCAAATTAAGTTAATTCAAGATAAACGAGAATGGCAAAAACAACGTAACATTAAATTGCAAAAAATTAAATATGTATGATAAAAAAACAAAAAGGATGTCGAATAAATGCATCATTCCCTTAATCGGGTCAACATTTAATTAATAAATCGGATTTAAAAATACAAATTAAAACTTAATTTAAAAAATCCAAAAAGGGTTTAATAATAAAAAAATCGGATTAAAAAAGGAGTAAAAAAACAGTGACCATATTGAAAATCTATTGGAACTCGAGACCAAATTTAAAAGAACAGTGACCATTTTGAAACAATTGAAAATATGGCATCTCGCTGAGCAAAAATAAATGGGGCGGAGGAATTTAATGTTGCAAATTGCCCATTTTGTTTCAGAACATGTGGCTATAAAACTCATTTTTTACAAACACCTTTCATTTTTTCCCTTTAAAAATTTTGGATCAAAGCTCTCTTTCTAATTTTCTATCAATTGTTCTTTATTAAATAAAGAACACAAAGAACATTCGTTGTGTCGGCCGACACCGGACGACGGAAATTTTCAAAAATCAACCGTTCAATTTTTTTACTCCCAAATTTAAATTCGTCTTCAAAATCAACTGAAAATCATTAAAAATGCCCCAAATCACAAAAAATGATTCGAATCCCAACCTTATTTTTAGAAAAAAATTCGTCGACATGCATCCATCATCGGGGATGTGGCCTCGGGCCCTATACACGGCGACGACGGCGGCGTAAGGTATGTCCTAATCTTTTTCCTTTTTCTTTTTATATATTCGAATAAAATAATAATAATAAAAATGAAGAACAAGACGAAAATTACCAGAAAATTGCTTGCTTCTCGCATTCCAATTGAAATCCCAATACAATTCGTAATTTTCAGTGTGTGTTTACAATAGAATAGGGGGTGTTTATATAGGTATTTACGTACCATATTTACAGGAAAAATTAAAAATCAAATCCCCTAATTCTCATGGATGCTTTCCATGTTTGAATGGTCCTGATTTCCTTTTGTGTTTGATTCGAATTTCACTGGATTTTAAGCTTGACCTTCCTTTAATTTCCATATTCGAATCAAAACCTAACCGATTTTTTTCCCCTTTGTTTTGAAGGGCTTCGGTTGGAGGGGAAAAAGTCGTGGCAGCACAGGCCAGGGCGAGGGTTTGTTTGTCGCCAGCGCTGCCCGTCGACCTTAGAACGGTCGAATATCGCGGTTGCTGGCTCGAGCACGTTTCCTAGGAGAGGCTCGACGGCCACTGCCATGGGAGAGAACCCTCGCGCGTGGGTTGCAGGAGCGGGGAAAACTGAGCGCGTGACGGCACGCTTGTGAGGAGGCTGCTCCTCTTTTCTTTTTGGTCTAATTTGGACCGTTGGATCTTACCCTAGATCCAACGGTTGAGATCAAGCTGCGCATAGGGGAATGATAGGGTTAGCAAGGGTTTTTACATTAGGGCCAATTGGGCCATTATTGTAACATAGACATTTTATTTTATTTAAGTGGATTATGTTGTGAATAAAATAACGAAGAATAATAAAAAGAACCATGAACAATAGAAAGAGGGAGATTTGTATTATTCTTAATATAGACTTATGTACAATGCCTTCATCATATCATCTATTTATAGGCATAAGAAGTACATAATACACTAAACTCTAATTAATGAAGATAATATTACTAATGATAAAGTAAATTAAATCTCCTTGATAAAGTTCTTATCATGATAGACATCCACACATATAAATATTCATAACACCCTCCTTTGATGTCTATGAAGATAATGTGTTTCGTTAAAACCTTACTAAGATAATAACTCAGTGGGAAAAAATTCTTTAATGAAAGAAAAAGAGTACACATATCTTTGATACGCATAATATGTTGCGTCATTAAAAACCTTACCAGTAAAAACTATTGGGAAAAAAACCTCGGTTAAGGGGAAAAGAGTGCAAGGCGTATTTATTTCCCTTCATAAAAAGATATTTGAATCTTCATAATTCAATATTGAATACTACTTTTCTGAAGATCGTGAGGGATGAAAATTTGGAGTAATATGTTTCATTTTGTCATCTTTGATGTATCCACATTTTGATTGAGATATAAATTTTGCATTATCTCCACATAAGATAGCTTGTAAGCAATTCACATATCTTCTGGATATGTTTAGCCAAACTGATTTTTTTTTTTTGCTTTGCCTTGTGCATAACAATTATTTCTACATGATTTGAAGAAGCATCGAGTTTTGAAAGATCTAAAGGTCATGATCTTTGTAACATTTAGATGGTACTTCTAGACCAACTAAGATATGATTCTAGACCAACTAAGAGATGATTCTTCTGGACCAAGAAAATATAAAATCATATTTATTCTCATCCAACAATCTTAGAATTATTGGGAGTACTCAATAGATGCACTTTATCTATATCGAATCTTTTAAGATTCTTTCAGCATGTGTGCATTCATGGATAAAAATTTATATTTACGTGCTCGATCTTCAAGTCGAGACAAGATTTAGTTTATCTCGTTAAATAATCAAATGTTTTTGGAACTCTTCAGGAGTTTCTAATTCAAAGCTCTTCAGGAGTTTAAATTATCGATATATATCATAACAAATCTTGATAGAATCCTTATTATAAGATGTACATAGAAGTAATATCATTCTTATAGTAGTTCTTCAATAAGTACTCACTAAGGCAATTATATCAAATGCGCCAAAATATAAATATTAAAGAGGATGTACTTGAATAAATTTCCTCGAAAATTTCCAAATACTTATAGCATTTTAAATTCTTCAATGATAACTTTCCTTTTATATGGGTTCACAAAATAAATAGACGCATATAAAATATTTTATAACTGCCAAAGTAATTGCATCAACCATGAAGTAATTAAAATTCTTCATAATTCAAGTCGTATTTACGAATACTTATTTTAGCCTAAGTTGCATTACACCTTTAGGTGTTTGGACTACTGGTCTAAAAACTTTATTTTTGGAAGTTCAAAGCGTCTTTCTATGTTGGCCAATCATTTCAATATCTATAGATTTCTATACAAGTTCCTCATTTTGTATTTACTTCTGTATAAGTATCCTATGTAAATTTTGTTGTCAACAACTTTTCTTTTTGGGTCCCATTCTCGTAGTGACCTTGGTTTTAAAAGGCGCAAAAGGTCCCTAGAGCCGAGGCGCGAGGCTCTAGCCGATGCACCCTTTTCCCCCTAAAAATTTATACATTAACTATATAGTATATTTTTTACTTAAAAACATGATAGTTATCTTATAGATGCTAAAAGATAAAAATATTTTCTATTTAAATCAAATAATAACCAAATAATAATTAAATAATAACCAACAATAATGTATTTGAATGCTGCAAATAATTAATAAAACTTGGAAAGCCAGACAGTTGGAGTTGAAGGCTGTAAATAATGAATAAAACAAGTATTTGAAGGCTGTAAATAATGAATAAAATAGAACATGTATTTGAAGGCTATAAATAATCAAATAATAACCAACTGTAATGTTTTTGGACATTTGATTAAATTACAAACAATTCGGTGGCTGTAAAGTGTAAACAATTGGAATTGAAGGCTAAATTAACCGAACATAGATTATTCCATTTACTCTTATAGCAGGGAAAATTAACTTCTGAAGAAGTTCCAGAATTTGAGGATAATGAATCTAGTGTAGCCACTTATATAGGCATCCAATTTATCCTTTTTACATTTATAAATTACAAACATTGTCTCTAATTCCTAATTTGAACCGATTCAAATAAACAGAAGACTGGGGCCTTTGTGTGAATTTAAATCTTGTATGAATTTAAATCTCGACATTTGTAGTATTATTCCTTTAATCTTGTGTGGTTTAAATTTTGTACGAAATAAGAATTTACCTCGGTTCATATGACCATTCCTTCATACAAAGTTACATTTAACCTTAAAACTGAACAGCAGGCAAACAACTTTCGATATAATTAATAATACCAACTCCATCCAGATCATGCTCAATACCAACTTGGTAAAAATGCAAGGGTGTGGCCATAAACTTCTCATGTTTCCCTAAAATCCCAATCAGGTCAAAAACACAAAAGGAAACTAGGGAGAATTTTGTTGATTTTTCGCACTGTAAGCCCTGTGTATCGCCTTAGTGACAAGAGGCGTAGCCTCGTGCGCCTCACGTCTCCGGAAAAAATGCCTAGAGGCGTGCGCCTCCTGTGTATCGTTTTGCATCGGCCCATGGATGCGTTCGTCTCGACGCTTAACCTCGCCTCGCACCTCAAGCGCGCTTTTTAATACTAAGGTAGTGACATAACTCATCGAGATCTCTTCAAGATTTCAATCTTTATTTCAGGTAACTAAAACTCTTTTAGAGTTTATTATTAGTTATGTCTTGAGTCTCCTGAGGAGAACTCGCCTCCATTATATGATCATCTTATACTACTTTTCATTTACGAGAATTTTGGTCATTGGAACCAATTTCAACTATCATGTTTCAGGCATGATTTACATTCATTCGCTCTAACATGTAATTTATACTTAGAGCATTTTCAACTGGTATATGAGACTTGATTACTCTCATTAGGTCAGTAAATATGTCTAGCAGTTGGCATGTAATAATATGAATTATCTTATGAACTTTTGGTTCATATACGAGGATCTGGATATGATAATTCATCTTTCTTCTTTATCCAACTGATTATTCTTTTCCCCTGATGTTGAGAAAAATCATCTCATAAATGATTCTCCAATTAATGTTTAAGAATTTAAACATAAAATGATACTCATTTTGTGCGGTGTGGTGGAGCAATTCAACTATATATCGCACACTCAAAAATTCTAAAAATGGGAAATATGACTTCTGACCAAAAGTCAATCATAATGGGGAGTTTATTATAACTTGTTGGCTTGATGTGTATAAATGTTGTTATATGTGAAATACCATATAAATAATAAATATTTTGTTCTTATAGTTTAGCTATTAAAGAGGAGACATCCAATTAAAATTTTGCTAAACTATATTTTTCATAATCAATAGGCTTTGTAACAGTTATTTCAACTGATATAGCATACGATATAAACACACTAGCTTTTGCAAGACGAATAGTCTAATTGCATCATCTGAATCTTTTTCTAATTAATCTCGCAAACTTCTTGTTGTAAGTCAATAAAGCATATGTAGACGTATATACTAAAATCATATAATAACTTTTCACATTTGTGGATATATGGGCTCATATTTCATTTAGATATGCAAGACATACAGTCTCAACTTTAGCACAAGAACTTTAAGTTCTTTTGGTAGGTAGGATCTTAATAAATTCTTTTGAGAACAAGCGACACAAGAACTTCAGATTCTTTTAATAAATAGAATTTAATCAATTTCTTTGAGAACAAGCACCACAATAAATATACGTGTATATAAATCTCAATAATTTTCCTCATCACTATTGATCAGGATGGTTGAACCGATCATGCCAACTATATATATGTGTATACATATATATCTGAATTTGTAAACTTCTGATTTACCGTAACATGTGATTTAATCTCACGTATACATGTGTAGTACAAATTTTAAAATACAAATTTCTTTGAAACTTGATGATACATTGTACACAAAAAAATTGTTCATTTGAATATAAATATATTTAGCTATTCCGAAGCTTTCAATGAAAATTATTCTTTTGGTAACAATATATAGCTCTTCTAGAGCTTTCAACTGATTTTTCAGTTATCAAAACTTATGTTCACATTGGCTTATTTCATGTGCCAATTGATAACATATGTTATCTATAATTATCAAATGATTATTTTGCGAACTCATATTGCTCTCTTAAAATTTTTACTTATAGTGGTGACAATATTATTACCATTAACGGTAATTATTATAATATTCGCAATTCTGCACTTTTCATAATGTGCTTTCTCTTAAGAACTTATTGCTCTTCTAGAGCATCAATATTTTTAGTACTTTGAGATATAGTACATACATTTTTTCCTTGCATTTAAAAGGAAAATATATTTTATGCTTCTGCTAAGCATAAATCATCACCATAAATTGTATTTGATAAGTAATCATGTTAAATAAAATGAATAAATTCCACAATATATACATAAAGCTCAAATAATTATAATGTAAAGTAAATAAACATAAAGTAAAATAAAATAAAAAGATAAATAATTCTCTTCAAGGTTATGAGAATAATTAGAAGATGATTTATTCCCTTCAAGAGTTATAAGAAAATCAACAGCTTCAAAATGAGTGGAACTAACAACGCCCAAATGAGTTGGACCAATATCATCTTCGTCATTTTTACAAACAAAATTTGCTTCTATTTTCTTTCCTTTATCATTCAATGATTGTTCATTTTTTAGCGTACGACAAGTACGAGACTAATGGTTTATAACATCGCATTGGTAATAAAAAGGATTTCATTTCTTTTATCACTATTGTCATCCTTATAATCTCACTTTTGGTGGTTATCACTTTTGTGATCCTTATAATACCACTATTAGTGGGTATAAGTGATTTTGAAATGACCATATTGTCCATGTCTATATTCATAGCATCGACCATGACCACGACCACAACTACTAATACGGCTTTTATTCTTTTCACTATATAATATCACATTCACTTCAGGGAATGAAGTGGAGTAAAATTAACATTATATTTGCATTCACTTCAGGGAATGTCTCCCATGAAAATTCTTAGATCAAGATAAATTTTCGTAATCTAAACATGGGAGAAGTCTATTGTCGAGTTTTATGACGTAAAAAATTATTCTTTCGAGCAAAATCACCATGATTTATCGCACTTTACAGTCGTAGTTAAAAGAATAAAAAATAAAAGTAGCGTTTACCGATAATGATTTTTCTCTCGAGGACAATGGAGACATAGCAAATGACCAAGACAGCTTCTCATAATTTCTTTACGTCATGCCTCTTACCACGCCATTTAAACTTATCATATAAAACTCAAAACACGATTAAAAATATCAAATCTCATGAATAGAATAAAATAAACATGATAATATATTTATAAAATAATCCATATACATTTATCAAAAATTTCGGATGAAATAATCATGGACTAAAACGAATAAATCAAAGATTGTAGAAGAGTAAATCATTGTTTTCCCTCATTGTTTTTTATTTTAAAACAAGATATATATTATAACCTTACTTTTTAGTTATAACTATAGTTATATTGACACATACCATTATATATATAATTATATACATAATAAGCATATGAATTAACCTACCTTTTAATTTAGCTAGGAATAATTAAGGTATAGAGTGATAACTCATGTGTATATCCAAGTGGGAAGATATAGTTTACCGATCGTAAAAATAACACAAAAAATGGCAATATACCATGTAATTGATGGAACAAAATTCATCGCTACATATTTGATGAAGTCCTCTTGCTAAAGAGAGATTATTATACGCACACCACCGTTCAAGATCCAATCCGTGAAAAGTAGAAGTACATAAATGTCCCTATGAAAAAAAAATAGCTTTCAACATTATTGAGATAAAAATAAATAATACTAACAAAAGTATTATTTTAATGAAAATGTTGTTGCTCTTTGGCTATACTAATATTGTGCAACCAATGTTTTTTTAAAAAATTAAAAATCAAGTTTAAAGATCAAGAGAGAAAGATAATCGATAATTAAAATATAATTGAGGGAGAATAACTTATCTTTCATTCGTGCTAAAATTGATTTCTTTTCAGTAACTCCTTTAGGATTCAAACGACAAATACCTCAGTTGGTAAGAGTCTCGTGCTGATAACGTGTTGTGAATAAAATAATTGAGAACAATAACAAGAACAATGAAGAATAGAAAGATGGGGATTTGTATTATTCTCAATATAGACTTATGTACAATGCCTTCATCAAATCATCTATTTATAGGCATAAAAAATGCATAATACATTAAACTCTAATTAATGAAGATAATATTCCTAACAATAAAGTAAATCAAATCTCTTTGATAAAGTTATTATCATGATAGACATCCATATAGATAAATATTCATAACAAATTTCTCTTTATTTATATGGACTCTTTTTCATTTTTTGAGTTTTGTCTTATATTACTACCACTATACTATAATAATAATAATAATAATAGTAGTAATAAATAATACACAATAAATAAAAAAATGAGTAAAATCTATCGGTAAAAACAAAACCAACACCATCATGATGGATATGAGGATGATGCATTAGCACATATGGTTCCATGAGACGATGCCATAAAACCTTGGAAATCATGGGTGTTGTTTTAGGCAAAAACTGAACATGTTTTTGGACCAGATGGGGGATGTTGGTCAGCGACATGTTTCGAAGAGAATTGTCTATTTGTAAACCTTTTTTGAGGGATGTTTTATTACTATTATTATTATTATTGCTACCTTGGATTTAGCTAGCCTAATACTTAAATGCTAATCACATGCTTTCTCCGACAATATCATTGGGTTCCATGCTTTTAAACCCTCCTTTTCTAGTTCCACCCCTCTCATCACCTCCCTTGTTTTATGTATATATAAATTATACTTTATTATAGACTAAGCAGAGACAGACGTATAATTTTATATTAGAGCGTGAACCTATAAAATTTTAGGGGTCGAACTTATAAAATTTTAAGGAACGAAAATAGATTTTCAATAAAAAAATTCTAAATCATATAAGGATTTCAAATTTTTAGGGGGCGGCCGCCCCCTTTAGCCCCCCTCGATCCATCCATGAGAGTAAGTGTTCAAATTATACCTATTATTTTGTTCTAGGTGCCTAATTTATTTGTTAATGTAGGTTTTTAACATTTTATTTCGAAACTATTTTAAGACCGTCTGTTAAAATTGTTTTCTTCCATTGATTAGTTCTTCAAGCTATGATTTTCTTTCCTTTTTTCTCGTCTTGTCGTTACAAACAAGATCAAAATGTTTTTAGACTAATTTTTTAGAGTTGGGGTCCTAACTTCAATTCGCATGTATGATTTCTTTTTCAATTGTAGTGTTTTTGGGACATTTTTTAGGATTAAAGTTTTTTGTTTTAAAAAAAATGAGAATGAAAACTCATAGAACGAAATTGATGCATCAAAATCCAAGTACTTAAGATTTGAGATTGTTTGATTTCTCAAAAGTGAACCAATTTTCAAAAATTTTACTTAATTTTTCTGTTTGTTTCCCTAGAAAATCTATGTCGTTTTTTTCTTAAAATTATCTAATGCTTGAGACTTAAGGGTTTTTATTTTCATAGTATTATCTTTGTACAGTTTGGATCAAGATTAAAATCTTAAAATTTAATAAATAAAAGACTAAAATTATCCAAATTAAATAAGAAGTTAAATCAAATGTTTTTTAATATGCTGATGTAATTATATTGTAGTATTTGTTCATATTTTTTTCTTAACCCATTTGACAAAACATACACCTTGCACACAAGTGCTTAGGGGTGTAAATGAACAGAGCGTTCGACGAACCGTTCGTGAACCGTTGGTATAACGTTCGTTTATGTTCGTTTATTAAGCTAAATAAACGAGTATGAACAAAAATTTTATATTCATTTAATAAACGAGCGAACACAAACAGAGGTGTGTTCGGTTCGTTTATGTCCATGAACAAGTTCATTTATAGGCTCGTTTATAGGCTCGTTTACAAGATGAAAATGCTTGTGGATGTATCTAAATAATGTTTTTCGTTGTTGCTAAGTATGTTATATAAGTTCATGTTGAAATGTAAGTTTTATTCTATTGCTTTTGTTTTATTTATTTAAAAACTTTATTGTTAATTTAGTTAACATTTATTATTTATAAACGAACAAGTTCGCGAACACTTAAACGAACACGTTCGTAAACACTAAACAAACGAACACAAACACCTTCAAAAATAAATAAACGAACACGAACCCAGTATTAAAAAATTAAACGAACACGAACTGAATATGAACACCTTTAAAAATAAACAAATGAACACGAACATGTCTTGTTCGTTCAAGCTCGATTCATTTACACCCCTACAAATACTCAAACACAAGTCTTCTAAAATAAACATCTTCTTTTCTACTGTTTAAATATTATATAAAACTAATAACATGAATTAACCTAAAACGAAAACATAATTTATATAATAGGAATATAAACTTAACATATAGAAATGCACAATAATGTAAACAGAGAAATGGCTGTACAATGTGTTTGGAATTGATGATTTTATAAGCTTTAAACAAGTAGACGCCCACTCTTCCTCATTATTCAATTCTCTTCTTTTCATGTGGTCTGTGGGAGTCTTAATTAAAATAAAGTTTAAACTATTACAGTTCAGAATTAGCTTTACTGTTATTCACTTTTTAAATTATTATATTAAATTTAATTCTCTTTTTATTTCCAAAATAATATATATTGAAATCCAGTAGTATGTAAATAAATTAAAATAACTTGAAGGTTCTTCATGTTTTTTTTTGTTATATTCCAAGAATTCTTTCAAAAAAATAATTATTTACTTTTTGAATCAAATCAATTGATTTTGTAACATTAAGGCAAAGGGTTATTATCATGTATACTTTTTAAAGGTAAAACTTCATGAATTTAAATAGTGGAAAGTATTTATATATATATATTTAAAATAAATCAATCAGTATACTTTGTAAAATTTAGTTTTCACTGATTTTTTTATAACCACTCGATATTCAATATGCTCATATAGATTTGTAAATGAACAGAAGGTTTGATTAACTGTTCGTGATCGTTCGTATAACGTTTGTTTATGTGTGTTTATTAAGCTAGCTAAACGAGTGTGAACAAAATTTTTATGTTCATTTAATACACGAACAAAAGTGTGTTCAGTTCGTTTATGTTCATGAACAAGCTCGTTTATAAGCTAATTTACCTAGTTCCCCTTTTCCTTTTTTTACATTTTAAATATTGGAGAAGGTAGAGACTAAATTGAACACATGGTAAACTTTGTAGTTTAAACTGTGAAGTCTTATGAGCTTAAGGACTAGTAACTTAATTTCACAATTTTTCTTTGGCTTAAAAATAAAAGGTAAACGGAGAGTGATCACCGACGCTAAATAACATATTCGCGAACGTTAAACGAACATATTCATGAATTTTAAACGAACCTGTTGGCGAGTACATAATCAAACCTGTTCGCGAACGTTAAACAAACGAACACGACCACATTTAAAAATAAACAAATGAACACGAACACAATATTATTCGTTCAAGCTCGATTCATTTACACATCTACCTCATATCGGGCTTTGGCTCGCCAGGTAACTGACACATCCTTTCTCTATATTTGACCTCAAGAATAGATTCAATCAAAATTACTTTTCTTGATCAAATAGTCCATATTCAAGTATCGTAAAGTAGTCGATTATAAGAGATTCGTTGATTGATCAAGTATGAACGCATTAAATCAGTTTTTGGTATGAAATTGGGTGATTGTAGGGTCATGCAAAACATGTAGTCGAATCATGATTGATCATAAGTACAAGTAGGCAGATGGGTCCAACCTAAAAGCTGAGAATCCAGTTGACCAAACACCTTTCATTACAACAGCTTAGATTTTGAGACAACATCACTCTCCCTGCTTTCTTTCAAACCCAAAAATCAAAAAGAAAACAAAGTTGAGCTTTTCACCATAGAAAGTGAACCGTGGATGTTTTATTTTGACCATGCAGGAAAGTAGAAAAAGGAGAATTTTCCATTCAAATGACCTTTCATGTCATTTGGAGTTAGTAAATGTTCGGATACGAGTATAAAATATGATACAACATAAAAAATAATATAAACATATACGATGGATAGAAGTATATTTACCCTCTAATTTGTCTTGTGCTGGTTTGAACCACTCGAATCGAATCCAAGCACGAAACCCATAACAACATTTGGGACAAAAAAAAGAATGAAATCAAAGTTAGAGCCCCAAAATACAAGCACTAAACAAGACATGCATGAGTGTGACTGTGAAATGAAATGTAATTGATGGAGCGTGCAATACATTTGCTTGGATGTCTGCATAGGCATGCAACGAGCCGTGCACATAACCAAGTGCATGGACCCCTAGATATTAAGAAATTGACTTGACCCGATAATATCGGATAAGATACGATCATATGATACGACTATACGAAACATATTAGAGTTTATATAAACAAATATAATTAGTAAGTTGAAAATTATATAAATGTAAAAATAGACTGAATAATTAAAGTTTTGGTAAACAAGGGAGAAGGCAATTTTAAATAAGTGGAGATGGGTAAGCTTTTAGGTTGATGGGTACAAAGTATATAGCTGACACAAAGAACATATAGGGAACTGAGAAAGAACTTTGAAAACCCAGATATCTCAAGTGGTAAGCAGTTTGGTATCACTTAAGCAGGTCTCGAGTTCGAGACATTGTGTATGCAAAAAGTTTCCGTTAAAGATTCACCCACTAAAATCAAGTGTATCAGGTGTACAACGCGAATCAGTTTGGATTAGTCAGGAATCGGGAAGGGAAGCAAAAGAAAACAATAACAACAACATTGTTTACATTGGTATTTATATGGCCACGCTGACGCTCCATTCCTCTGGGGACAACAAAAACAAGACATTATAAGAATCTGCAAGAGAAGAAGAGGGAGTTGTTTTTTTCTTTAAAAAAATTATTTTTGCCATTCTTGGATGTTTTCAAGAGCTTCGGAAAATGGTGAAAGAATATTGAAGCAGTCGAGAAAGTTTTTCTTACAATGTTGATCTTATGTCGGATCAGATGTCGCCATTTCGGTCACGGAATAAGACAACACCACCAGTGCACAACCATGGCTTCTTGTTGTCGTAAATTCTCATCAATCATCCACATTCTTGTAATCTTTCTTCTTGTTTCTTCTTCGATTTGTCCTGTTATCTCATCGGAACCCCACAATCTCCGCGGGAGAAATCAAACTTTCCGACCAGAAAAAGAGTTGAAAAAGTTGAAAATCATAAGGCAACGTCTCAACGAGATCAACAAACCAGCAGTAAAGACAATTCAGGCAATTTATCTAATTTTGCCCGACATGTTTTTGTTGTGTTGGTATGTTTTCTCTAACTAAGTTAGCCTGATCTTGTGATCTTTGTTTCTGGTTTGCCGTTGCAGAGTCCAGATGGTGATATCATTGATTGCGTTATGTTGCATCATCAGCCTGCCTTCGATCATCCTCAACTCAAAGGACAACGACCATTGGTAATTATTTATCATTTGTTACTCGAATTCAAGTGTACGTCTCGTATTTCCTGATTGCATTGTACTCTTTTTCTCTATATAGGTTTAGGGGGTTTTAACGAGGCATACAATACAAGTTTAGGCTTGTATGATTCTGTCCTTAATAAATCATATTTGCCAAACAAAAAAATATAATAAACACGACATAGTGGAACACATGTTATGGTTATGGTATGGGATTTAACAATTGTTTTGATTCAATGACATATCTGCAGGATCCACCGGAGAGGCCTAAGGCTTATGGAGCAGAAGGGATGGTGATGGGGGCAGAAGAAGAGCCTGTTCAGCTATGGAGGATGTCGGGTGAAACGTGTCCGGAAGGGACGATTCCGATGAGAAGAACAAGGGAAGAAGACATGTTGAGGGCTAGTTCTGTAAGAAGATTTGGAAGGAAACCAAGAAGACGTGTTAGAAGAGATTCAACCAGCAATGGCCATGAAGTAGGTCATTTCTATGCCTTTACAAATGTACTTTACTAAACAAAATTATAATATTTATTACCCATGTTGGAGGATAAGATAGTTATTCTGAATGGGAATAATAAACGTACGGTTACAGACAGGGATGGATCGAGGGGTGTTAGGGGACAATTATATCCCCTAAAATTTTTAAATTCTCATAAAATTTAACGAATTGTAAAATTTCATATTTTTAACATAATATCTTACATCCATCGCCGATTACAGCACGCGGTTGGCTATGTGAACGGACAAGAATATTACGGAGCAAAGGGCAGCATAAATGTGTGGGCACCTCATGTCTCTAATCCGTATGAATTCAGCTTATCCCAGCTTTGGGTCATCTCTGGTTCTTTTGCCCACGATCTCAACACCATTGAAGCTGGATGGCAGGCACGTCATCTTCTCTTCTTAACTCTATTAGAATCTATTTTTTCACATTTTCAACTTATAATACTCGTATCGAATACATATTTATATTCCAAAATTATAACCATATTCAAATAACATAAGATTCAACAACATATCATATTTCAAGTTTGAATACGTTGATTCATGCATTATTTTATAAAATACGTAATGGTGTTAAAGAAAGTCTTTTAAGACACTAACTCACCCTTTTCTTTTCTTTTTTTTCATTTGGATTAAATTTTATGCAGGTCAGTCCAGAACTATATGGGGACAATTATCCTAGATTCTTCACTTATTGGACCGTATGTGTAATAAAATTATTTGGAAACAATTTAATTAGCTAAAGTATTTCTATTTGCTTAATACTAAATTGAAATTAATGAATATATTTTGCAGAACGACGCATACGAAACGACCGGGTGTTATAATTTGCTGTGCTCGGGATTTGTTCAAACAAACAATAGAATTGCAATTGGAGCCGCGATTTCCCCCATGTCATCGTACCATGGTGGGCAGTTTGACATCACCCTCTTGGTTTGGAAGGTAAATTATAGACATATTTACGAGTCGGATTATAAAATTTTACAAATCCGACTCGAATTAAGTCGTATGTAAAATAATTTTATGAACAATGTTATTAAAATCGAACCTGACGAATCAATTAGACCGTAAATCAATGGTCTAATTAAGTCAGTACACAATATTCGAAACTACAACTCTTTTATGTTTGGTGTAGGATCCAAAGCACGGAAATTGGTGGTTGGAATTCGGATCGGGAGTTCTAGTAGGATACTGGCCATCATGTTTGTTCACTCACTTGAGGGATCATGCAACCATGGTTCAATTCGGTGGCGAGATTGTTAACTCGAGGGCAGGAGGTTTCCACACCTCCACGGCAATGGGAAGCGGTCATTTCTCTGGTGAAGGCTTCGGAAAGGCCTCTTATTTCCGAAACCTACAAGTCGTCGAATGGGATAATAACTTAATCCCATTACCAAATCTTCGACTCCTGGCCGATCATCCCAATTGCTATGATATTCGAGGTGGGATTAACAGAGTTTGGGGGCATTATTTTTACTATGGAGGACCAGGAAGAAACGTTAGGTGCCCATGAAAGAAAAGGATACAAACGACATGATGGTGTACCTCTACAAAATCTGATCTGAATTAGCTGGCTAGCGAATCAGATATCAATGATTAAATAAAAAATATATATATAATTTTGAGATCAAAATAGATTTAAAAAAAATTAACAGAGATTGTCAAAATGAGCCAAGTGGGTGAAAAGGCCCTAGGTACTCTTATAGCATATAGTTTTTTTCTTTGACATTTGTGAGTGACATTGGGTTTGTTACGGAGATCATTGATTTAGCAAGTTTGGGCTTTGGGGTATTCTTTAGTCAGTATCATTATTATTATTATTATTTGTCTTGGTATTGATACGTACGGATATCATTGTATTTTAGTTTATTATTTTTGGGTTTTCTGATATTTTTTACATGTGATCTAAGTTTAGTTTCTTAATAATTTATATTATATATACGTATAAATATATTTTAGTTTACGTGAATTTATTGAGTAGTATCAATGATAAAAGGGTGATATATTCCTCTTATATATTACATCAGTGATAATGTTAACCGAAGTAACTGGATCAACTCGGATTTATACATTTTAAAAGTAAAACAAACTTATTTATTTATATGTTGGGTGAGATGTTACATTGGTAACAATATTAGTGAAATATGATTGAAATTATTCATATTTTATAATCATTTAAAGATTGGTGTGTATGGATAAAAAAAAGTCAAAAAATAGAAGATGAAATTATTTTGGGGTCAAAACGTAACTTGACTCAGACAAATTTAGGCCACAGCCGGTAGAGGTAAACCGTAAATCCAGAATTTATATGGTTAATAGCGGATCTACATATGATTAGGGTGGATCCGTATTCACCTTGAATTATTTAAAGTTTACACATCTTTAATTTTCTTAGTTTTTATAATAATTCTTAAATTTTATAATATTTATAATTTGTGTCCGCCTTAAAATTTTATATGTACTTATCTTCAAATATCTTTTTTGATCTGTCACTATGATAAAAGTAGTTGAAAAGGAGAGAATGGTTAAAGCTGGTCTGTATGGAGGCGACCACCAACCACCCATTGCTTATGCCTCCATTTTTATAATTGATTTTTAATTAATCTAAATTTATTATTAAATTTTATTTTTTGACTCGTTTATATTACCGCGTCTTTAACTCCTTAACTGCATGATGAATTGGATATTAGACCAAAACGTCGTCGTTTTGATGCCGCGATTTTGATACTAAATGGCCCAAAACAACGTCATTTTGTTGGAGGAAAATATAGAACTCAATGAGATTTGAACAAGAAACCTTCAAAACTAAAGGCAAACTCTTAAACACTAAGCAAACTTAACATCTTTGTTTATTTCTACCACAAATAATATATATTCTAAACTGTTGTTTATCTATAAATAATATTACTCTATATAAATAATATAAATATATTATTTCTAATATAAATATATTAGAAATATATTAGTATAAATATATTAATATATAAATAATAAATAAAATAAAAATATATAAATATTTTTTATATTATAAATAATATTAATATACCCATAAACCCTAACCCTAGACTATAAACCTTAAACCCTAAAATTTTGTTCATAAATAAATAGTATTAAAATATATAAGCAAATAATATATTATTATAAAAAAACATTTTAAAAAAATCTGAAATTTACAAAATTTACAATAAAAAACCCAAAAAATTCACCAAAAACCTAAAGCTTAAACCCCAAATCTATCCATTTTGGCTGCTAATGGGTTTAGAGTTTTAGGCTTTAGAATTTATGATTTAGAGTTTTAGGGTTTATAGGTTAGAGTTTAATGTTTTTGGTGGATTTTTTAGATTTTTTGTAAATTTTGGGTTTTTTATAATTATTTTTTATAGCAATATATTATTTATTTATATATTTAATATTATTGATAATATAAAAAAATTTATTTAATGTAAAATACTTATTTATTAGTTATATATATTAATATATTATATGGATATTAATATTATTTATAATATATTTATATTATTTATATAGAATAATATTATTTATATAATAAAATAAATTGAATTAATCTCAACTGCAATTTAGAATATATATATAATTTGTGCCAGAAACAAAACAAAGATATTAAGTTGACTTAGTGGTTGCCTTTGATTCTAAAGGTTTCAAGTTTAAATCTCATTAAGTGCATAAATTTTTCATATTTTCCTCCAGCAAAACGACGCCGTTTTGGGCCATTTAATATCAAAATAGCGACACCAAAATGATATTATTTTAGTCTAACATTCAAGTTATCACGCCGTTAAGGAGTTATCGGCGCAGTGGTATAAACAAGTGGAAAAATAAAATTTTATGACAAATTTAAACCAATTAAAAGATTAATGGTAAAAACGGATCACCCCCAATAACTTGGTGGTACCTAGCATAGTTCACCTTTAAAAAAATATGTATAAACTATATTAACAGACAATAACGATACATGCATTGGCGGACGATAATGGACCAGTGAGAGCTCAGGCCCCCTAAATTTTAAAAAATTATTATTTAATCTTTGAAATTTATTAAAATTTTAATTTGATCCTTTCAAAATTTTAAATTATTATTATTATATATTAAATTTTTTTAATAGTTTTAATTAAGCAACCTCCTAAAGTTTTTAAAAGTTCTCAAGTATTAATTTTTTTGAAAATTTTAACTAAACCTCCAATTTTTTATATTTTAAGTTAAACCCTTTTGAATTTTTAAAATTTTAATTTAGACATCCAATTTAATTAGGCCCCTCAAAATCTACCACCAAGATCCGCCCCTGTATACGTGGGTCTTGGGACCCATAAGTTGTTAGTCCCACAATCAATGATGGAGCGAGGGGTGTTAAGAGAACAGTCGCATTCCTTGAAAAATTTTAAATTTACATATATTTTAAAAAATATATTTTATATTGATGTCTAATCTCGTACTCTTAAAATTTTAAATTCTCATATAATTTTACTAAATATAAAATTATACATGCCTAATGTAAAATTTTACATCCGCCCCTAACCTTAAATTGAAATGAATATTGAAGTTTAGTAATATTGACATCAAATTACTTTAAATTCAAGAACAGTAATTTTGCACTGTTGTTATAATTCAGTATCAATGTTTGATATTTTGTTACCCTTAATAATGAAAGTTAATTATTTTTCAATTGAGTTGATGTCAAATTAATTCGAGATATCAATTTAATTAGGGATGTAATAAACAGTAAAATATTTAATAGATTAAGAGAAGAAATACTCTGTACTAAGGGTAAATAAAACTAGACTAAAAATAAAGTTTGAATAATAAAATAAGACTCAAATAATAAGAATATCTATGTAACTTCAATTTCATTTTTTGAAAAAAAAATCTTTTTTGTATTTCAACCTCTCGACTTTATATTTTATTCAGTTTAGTCCTCTGATTGCAACTCTTTGTAAATTATTTTTTACATCAATTATTTGACTCTTTTATACTCTCATCAATCTTTTTTTCGCAAAATCTTTTCTTTTAAAAATAATTTTATAAATTTATTCAAAAAATAATTTTATAAATAAATTAAATAATTAGATGGCATTTGAAATATTAAATAACATTATAAATATTATTCACATTTGTGAAAAAATATGAATATATATATGTATATCATCTATGTATTGTTAAAAAAAATTGTTTAAACTAAAATTTATCAATATCATAATATTATAAATATTTCAATTTTGGGTAAAAGAGGGGAAATGAGGAAATCGATAAGGGAGAAAATGAGGGGGGAAAGTAAAACATTAAAGGATATATATATAATAATATTTTCGTAAATATGTTAAATAATATATAAAATGTTGTTTTTAAATATCATAGGTAGATTTGTGGGGTGCACCCTAAGCTTGACTTCATCTTAATTTATTCTTAAATTTAAAATCGAATCAAGTCAAAATCTGTAATACCCCAATAATTGGTTAGTGATTAATTTGTAAAGAATTAAAAGTTTGTGGTTTTAGTTCAGTGACTAAAATGTAAAATGTTAAAGTTTAGTGATCAAAGTGAAAAGTTGAGAAAAGTTCAAGGACCAACATGGTAATTTTCCCAATAATTTTTTTTTCTATAAATAGATAGATCACATAAGGGTGTGAATCGAATATAAAATTGTTAGTTCGATCCGATATTTCTATTATTGGGAAATTACAGTTAAAGTTTAAATGGATTTCAAATAATCGTATGAGCTCAGAATGTGATAAAATTTTGAATCGTTTTTGATCGATTTGGATTCAATTGGATGCAGTATTTTAATATAGTGCACAAATGGCATTTTTGTAAATACATGGATTTATTAATGGCATTTTAGTCATTTTTCCTATGCTTTTTAATTATAAATGATTATGGAAAAGTGATAATATTAGGTGTCAATACCTAATTGGTCATAATTAAGGGAAAATTTGTTATTTTTCTATTAAGGGATATTTTTATATTATATTAAGCTAAATAATGCCATTTGGCATTATGATCAAAATTAGAAAAAACTAGAATTTTGCTCATCTTCTTTCCTCTTGGCCGATAGCTTCCAACAAGGTAAGAAAGAAATTTTGATTCAATTTTAAGCTTGATTCAATTGGTTTTGGTTTAAGACATGAAATAGAGAATTAATCTCCATTGAATTCTCTTTCATTTGGTATAATTTTTTAGTGGTTTCCATTTCTATATGTTAAGATTGGAGATTAGGGTTTATGAAGAACAAGTTGAGATTTCATGTTTTAAGGATTTATTGGATTGAATATGAGGTTGTGATGTTGTTTCATGCTTGAAATAGTGAAATTTTATATGAATTATGTTGTAGGTTATTTTTGGAAAATTTGAAAAATTAGGGGAAACTCTTGCAAAATTTTTATTTGAAGTGGAAATGATGTTAGAAGCTTGAATATAATGTTTGGAGGTTAAATTCATGCTTGAATCAAATTGGGAAATTTGGCAAAGTGACCTTTCAAATTCGGCATTCAAGGGGAAATTAGGGAAAAATTATGAAAAATTTTCCTTAGGTTAGAAATGGTGTAAGGATGATTTTGTAAGCTTTGGAATGTTAATTGGACTATGTGGAAGTTTGTAAAGTGTTGAGGACTAAATTGTAAAGTTGGGGAAATATGTGATTAATGTGGAAAGTTGATTTGAAATTGAAGTTTTGTGACAAAGGATTATTTTGAAAGTTTTGAAGTTAACATTGATATTATAATATGAAGTTGGTATTAAAATAATTATTAGGAATATTATTCCTAATATGTATCAATGTTAGTTAATACTAACATGTACTTTGAATCGTATGTGTTGTTAAATATTGTGTAGATCGTAATCGGGATCAAAATCGAGATACAAGCAAGGTTGTGGATAAAGAAAAAATACAAGAGTAAAGTTGAAAGTAATAGTACAGTTTACTAGTGAGGCAACAAGTGAGTGCTTTCCTACCTATTTTATTATGATATGAGGAAGACTTGCGATAAGTTAACCTCGAGTGTTGAAAAGAAAAAGGATTCGAATCGTAAACTATATACATATTAAATGGCTTTGAAATGAATTATAAATGATTTCGGGTATGAACTGCCCAATGCATATTTTTTATATGTTATAGTGATATGTCTTTATCTATTGATATTATTGAATAAGTGAACAGATCATATCAATGAATTGGTTAAAAGCCCATTGTATGATTATTGAGATTCTTGGTATAATTGGCATGCCAATGAGGTAGAGTATAGTGATACAGTGACGTTGTGTTCTACAACTATGACCAAGTGAAATAGTGATGTTGTTAAATTACAACAGTGATACAGTGATTTATTATGGCACAACAAATTAGTTGATGGCGCACATGTGTATACTCGACAGTGACTCACATACCATGCATTCTCATTTACTTTACATTGGGCTATAATTTAATTAAGAGTGAAAGTGCAAAGAATGATTCAAGTGAAAATGAATCTTCAAATAAAGAATTTCTTTGGCATAATACTTGTTCTACATATATATAATTTTTGAGATTTTACAGGTTACATAATAGTGGAACGACTATGACAAGTCGATTTTTACGATTTCATAATCCTATATGATATATATATTGTATTTTTTTTGTTTATGTCATTTCTTTATAGTGCAATGTTTAAATTATTTTATGTTGCCTCATTAAGTGTATACTTAGCGTGTGAATGTTTCACGCGTAGGTAAAAGAGCGTAAAGAGTAAGGAGCAACAGCAGGAGACATCATCTATTTTGAAAGCGAAACATCATTATCAGTATGACATCTTCGATGTTACTTTTGATATTATTAGTTGGCATGTAAATTACAAATGTTTTGAGCTGCTCTGATATGAATATGTTTAGTAAAGAGATAATTTAATCGTATTTTATTTCATATCTAAATGATTTTAATTTAGGCAGTTTTTAGGTAGTTCTATTAATTATGTGAATTAGAAGTAAACTGTCTAGTTGCTGCTTAAATCTAGGTTCAAATTTAACTTAGAAATATTAAGTTTAAATTTTACGCAATTAAATGTTATTTTAGTTAAAGAGTTAGTTGTTTATATTTAAAAGAAACAAAATTTTACTGATTTTTGAGATAAGAACTATTGTACAAGTGTCATGTGACATCTCTAACTTGTATTCAGTGATGGTTACGGGTAAGAGGTGTTACAAAACCAGTTAAATTAGAGTATTTTACGCATCCTTAACTAGAGTCACTTCCCCTCTTTTTCCTCGTTTTTCTTGTGTTGAGTTCAATACAAATAGAATTTTAAAATTATAAGTATAAACTCAACTTAAAAATTTTGTCACTCATTATCCTATTCGGTACCTTTTTATCTTGAAAATTTTGTATTAGGTAAAAACTCAATATAATTAAAAATTAAATTGTTGAATTTCCAATAAAATAAAATGAAGCCATATGTTATCAATAGGGGTAGATCATGGCAAAACAATTTGATGCGCTATTTAAAATTTTTGAAAATTTTAGAATCCTAAACTAAAATTTTTAAATTTTTTGAAAGGTTTAATTTAAAATTTCGCAGGTGTAACTATTTTTTTTGAAAAAAAATGAGACTAAATAAGAAGGGTTTTTTGGAAAATAATGGATACTTACTTAAAAATATTTAAAGAAATCAAAACTTGAATGAGATTTTAAATTTTTGAAGGGATCAACTTAAAATTCTTTTAAAATTTGAGGGATCAAATGTTAATTGTCCAAAATTTGGACAGCCTCTCATACCCGCCACCGTCTACCTCCGTTTATCAAATATACCTTTAATTAAGATTTTCACAAATTAAACTTTATTAATAATAATTTATATTTATATTTAAATAAAGATAAATAAAAAATAATTTTCATTAGCATTTTTACATATTCAAATTCATTATAAAAAAATTTAAAAAAATTAAAATAGCATGTAATAAATATGATTCAATTCAAATATTTTATTTATTATTTATAAAAACTTTTATATTGATATTTATAAATATAAAAGTAATTGAACCCAAGAAGAAAGAGAGACGGTTTGAAAATGACATTTTTTTGACATATGAAAATGGGTTAAAGTATAGTATAAGTCCCTCTACTATACCTAAAAAATTCATTTTAGTCCCTCAAATATAAAAATGAATATTTTAGTTCTTGTACTCTGCTTTAAAGTTCATTTTAGTCCTTGCACTATACTTAAATGTTTATTTTAGTCCCTTTATTATAAAAAGGAACATTTTAGTCCTTGTACGTTTGAAAAGTTAACATTTCCTCAACTGTAAAAATGAACATTTTAGTCCTTGTATGTTTGAAAAGATAACATTTTGGTCCAAAATACTAAAGTTATTTATAGTTGGCTTAAATATTTTGGTTTAAACACCCTTTAAGTCCTTATCAGTTTTGAAATTGAGCAAATTGGTCCCTCTTAATATATTTTAATAATAATAATAATAATAATTTTTAGTAGATAATTTATTAATAAACGACAAAGCGGTGTACATTTTTTCTTTTCATTGAAGTTAAATACATGGATTAATAAATTATTTACTTTATTAATAAATGAATTAATAGTGTACGTAACTAACTATAAAAATAAATATTTTTCCTTTATATCAATATTAGATAAAGTGTATTAAAAAATTGAACAATTTATGAATATATTAATATTTATTAATAATAAAGTGTACATTTTGAAAGTGAATAACTAATAACTATCTACGATGGTATTGACCTTTTTGTCAGGAAATGACACATGTCCAATTATGATTGATAATTTTTTAAAAAAAATATACCAAAATGTTATATAAATTTATAATATTTTTTTATCAAAGTAAAAATTTATAATATACTTTCATAATTTTGAATTTTTTAATGAAATTCTAAATATTTTTTATGATTTTTGAATCATCTTTTTCAATTAAACACTTACTCTCACTTCGAATCTAAAATTTTAAGAAAAAACTATGTGCATGTTCTAATTAAACATTTTGTAACAACCTGAATTTTTTGAGTTAACATTTGGAGTTGACCCGGGTTAAGGACCTTCTAGTTGATTGAAGTAATTGGACCCTTTGGGCCAAGTTTGGGCTTTAGTGAATGGGAATTGGACCATTTAAGCTTGAGAAATGACTCTTTTGGGATAGGGATGAAAGTTGGGGGCTATGGATGGTAATTATACCTTTTTTAAAAGAAAAGGCTGATTCCCCTCCCCTTTGTTTCGGTTTTCAAGTGGGTTTAGGGAGACAACCTTACATCATCTTCCTGGTCATTTTTCTCCCTTCTTTCATTCTTATCCTTCTTTTAAACACCGTATTTCCAAAGCTTAAAGGTCCAAGCTTTCTCCATCAATCTTTGCATCCGAGATACAAGAGTGAAGTATGTTAATCTCCTAGTCAAGAGCTTCATGAGAAGTGTCTTCTCTTCTCAAATAGGCGAGTATACCATTTATGAGGTTTTGAGCTTTGGAGATTTCTCTTAACTTTTTAGGTTGTTAATTTGTGGTTAGACCTCTCTTTAGTGCTTGGTTTAAGTCTTGATTCGTTCCTTGTTGTGAGGTAAAAAGAAGGTGTCTTGGGGTTTATTCAAGTTGGAGCCAAAGAGAAGAAGTTGAGGATTTTGAGTGTGTGAAGCAAATCTGAGTTAGTTGGTAAAAAGTCAGTACATCTCTGACTCCTACTCTTCATGAAGATCATAAAGTGATTGCTTTGCTTGATGTTGTGGTTTATGATTGCTTAAGTTGGACGTTTGGTATCTTAAGGCCTTGTCAATGGTGAAATTCGGATTAATTGTTAATAATGGGTAAAATGGTAGCAAATCACTCTAATCAACTCCCATAAGATGTAAAATTGGGTTAAGGGGTTAAAGGTTATGTTTTAGGGGCTTGGAAAGTAATCTCTCAAGCCTTAGAAGCCATTTTTAGGTTTCGATATCGGTACACGGGGAGCATGTATCGATACCCTATGTTATATTTGATAAACACAGACGCTTTTGGAAGGGCATATCGGTACACCTAATGAGGGTATCGATGCCTCATGTCTTACTCAGATTCCAGTAGCTAAATTTTGTATCGGCACGCTTGGGGCGTATCGGTACCGAGGGACTATTGGTACTGTCGCGACCATTTTTAAAATCATGTGTGTAAAATAGCATGACAATCGGTCTTTTAGAAAATTAGGGTTTTCTAACCATTTTTATTTTAATCTTGAAAATTTAAGTTTTTCATATTAGATCAGATTTTCCCTTATCTATCCCTGAAAAACATTTTGGAGTCTCCACCGATCACTTCGAGGTAGACCGGACACCGGAAAAACAAATCAGAGATTATGTCTTAAAAATTGGATTTGGGAGTCGGTTATATGTAGGGAAGGGTTAGCACCCCTACAAACGCTCGTTATCGGTATCTTTAATTTTACGTGACATTTTGACATTTCGAATGGTTATTTGAATTTAATTTATTCCATAATTATTAATTGAATTTAAATTCCGAATGCATATATCCTTTTATAATAAAATTCATTTTGTTCGAATACGAGATTAAAAGCACCCCGTTAGGTGGCACCCCTATTCGTATTTAAAATGAATTTCCGACATAAAAGGTTTTTAATGAATGATATTTTATTGTCTTGTCAATTTTAGGTTCTATTCCTAAAAATGCTCTATTTAATTAATTATTTAAATCTATGAATATTAATTTAATGACTTTTATGTGAAAATGCCAATTTCTTGAACATATTTCATATATTTAAAGCCTTTAAATTAATCACATTCTTAATTAATTAATCCTTCTAATTAATTAAAGTTCTAGTCCTAATTAAGGCTCTAACAATTTATTATTCAATGTTATAGGTGAAAATATATATCGAATATACACATTTATGACCAAGGCAGAGATAACACCCCATTGTAAACAATGAAACACCATCCAGATTTGAACCTCAAAGATTCTATTTGATATACATTTAATTAACTACAATGTATCTTGACTAATTGTCAAATTTTAATTGTAAAACTAAGTTGATATTCAATTTTAAGTGAAATATTTATTAAATGTAATTTGTTAAAATCCATGTTGTGATAACACCCTATTGTAAACAATGGAACATCATCCAAATTCGGATTTTAAAATTACATTTAACATACATCTAATTACTATAATTGTCTCTATCTTAATTAATTAAATCTAAGTGTATTTAATTGTCTAACATTTAATTCTATATGCCTAATTTAAATCATTCATCACATATATAAGTTAATTTGCATTTAATTAAATTAAACAATTAAAAAGACTAAATTAAAAACAATTGGAAACAAAGCCTGTTTTTATTATAATGACTAATTTGAAACAATTACAAAGCTCTATGCCCAATTACAAAAACCCAAAATGACCCAACTGAAAGAATACAAACCTAAGGGATACAACTAAGGGATACGAGGGACTAAATTGAGAGAATTACAAAGCTCATGGGACAAATTAAGGGAGAAAATGACTAAATTGAGGAAAAAAATATATTTTGGGAAAAAAAAACAAAGGATATCCATCAAAAGGGCGCGGATCTGACCCGACCCGGATGTAAACACACAGGTCAAACCCGCAAACTTGGTCTCAAAACGACACCATTTTGAGTTTCCTATAAAGCCTCAAGAACGAGTTGGACCGGCTATAACTCACCTATCCACTATCTCTCTTCTCTCTCACCACTTCCAAACGCTCTGAATTTAAACACCTAATTACCTAGAAACCCCATCCTATTTGGATCAAAACACCCACTTTTGTGTGATGTTCTTCGTATGTTCATCCAAAATTGGATGAAATCGAAGAACTCTGGCCTAGTACCACCGCTAACACCGCCCCTAGATTCTCAACCACCAACTCTGACCAACCATTAGCTGTTTGCCGACCACCGGGATTCGAATCTTGGCCGTCGCTGTCGACGTCGACCGCCAAATGGCAATTTTTAGCCAATGTTTGAACTTCGACCACCTTCTACTTCGTTCCGGCCGCCGTGGTACAATTTTCGGCCACCACTAGGTGATTTTCGGTCACTGTCCTCTGTCGTACCAAACCCTAAAAAACCCCAAAAATTTTCTAGATTCGAACCTAAATCTAACTCTCGTTTCAACAGAAACACCCAATCTTCCCCGATCTAAGCCTAAATCTACCCAAGCCATCCCTCTTCGACTCCTACGGCCTCTCCGGTGACATGCAAAGACTCTAACCACTGTCAAACTAACCCAACTGCTTAACAACCTACTTTGATCTCCTCACTCATTTTTTGATTTACTTTCCATTTTTATGTGCGTAAATATAAACTAATTTTTGAGTTTAATTTGTTGCAAGAATCGAAATGGAGAATGAGATATACCTCCGATGATGACGTGGCGGTCTCAATCTACTCCGTTGATGTTCGAGCTTCCGATGTCTTCTCAGTTCATTGCGTCCAATCGAATGACTGGTGGCTCTTTAGCTTTCAACGGTTCAGCTCTCGATAAAGCTTTCTCTCTCCTCTCATTATTACTTACATTTATTATTTTATTTATTTTTCTAGATTATCATTAATTTTCTGATAATTTCTCTTTTATGCTATTTATAGGGGTTGGCTACTGTGATGTCATGGATGGCGTTATCCCAATGACGTCATCAACAGCTGAATCCAGATAAAATGAAAGAAACACATATCTGTGTCATCTGATTTTGTCCAATTAGAGCTTAACACATGGCGGTTTTAAGCGGGAAAACTTGAATTTCAGATTAAACTGTGTTTCTTGGGCTGGCAGTTGATTGTAAATAAGCTGTAATTGGGCGGGAAGAATGAGTATCAGATTGGGTTTTGTATTTTCAACTGGGCTTTTAATTTGTATTTGGGCTTTGGGTATTTTATCTATAACTTGGACATTATTTGGACTGTTTGGATATTTGTTATGGATTAACATAATACTATATTTATATTTACTATTTATTATTTATTAACCCGGTCAAAATTTAGGTATTACAAGTACAGAGCCCTGTGTACCAGTACGGGGTTTGCTTTAACCCATTTTGTGCATAAGCCAGGTATCGGTACGCATAATCCAGGTATCGGTACTCAGAGAGACGTATCGATACCCTCAAGTAGGTATCGGTACCCACTGGGCAATATGCCCCGAAAATTACATTTTGGGTTCGAAAGACCTATAATTCGAGGACTAAGGCCCAATGAGTTTCTAATACGGTAAAATAAAGTGTACAACTGAGAAAATAGGATTTAACCCTCATAGATGAGAATAACGTGTAATAGCTTAGTAAATGATGACTCGATATAACAGTGATGGTTAGTGTCATGCCTTGAGGCATTTGTTGATGGTTTGGCTTGGTGTCACTTACCTCTTGGTGAGGTGTATGAATGCGCATGGAGCACGTGTTATCTTATGATTTTGGTAAAGAAATTTGGATGTCCCAGAGTCAGTACTACGGTACTTATATAAGGGGATGCATATTTCGGGCTGTGTGAACGAGTACATCCAACATACCTATAGGCTGAGTGATCTGGGTATGGTTAAAAACCTATCAATGGCTATGGTGATTCGGATAAGGTAGTAAACTCGATAGGCTGAGTGAGCTCGAATAACCTGATAGGCTGAGTGACCTCAGGTAAAGACTACTTGTGGCTAATGTGATCCAAGTATGTCTAGGACGTATTTGTGGCTATGGTGATCTGGATATGGTTCATCTAACCCGACGGCTGTGTGAACACGGGTAACCTGACGACTATGTGAGCACGGGTAAAGTAGGGCTTCGTTGGTCATTATATAGATGATGTATGGATTCATTATGTATTTTGTGTGGATGTTATAGATGATAGCTTATGTATTCGATGGCCGAGTGATCAGGGTACGTCATGTTTTAACTCGATGGACTGTGTGAGCTAGATCATCGATAGGCTATGTGACCTTGAGTATGACAACACTTTGTGGAAGCATGTATGACTTCTTGCAGACTTGTTGATGTCATGAGATAGGTGATCTAAGAGCTCTAGCCAGTGTAGGCTAGATGATAACTCATAGATAGTGAAAGCCTGATTATGCTCTTTAGACTAAATTATCTTGCATGCTTATTCTATGATAATCACAAATTATGGTAGAGTATAAATGTACCACTAAGCTTTGTTAGCTCAACGTGCGGATGTGTTTTTTTCGTGCGTAGGTTGACATGTCACCCTTTTGGAGGAGTCCATCTGCGAGGATTTCTCAGCACTGCGTTCGCTTCAGAGTATAGTACTTGTTATTTTAATTGGGCTAATGTATTCATAGGTCCTTACCATTGTTGAGTCTGTAACTCTATTTGAAATATTATTTTTGGTATACAGTGTTTTAAACTTGGAGCTCATGTTTTGTAAACTTATTTAAATGCTTATTTAATCACATGGATTTATGGATGAATTGATGTTTTGAAAATGGCTAAACTTATTGTTTTAAAAGTAAATTTGATGGGTCGGATTTTGGGTGACCCGAATGTAGTACTTCGGATCCGGAACGGGATTAGAGTATTACACATTTAAAATATTTTTTTTATATTTTGGCTTATAATTTTAATATTACTGTAAGTGAAGACAATTGAGTTTCAAGTTAGAAAATGAATTAGTTTTGCATTTAGATTTCATAAGTGTTTAAAAATTTTATGTAAAAATTCACACACACAAATGTTTTGAGAGATTAATTTGCTCTAGTTTAAAATTGAGAGGGGCCTAAAGATTGTTTAAACCAAAATATTTAAGTCAACTATCAATAATTTTAGTGTTTTTGATCAAAATGTTAACTTTTCAGGCATACATGGACTACAATATTTCTTTTTTGCAATAGAATGACTAAAATGAACTTTTAAGTATAGTACAAGGACTAAAATATTTATTTTTATAGTAGAAGGACTAAAATAAACCTTTAAGTATAATGGAGGACTTCTACCACACTTTAACCTATGAAAATGACATTTTTACTTGCTCCGAGTTCACGAAATATTAATTCAGAATCAATTGGGATTAGCTTTCATGTTACCCCATTACAATGGATTAATAATTCACATTTTCCAATAAAGATTTTAAAAATGTTCGCGAAATATTCCTGGCATCGGTATTAGTGTCCGAATTAAAGCTGTACGTGATACTGATAGTATTTTTTGTCAATGAAATTTATAGCATCCATAATATCTATGAAAAAAATAACCTTACTTTCGTCTGTTCTAATAAAACTACTCTCTCTATTTCAAAAATAATATCTTTTATTGATTTTTTTTATGTAATTTAAAAAAATTATATAAAAGGTGTATTGTAAAATAGTTAAAATGACAATTTCATTTTTAAAAAGATAAAGTTTACTTTATTGAAAAATTAAAAACATGATAAAAAATAAAATATGTTTAGTAAAAGTTGTTGAGTTTTTCAAAAGTACAATTTAAGTGAGATAATTTTAAAATACAAAAAGAACATTATTTTTGAGACAGAAGAAGTATTATTTTTATATTTTAAAATTATTTCATTTAAATTGTCACATTAAAAAACTAACAGTAATTTAAACTTATATTTTTTACCCTTTATTTTAGTTTCTCAAAAAATAAAATTTATCCTTTTAAGAGTAAAATTATCATTTGAATTTTTTTACGTCATATCTTTTATTAATATTTTTTAAAATTACGTAAAAAATCAATATATGATAATTTAATCGGGAAGGGAGTATATAATTTCAATTCGAGAGTAAATATATTTAAGTGTTTTAGTATTATTTGTTTATACCTAATCTTCTTACTTCTCTCTTCAAAGCTTCATCCTATCTTTTGTATAATTACGTTAAAATATAATTTTTTTTAATTATATTCAAACTGAACAAGGTGGACCACAAAGTCCATGGACACACAAAATTGAAAAGACTAAATTGTCCAAAATGTACACTATCACGAGAATGTTACGTTAACTAAAAAAAATAAGTGGTAATGCCATTACACCATATAATCCAAAAAATTTAAATGTGTCGGATGTGTTTGTACTATTTTAAAATTTAAAATTTTAATTCTATACTATATATTTGTAAAATTCAATCCATACATTATTTTTATATAACAATATTGGCTACGCTTTCATTTATGTTTAATTTCACTGTTAATCGTTAATCTGTCATATGTAAAAAGACAAAATAACTTTTTACTCCCTTATGTTTACATATATTATCATTTGAGTAAAATAGTTGTTTAAGAGGGAATTCATAGTTGGAGCCACATGTAAAAAAAGAGTGTTTGTAGACACTCAAAAAAATTAATTTTTTATATAATTTGTATATAAAAAATATAAATAACACTCCTTTATAAATAATTAATTATTAAAAATACGCTTTAAATAAATTTCTGGCTCCGTCTTAGGAGTTGAATTATTGAGTGGACGGTGGTTTTTGAATGAAAAATGGTGGGTTTCAATTTTAGGGCTTGTTTTTTGTTGTGTTTGGCTTCTCAAACTAGCTTTTCCACTCAAAAAATTCTAAAAGCAACAAAAAACACTCAACTTTTGAGTGTCAAAATCTTGGTTTGCCCCCAAACTAGCTTCTCAAACATTGGTTTACCAAAAGTTAATTTTTTTAATTTTTGCAAAACTTTAGTTTGGCCTCAAACCTTTGTTTCCCACCACAACAAAAAACAAAGCCTTAATATAAAAATTCATTTGGATTAGTTGGATGTTATAGGTTTTGAGCTCTGTTTATGCTGAGAATGGTGGTCGAGGTGAGATTTTTTGTTTGAGTGATGATGATGGTGATGACTGAATGTAAAAGATGAAATGAAGAATTTAAAGTTAATATTTTAATTTGAAGATTAAAAAACATAAAAAAATAGAAATATAAAAGGGTTATTTAATTTAAATTTTATTTTTGAAATATAGTTAATTGTATGTCGAATTTTTAAGAATTTTAATATTTATTTAAAAATAATTAAAATTTTAATTGTCATAACATTATGTGTCGCCTGTTCTAGACTTTTTCTTAATTACACACCCTCATGTGCAAATAAATTTATCATTTTTGTATTTTAAAATTGTTTTATTCAAACTGTTACATTAAAAAATGCAACAATTTTTATAAAAAAAACATTTTTTATCCTTTTTAGTTTCTCAACGAAAATAAAAACAAAATTAACTTTTTTTGACAAACAAAAAAAATATTTTTTAAGAGCAAAATTTATCATTTTAACTATTTTATATTACGTTTTTATATGGATAAAATTTTAATACACAGATTGTGTAAAATTAATTTTACACAATTCTGTATATTTACACTATAAAAACTCAAATCCTAAATTTCTAACATTAACCCTAAAAAACTAAACACCACACTCTAAACCCTAAACCCTAAATTCTAAACACTTAAATTCTAAACCCTACAACCTAAAACCCTAAACTAAAACACTAACCCTTAAAATTAAAAGCACATATAAACTAAAATTTACACGGTATATATATTAAATTTTTTTCCTTTTTATATATATTTTTCTAAAATTTCGTGAAAAACCAACGCGTAACAAGAAAATTGGGCCGGAAGAAGTACATCTTTATAGCGCGTGAGAGTATGAAAGGCGCGTGGTTGGAGTTTGAAAGGACATGGTTTAATGAATGGATAGGGATTCGGGGTGAACAGTTGGGCGATTGGGTGTGGACACCAAACCTTCCAGCTTTGCTCCAGCACACCTGTCCTCAAATCTCTCGCCAACTCGCCTACAATCTTCTTTTATTTCTACGTTAAAAGCCATGCTCCCCTCCCTATTTATCATCTATCTCTCTAATAATAATATAAATAAATCTAACCAAACTTAAATCTTGTCACGGGGGTAGGGCTCAATCCTAGTGATCCGTGCGGCCTTAGACGCCTTTGACGCTAATCGGTCGATTCCCGCGCCTAAGTAAGCCTTCAACCAGCCTTGCGAGTACTCCTGCTCGGCAACGGCTCGGACAAGCCCTCCAGGCTTCGATGGATGCGGAAGCGATTTAAGCACTATGGTGGCTACTCTTGGCCACTCGAGAGGCAACTAGCTCAAAGAGCTTTAGAAACGAAGACAATTGAAAGGAACAAGAGGAAAACTAGAGTAAATGCCTCAGAGTCTTATTACTCTTCTCAAGTGAGAGAATGAATGGAATTGGATGATTTGAATGATACAAATGAGAGTGGGAGGCTCTCTATTTATAGTTGAGCTCCCACTCAATCAATGGTCCGGATCGATTTACATGGATGGCCAGGATTAACCCAAATCCTTACAATAATCTAGGAAAGAATATCAAATCCTACCTAATTACATCAATTAGTAGGTTTCTTTCCTCAGATAGTTGATCACACCCGATATGTCAAGATTCCTCATTTGACTTCTTGTCTCCTGCCATTTCCGAAGAGCTAGTGTGATCGGGCTCTCTAGCATTCTCCAAGTGTTGGGCCAAGTCTGGTGGTCTTGGCAAGTCTGATGATCCGCTTTGAACCCCTTGGGCGGATCTTTGCGCAACTGTCTCGGACCAAAAGGTTTGGGCCGTGACATTCTCCCCCACTGAACTTGGCGACGCCCTCATCGCTGCACTAGAACGGTCCTGGGTAGGGCCTTCTTGGATGCTGCTACCTGTTGCCTCGGTTTGTGCTGTTCCCTCATATAAACTGCTCGCCTCGGCTCCTACCGCCATGGATTTCCTCGATCCTCTGCACCATTACTCACATCGTCTTGGTGGCTTCTCGACATCTCGGCTTGCTCATGTCCCCCCATAAGGACTGCTCGCTCCGAATCTTCCAGCCAAGTGATGTCGCGTGCTATGACGCCTTCGGATACATCGTCGTTGTAGGAGCTTTCTCCTACAAGCCTTGGTTTGCCTTGATCCCGCGGTAAAGTCTTGGGTGTCACCACGTTGAACACCGGACGAACTCTCAGACTCGTCAGCCCATCAGTTTGGCTCCTTAGAACTTTGAAAGGTCCCTTCCAAGCTTCGTCTCCCCCGCATCGATGGTTAGGTCCAACTCGACCTATGCTCATCAAACTCGGCAAATCAAACTAAAAAACACTAGAGATGTGTTTGAGATGTACCTTTCTCTCGATTGCATTTACTCTAAAATGGGTTAGCCCTTCTGTCTCCACGAAGTTTGGCCCCCTTTGCATCGAACCTCTCTCATTGAAGTTCTTTGCACGCATCGGCACCTTTTTCCTAAGGTCTGTTGCCCCTCGTTGCACTCGCCCCTCGGACTTGAAATTTGGTGCACTCTTCTTGCATCGACCCTTCTTCCTCGAAGTTCGGTGCTTCCTCTTGCGTTGGCACTTCTTACCCGAAGTCCTTCGCTCATTTCCCGCCTTGCCCATGAGTGGTGTATCCCTGGTTGCAGTGCCCCTTGGCTTGGCCCCCTTCGACGCTTCATTGGTCTCAAAAGCGATGTTCTTTCCCCGAACATCCTCGGTAAGCACTCTCCTAGCCTTCCTGGACATGTTCACATTTTTCTGCTTTCGGTCTCTTTTGGCCTAGGCAAAACTAGACGGCTTCGAACCAAGCTTTGTAGCCTCGCTTCCTTCGGGCTTGTCCCTCGTCTTGGACTCCTTGGCTCGAACTGGGCATCTCCGCAACTTGTGAGGCCCCTTACACTAGTAGCACTCCAATTGCTTCCTCTCCACCCTCGGCTTGACGGCTTTCTCATTTGCTGTCGCACCGCGGCTCGACTTTGGCTTGACTACTTTGGCACTCGTAGTCGCACCTTGGATTTCCCTTGGCTTATTGACACTCGCATTTGCGCCAAGTCGCACTACTTCCCCTTCTGGCTCATCTTCTCTCTTGATGAGTGTAGCAAGGCGATTCTTCTCGGGACAGCTCCTTATCACATGTGGGCCATCGCAGAAGTAGCACTACATCTTCCTGCTCGCCTTCTTCTTTGGCACGGACTTAGCCTCGCCATTCCCACAGTCACTCGTCGTGGGCTTGGACGTATCAACACTGACTATCTTGTCTCCCGCAGGCTCGGTCAGCAACTCGGCCGCATCATTGGCCTCCCGAATCTGGGCACCTCCTTGCTCCAATGCAAGCTTCGCCCCAAGCCTAAGTCCCTCGAAGATGGTGGCAAGCGCACCCCATTCACTCATTGCACTTTTGCAACTGAGTAGCTCTTCCTTGAGCTCATCCACCTCATCCGCAAAGCCTTCACCTCGGCTTCGCAAGCATTACTCCCTCGAACATTCACCAACTCGCTGAAAACTCGTTGTGTCTCGTCCTTAAACCGACCCTCTATGGACTCCACTTGGTTAAGACGGGACTCGAAAACACATTGGGTTTGTTTGGCTTCCTCTTCGGATTCTTCAAGCCTACATACCCTCTTTGTCAATGACGGTAACCACTTGGAATGGCGTTTGATCTGTTCAATCGTCAAATTGAGAGATTCTCGGGTCTCTTTGGTAATTTCTTCCTTGAAGGAATCCACCTTCTTGGACAAGTCCTCTATCTAAGACCTGAGAGTGAACGTTATATCATTGAGATCCTCAATGAAATCTTTTACCTCGTTCAATGTCATTCTTCTCCATGGTGCTGCCATTTCGGTTACTTCTTTGCCACGAACTAGCTTGCTCACTTTGACTAGCTCGATGCAAATCCTCGCCTAACTTGACTTCAACACCAAGTAGGCTCGAACGTAAGCTCCCTCGTCTCGCTCTGATACCACTTGTCACTGGGCTAGGGCTCAACCCTAGTGATTCGTACGGCCTTAGACGTATTTGACGCTAATCGGTCAATTCCCGAGCCTAAGTAAGCCTTCAACCAGCCTTGCGAGTACTCCTGCTCGGCAACGGCTCGGACAAGCCCTCCAGGCTTCGATGGATGCGGAAGCGCTTTAAGCACTATGGTGGCAACTCTTGGCCACTCGAGAGGCAACTAGCTCAAAGAGCTTTAGAAACGAAGACAATTGAAAGGAACAAGAGGAAAACTAGAGTAAATGCCTCAGAGTCTTATTACTCTTCTCAAGTGAGAGAATGAATGGAATTGGATGATTTGGATGATACAAATGAGAGTGGGAGGCTCTCTATTTATAGTTGAGCTCCCACTCAATCAATGGTCTGGATCGATTTACATGGATGGCCAGGATTAACCCAAATCCTTACAAGAATCTCTAATCTAGGAAAGAATATCAAATCCTACCTAATTACATCAATTAGTAGGTTTCTTTCCTCAGATAGTTGATCACACCCGATATGGCAAGATTCCTCGTTTGACTTCTTGTCTCCTGCCATTTCCGAAGAGCTAGTGTGATCGGGCTATCTAGCATTCTCCAAGTGTTGGGCCAAGTCTGGTGGTCTTGGCAAGTCCGATGATCCGCTTTGAACCCCTTGGGCGGATCCTTGCACAACTGTCTCGGACCAAAAGGTTTAGGCTGTGACAATCTCTTAAAATAACAATTATCTTTTCAATTTATTAAAGGCGTTATCACTATAAGATGATGAAATGTGTCATCATTTTAATAGTTAAAAATAAATAAATAAAAATATTTAATTTTATTTATTTATTATATAAAAATAATGATGTGACATAATATCACGCCATTATTGTGTCATACGTGGTTCTATCATATCAGTTTTATACGTTGACGGTTAGTTGACTAATAATTTATATTTACAAAGAAATTTTTTTGACCTAAAATAAAACATTAAGAATTAAAGTACTTCAAAAAAATGACAATAAACTACATAATGAAACGTTAAAAATATATTTTGACATTATATTTTCTTTTTATCAAAGAAAAAACATTTGATAATAAAACCCGAGACATACAAACACACCGCACCAGAAACTCAAGACAAACGGGTAACATAATAGAACAAAAATTATCTGTCTTTTTGGGTTTTTTTCTATTCTCCAACTCTAAAAAATTAAATTATAAACTATAAATTTTAAATTCTAAAAATATACCCTGCCTTAATTTCCTAAATTTTAACCCTAAATCCTAATCTTAAATTTTAACCTTAAACACTACATTTAACTTTTTTTTATGTGGACATAAATAACATAAAAAAGAGAGATGATTTATATTCAACATAATACCGAAGCATATGGTTTTTTTTTGTTTTTATTTCGAGTGGGTTCTGCATAAGTGACAAATTGGGCCCACTTCACCTTGAAAAAGAGACAAGTGAGCAAATTTGAGAGGGCAATGACTTGGTGTGGGGTCATCAATGACTCTTCCCATTGGTCATTCCTTATATATGTTTGGAAATGGGGAAAATCTTGCTATAATTTGGAGAAATCTATAATCAACCCCCCCCCCCCAAAAAAAAAAAAAACAATTACTCCATACGGGAAGAAATTGGTAACCCTTTTTCACATTCCTCCTCTTCAAAGGCAGAGTAGCATACAAGGATCATATCTTAGGCACAGAGGAGAACAAGAAATTGGAGGCTTTGCTTTAGATTCCTTTTTAAATTTCGATTCTTTTGGGGAGAGTTTTTGAGAAGATGATAAGATGGTGGTGGGTTTCAGCTTTTCAATTGGCCGAGCTGTTTCTTAGCTCAGGGGTTCATCTTTTATACGGGTTCTATGTATATAGCACTGCCGTCACCGGGGACCTTCCCCAGGCTTTGACTGATCGGATTTCAAGGCCAATGCAAGCTTAGAGGTGAAAAAAAACAAGATCCCACTAAGACCAACGTTGATGATCTGCCTCCTATTGTGTTGGTTCATGGCATTTTTGGATTTGGCAAAGGAGTATGTTCATCTTCTTCCTTTTGGTGTTCTGGATATAAATTTTTAGTTTAAGCTGAATTTATGATCTGATGTTGGGTTTTGTTTGCAGAAATTTGGAAGGTTTTCGTATTTCGGAGGGGCCGAAAAGAGGGATGAGAGGGTTCTTGTGCCTGATTTGGGATCTCTTTCAAGCACATATGATAGGTAAGTTGATTATATAAGCATAAAAATGGTTGCCATTTAGGTTTGATTTTTGTATGTTTATGTTGGTTTCAGGGCTCGTGAATTGTTCTATTATTTGAAAGGTGGGAGACTTGATTATGGTGAAGAACATAGCAAGGCTTGTGGACACACTCAGTTTGGACGACTTTATGAACAAGGTAAGTTGAAATTTCCCAGCTTTCTGTTGGTTATTATTAATCTATTATTGCTGTTTATGTGTTTTAGTGGATGGATTTGCTCACTTGATTAGCATTAGTAAGTGTTTTGTTACTAGAAATCGGTAGCACCCCTGCGATTTCCGAGTTGTTGCACCTCATTGACAAATAGTATAGTTGTTAAACATCAGAATTACTAGCTGGACTGGAGAGGACTATCCCTCATTTACTGTTCAATTTTCGTTCTTTGTACCTAATTGATCCGTATTCTGTGTAAGACTGGCTTAAATTGTTGCGCTTGTGATATTTGGATTGCAGGGCATTACCCAAAATGGGATGAAGATCACCCTATTCACATTGTTGGCCATTCGGCTGGCGCTCAAGTTGCGCGTGTATTGCAGCAGATGCTTGCTGATAAAGTTAGTCCATTTCTGATTCGTATGTAGAGTTGTCTTTTACGGACTTTGTTCTTCATTCGAGTGCTGATCAATTATATTAGTCTTTTTTTTCCCTTTAGGCATTCAAGGGATTTGAGAATACTTCTGAGAATTGGGTGTTAAGCATAACAGCCTTATCCGGGGCCTTCAATGGGACTACAAGAACTTATCTAGATGGCATGCTGTGAGCTCCCTTTAAACTAATCTTCTTTTCTTTAAATCAAAAACTTTAATTGAAGTTAATTCTACCATCAACGTTAAGTTTGGTAAAGTTTGATGTCCCTGATATTGTGTTCGAATGTATTATAGAATTGATATCCCGAATATGAGCCGCTTCCGTGTTATACGTTTCTTGCACTCACATCTGTATTTCATTTTTCATGATCCTTTAGCATCGATATTCATACCATCTTCCCTGTAAGGACTTCTTCTCTGATTCTTGGTTGCTGTGATTTCGATTGGTTTCAGGCTGGAAGATGGGAGAAATATGAAACCTTTATGTCTGCTACAGATATGCCGGTTAGGAGTTATAATAAATGATTGGTTGGATATCCCCTTGCTAAAGGCCTACTACAATTTTGGGTTCGATCACTTTAACTTGTCATGGAGAAAAGTAGGTGTTTGGGGTCTTGTCGATTGCCTCTTAGGGAATGCAGGGCCGTGGGCTACCGGAGATTGGATCCTCCCCGATCTTACGATTCAAGGAGCCATGAAACTGAACTGTGATCTGCAAACCTTTCAGAATACATTCTATTTCAGCTATGCTACGAAACAAACAAGGAAGTTCCTTGGTGTCACAGTTCCGTCCGGCATTCTTAGCATACACCCTATGCTTTTCATGCGAGTTCTACAGATGAGCCTGTTTCGACATCCTGTCGATGCTCCTCCGCCATATAAAAGCTACCGGTGCACCCCTAACAACATATGCATCAGCTTCTTCATATTAAACCATCTTGTTTCTTTAAGTTGATCACAATGCTCAAGGTTTTAAGATTGAAACCATGTTCGTATATACAGGGATGAAGATTGGCTGCACAACGATGGAGCTCTGAATACGGTATCCATGACTCACCCTCGTCTCCCGATCGAACACCCAAGCTGTCCCGTTACAAACGATTCCGAGTGCCAACCTTTGCAGCCAGGCATATGGTTAGTTTATCGTTACCGGTGTCGTGTTTTGATTTGTTTTTCGTTTTCGTGTCGCATCAGCTTGACATAGAAATGCATTGACACAACCGCAGGTATTACAAGATTGTGGAGAGAGATCACATATTATTCATATTGAACAGAGAAAGAGCAGGCGTTCAGTTCGATCTTATCTACGACGGATTTTCGAGCGTTGCAGAAAACATGTAAGAAAACTCCACAAACTATACCCAACCAAGTTACCATGTAGTAGAGAAAGGAAATCAAGCATTTGTGAGCTTTTGCAGAGAACATTTATGGTTTTTCACGTCAATGAAGCTCAGTTTAAGAGTCTTTTAGGGACAAAACGTTTTATTTCTCACTAATGCTCGTAAGCCCTGGTGATAGGAGTGGGCTGCTACCAAATTTAATTGTAATATTTTTTTCCTTTATTGAATTCGTATCCCGGTATTATAAGATGGGTCAATATAAACATCATTGCCAATTAATGAATTTCAGAGATAACAGTTTGGTCTAAAGTAATTCAAAATTATAATTTAAATAACTGATTTAATAAAAAAAAATACCTTAGATACATAGTTTAGAAGAAAAAAAAGTGCAGTTTCGGGATTAATTCTCAACTAAGCTTATTAGTGAATTTAAAATTTAAAAAAAATGGATTTTGTTTGTTATGTAAATGATAAGAATGAGATATATACACAAAAGATTACTTAAGATTAATAAAATATATAGTTGAGAAATATATTTATCAAATTCAAATTTATATTAGGGATTTAAGTTCAATACTAATAGCCAATAGGCATCTAACATATCCAATGGATTTGAAAACTAATGATGAATAGTACATTCTAAGTATTTTATTATTCAATTTTAAACTTGTTCATGCGCCGAGTAATCCGTCTGATCTAACCAGCTTGGGCCCAACTTTGAGTTTAGATTTTTTACCCACGGGCCGACCCAGCTTGACTTAAAAATAAGTAATTTAAATTATATAATTTATTTATAAAATATACAAATAATAATATAAAATTCTATTTTTAACATTCTATTATTTTTAAACTGTAAAAAGATCAATTTAGGCCTACCGAGTTAGGTGGGTACAACCCAAGTCTTGATATATATATATATATATATATATATATATATATATATATGAGTAAAACTTTGATACACAGACTGTGTAAAATTAATTTCACATGCCTGCGTATTTACACTATAAAAACACAAATCCTAAATTCTTAACCATAACCCTAAAAAACTAAACCCTAAACTTTAAACCCTATACACTAAATTCTAAACACAAACCTTAAATTCTAAACCCTACAACATAAACCCCTAAACTAAAACTCTAACACCTAAAACTAAAAAGCATGTGTAAACTAAAGTTTACACAGGTTGTGTATCAAAATTTTTTCCTATATATATAATCAATCCTTGACTCGACCTAACCCATGAATATTTTTACTCGATTTGTTTTATATTTCAACTCGACCTAACAGTTTGTGTATATTAAGTTTATCATGGAACACGATAATAGTTATTGATATAGTGAAAAATAACACAGCTCGCGATGATAAATTCTAAGAGAAAAACTTTGATGCATAGTTTACACGTCTGATAAATTTAAGAGTTTAAAGTTTTGAATTTATATTGTAGTGTTTAGAATTTAATATTTAGGGTTATAGTTTATGGTTTAAAATTGAAGGTATTAGGTTTAGGGCTTTAAATTTTAAAGAAAGGTTATACAATTTTTTTGCCCAAGTTGTGTATCAAAATGTAACCCAAATTTTAAACAAAGACATTAAAACATGATTAACTATCATTTAATAATCTAATGGACACATTTAATAATTAGTTTCGTATTTATATTTATATGACTGAAAAAATCACAAGACACGTTAATATATCAATTGGAGATGGTTACTGATTTATTTTCTTAAAGTACAATGCCCGGCATATTCGGACATAATAGGAGAAGTTATATACTTGTGTCAAACACATACCCGTATCGGAAACTTAATCAAACCAAACATCATAACTTTTATCCCATCAATCAAACCAAAAGTTACTAAAACTTTTTTGCATACGAACAAAAACTGGATAGAAAATGTCAGCAGCCGAAAAAAGTTCTCATCTCATTATTTATAGACACCGACTTTTAATCACTAAAAGTATGTTATGAATGAGTGTTGTTAATGGCTTTTTGTTCTTATATTTGGAGAGCAGAAGCTATGGACCCTGCAAGGCTAAGAATCTCAAATGGAGGTTTGCTCATTACCTCTTTCACTGTTCGAGGGCATGAATCCGTAATCCAGAAATAGGTCAGTCCGTTCTCCGGGTGCCCTACATAAATTGAGAGAACATCAGCCACTTCAAAATTTTAAACTAAATACAGAAACAACGCATCTAAATGCTATAAACTAACAACTCGCTATATATGATTCATGAAATGATCATTCCAGGACATACTGACTCTTCGTTTTATTGAAGTACCGAGGCATCCAAAATTCTATACATAGGTGCGTGCAGTACCTCCATTATCATGTTCAAATCGTTGCCATGACCTGTTAGGGAAAATACCATGCGTCACATAGGCACTTATTTTAGCTGCTCCATTGGCTGCTAATGCTTTCTGCAAGACATCAACACGATGAGAAGTTAGATTGGAATTACAGACTTTTTACATTCAATAAAAAGAAGAATGAGATTCAAACTAGGAGGGTGGCACATGAAGGATCAGTGAGGAGGAATTCCTACTTATAAGTAACATACCTGGCATTCAATCAGAGTGCCGCCTGATTGAACCAAATCGTCAACAATCACAACATGCCGTCCCACAGCTTCTCCTTCCTTGATACGTACAATTCGTTTGTCCCCTATCCGAACTTTATTACAAACAATCTGTTACCAATTCAAGAGGGTTATGCCAGTATCATATGAAATAAACAAGTTTTTTTTCAGAGAGAGAGAGAGAGAGAGAGAGAGAGAGACAGTTTAACTAAATAAAGAATAAAATCATCTAGATACAACTCTAAAGCAGTAGGGAGACCTTGGCCACTTCCATAAAAAGGATAAGAAACCTGCACACGTGGTGTCACATATATAGAGATTCTTCTACTGCAACCAACTGAAAGAAAACTTCCAGATAATGTTCATCCATATTATTTGTGGTCCACCAAAATAAGAAAATTAGAGAATAACCGCTGATGGAATACTGGCTCCAACAACATGCTATTTTTATTCCAAAATGAGCTAAAAATCAGATGTCACAGACACAGCACAGAAAAGCTAACAGTTAACATCATGAATGTGTGTGTATCCACATGGTTATAACAGCAGACTAGAAACTTTTTACAGTAGAATTTCGGGCCTCTCCAACATATTTAGATTTTTCATTCACCACTAACCTGATACTAATGCAGGAAACATTATATTTTAAGTGAGAAATTTGAACCCAACACAATATTCCCTTTTACAAGATCAAACACTTGCCCGTGGAGGTCTGCCCATATATAAACACACAATAATAGGTTTCAAATGTATTAGCAAACTAAACCCCAGGCCCTTTTTCCTTACATACCCTGCATGACTTTTCGCAAAAGTGAATAGGCTATTAGACAATGTGCCGCTGGAAGTGGTCAGATAAATTAGCTCATGTGTAACAAGTAATACTGATAACTGAACAATGATTCACCAACGCAAACAAACGATAGGAATCAACACTTTCAGGCTAGTGAAATGACTTCAGGAATGAATCAATGCACTCTAAACACAACTACAAAGGACATAACGCATCATTGTTTTCTTCGCAGATGTTACATACCGTTGGAAAATGTTGCAGCTGCTTATGAAATCTTTTCCACGCACCATCATCAGGAAATGCAATGGATATCTGAAAATCAAATAAATATTAAAACAGAATATTAGAAATAAAAATAGCTCTTTTAAGCATATAGAACGACCAGTTCCACACTTCAAAATTAATTTGAATGAAGAACAACAATCTCCACAAAAACCAATATTCTTGAATTATGAGTTAAAAATCCAAAAAGGCAGGACAAAAAGAAAAGATTGACCTGTTCTCTATTTAAGAAGCGTAGAAGTGTAGAAATCATAAGACGAGAACCCTGAGAATTCCTTATAGTATAAGGTTCATGCTTCCATTAAAAAAACATTCAATCAACCTATATAACAAATCTCACAAAGCTATGTTAGCTCTATTGCTTTAACTTTTCATTATTCTTGAAGAACTTTGCCCAACACGCATATTTAGGACCTGGGTTTGATGACCTCTGGGTCCATCCAAATATATGGAAAAACTTGGAATTTTTTAATGTTCCTGTGTGCAAGCTCATATTTTACACTCTCACCAGAATACGAGCAACTTGGAATAAAAGTGCAATCACCTTCATCACAAAAAAGCACATAAACGCCAAACAGAAAGAGTCAGTAATCCTTACTTTGTCAGAGTCAGGAAGCTGTTGAAGCCTATTCATAAGCAACGGAATCCCACTCTCAAAGCAAGGCAGTATATTATCACCAAAGTAGAATCTTTCCTGCAAAAACACAAAACCAAGTAAAAAAAAAAACTATCGGGAGATACATTCATATATTCATATAATTATATGAAATTATAAACCTGTAAAGCATGGATATCGAATGTAACTAAGCTAGTCGGGCCCCCTCTAGAAGTCGGTATATTAGACAAAATCCTAGCAAGAGTAAAAGCCGTGGCTACATCTCCTTCGTCCTCCATTCGCTCGGAGGTTCCGGTGGGGAAAAACGGGAGAACAAGCGTGAAGGAGGAAATGAACAGTTTAGGCAATGCATAGATAACCGATAACTGCTCGAAAATCACCGACGGCGAACTAAATGAAGCTAAAAAGGCTACATTTTGTCCTCGAATTCCTTGTGCATTTGGTACGAACAAGTTAGGGAATCCGTCTTCAAAAGTCCTAAAATGAATATAATTGAAACTTGTTTACTTAATTAGCAAGGATTTAATTAACAATAATATCTAAAAGGTTATCATTAGATTGAGATCTGACGAGGTTACCGCCAGTTGATGTTGCGGAGTTCTATGGCGTCTGATTCAGCAGCGATTCTCTCGGCAAGCGCCTTGGTCTCGTCGCAGAAAAAGAGGCAGACTCTTTTGACGGCTTTGACCGAGGGATCGGAGGCGGAAGCAGCGGCCATTGTCATCGGAGATGGAGATTTCAAATGGACCGGTTCGGTTCCGGAGAGGACGTTCGGAGGTTGATTCTCAAAGCTCTTGATCTGACATCGAAAACGACAGCGTTTCTCGTCGTGTAAGGAAATCGAAAAATGTTTAAAGGAAGTGAAATTGGAAAGCGACTTCCATCGGCTTAGGAAATAGGAAGGGAGCGGCGGCGATGAGGCCGCCATAGCGAGGCGGCGGAGATAGGTGGGGGGAGAAGTGGCGCTAAGAACTCGATTGGTGTCGCTAAATACAAAAGTTAGAGATGGTTGAATCTAAATATAGAGGTCTCTGTTGATGGGAGTTTTACTAGTTTCCATTTCGCTTTTTAGTTTGTTATTGTCGCTGGCTAATTATGTATGTTTTGGCACGAGCTGACATAATAAACTTGTTCAAGGGTCCATTATTCATTTAAAATGGTTTAGAATTTTAAAAAAAATCAATAATGTATATTTAGGGTACATTTGGTTCTAGATAAATTATATCATTCTTTTTATGTTATTTATGACTCAAATAATAAAACTATCCACTTTATAATTTTTTTATATTTAGTGATTGATTTTTATTAACCGAGATTATAAATTATATAATATAATTTTTTTTGTATACATGACACAAAAGTGCCATTAAACATACAAACACGATATATGTGTGTGCAGTGAGCCTACGGAGGCCGTGGCTCCAAATTTCATGTCCAATTGTTTTTAGGTGCTTTTAATTTTAAAACTATATAAATTAAATTTTGGTCCTTCTAAATTTTTACGTTTAAACATTTTTTAGGTCCTCTTGAATTTTAAAATTAAATTTTAGTTCTTCAATTTTTAGGTCAAATTATTCTTTAGGTCTTCTTAATTTTGAAACAAGACGAATTAAATCATGATCCATCATTTTTTTTTCATTTTGAACACTTCTTAAATCCTTATAAATTTTAAAATTAAACAAATAAAAACATGATACCCTAATTTTTAAGTTTTAAATTGATTATTTAATAATTAAGTTAGTATCATCATTTTATAAGCATTATTTATATTTATCCGATGGTTCCGTCCCTACTTTTTAACCTTAATTAAAATTAATTATTTTGTTCAAAAGGAATTTGGGTTGTCCGGTGGATTGGGATGCCTACCTCTGAAATCCAACCCCGGGCAGCTTACTTGCACCTAACTTTTAATCATTATTTTTTAAGATATTTTTATACGATATTTAAATTACTCAAATCCCTCAGCACCCAAAAATCTCAAAATACCGAACGTGTATATATACGTTTTAACGATCGTATTTAAAAAGAATTATATTTTGATACGCAAGTAGTATAAAAAAATTTAAACAACTCTTCTTTAAAATTTAAAACCTAAATCTCAAACCCTAACACCCTAAAATTTAAACCTTAAACTCTAAATTTTAACCATAAACCTTAAGTTTTACACGCTACACAAACCCCTAAACCCTAAAATTAAAAAACTTGTATAAACTCTACGGAAGTTTGTATCAAAGTATTTTAAAGTACACAAATAGTCCCTAAACTATCTCTAAAAATACAAAATGGTCATTAAACTTTCAAATATTACATAATGGGTATTAAACTTTAATTTTTGTTACAAAATAGTCACTAAGCCGTTAATTGGGTGACGTGACAGTTACAAAAATTTAAATAATATAACATTTAATCCTCCATATTTACACATTTAATCAATTTATTCTTAATTTAACCCTCATTATTGATGTCTAAATTGATTCAATGTGTAAATATTGAAGATTAAATATGTTATTATACAAACTTTCATAACTGTCACGTTTCCCAGTTAACGACAGTTAAATGCTCAGTGACCATTTTGTAATAAAAAACTAAAGTTTAATGACAATTATGTAATTTTTGAAAGCTTGGTGACTATTTTATATTTTTATAGATAGTTTAATGACCATTTGTACTTTACCCTAAAAAATATATACTCCTAACTACAAATGACTTTTTCGGGTTAAAATATATCAAAATATACTAACATTGAGAGTATAAAGATTGATAAGCAATTTCTTAAAAAAAAAGCAATTCACTTGAAATAAAAAAAAAATAATAATGTAACATGTCAGAAAAAATTTGTGTGATAAAGAATAAAAGATCAAAGGCCTTTTTTCCCATTGTTAATTTTCAAACATACAATCAGTCACTTGAAACCCCATCAAGGAAGAAGAATAGGAGAAAAATAAAGAGAGAGTCAGTTGAAACACATAGCCTGATGAACTAGCCTATGGTTGGGCCAATAACTTAATCCGATGTTTTTTTTTTTTGACATACTTGTGCCCGACACACGAGTACGAGGATATGACCATACCTACGGAAAAACTTGGAAAAAGTTGACTATTCCCGTATCAGACACATATTTGACGCCAACACCCGAAGCCGAGTAACATAACTTATATCCTAATGCAGCCGCATCTTCCTCAAAATAGAAGGTTTAGAGGAATTCAGTCTCCTCGTGGCAAAATGAAATAAAATAATAAATAAGTAAAGATGTTGAGATAAGATTCAAGACAATGGAAGCAGAAGGAAAACAGTTAAGACATCTTTTATATTTTTACCTGTCACTCATCAAAAGTAAGAAGACAATCAAGAGGGAAAGAAGCAATTACAGTAGTATACGATAGAAGTCGTGTAGTCTTGACATACTTAGCGAGATGAAGGCAAAGCACGCCAATTGTCAGCAAGAAGGAGCGCACGTTCACGAGCAGGTGCTGAGAGTTGTTGAAGGATTACATTTTTTACATGAGTTGCAGCTGTTTCACCAGAACGCGTAGCAAGTTCAAGGTACACTACAGCTTTCATCATTTCCCCTTCCTGTCCAAGTATTACCATGAAAACCCACATTAGGTCAGATTACACAACTGCAGCATTATTAACCTATGTTACTCGGATTTGAGTGTGAGTATTGAATAAGAGTGTGAAGTCATGTGCTGGACAAGAGTGCCAGGCACTAGTACTTTAAGAAACATGAAGGGTTCAAATAAATAGTTATTGGCACATGCATGACCTAGAAAATGAAAATAATGATCAGACAAAGAAAACCAAACTCGAATCATGAAAGAAGCTTGCATACATTTGTCTTTTCTCTTAGCCAACTACAACAGCCACATCGTTTTCATTCATTCATGTTTCTCCATTTTATTTCAACATGTCTAGAGAACAAATTCAAAATCTTTGTTTATGTTAGTCAGACTTAAGTGTTCCGCATTATTAGCTAAGGGAAATAATGATCAGACAGACAAAGAAAAACCAGACTTGGATCAGAAAGCACACTTCCATACATTTTTCGTTCTCTTAACCAACTAGAACACCCTATTATTTTCATTCATTCATATTTCCCCAATATACTTCAGCATTTCTTGAGCACGAAATTGGAGGGTCATGACCCCATACTCATGTTTGAATACGAGGCAAATATGAGGAATCGATATGGATATTTCAAGAGAAACAAAGTCTTTTTCAGAAATCATTCGTTTGTAGAGAATCCTAGATGCATTAGAACATGATTCTATGATTGTTTATCTACTCAGAAACAAAGAATTAACAATGTGACATACAGAAAACAGAGCAAGTCCATGTTCAAATTGAGCTTTGCTGTGACCACGATCAGCTGCCCTCCTCATCCATCTCCTTGCTAGTCGACCACTTTGCGACAAGCCAACCCCAGATGAATAACAAAGTGAAGCATTGTACATTGCACGCACATATCCACCTTCAGCAGCTTTTAGATACCATTTAGCCTGAAAACCAATAATCAACAAAGCTACTTATTAGTTATTACTCAGCTAGAGAGGCTTTGGCTAATCACCTAAATGATAAATCTTCTTAAACAGAAAGGTTCACTTTATGCATATAATTAAAATGGGTAAGCAAAGAAGTTCATACTGCTTCGTGAAGATTTCGATGAACACCAAGACCTTGATGCAAGCAAAGAGCCAACTGGTACTGAGCTCGAACATGGCCCCCAATTGAAGCTTGATACAACCATTTCACGGCCTCCTTGTGATTTTGAGGTTGAGCTGAAAGATCATTTTTATAATGTCATATGAAATTGAATAATGAGCTAAGGTTTATGAAAAAATGCTTAGTAATTATGGCGAAATTACCGTGTAAGTAAGATATTCCGAGATTACACTGGCCGGCAGGGTCGCCGAGGACGGCGGCTTTCTGATAAAGACCAATTGCCTCTTCCTTTAAACCTCTTTCCCAGTAAATAAGCCCTGCATCGACCATCGCAAGCGTAGATCCACACGCAGCGCCTTTCAAAAAAGAGTCGAGAGCTTTATCCAAATTGCGCCGAACACCGCCTCGGCCGTGCTTGAATCGCTTCCCGTAACGCAGAAGCACCATCGCTTCTCTCAACGGCCGGAGCCCATCCCTCCATGACCGGCAAACCAGCGACGCCGCTAGAAGGTTCGGGAAATTAAACGACGCCGCGATTTTCGTCAATATGTCGAAAGGGAGTGCCGAGAAATTAGGACCGTCGGTCGGGGATGTTAACGGTGGTTTTGAACCGATATTGGAACGCCTGGAAAACCTGATATTTTCTTCATTATCGTTTGGTTTTGACAACGGAAAAGCGGTGAACCGGATGCCGTCAGATCGATCCGGCCACGTTTTTTGCTTCATGTCGCTGCCGTACTTTCGCAAGGGCCAATCTCAATTATTTGCAGCATTTATTTATTTGTTTATTAATAAAAAAACAAAATAAAAATCATAAATAAAAGAACTAAAGAAGTCGCGTTGCATATGCTTGTAAGAAACCTGACACGTGGCACTTTTTAACCGACGTTCACATACAGCAGCATGTGTTCGTATTTCTATTTTCTCATGCGAATTTTTAAAAAAAAAGAGTAAAACGCAAAATTTATTCTCAATATTTACACTTTTCAAATTGACCCTTATTCAATTTTTAGTTAAAATTAACCGTGAACCTGACAAAAAAATATAGGCATTCTTTCTAATAAAAAGACTTAAATGAAAAATAAGTGTATAATATATTTTTGTAAACTTTTATTTGTTTAAAATATTTTTTATTAAAAATAAATACTTAAATTTTATATGGAAAAAACTTTTATACGCAGACCGTGTAAACTTTAGTTTACACGTGTCTTTTAGTTTTAGAGGTTAGAGTTTTAGTTTAGGGTTTAAGGTTTAGGGGTTTAGGTTGTAGAGTTTAGAATTTAATGTTAGTGTTTAGAATTTAGTGTATAGGGTTTAAGGTTTAGGGTTTAATTTTTAGGGTTAGGGTTAGGAATTTAGGATTTGGGTTTTTATACTGTAAATACACAGGCTTGTGTAAAATTAATTTTATACAACATGTGTATCAAAGTTTTACCCATTTTATATTATTATAATTTTAAGTGTTTAATCGTTAAAAATATTAAAAAAATATGATGAGTCTACCACGCTCGACGAACACCGCTGAACATCACTAACGATGAACACCATTAAATTAATTAATAAAGATTACAAATTTAAAGGACTTAACATATAATTATAAATTATTTAAATATATAATTATAAATTATTTAAAATAAAATATTAATTAAATTATTTTCTATATATATAATATTTTTTAATCTTTTTATAAAATTAATTAAATCAAATATCAAACTTGGTCAATTTAAAAAATAAAAACCCTAAACTTGAAACCACAAATCTTAGATCTTAAATTATAAACTCTAAACCATAAGCCCCAAACTCTAAACTCTAAACACAAAACCCTAAATCCTAAACCCTAAACCCTAAACTATAAAATCATAAACCCTAAAACTTAAATTTAAATATTGAGTTTAAAGTTTAGAGTTTAATGCTTAGGGTTTAGGGTTTAGTGGTTGGTATTTGATCCAATTATTTTAAAAAAATTAACAAAAATTATATATATGGAAAATAATTTAATTAATATTTTATTTTAAATAATTTATAATTATATATTTAAATAATTTGTAATTATATATTTAGTCCTTAAAATTTGTAATCTTTATTAATTAATTTAATAGTATTCAACAGTGTTCATCGTTAATAATGTTCAGCTGTGCTCGTCAAGCGTTGTAAGATTTTCCTAAAAAATATTAATCAATCAATGCTTTACACCATAATTACAAATGAGCCCAAACCAACTTAAAAATCATATAAATATCGATAAAAGTATTTATTATTTTTAAAATAATAAAACAGAATTACAAATGAGCCCAAACCAAAATCAAAATAGAATCAGGTCTGACTGACACCAGACCCTGCGGCTCATCATACATCAAATGTTAGTTTTTTGTATTGTGGTTTCGGTTTCTTATGTGAGCAATCACGATGATCAAACATATAAAAGATCCAAATACATTTCTCGTAAACTAAATCATATACTATTAAATTTTAAGTTTAATAGTGATTATATCACTAAATTAAAAATATATTATTTTAGTATTTAATTTTAACTTAAACTTCAATTATATTATTTGACCGTTAAATTTTTTCTACTTCAACGCACCGGACCGTTAAGATTCGTCCACGCCATTGTTTTAATTAGATATGTTCATTCCCAGGTACCCGATCTTTCTGGTATTGAATTTTACGGCCATGTCCAGGCCAGTAATTATATGTACCCTCTAATCGGGTACCCATAAAATCGGGTATCGAGTACCCATTTCACTTTTTTATTTATTTAATTTTAAATTTAAAGGTTTTAAAAAACCACAAAGTAAACATATACAATTTGAAAAGTTTATAATACATAATCTAAACACAAAAAAAAGTGATTTGAAGTTAATTTTAAGATAAAAGTATTTTGTTATATATAAATATTAAGTTTATCACTAAAAAGACATTAAAAATATATTTTTTAATTAAATGAAGATGTTACAATCTCATATCGGAATTCGAATACATACAAGATGAGCATCCTTGGCCACCAGGCCATTGAATACGTAATACAAAAATAAAGAGAATTTAAAGATTTAAATTTAGTTTTAGGGTAAAAATATTAAGAATATAAAATAACAATATAATATAAAACTAAAAAATAAATATATTAAAAGTACCGGACGGATTGAGTACCATGTTACAAAAATTTTGGCCCATACCCGACCCAACTACCCAAAAAACTCGCTGGTCAGGTAAATTTTTTTTTAAAGAATTACCTTGTTTTTTAAAGTTCAGATTGACGGGTCAACGGGTCGAGTATTTTTAAACATCCCTAATTTACTGACCCAGTTATATAATTGAAATTTAAACTAATATTCGGTGTTAAAATAATATCATTTTTAGTTTAGTAGTATAATCAATACGAGCCTAAAAGTTGATGGTATTTGGTGTAATTTACTCTAAAATTTATTGCTGAATATTTTAATTGATTTCCTAACTTTCATTTAAAGTATTTAATATTATTTAATTTTGAATAGGAAAGCACCGTTATAAATTGATATCATAAAAATATATTATATATATTATATATTTTAGAATATTTTCGTTCTTTACTTTTCATAAAATTAGATTTAAAATTTTAAACCATGAAATTGTTTTAGTGTAATTTAGTAATTTCCTTTTCTAAAAATAAAAGATCATTGAAAAATAGAAAAAATTAAAGAGAAGAAACGGTACTAAATAAATAAACAGAAAAACATGATAATTTTTTATGCCAGTGCGAAAAAAATAAATTTTCAAACCTATACTTTAATAAAGCTGTCATGTGTCCCTTCAGAGCCCCTAAAGTTTAATATTTAAACTCTATATTTTAAACTATAAAATTTATTTTTAAAATTTAAAATTTAACCATAAACACTAAAACCCTAACTTCTAAACTATAAACCATAACTTCTAAACCCTAAAAACTAGGTACTTATGGAAAACAAAATTTTCACCGCATGTGCATATTATAGTGTCCCTTATTTTATATTCTTTTTAGAATTAAATGTTATACATTTATAAATCATTTTTAACATATACATTCATGTATTTTTGACGTGTTTATATTATTGTTTTCGTTTAACTTATTTGTTTATGGAACCTGTGGAGTGATCTCATCAGTAAAGTATGATGTATTTTATCTAGTATGATGTATTTTATCTAGTTAACTCGGGTTCGAGCACCATGTGTGCACATTGTGTTATTAAAGGGCTAAAAAATTGAATATATATTACCTTTTAATCACACCAACATATTCAAAAAAATTATTTGTTTATGCTATTTCCTTGACCTTTTCAATTCATGGCGATTGAGAGATTAGATGGTAGTTGGATTTATGGGTCTATATTGAAGGTATCTTTCTCTTGTAGAGCGTCACGAGAGTACTTTTGGAGGCGAAAAGTGAGGAATGAAAAGGCGGGCAGAAATAAATTGAGCATTAGAGTGGATGCTCACAAGGGGGGTTATAAGCAAATTGTTCATGGAGTGGGGGATGATGGTAAAATTGAAATCCTCCAACATTGTGCAATTGCGTGGTGCAGAGTATCAATAGGGATTGCATCGCTCGCAAGAGCTTTGAAAGAGGCGAAGATTGTCGAATTCTTAATAATGCGTATTACAGGGTCGAGAATGTTACTAATGTTCTCAAGTAGTGATACTCGGTGTGAGGTTCTTAGTAATGGAGTATTAAACAAATGGTTTTCTAATGTCGAAATTTGGAAGCTAAATTTGGATAAAGGGAATATGAGGGTCCGGTTGTCGTTATGTGGGGTCCCAATGCATGTATGGTCGCAAGATACCTCTGTTAATATATGGGGGGACGTTGATAAAGTGTGAGGATTCTCCCATGGAGCCTAATTCATTTGAAATAGGACATGTACTGGTGGAAACAAATCAATTTGAACATATCGACAAGGTCTTAGAGTTACAAGTGCAAGGTTGTCGTATCAGATTCGTGTTGTTGAGTTTGAACCGTTGACAAATATGCAATTATGTTCCTATTGTGAACGTGCGTTTGGGTCAGAGAGTGAGAGTGAGGATGATGAGTCCAATAGAGATGGGTCTGGGGATGATCAAACAGATATGCTGGTGAAGGAGGATGCACAAGATATGAAGTAGTGTGGTTCGAATACCAAAGATTATAGGATTAATCGGAAATGGCTGGATAAAGAGGTTGTACTAGTCATTCTGGAAGACAAATAAATTGTAATTTGAGGAGCAGCGATCAGAAGATAGAGCTTTAGAAGTTCAGTCAAGTTCAAAAGATTGGATGTCAGATGAAAATATGGATACAATATCGCCAGTGGAGCTTGATGAGCAGTGTGGGGCAAGATCGGGGTTAAAGGAATTGGATTTGATATACTGTCCCGTAAATTTCGAGTCTATGAGAGTAGAATCAGGAGAGATTGGGCCTATAAAGGCTAGGCTTACAATTTCAGTGGATCCCTTACCTGATACTTCTAGGGTTAAGGCACAGGTCGTTCAACAAGGGGCAAGAAATATGTTGGATGTGGTATTGCCAAGTGAGAATACTCGTTCGTGTAAAAAAGAGAGGGCGGGGAGATCATTGACAGCGCAGACACGTGGGGCGAAAGGAGGTTCGTTCACTGAATCTGAGTGTGTTGTGCGACAGCAAGCTCTATTAAAGGAGGCAAGAGCAACAATAGAGTTAGGAAAATTCCTAGGAGTTTCAACAATTGGTAACGAAGAAGCGATCGTTAAAGATATAACGCGTTTATTAGGTAAGGAGGATCAAGAAGAATAGCAAGAAACGATGAACGACTGTGTGTAATGAGGAGAATTTCATAAATGATATTGCACGGTTTATTGAAAAGCAGGATTAGCGCGCGTGATAGTACATGATGAGATTTTATCAAGGGTTATCAATTGCTTAGGTAGCATAACTAAGAAGAAGACGGTAATGTAGAAGACGTAATTAAAAGCATGGTGGAGATGGAGCTTCGAAAGTAAATTGGAGGGGATTCGGGTGTTGATAGTGCGATCGCGGTGGCGTATGGTGGGATGCTTGATTATTCTAGTGTGACAATTGGTTGGGTGTTGCATAAAGAACGTTGGCCGTGGAGATTTTGGAGCATTTTCACGGTGATAGATTTGGATTGGTATAGAGTTATGTTGCGTTTGTTTTTTATATGTGTTTCGGATAGCTAACGGTTTCGTTGACGTCTTGGCTAAATAGGGTGTTGATCCCCCTTTTATGTTCTCTGATGGTTTTGAGTGATTGAGGCGATGTGGTCTCGTGCTTGGTGCTGGGGGTTGGTGATACTTGGCGATGCTTGTTTGATCTTACTGTTTTGATTTTTGCATGGGGTTGGGGTGCACTGGTTGAGTGCATTGGTTTTATGCTCATGACTGTTGGGTGCTTGAATTTGGTTTCGGGTGTCATTCGATGTCGTTGCTTTTTGCAATAGGGCCTGGTTCTTGTGTTGGTGTTTGGTCCTTCTGTATTACATGGTCATTGGGTACTCTTTTCCTCCATTCAGGTTTAGGAAGGTTTTTAACGAGGCCTATGACCAGGGACGAAACTAAGTGATTGCCCCCTACCCCGAAGAATTTTTTTCACCTTTATCCCCCTATTTAATTTTTTAAAAATTAGTTTATTTATGAATTTGCCCTCCACCCACATTCAAACATTTATAGTTTGCCCTCCAATCCCAAATCCTGGCTCCATCCCTGCCTATGACCATGTTTTAGTATGTATGATTCACTCTAATAAAATTATACTTACTTTGCTGATAAAAAAAAATCATGACATATTTTAGATAATTAGTCATTGTAATTTAACATAGGTATAAAAAAATGAACCTAACGAGTAGTTATATTAAAAAAACCATGATGTTCATCTAAAAGATCTGAATTCGAATATATGTGTGTGATGTCATATAATTAAAAAATATGATCGTATACTAACATGTAATCACATCAATATATAAAAAAAATTAGATTAAAATTTTGTTAAAAAAAATAAAAACCGATAAATAAAAACACATAAAAAATTAAGCGAAAAACTTTAATACACAAGTTTACACAGACCTTTTAGTTTTAGGGGTTAGGAGTTTAGTTTAGGGTTGTAAGGTTTAGAATTTAAGGTTAGTGTTTAGAATTTAGAGTTTAGGGTTTAGTTTTTTAGGGTTTAGGTTTAATTTTGATTTATATTATAAATAGGCAGGCTTGTGCAAAATTTATTTTACACACCATGTGTATCAAATTTAAACCCAAAAATTAAATATGTAAAAATAAAAACTAAAGAATAGAAAGAAGAGAATAAAATAAAATAGAATTAAACATAAACTCTTATATTTTCTTGAATGAATGTTAATTATGTACATATTTTGTTTTACTAAAAATCATGGGGTGTTTGGCAAACAACTGATAGTTAATAGTTGGTAGCTATTACAGTGACTGATTTGACCAACTAATTTTATTAGCCGATTTGAGAAACTGATTTGATTAACTATTTATATAAAAGTGTTTGGTAAAACTTAGCTTCATAGCTGATATGAGTGAAATGACAAATAAGAGTATAATACATTTAGTTGTTAAGTACATATATGTTTTATAATACTTTAGTCTTTATTTGAGTAAAATTATTCGGATAAAATACTTTTGAGTTTGACAATGAATTAAAAAATTCCTTAAGAAAATTGGTAAATATTTTTAAAAAATTTATTTTTTAAATTTAATATTTATAAATATTAACATTGTGAAGATTGATACATACTATATTAACCTTGTATAAAATATCAACACTATAATTTTCCCCACTTTCATGTTTTGCTATATTTTCTTAACTAAAATATACTTGAGAATCTACAATTAAAAATAGAAACAATAAAATAAAATTTTACTAATTCATCATTAAACGTTGCATAAAAATCATTTTACATAAGTTCATTGAAAATAAATTAAGATTACATAAATATTCAAGAAAGAGATACATATCTAACCAAATACAAACAAATATAAGTATTTAAGAAACAAATTCATTGAAAATACAATTATGTTTTATGGCAAGGACGTAATTATAGAAATAAGATAGACAAGTACGTCATTTAACATCTTCCTTTGCAAAACAGCTATTTCAATCCGTTGGATTTTCTAACATTTTCTTTTTTAACTTATTTTGTACGATCAACTCTTTTACAAATATGTTTACCAAATACTACAAATAAAAAATTTAACTACCAATCAATTATTTATACCTAAATAAACTAAAAACTCTTCAAAAAAAAAGTTATTTACCAAATGCCCCATATATTTCAATCACATGTCATGATAAATTCTTTAATATAATAGGTAAGAAATAACACAAATGTCAATGGCTAAATGTAATATATATATATATTTGAGTGATTGACAATGAAAATGAAAAAAAAATCAATAAATTAATTATTGACTAAGAAATAACTGGATGTTTCTAGGGAAGTTCACAAAAAATATTTATAAAAAAAAGTTAGTCAAAAGCCAAATGATGAAAGCTGAAAGGAAAGAAAATATATAAAATTAAAAGTCATTTATGGTTTTTATTTTCAAGTGCAGCTTTTAAGCCTGTTTTTTAATAAACAATAGCTCATAGTTTATGGACTAAAGAGAAAAACTCCAAAATTAGAAAAATGTCTATAAAATAAGAATATATTAATGAAATCGTTCATCTAAACTTATCATAATGTATAAACTAATTGCTTAAAAATAAAATAAATTTAATTAAAAAATTAAAAACCCAATCAAATAACTAATGCATATGATAGATACAAACATCATTTTTAATAATAAATGAAAAATAATATCAACTCGAACATATAAATGTTTATATTAATAATTATTTGTTAACAAAATAAAATAACATTGTAAATAGAATTATAAAACATTTGTTTATTATTAATTGATATTTAAAAACAAAAAAATAAGAGATAGTCACATATGGTCATTTTTTAATTCTACTTGTTGAGTTAAAAATCTCACCATTAACGTACTAAATAATTAGTTAAACTTTTGTTAACAATTGTTAGTGTAGTTAATATACGCCACCTTCGTTAATGGTAATTAGTGTGTTAACATTTAATATAGACATTATTATATGAAAAACTCTTTTTAAATAGTTATTTACTAAAATGACCCTCAACTAATATTATTTTAAAAAATAACCCAAACTGTCCACATAAGCTCGTGTTGAGTTGTTGATAAAAAAATTAATTCTTTACCTTTTTTAACATAAAACTCGCTTTACGTGCACGATTTGTGATCATTTTTTAAATAATATTCATTGGGGTTATTTTCGTAAATAATTATTTAAAAGGGTTTTTTATATAATAATGCCTTTAATATAATTTCAAAAGCTTATTTGATGCTACTTTTCAAATAAAATTTTGTTTGCGTTGACTTTTTAAATAGAAATTTTAATATTTAAAAATTACAATATAAAATGATAAAAAAATTTATTTTAAAAGATTACGAAAATCTTTAATACATTTAAAATTTTAGGGATTTAATGACTATTTTATAAAAAATACAAAATTTTGGGATTTTATAATAAATTGAATTTTTTATGAAAAGTTATTTTAAGTTTTTAATTTTGAAAAAATAAAATAAATATGTCACGTGACAAACATTGATTGGTTAATAATTTTTTAACACATTTTAATGGTCAGACCCCTAAAATTACAATAATATAAACTTTAGGCATCCAAAATTATAAAAGTTAAAACTTTAAACACCTATTTTTTTAAAAATATTTTATACACTTAAAATTTAAAAGAGGTATACTTTATATACTTATTTTTCAGTTAAACCTAAATTTTATAATAATAAATTTGGATTGATTAAATAAAAAAATAAAAAGATATCATTCCAGAAAGCAAGTCCATCGCATTTGGTAATCTATAATATGCTATGATTTTGTCGTCTTCTGTCCTCCGTCGCTAGAATTACGAGACAGCGTCGCCTTTTATTATGCTTGATGCAGAGTTTTGTTTTTGTCACTAACAAATAAAAACACGTAGGGACAGTTTACAAAAGCTTAAAGTCTTTGTTAAAATCCGGTTTAAAAAAACTGGATCGACATGGTTCCTGGAAAAAAACTCCATTGACTCTCTCGAGTCTCGACTCAAAAATCAAATCAGAGTCGTTGGAGCTTTCGCCACTTGGAAAAGACACCTTTACATTCTTAGTTCCATGTGCCGCACCTTCTAGCAAACTTTGTTGACCTTAAATACCCAAAATCCCATCAATTTCGTGAATTTATTTTGAAAGAGAAATCTCGAATTCTTCTCCACAGAAATTTCAGCTCGTGAGTTAATTCATTTCCCGTTGCTTGCTGTAAGCCTGTAACCCTCATATTGTTTTTTCAGGTCGTCGTTCTGAGTAATTAAATCCCAAGTCTCAACCGGCTGAACCCTGAACCCAGGTTTGATAATTATTAATTCCTTTTTTTGTTAGATTCTTACTTTGAAATGAAGATGATGACCCAGAACTGTAGGGTCTTTGATTAATATTAAATTGATTTGTTGCCAGGATATGGTTGGTTTATATAGAATAATAATAATAATTAATTACTTAAAATGCATTGATTGGAAAGCAAAAGTGACGAAAACAATGGTGGTTGATAAGTTGATTCATTTCTTAAAATTATAATTCTGGGTTTCCTTGTTAGTGAGGTTGCGTATATAAATGAATGAATGTCACTTTCTTCATCTTTTACAAAGCATTTGAGTGTTAGAATTTTCTTTCTTTTTACTAATATAGAAATATTTATCAAAGTGTTTTACTTATCAAAATTACTTGTATAGGTAAAATTTTCTTTAATTGTCAGTTTCCAAGAAATTTCCTATGGCGGGTTGAAAGAAATTTCCTATGGCGGGTTGAATGTTTAAAATGGGTTTTGTGATTCTTGCCTTGTACCCTTTCAAGTCATGCTTCGTGCCTTATAACACCTTATAGGTTGTCGATTTATCGAGCTTATTGAAAGAGTGTTATTGAATATCGATTAAATCTTGAGTTACTTATGATCTTATATTCGCAATCTATTGCATTAGATTCCAACACGGTATCAGACCCTAAATTTTATCCTGCAATGCTTGCATGTTTACTTATGTCCTTATCCCGGTTTTGAGTTTCCTATGGCCTTATATGTAAACAGGCTTTCAATTATTGCAATTAATTTATGTTAGATGTTTAAATTGGTTGGTAGATTTTGAACCAGTCTTTACCTGCAGCAGCCTTTTTGTATTTTGTTAGTATTTCCTTTCATATCTGAAATTTCCGTGGAAATTTCCTTTATTTGGAGCCTTTAAATAGTTTAATTTAGAATTAGATTTTAGTGACTGGAACCCTTCACCCTTTTCATTTGTCAATACTTTGATTCAAGAATCAAAGGTTATTTTAACAGGTCTTAAGATATTTTAGTTAGCTAGAATTTCATCATATTCAATTATTGCAGTCATTTTATGAACTTATCCTCTAAAAGGTGACTGACTTTCAATGATTTTCATGGTTGATTTTATTTATTTTGCAGGAGGAGATATCTTTTTTCTGTCATTGAACTCTTGGGATAGCTTAGTTTGTTAAGATTATATTGGTTATGGGAGGTAAAAGCTCAAAGGATTTGAGTGGAAGAGGGTATCCGGCAAGCAGGTCTGGTGGTTCAGATTCATGGAGTCACTATGGATACCCTCCGCAATCAGGATATCCCCCACAAAATTCTTATTATACACCCCAGCATCACTATGCTCCACCGCACTCGAGTAGTTACGAATCAAAAACACCCCGTCGCGGGCATAAGATTGTGAAATACTCCAGGATAGATGATAACTACCAAACACTGGATCAGGTTATCTTCTAGCTGTGCAATTCTTATGAGTGTTATCTGTATTGTCCTTGTTTTGGTTAACATGAAGAAAGGGTGTGGTTGGTGGTGATTGTAAACATGAATATTTGTCCAAAATTAAAATGATATCTATGACCCTATTCTACTTGGACTCGGCTGTGAGTGTTGGTTATGGGGTATACCTTTGACACGGGTATACTCAATTTTTTCAAGTTTGTCCACATATTAAGAGAGTTTTTAGAGGTTCATATATTGATATCCATACCTGGCAGGGACTGATGCAGGTATTTCAAGAAAAGTGACGAGTTGGAGTAACATAGCTAAGAAAAAATTGTTGGTCTTCAATTGTTCAGATGGAAAGAACGTCGTTCCTCTTAACCTTTTTTCAGTCAACTATATATATATATATATATATATTGCAGTTGAGAATATTTTGAGCCTCTAGATGGATTATATATAAATGAAAAACTGTACCTGGATGATATGTTACCTGATAAGCTTATGCTCAAAATTTTCTAAATTTTTTTCATGTATTTGGAGGGTTTTTGGAGGGTCATGTTTATCATACTAGTCCATATATATGTTGAACACAGATGTTTGTCACGGGTATTTCAAGAACAATAAGTCATGGACTGCCAAAATTTAATTGGGGTGTCTCACGAGGACCGGAAAGGGATCAGCTCCTGGTTTTTCGTTCAGGAGATTCATTTAATTGAGAACAATAATGTATTGTATGTCTTCCTTGTGACATTTTGCAACGGTTTTAAGTTTTTTTTTCCTGTTTGCCTATATGTAGCTGCTTGAATCATACAGATGTTGTATGTGGAAAATTCTCCTGCCACGGAATATTATCTACGTAGGATAGTTTGTACATAAAATTATGAAATAAACACATCTTTAGTCAACGAAGTTGCTGACCGCAGGTTACCGCTGCCCTTGCACATGCTGGCCTTGAGTCCTCTAACCTTATCGTTGGTATTGATTTCACGAAGAGCAACGAATGGACAGGTATAACTTACTGATTCTATCTGATGTGTAGCCTTTTTAAACGACCTGCAAAACACCACTTAACTTTGCTGGAAACCAGGTGCAAGGTCATTCAACCGCAAAAGCTTGCATCACATTGGGAATGGCCAAAATCCCTATGAACAAGCTATATCAATTATTGGCCAGACCTTATCCGCTTTTGACGAGGATAACTTAATTCCGTGTTTTGGATTTGGAGATGGTAAAGTTCATTCAAAGTGTTTTCTTACAATTCTACATTAATTTGACTTCTCTATTTGGATTATTAAATTTATTCGCTTCACATGTCTTCAGCATCGACTCACGATCAAGATGTCTTCAGTTTCTATCCCGATGAGAGATTTTGCAATGGATTTGAGGAGGTTCTTGCACGATACAAAGAAATTGTTCCCCAGCTACGGCTCGCAGGTGCCAGATTTATACTTGATCCATTGGATTATTCTTGTTATATATGCATCTTGAATTCGAACCAGTCGATTCTTACAACAGCTGTTTTATGTTTGCTTATGGCAGGGCCAACATCTTTCGCACCCATCATTGAAATGGCCATGACTATCGTCGAGCAAAGTGGTGGTCAATACCATGTTTTGCTGATAATTGCTGATGGACAGGTAATTATTTGTTTCAACATTTGATTATATACAATCTGGTCTAGGAATAGACAGAAACTGAGACATGCTCCGAAAAACTCAACTGGAGTAACAAAATATTTGGTTACAATGATAGATCATCTACTAATCAGGTATAGGGGGTCTATCTCTCTAAATCCGAAGTGAGTTTACTGCCGATATCGATAAGGTAACTCAAGATAATTTAGAGAAGCAAAAACTAGAAGTATCCATTTGGTAATTGGTATAGGGTCACTATCTCTCTGGATCCAAAGGACATCTGATCACTCTGATGTTGATTGGACTAACAAATTGTCTGTGAAAGTCTGAAAGACAACTTCGATTTTGCTCTTACTATGAGTCGTCCATAATATACGTCCGGGCGAAATCCATATCTCGGTTTTCCGACATTTTTCTTTCATATATCTCCTAGGTGACAAGAAGTGTTGATACACAACATGGTCAACTTAGCCCCCAAGAGCAGAAGACAATTGATGCAATCGTTAGAGCAAGGTGACTACCATTAACTAACCACTTGCTTTAGATTGTCTTGCACCATATGATCTAACGTGGTTTGGTTGCAGTGAATTCCCCTTGTCGATTGTTGTAGTTGGGGTTGGTGATGGACCTTGGGATATGATGAGGGAGTTCGATGATAACATCCCAGCTCGTGCTTTTGACAATTTTCAAGTGAGCAATTTTTTTTCTCTCTTGTTATTGTTGAAAACAGTAATTTACTAGTCTTCGGATGTTTCACAGTTCTCTTCCTTTTTGTCTACTGTTGAATGTTTTTAGTTGTTAAAAATGCCACTTCTTTTTTGCCTTACTAGTTTGTGAACTTCACTGAGATTATGTCGAAGAATACGGATTCATCGAGAAAGCAGGCAGAATTCGCTCTTTCAGCCTTGATGGAAATACCTTCTCAGTATAAAGCAACTATTGAGCTCGGCCTTTTGGGGTAATTAAATTTGCTATCTATGTTACTTTGACTCTATTCTTTTTTTGGGCCAGTCTTTGACTCTTCATTCTTGAAGTGCCCATTTTTAACACATTTTTGGGCATTCATATGGGCCATAAGACCCTCTCCAAGGACTTCAAATATCTTGAAAAACTTACAAATAAATATATATTAATTTCGGACACATACTCATATCCGACACTTATGTTCATTTCTATAACTGTTTAGTAATTTATCATTAATTTCTAATCGTTTCTTTTTATTGATAAACCAGAGGAAGAAAGGGAAATACTTCGGAGAGAGTTCCTCTCCCAACTCCCATGTACGGTGCCTCATCTTTCAATAACCAAAAGTCTTATTCTCGCTCGAACAGTTTTCAGCAGGATGCATCACCGTATTCTCAATCCAGTAGTTTTAAGCATAATCCGTCTCCGAATTATTGCTCAAGCAAGTTTCAGCAAAACATACCTCCTTATGCCGGATATGATAGCACTGCTACCACAGCCACAGGTTCATCCTATGATTACGCTGCTACTGCAGCCACAGGTCCATCTTCGAGCTCCCTTTACGATAATCGGGTATGTGAAACCTTCCGTTGAAATAACATTGTACTTTAGCATTACCATTTCAAAGAAATGCTACTCTTTTTTGCGCCAGGTATAAGGTGTAACAATGGTATGCTCCGTTTGATTTTGAAAGAAAAATTGTAGTTATGTGCTATATTCTTATCCATGGGTACCAAACTAAACCCAAACTAAATTCCTCCAGTTTACATCAAATTTTAAAATTTATAAAAATATGTTCTTATATAATATTTTAAAGAGTTTTTTTTTACTCTTTTAGAAATAAAATAAAATATTTATATTTAAGTATTATCCAAACCAAAATTGAACTAAACTTTTTCGATTTTCTCAAATTCCTTTATCTGTTTTTTCAATTTTTTACTCCTCCTTATAAGTACTAAGGTGCAAATATTTTTTTAACCCTTTCTCTCTCAATCTTGACAGGTTTGCCCCATTTGTCTTAGTAATCCCAAGGACATGGCCTTTGGTTGTGGACATCAGGTTAGTGAGTCTCTTGTTCCCATTGCTTTTTCTGGCACGGTTATATTCAATTTCTTGTAAGGTTCCAATGTATTTGAAAAATCTTTGGAGGATTGTATTCTGATAACTATAACTTTGATCGCAACTAATTTGAGAAAAATAACGAGACGGAACAACATTGATATATATATGTCAAGACTGAGCATTGACATCTTCCTCTATTTTCCTTGAAATTTGATAGACTTGTTGCGAATGCGGAGAGGAGCTCCAAGTCTGCCCCATATGTCGGAGTTCCATCCAAACTCGAATCCGGCTTTATTGATCAGTCTTTGTAACCATGTTTTTGGTTCAGGGGACAGAGCCGAATCGAGCATTCAATGTCCGGTAAGCCCTCGACCATGATCTGAAAAAGATAGAAGGCTACGATTGATGAGCCTTTTACAAGCTACGCCTACCAAGGGATTGTAATATGTATAGGTTAAGGGCCATAATCTCGCCTGATGTGTCCCTTGACATGGTAAACTCTGTGCTTCTTGAGCTTGATTGATGTCGGCAATGCGAGTCTAGACCTGGCAGTTCGTATATTTGTGTCGTGTTCATACAATTTTTATTTTAGGGTGGTATGCAACTGGTGCCTGGTGTTGCCAGGTCTAGACTTCACCCAAAAATTCAAAGCTGAAAAAGTGCACACACTCAACGGAGACGTGTTGCCACACACATTGTCGGGTCTGATGAAATTCTGGTCGTTCATTTTCCTTTTTGCATTTTTGTGCATATGTACTGAACTCTACAAGTTTAGTTTAGTTTAGTATTAATGTTATGTTTGAGTGTTCGAATCTTATCTAAAATGGTATTGTAAAAAAATGAAACAAAAGATAACAATTTATATCCGGAGTTTAGTTTGAATTTTAAAAGTACAAATGATAGCGATCTTCAGTTGAGTTTGAGAATTTGAGTTGAACTTTTTACTTTTATCTAATACTTAGTAATATGATATTTTTTTATTAAAATTAAAATATAAATTGATTAATATTTATTTTTCATGTTTCATGAATTACATAATATGTAGGGCAAACTTAGACTTGAATAGAGTTCAAATTCGGTTGACCTTTGAAAGGCACCTAATTCTAATATCTAAACTTATTTTTCAGGTATTATATTTTTTGTCAGTTTAATTATGTTTTTAATTCTATTATTATTTTTTTGAATCTTCAAGCTTAAATAATAATAATAATAATAATATCAAGATAAAGAGATTAAATCTCAAATTTAAGTATAGTCGAGAGTAGAGGTGTAAATGAACTGAGCTTGAACAAACAAGACTATGTTCGTGTTTGTTTATTTATTTTTAAAGGTGTTCATGTTCGGTTCGTGTTCGTTTAAGTGTTCACGAACGTGTTTGTTTAAGTGTTCGCAAACGTGTTCGTTTAAATGTTGCCGAACGTGTTTGTTATTTGTTAAAAAATGTTAACCAAATTAACAATAAATAAATAAATAAAACAAAGGCAACAAAACAAAATTTATATTTTAACATGAACTTATATAACCTCCTTAGCAACAAAAAATAGTATTTAGATACATCCACAAGCATTTTCATCCTATAAACGAGCTTTTAAACGAGTCTATAAATGAACATATAAACGAGCCTATAAATGAGCTAATAAAAGAGCTTGTTCGTGAATATAAACAAAGCGAACACATCTATGTTTGTGTTTGTTTATTAAACAAACATAAAATTTTATTCATACTCATTTATTTAGCTTAATAAATGAACGTTATACGAACGATTCGTCGAACGCTCTGTTTATTTACACCCCTAACAAAGAGACCTGAACTAGAAATATGTCAATATTTTCCTTTTCGGCTTTCTGGGTGGGAACATTAACCATCATGGACACCATGAGTGGATGGGCCGCTTTTCTTTTCAGCTCTTTACTAATTTTTTGTTCATAATATTTTCAACTTGTATAAAGTTCTGCTAAAATAAAAATGGTATATGGGACAGAATCAGAATATCAATTTGAGGGTGATAAAGTATAATTAAAGTTTAAGAGCGTAATAGACTCTTAAATTTTTTAAAACAGATTAATTAAGTTTTTAAAATTTTTTGCACCCAGGAAAGTTATTAAATCAATAAATCGAATCAATTAAGTTATTTGACCAATTTTGACCATATTGGCAACTTTTTTTATTGTATATTGCTACCACATGATAATCTACAGTTCTCTCACACTACATTTACGGATTTTTTTAAAAAAATATATTTTTTATATTTTTTATAGAATTTTTAGGCTTTTAAAGATTTTTTAAAAATAAAATAAAAATTATGAAAATGTCAAGTGACAATATTGTGACACGATGTACTGCACTAAATAATTTAAAAAATTGTTAACTTCAACAATCAATATTGGTTAAAGAGTTTAATTGAGTGCAAAAACGTTAAAAATCATCATTGATTTTTTTAAATTTAAGGGCTTTTTACGTCTTTAAGCCTATAATTAACTATAGAGTTAAATATGATAAATAACATTCATTGTTAAAAAAAATTCAAAACATATGCAAAGTCGGCCTAATAAAATAGAATATGTTGCTTTTTCGTATCACAAAAGTCATTTATAATTGAGTTTACATCAAATATTTTAACATTTTTTTGAAGCATAGCAACAAATAATTAGATAAAAATTCATCTTTAATCTTGTTGCGAAGCTTATTTTTACCGATGTTTATAAATGATCGTCCCGTAACAACTATAGAAACTGGAGGAGTGACAATAAGAATCATCACTATGTCTAAAAGGGGATAAATCTCGGACTTGGTAATTAAGTTGAGTTTTATTGTAATTCTAGTGGTTAAAGATTACCTGGTAATTAGGATTTACTTTAATGAATAAATATCTATTTTAGGTAGAGATCTTATTGAATAAGGTTTATAGGTGACCAAGTATCTGGGTCTATAAATATAGACTATGTTTAACGTTTTGAATTATGAGAGAACAAGAGAATGAGAGAGATGGAGAATTACTCTGAAGAGATGTAACCACTTTTAGGTTCTCTACAACTATTGTGCCTACATTGTAGAGATAGGTATTGTAGGGATGTTGGGAAGAGTGTTTTGGTTCCACTGGGTCATGGGATTTATACACCGAATTTTAGAATTACATGGGTTATCATGTATTTGTACTCTTCGGGTTCTCTACGTTGATAGTGGATTGATTTCTCTCGTCCATAGAGGTAGGCTATGTTGAATCACGTTAAATCTTGTCTCATGTGCATGTCTTGGTCTATATCATTATCGCTTTGGTTATTTTGCTGTACACCAAATTCCAAACAATCACTATGTATAAAAGAGGATAAATCTCGGACTTTTATGTTTTCACCCACCATTGATATAAATAAAAAGCAGTTTTCAAACTTTTGAAAATTGAAAGTCTTCGCACATGTTCAAAATGCCTAAATTGCATCCTTATAAGTTACATTGTCTCATGTTCAACAAAGTCTGAAGGATAGAATTTTTGAACCAATAAACAAATATCATCAATTCTAAATAAAATGTGCATCTACTTTCAATCTAATGTTGAGCTAAGAGTAATCAATTTCATTGTCTGATTATTAAATTTATCATCTAGTTCTTGCTGTAGAGTATCAACACAGTATTAAAAATATTGATAGACAAAAGAGTGTTTTGCTGGAAATTATTCCTTTTGTAGTTACATGGTCAATTGGTTAAGTAGGAATGAGGTCATATTTCGGGGAAAATCTATGGAATTGTTAAATTTGAGATTTCTTATTAAAACTCGCATAGCTTGGTGGTTTAAAGCGAAACATTTAGATTGTGATTTATCCATTGACGCTATTGTGGCTGATCCGACAATTATCGACAAGCAAGTACATTCAAAAATTGGTTCAGAGCTTAAGGATATTTGGCGTGCACGTCATATTGGATTTCTAAAATTCAACATCGATGGAGCTATGAATAGAGACGGATCATTAGGGGGTATTGGAGGCTTGCTTAGAGATAGCAACAGTTCGTCTCTATTATCCTTTTCTCTCCCTAACTGGTCCAGTTTCGCCAACTCTTGCTGAAATTATGGCAATTAAACATGCTATATCTGTTTTTCAAAACTCTCCTTGGTATAGTAGTCATCGGTTAATCGTGGAAAGTGATAGCGCAAATGCTGTCGAGTAGATTAAAAGCCCTGTCGAAGTCCCACAACCCTTACCTGATATTGTTAGACGGTGTGCGGATTTGGTCTCTGGCAATTTTATCCTGGTGCGAAACATCCAAAAAAAGTGTAACGCAGAAGCTGATATATTGGCTAAACAAGCTATTGGAAGTACAGGTGAATTACGCTTTGATCCTCCTTTAATGGTATTAAAATCCAGTGTGTTTCCCTTTGCTGCATTGTTTTAGGTTTTAGTTTCATAATTCTGGTTTTGTATTTCGTATATAAAGGCTCATAGGACTGGGGATTATTTGTAATGGGAAATACAGATTTGTATGGTGTTCGAATTTTGAAATAAAATTTTTGGGCACTCTTTTTTTTTTTTCCACTTTAGGTCTTGGCTCAATATCTGTTATGAATGGTGGTTTTAACGAGGCCCCTCCTATTATTCAAAAAAAAAATCACAGTATTAAAAATTTATATTTCATTATAATACTCTAATTTTATGGCATTTTGTTGACGACATGCTATTTCTTTTCTTGTAACATAATAAACATTCATATTCAAAATAGGTATGTTAATCGAGCCACAAAATAATCTTACTTTAACATTTAGGCCATACTATTCTTATGCCTTAATTTTAGAAGTAGTTAGTAGACGAAACAAGATGCAGTGCACTCAAAATGTCTTAAAATTATTGTTGTAAAATCTGACATAACATATAAAAAAAATTTAAAATTTTTTCTCATAAGATATAAGATAAAAATAAACTCAAAAAAATTAAAGCATATTGCATTTGCTTCCGCACGCTGATTTGAAGTAATTTTATCATCAATAATTTTCAATAAAATTTCACATGTTACACTGAACATGTTGATTAAACTAGAAACAAATTTTAAATGTGAACTCCGTGGAGTATCATCTAACCTTTACGAAGTAACAATTTGGTCAAGTCTTGTTCCACTTTGAAGTTCATCAATATCAAGTAAATAAGCAACATTCACAATTTGGACAACTCTTAATTAATCAGTATGCCTGCATGAGGCTCCAACTATATTGATAATGAAATTTAATGTATTAAAAAAAGGCTTAAATAAAAAATAAATGCCTAAAGTATATTGTTTTTGAACTTTAGGTGCCTAAAGTATTTTTTTTTGTAAAAATAAGTGCCTAAAGTTTCAAAAGTTATAATTTTAGGTGTCCGGTTGTTAAAAAAATCATTATCCATTTAAAACGCGACACATGGCATGAATATTGATTTTTTAATTATTTTTGAAAAAAAGTTTAAAATTTAATTTTTTTAAAATCCCAAAATTTACAAAATATTCAAATCAGCCCCTAAATCCCTAAAAAACCCTAAATCCCCAAATCCTCACCGTTGTCGCCGCCGGCCGCTGTCTTCGACTACACCCGTTCGGTCACCGGACCCAGCCGGCCATTTCCCCCAACTCGTCGTCGCCAGAAACAAACAAACGGTGTGCCAATCGAACGGTTATTTCACGTTCGACGTTCAATGTTCGATTGGCACACCATTCGTCGGTTTTCGACGACGTCGAGTGAGGAAAAATGGTCTGCTGGATCCACCAACCGAAAGGGTGGGGCTGGCGACGGCAGTGGTGAGGATTTGGGGATTTGAGGACTATTTTAGAAAGTTTTAGAATTTCAAGTTTTTTTGTAACATTTTAAATTATTAAAAAAATAATTTAAAGAAATTAAAAATAGCATGTGTCAATTTTGTATTGGTTAACAATTTTTTTAACGGTAGTTAACAGCCGGGAACCTAAAATTATAACTTTTGAAACTTTAGGCACTTATTTTTACAAAAAATATTTTAGGCACCTAAAATTTAAAAATAATATACTTTGGACACTTATTTTTCATTTAAGCCTTAAAAAATGATGAATACACGTATCTTCTTCTGAAGCAACAACCAATGCTAATTGTAGTCAAAATGTCATACAATGAACATGATAAACATATAGACATACACTTAAAATTAAAGTGTTTGACCCGTTTCACTCACCTCTTATATTACTTGCACCATCGTAATTTTGTACTCGAATGTTATAAACATCCAAATCATATCGAAAAGGGCAAAAACATATTATATCCTTTAATGTGGACCCAATAGCATCTTTAACATGAACAAACCAACAAAATGCTCACCTCATACCTATTCTTATTAACGTATCTCAATATAATGGACAATTGCTCTCTTCTAGCATGTTGGGCTCGATACGATCAACGAAATGTCAAGAGGGGTAAATTGACCTTTTAAAAAAGGTGGAAAAAAAAGTAAGTGTAAAAATTGACACAAAAATTTACAGTTGTTTGGCTTTCTCAACTAAAGTCTGCACCCACTAAATTAATTATCCCACTAATGATTTTTCATAAATTCATTAATTTATTTTTCTTTTAAGAAAAAAAATTAACCTTACAAACCCTCAAAATTTACATTTCAAACTTTAAACAACCCTCTTTTAAAGAGAATACAAATTAAACAAACAAACAAAAATCTCACGAGACAAAATGTTAGGAATCGTTTGGCATTAACCTCACCCTAACATATTTGACCCTAACTTCAAGAGTAGAATGAATATATAAGACTTGTCGCGTCGCCATATATTTATATGTATAGAAATATTATTATTCTACATATTTGAGGGTTAAAAAAATTATTTAGGGTTTAAAATTTAGTTTAGGATTAGAGATTAGAAATTTAAAGTTTTGTGTTTAGAGTTTATGGTTAGAAATTTAGAAGGTAAAGTTTTGTGTAATTTTTTTTTATGAAAGTATGTTTGTAAAATTTATTTTACTCTAACAATGTGTCAAATAACAACCCATAAATAAAACGATATTGCAATTTAGAAAAATGAACATAAAATATTTATAAGCTTAATTTAGAATTTAATTACATAAGCTCGATTAATTATTTTAAGAGTTAATTGCACCATATATCTCCAAACTATAACACACAGTTTAAATTAGTCCCTAAACTTTTAGACATTTTAATTTCATCCTCAAACTATGAATCTCATTCTAAATTAGTCCTCAAACTTTTTGAACATTCTAATTTCATCCTCAAATTATCAATATATGCTAATAATATCTTATATTAATACAACCGTTATAAAAAGTGTTAATTGTCATGAAACACTAATGTACATTATATAATAATATGATGTCGTGTAAATGATAATTTGATGATGAAATTTGAATATTAAAAAAGTGTAGGGACAAATTTAGAATGAGAGTTATAGTTTGGGGATGAAAATGGAACATTTAAAAGTTTGGGAATCGGTTTAGAATGAGAGTCATAGTTTGGGATAAAATTGAAACATTTAAAAGTTTAAGGACTAATTTAAAATAATGATCATAGTTTGGGAACATGGGGTGCAAGTAACTCTTATTTTAATAAGCCAAATGAAATCATTAACGATATTTAAATTTTGATTTTCATCGAGGTGTCAATGAGTAATTAATTTAAAAAAAGTTTAAGCAATTTAATCAAACACTTTTATACAATCAGTTAATACAAACAGCTGATATAATCTGTTATCCGCTCTACTAATTACCAGACGTGACTTAAATTTTGTTAAAATTCTGTTTAGAAAACTAGATAGACATGATTCGTGGAAAAATCCCCCATTTCAACTCAAAAATCAAATTAGAGTCGTTGGAACTTTCGTCACACTCTTGGTTCCATGTGCCGCACCTTCCCTTTCCAAACTTTGTTGACCTTTCATCCCAAAATCCCATCAATTTGTGAATTTATTTTGAAAGATAAATCTCGATTTCTTTTTCACAAGATTTTCAGCTCTCGAGTTAATTCCCGTTGCTTGTTGTAACTCTCATATTGATTTTTTTCAGGTCGTCGTTTAGAGTAATTAAATCCCAACTCTCAGCCGGCTGAACCCAGGTTTTGTCATTTGTTTTTTTGTAAGATTTTTACTTTGAAATGAAGATGATGACCAGAATTAGGGGCGAGCCTAATGGGTATTCTAATATCACTACTATAGTATTATTATTTTTATTTTTTCTCCGATTTTTTAACTTATATTATAAGTTTATTAAGTCTTTAGGTACCTATTAAATCAATTATGAACGCTCTGCCAAGAACTGTAGGGCCTTTGATTAATATTAAATTGATTTGTTACCAGGATATGGATGGTTTATATAGAATAATAATTAATTAAAACGCATTGATTGGAAAGCAAAATTGACGAAAACAATGGCGGGTGATTCATTTCTTAAAATTATAATTTTGGGTTTCCTTGTTCGGGACGGTTGCGTATATAAATTAGTGAATGTCACTTTCTTCATTTTTTTACAAAGAATTTGGGTGTTGAAAATTTCTTTTTATCAACCCTAATCTCTTTGAGTGGGGAAACCCACCTGGGTTTTCTTCTGCTGTTGACTTTTCTCAGAGTTCTTCAAGTGTTTTACTTTACATATCAAAATTACTTGTATAGGTAAAACTTTTCTTTAATTGTCAATTTCCAAGAATTTTCCAATGGGGGGTTGAATGTTTTAACATGGTATCAAGTCTAGTTTTGTGATTCTTGCCTTGTACTCTTATAACACATTATAAGACATGTTTAAGTGTGAATTTGATATTACTTTTGAAAAGTGCGGTGAAAAAATATTTTTAGATGACAAAATTTAAAATTTAAGTATTTTAAATTACTGTCTAGAAGTACTTTTAAGTAGATAAAAATGTTTTATTTTAAAAATATTGTTCTAAAATAAAAATAAATTGTTTTAATGATACTTATATTTTTTAATATTATACTATATGAAATATATTAGATTAAATTATAATAATATTTTTATAATTTATTAATAATATTTTGATATATAAAATACTAATTAAAATATGGGGAAATTACATAAATAGTACCCTACCTATTCCCGCATTATTGTTTTGGTTCCCCAACTATTATTTTTGGCAAAATGATGTCTAACGTTACTTTTTGTTCTGTTTTGGTACCTTCGCCGTTTAAAATTAACGGAAATGGTGCGTAGCTTGGGTTAATAACAGTTTTAGTCCAAAAACTTATACAATCTATCAATTTAGTCTAAAATTCTATCAATTTAAACATTATTTTAATTTTTGAATTAAAATTGTAAATTCATCATTTTTCTTCTTCTTCCGGTCGAACACTTTTTGGGATTTGGGTTTTAAAAATCACGCCAAGGACAATCAAAACTTTAGAATTTGGAGATCTATAAGGGGCTAATACGGGGTCCATTGGAGGATCCAAACTCCATGATCGGGATACCGGCGAGAATACGAGTGGTGGGAAAGAGATAGGACAAAATGAGATCGAAGCTTTGCAAATCTCTCGAGAATATATATGTGTTTTGGACTAAATTGATAATATATATAAGTGTTTTGGACTAAAACAATGATTATACCAAGTCATGTCATAATCTCCGTTAGTTTTTAATGGCTAGGGTACCAAAACAGAACAAAAGTGTAATGTTAGGTACTATTTTGTCAAAAATAATAGTTTGGGTACTAAAACAGCAATGCGAGAATAAATGGAGTACTATTTATGTAAATTTCCCTTAAAATATTTTTAAGTAATAAATATAATTTATTTATCGTAAAAACTTGAAAATAAAATAATACTTAATAATTATAATTATAAATAATAAATATATAAGTAACGTCATAAGGAATTAGGAGTAAAAAATTATATCACCCCAATAGCACTTCTCAGCCTCGAAAAACTGGAATTTATCAACCTATACTTTTGGAATTTCATCCAATTTCGACGTATCTTGAAATGTTGAATCAAACAATAAAAACTCAAGTTATTGCCATTTTAACTAAGGATGTACGAAAAATTTTTCTACTCGGGAATGATAAGTTTGGATCTTAAAATTAGCTTGGAAAAATGCATATAGGCTGTGTTGAGTTGGTGAAAAAAATTGTAAACAAATGATTTAGCATGAGATGTAATTTTTTTAATAATTTCTATCTATGAGTAGAGGAAAGAGAAGAAAAATTTTGGTCGACAAACTTTTTGGTAACATTCTCAGACATGATCAACCCTTTATGTTCTGGGTCTCCATTTGCCTTGGTAAAACTCGATAGCATCGAACCAAGTCTCGCAAGCTCATTATTTTTGGCCTTGTCCCTTATCTTAGACCCTTTGGCTCGATCTGGGCATCTCCGCAACTTGTGAGGCAAATATGTATTGTAATTTAAATGTTCGTGACTAATTGCTTTTACTTAAAAACCAAGTAAAGTACATATTTTTATAGGAAAAAACTTTGATACACATGCCGTGTAAACTTTAGTTTACATGTGCCTTTTAGTTGTGATTAAAATTTAAAGTTATTTTTAGAATTTAGGGTATATGGTTTAAGGTTTAGGGTTTAGTTTTTTAGGGTTAATGTTAGAAATTTAGAATCTGAATTTTTATAATGTAAATACATAGGCTCCTGTGTATCAAAGTTTTACCTTTTTTATAAGCGCTTTCTAGATGAAGTTTTGTAGTAAGGCATTTGACAATTTTTGTAAATGTAAAAGCACATATATATTTTTGCTTATTTAATTAATCCCTCCCAAACGTGCATAAGCAGCTTTTGAACCAGTCATTTCCACCGGCACCCTTCTTACATTTTGTGAGTCTTATCATTCATATCTGTAAATTTCCAACATATACCAAAGAAGATTCTAGAATCACGTCATTTGACAATTTTTTCAAATGTAAAAACACTTATTTAAACCCCTTCAATGCACTTTGGTAGGCTGCTTTTGATCCAATCATTACCAGCAGCAATCTCTTCGCCTTTTGTTAGTCTTTTCTTTCATATCCGTAATTATTGCAGTCGTTTATGAACTTATCATTTCAAAGGAGACTGACTTTCAATGATTTTCATGGTTGATTTTATTTGTTTTGCAGGGGGAGGTATCTTTTTCTGTCATTCAACTCTTGGGGGTAACTTAGTTTGTTCAGATTATATTGGTTATGGGAGGTAAAAGCTCAAAGGATTCGAGTAGAAGAAGGTATCCGACAAGCAGGTCCGGTGGTTCAGATTCATGGAGTCACTATGGATACCCTCCGGCTCCGCAATCAGGATATCCCCCACAAAATCCTTATTATACACCACAGCATAACTATGCTCCACCGCGTCGCGGGAATAAGAATGCGAATTACTCAAGGATAGATGATAACTACAAAACACTGGACCAGGTTTGTTTCTTGCTGTGCAATTCTTATGACTGTTATCTGTATTGTCCTTGTTTTGGTTAACACGAACAAAGAGATCATACCGGCATACTCGTGTTCATATGTATGTTGAACACGGATATTTGACACGGGTACTTCAAGAACAATGAAGAGTCGTAGACTGCCAAAATTTAATTGGGGTGCCTCATGAGGACTGGACGAGGATCAACTCCTGTTTTTCTTTTTCATTTAGGAGATTCATTTAATTGACATTTTGCAATGGTTTTAAGTTTATGTTGCCTATATGTGGCTACTTGAATCATTCAGATGTTGCATGCGGAAAATTTTGCCTGTCACGGAATATCTATTTATCTTCATTCAACGAAACTGCTGACTGCAGGTTACTGCTGACCTTGCACATGCTGGCCTTGAGTCCTCTAACCTTATCGTTGGTATTGATCTCACGAAGAGCAACGAATGGACAGGTATAACTTACTGATTCTATCTGATGTGTAGCCTTTTTAAACGACCGGCAAAACACCACTTAACTTTGCTGGAAACCAGGTAAAAGGTCATTCAACCGCAAAAGCTTGCATCACATTGATAATGGCCAAAATCCCAATGAACAAGCTATATCAATTATTGGTCAGACCTTATCCGCTTTTGACGAGGATAACTTAATTCCGAGTTATGGATTTGGAGATGGTAAAGTTCATTCAAAGTGTTTTCTTACAATTCTACATTAATTTGACTTCTCTATTTGGATTATTAAATTTATTCGCTTCATATGTCTTCAGCATCGACACATGATCAAGATGTCTTCAGTTTCAATCCCGATGAGAGATTTTGCAATGGATTTGAGGAGGTGCTTGCACGATACAGAGAAATTGTTCCCCAGCTTCGGCTCGCAGGTGCCAGATTTATACTTGATCCATTGGATTATTCTTGTTATATATGCATCTTGAATTCGAACCAGTCGATTCTTACAACAGCCGTTTTATGTTTGCTTATGGCAGGGCCAACATCTTTCGCACCCATCATTGAAATGGCCATGACTATCGTCGAGCAAAGTGGTGGTCAATACCATGTTTTGCTGATAATTACTGATGGACAGGTAATATGTAAGAAGAGAACTCAGGATTTATTTGTCTCGACATTTGATTATATACACTCTGGTCTAGGAATAGACGGAAACTGAGACATGCACCGAAAAACTTGACTGGAGTCACAAAGTCTGTCTGAAAGACAACTTCGATTTTGTTCTTACTATGAGTCGTCCATAATATACATCCGAGCGAAATCCAGATCTCAGTTTTGTAACATTTTTGTTTCATATATCTCCTAGGTGACAAGAAGTGTCGATACACAGCCTGGTAAACTAAGCCCCCAAGAGCAGCAGACAATTGATGCAATCGTTAGAGCAAGGTGACTACCATTAACTCGCCACTTGCTTTAGATATGATCTAACATAGTCCATTTGGTTGCAGTGAATTCCCCTTGTCAATTGTCCCAGTCGGGTTGGTGATGAACCTTGGAGCATAATGAAGGAGTTCCATGATAACATCCCTGTTCGTGCTTTCAACAATTTTCAGGTGAGCAATCTCTTTTTATTGTTGAAAACTTTAATTTACTAGTATTCGGATGTTTCAAAGTTGTCTTCCCTTTTTGTCTACCGGTGAATGTTCTTAGTTGTTAAATGCCACTTCTTGTCTGCCTTGCTAGTTTGTGAACTTCACTGAGATTATGTCCAAGAATACGGATCCATTTATAAAGCAGGCAGAATTCGCTCGGTCAGCCTTGATGGAAATACCTTCTCAGTATAAAGCAACTATCGAGCTCGGCCAATTGGGGCAGTTATTATATATATATTAATCTCGGACTCATAGTCATATCCGACACTTTTGTTCATTTCTATAAGTATTTAGTAATGTATCACTAATTTCTAATTGTTTTCGTCGGGATGCATCTCCTTGTTCTGGCTCGAGCAGTTTACGTCGGGATGCATCTCCGTACCCTGGCTCGAGCAGTTTTGGTCAGGATGCATCTCCTTATGCTGGCAATGCTACCACAACCACAGCTCCATCTTCGAGCTCCCTCTACGATGATCGGGTATGTAAAACCTTCCGTTGAACTAACATTGTAGTTATTGGCATTATCATTTCAAAGAAACTGCTACTCTTTTTTGCGTCAGCTATAAGGTGTAACAATTGTCGGTTCGGTTCAATTGGATCATTGACATTTTGAATTTACGAACAAAAAGTTGAACGTATTCAAGTATTATCCAAACCAAAATCGAACTAAACATTTTCGATTTTCTCAAATTCCTTTTTCTGTTGTTTCGATTTTGTTTTACTCATCCATATAACTAAGGTGAATTTTTTTTAACCCTTTCTCTCAATCTCGACAGGTTTGCCCCATTTGTCTTGGTAATCACAAGGACATGGCATTTGGTTGTGGACATCAGGTTAGTTAGTCCCTTGCTCTTTCAAACACGAGTATATTCAATTTCTTGTATGGTTCCAATGTATTCGAAAAATCTTTGGAGGGTCGTATTCCGATAACTATAAGTTTGAGCGCAACTAATTTAAGAAAAATGAAGAGGTGGAATAACATTGATAAATCTATATATATATATATATATGTCAAGATTGAGCATTAACATCTTTCTCATTTTCCTTAAAATTGACAGACTTGTTGCGAATGCGGAGAGAACTTTCAAGTCTGCCCCATATGTCGGAGTTCCATCCAAACTCGGATCCGGCTTTATTGATCAGTCTTTGTAACAGTCATGGGATTCCCCAAATTATGTTTTTTTTTAGTTTCTTTTCTTTTAAGTATCCCAGAACTTGTCAAATTTTTGCATGTGGATGTGGAAGATGTCTATTTTATTCGTTTCTTATTTTTTTTTTGGAAAACCACACACAAATATATGTATTTCAGTTTCAAACTTTGAGGGTAGAATGAATATATAAGACTTGCCGCGACTCTACATGTTTATGTATATATATATATATTTGACAGCTGTTTATATATATAAGGATTTATATTTGATACAAATAGATGTTTTAGTTTTAGGGTTTAAGGTTAGAATCCATTATTTATAGGTTATGGGTTTAGGTTTAGATGTTTAAATTTAGGGTTTAGATGTTAGAGCTTAGAGTTTAAGGTAATATGATTAAGGATTTATGTTTTAATCTATAAACCTTAAATTTTAATTCAAAATATTAAATTCTAACCACAACCCATAAATTCTAAACCACTAAACCTAAATACCTAACATATAAATCCTATAATCTAACCATAAATTCTAAGGCCATGTTTGGTAAACAATGATCTGAGCTAAAATTAGAGGTTTGACCGGTCAAATTCGTTAATTTGAATGTTTGGTGAATAACATATTGGAATAGCGGATTGTGGTGAAACCTCTAATTTTAAAAAAATGCTAATAAGAGTTTTTGAAATTAGAGGCTTTGACATTAGAGTTATAAAGACTCTTTTACCCTTAACAATTATCAAAAGTCTCTAAATAACTTAAATTGAACCTTTTCTATTTTAATTTTTCACCCTCGTGTATTTACATTGTGACATTTTTAAACTAATACTTTTGGTTTTTTCTTTTATTCTCATTAGTACATTTACTTAATTAATTTGTATTAAAAATATTTATATAAATATAATATATAGATCCTTCAAATATGCTTAGTAATGTTATAACATAAAAATTATTTTTCATAATCTAATTAATATAATAGATACAAAATATTGATAACTAATAAATTATTCAAACAAATATATAATATAATCATGTTCTTATTAGGGGTGTTCAAATATCCGATCCAATGAATCCGATCCGATTATCCGTCGATCCGATCCGAAAATATAGATATCCAATCCGATTTTTATTTTTGGATCGGATATCCGATCCGATTTTTTATTTTCCGGATCGGATACGGTTCACAATATATCAAGTTTCGGATTATCCGAAAATCCGAAATATCCAAAAATTTAAATTTTTATAGATATAAATCTTGTAATATTTAGTAATTTAATTCTTGTTATATCTGTAAATTCAAAAAATAAAGATTTTCATAGATGTTAATCTTGTTATATTTGACAACTTGTTAATTTTTATATTCGAAAATCTAAAATTTTCATAGACACGACCGTTAAATTCGAAAAAATACTTAAATCAAATTATATATTCGGATAACCGAATATCCGATCCGAGTATCCGATATCCGATTTTTTCCGGATCGGATGCGGATCGCTATTTTATCGATCCGAAATTTCGGATATCCAAAATTTTCGGATCGGATCCGAAACCGAAAATGAACACCCCTAGTTCTTATATGTTATTTTGCTTGCTTCTTTAAATAATCAAACATCTATCGGTTAATTTTACCAAACGCTTTTATACAAATCAACTAATAAATCTGTTAGTCAAATCAGCTAATACAACTAGTTATCAGTTATCCGCTAATTGCCAAACAGAGCTTAAAACTAAGATGCTCGTAAAAACTTTTTATTTTCAAGCATGTGCATGGAATAATTTCTCTGTATAAAATTGTACAACATTTAAAAAACATAAAATGCATTGAAAATGACAAGAAATATTTTTTTGATTAAATAAAGATATTACGTTATCATACCGGGATTCGAATCCATACAAAATATTAACAAAATACTCATCATTAACTACTATTCACTAGGCCAATTAATAAATCTCAAAATGACAAAAAATATTAACATTCGACCATTAATGTTGATAAAAAAAACTTAATTAATTATATCGTCATGGTTTGAATATTCAATTGAGTAAAAAAAAGGGGGTGCTTCATAATTTTTCTTTTCGAAAATGTTAAATTCAAATGCTTTTTAATCTTCAAGCTTAAAAAAATAGAAATAAAATATATCAAATCAAATAAAGAAATGAAATCTCAAATTTTAGTAGAGTGGAAGTACTAAAACTAGAATTTAAGATTTTCCTTTTTGGGCTTTTTGGGTGGGAAGCCTTAACCATCATGGACGCCAAGGGTGGATAGGCTGTTAATATCTTACCTTTTGAGTTCTTTTCTAATAATCTTCTTGTTCATAAAATTTGTCATTTTCTTTAGGTCCGTTCAAACTTCGATTTTAACTGAATTAACCGATCGAATCAAAGTTTTTCGATTAATTTTAGATTCGATCGGTTAACGGTTAATGTTTTTTTAAAACTTTGGTTAATGATTACTTCGGTTTGGAATCGGTTAATTAACTGAAATTGTTATGTATTACTATTAGGATAATTATTTGATACATTGACGGTGAAAACTTTTAGTTTCCACAAGCGCCTTAGTTTTAATGTTTAGAGACTTAGTTTAAGGTGTAGGGTTTAGGGGTTTAGATTTAGTAATTTATAATTTAGGGTTGTGAATAGAATTTAGTTTTAGGGTTATAATTTAAGGTTTATAGGTTAAAACCTAAACCCTCAACATATACCCTAGAACCTAAACCCTAACCTCTAAACCCTAACCTTAAACCCTACGTTCTAACCATCACCCCTAAATTCTAAACCACTACCCCTACCACTAAACTAATTCCCTAAACCCTAAAACTAATACACTTATAAAAACTAAAAGTTTTCCATAAGTGCCTTAGTTTTGGGGTTTAGGGACTCGGTTTAGGGGTTTAGGTGTTGGGGTTTAGAATTTAGGATTTAGAGTTAAAATTAATGGTTTAGGGACTCAGTTTAGGGGTTTAGAATTTAGGGTTTAGGGTTGAGGTTTTAGGGTTTTAATCTATAAACCCTAAATTCTAACTCCAAACCCTAAATTCTATACATAATCATTAAATTCTAAACTATTAAATATAAAACCCTAAACCCTACTGATAGAGTAGGGCAATCTTGGATTTGGAAGCCTTCAATCAAGTTGTTGCAAAGAACTAGGAGCTCTAGACTCAATCAAGAAACCTTTGGGCTGATCTGAAAATTCAAGATGAAAAGAGAAGGCTTTTCTTGAAAATTTCAGATTTAATGCTGGAAATTCAAGAAACGAAGATAAGAGGGAAGATAAGATGATGATTAATAAGAATAAAAACAAAAGATTGAAAAAGACTAAGATAAGGAGATAGGTAAAACAAATATGAAAATTCCAGCTTTGTTTATGGAATTATGGAAGATGGTGTGAAGGTTGAAGATGAAGATGGCTTGCGAATCGTTGTTGTTGTTTTGTCCTCGACACCCTCTTAGACGCAATTATCTAAGCAAGCAACCTCAAGCGGCTCTAACCCACCCTCCTAGATGCAATTACCTAGGCAAGCAAGAGTGTGAAGATGATCTTCCTCACAAGAACTTGATGATCTTATGTTGAAGATGGCTTCTAGACAAGTTTACTGAACACTTGCAAACTCAAAGAATACTAAAGAGAACTTTTTATTAATCAATGAAATCTTCTCAAACAAAGAAGAAAGCATCATCCTTTTATAGATGAAGGATGGCTTTAACCTAAAGCTAAGAATGAATAAAATAAACAAACAAATCTGGTCCATTAAATTGGACTTGATCTAACGGCTTGGGAGAAGAGTGGCTGGTTCCTAAAGTATATAAAACCCTAAAAACATAATTTAAATGTTAATATTTAGGTTGGGTTAAGTTTAATTCGTCCAAAGCCTTATATGTTAGCTTTTGGGCTGAATTTTACAAGATCTCGTAATAATCTCGTATCCAGTTTTCTGCATGCGCAGCCTTCAGTAAATTGGACGTATCTTGAGTTCCCGATGTCCGATTGACGCGTTTCAAGATGCGTTGGAAAGGTAACTGAATGACGGACAATTTGTTAGTGTAATCACTCATTTTTGTCCGGGTTTTAGTATTTTTAGTATTGTTGTAATAGTAATATTATTAATATAAAATTAATAAAAAATTAAAATAAAAAATAATTAAAATAATAATAATTAAAAAAGGAAATTTATGTGGTTTTTGGGTGGTCCACGTCACCCCTTTCAACCACCCAATTGCCTATATAAAGGCATGGGGTGGAGGGCAATTGGATTTGGAAATGGAAATTGAAGAATGGAATTGGCAGGTGCTGGCCAAATAAGGGAGCTTAGGCTCTGGCTAGCCCAGGACCGGGACAGTGTCCTCGGTCCTAACCGGTTCGATCGGGGTCCTATTTTAGATCCGATCTAGTTAATTTTTTGGAGAGGTCGTGGTAGATCTCGGCGGGGTTCAGTCGGGGTTCATCATTCGAACTCCTAGTTAGGTATATTTTCTTTCCTTTTTATTTATGTTGTAATTTTTATATTTTAATGAAGTAGTAGTTAATTTAAAATTGTGTTTTTAATTTGTATGTTTATCTATGTTTTAGATTAGTATGTTTTAAATTTATGTTTTATATTAGTGTTCTATTTATGTTAGATATGTTTTTATTTATGTGTTAAATTAATAGTTATGTATATATGTTTTAGATTAATATTTTATTTATGTTATGTTAGTATTTCATTATGTTAGTATTTATTTATATTTTTTATCGTAAGATATTTATTTATATTTGTCATGTTTTTTAGTTTGCATAACGAACATATATTTTGTCAATGCGGTGCCCTTTTATTCGAGCGTAAACGGGGCCAGTATCAGGCGTAGTGATAGTGGTTGGACGTTTACTCTCGAATAACGGGGCCTTTAAAATTTACTCGCACTTATAATCAAATTTTAATTTAATCGTCACTTTAAATCCGGAAAATTTAATATTAATAAAGCGGTAATTATTAAAGTACCAATTTTGGGCGGTGTGGGGGTGCTAATCCTTCCCCATCCGTAACCGACTCCCGAACCCGATATTTTGAAATCTCTGGTTTTCTACGGTGTCCGGTCCACCTTGAGTGGCCGGTGGCGACTCAATTTTTAAATAAAACACGGGTTTTCTAAACTCCCACACGGAAGAAAATATTTTCCAAACAAAATAAAAAAAACATTCATTTTTTAGCGAGAAAAAAACATCGCTACAGTTAGGAGACATCTCGACCCAGAAATGCCTGGATCCCATCCGAAAACTCGTCGCAAGTTAGCTGACTTTCCAGACTTCACAAACAGATTCAGTTTCTTGTCTAAGATGCATCGTTTTTGACCTCCTATGCGTGCATTGTTTTGGCCATTATTGTTTGCATCGAACAAATTCAGCTTCTTGTCCAATATGAGTAATTTAACCCCGCTCATGCATGTATCACCTATTATATATGTATATTACATATATTTATTTTTTGTCATTGAACTTTTAAAAATTATAAAATAATCATTAAATTTTTTATATATTATAAAATGATCATTAAACTTTATCAAATTAGCAAAAATTGTTCATTAAATTTATTGAATTATTACAAAATGATCATTAAACTTTTCAATATTTATCAATAATTTATAACGTACATAGAGTCAATGACCATTTTGTAATAGTTCAATAAGTTTAATGGTTGTTTTATAACTTCTGAAAGTTTAGTGACTAAAAAGATCACTTTAACATATTTTAGTGACCATTTGTGTAATTTACCCAAAATTTTATAACAAATTTCGGTTAATTCAAAAATTGACCGAATTAACCAAACTTTTTTCCGGTTAGGTTAATAGTTTTTGAAAAAGATTCAGTTCGGTTAATGATTAATATGAAGAAAAAAATCGGTTAATAGATTTTGCGTAATTTAGTTTTATCAGTTAACCAAGCCGGCCGTTTGAACACCTCTAATTTTCTTTAACCAGCAAACTTAAAAGTTAAAACATTTGAACCTAAAGATAGTTGTAACGCCCCGATTTTGGGCCTAGCGGTTTAAGGCTAGTTAGACGGTCTAGTGGACGGGTTAGAGATTCGAGTCAGATTCGAGAGCGAATATTTTTCCGAAAGATAAAAATATGGAAAAATGTTTAAAAATCATATTTTATTGTATTAAAAATATGGGTGAAAGCAATTTTGGAAAATAAGCTTTGGAATGGTGACATTTTGGCTGGTGACCAAAATGTAACTTTTGAAAATTGTTTTAAAAAGGTGACTATTTTGTAAAGAGTCAAAACTTAGAATATTTAAGGAGCTATTTTACCAATTGGTCTAATCTGAGTTTTTCCTTAATTTGGATTATTTTAAAAAGGTTTTTATTAAAGGAATTAAAAGAGATTTAGTTAAGGTGGTTATTTTCTCTTAAAACAAAATTTGACGTAACTTTTCTTCTCTCATATTTTCTCTCAAAACACTTTCAGCCAAACACTCATTTTCCATCATAGATTTAAGGTAATGATCTTAAATTCTTAACTCCTTGATTTGCCAAATGATTTCTCAAGTTGTTTTCTAAAAATCTCATTGGATTTCTTTGTTTTCAAGAGGAAAAATCATCCAATTAAGGGGAAACTCACTCATTTGAGGTAAGTTCGTTCTTCTCCTCTAATGAAAGGTTCTTTACTGGAATTCCCAAGTTTTTGGCTCTTTACATATGTTTTCTAATAGGTTTTGATTAATTAAGTATGGATTTTAGCTTTAATGAGGTTTAATTGATGGATCTTGTGATTTTCGATTTGGATCTGTTTTCCAGAGATGTGGTTTGATTTCAATCATATTTTGAATGTATTATAAGGTGGATAGGTTGTTTTTAATAATGGAATCCTGAATTTGGTTGAATCTCTAATTGATTAAGTTGTTAGTTAAGAGTGTTTGGGTTGTTTGAGGAGTTTAACCTTTGCTGGAAGTAAAAGGATATTGTGTATGAGTTTTGAGATGTTAATTGACGAGGTTTGAGGTGTTGAATCATTATATTATGGATTGGTTAAGATTGAGTAGTGTTTCATGTTGATTTCGGTTAGTTTCAGATGAGTTTTGAGTGGGCATCTTGAGAGCTACGGGTTTTTGGATTGAAACAAAGAGTTGGATGCATTTTAATGCATGTGTTCTCTATTTTTGTGTGATCGAAACAGGGGAGAATCAAGGCGTAGCATCTTGAGGTGGTTCTAGGCTTGCCGGAAGCTTGTTTTGCGGTAGCAAGCAAAGCGAAGCGAAATCAGTGAGTGGAAACGATTTTAAAAGTCTTTCAAAGGTTTGAAAGTGGTTTTGGAAGTTTAGGTTAAGTTTGAAACACTTACCTAAACTTGGAAGTAAGTTTCCCCCATTTGCTCTTTAATATCGGTTCGAATATGAACATGTGTGATTCATGTTTTAGTCGTAAACATGGTTGATAATACTTACTGTAAATGCATGGTTTTAAAGTGCATACGCAATGTTTTAAAAGTGTTCAAAATGCCGGTGAGCATTTTTATTCCGGTCGGGAATGTGTTATTGCTATGGCAAAGTGATATGCGTATGTGGAATTGGGTGTAATGCATTGTAAAACAGTGAGCAAAAGGTTTTGTAAATGATATATTGACTATGTGACAAGTGAGAAAACATTCGGATATAGTTGGCATGCCATAGGATAAAGTGCACTATAATATGGGTTAAAAATCGATTGTGGGTTAAGAGTCTTTGAGGTATAGCAGTCGGCTACTCGGACTATGTTGTTATCACTTGGGTTGAGCGGTCAGTTCCCTTTGTTTATGTATAGCTTGCGGTCGGCAAGGCTGTAAATTCATGCGATCGGCATGGGGTAGTCTTGATGACGGTCGGTCATTAAGGGAGATCCGTGTATCCGATGTATAAAGTTAACGGTTAGTTAACTAAGGATTAGCAGTCGGCTAATCAAGGATAGTGGTCGACTATCCGTGGTCACTATAATTGCCAATATATGAGATTTCTAATGATGAAATATGTTTATAATGCTTTGGGATTTAAGCATGGTTTATGTTTATAATGCTTTGGGATTTAAGCATGGTTTATGTTTATAATGCTTTGGGATTTAAGCATGGTTTTGTAATTGATGCTTTGGGATCTAAGCATGTGGTAAATACATATTGTTTTGCATATGGTCGATATGCATGATTTGGTTTGGAATCATTGAGCTTGCTTAGGTCGTAAGCATGGTTTAAAAACAAGTGTAATTTTAAAAAGGGTTTTAATGCATCGTTGTTTTAAGAGCATCCTCACTAAGCAAGTGTGCTTACGCTCTCTTTTCCCTAATGATGCAGAGCATTAAAGCAAGGAGGCAGTAAAGTCAATGATAAAGTGATCCCAAGACAAGACTATTTGAGTATGAACTCGGTTTTGGGTTTCCGGTTAATAAGGCAATGTGTTTGCCTCCTATTTTGGGATTTGTTATTCTGTTATTCCATAGCTTTGAGCATGTGTAATGCTGTGATTTCAGAGTTTGATTGATGTTGTTATGTCTTTTGTGCATCATATCTATGGTTGATGGTTTATGGTTCCCTAGGTATGCATATAGATGGTTTTGCTTGGTTGGCATGCTTTGGTGATCTTATCAGGTTGTATGTGATATGAATATGGTGTTGGTCTGTTGCTTATGCTGAGATTTGACTCTTTGTGTATTTTGGTATGTTTGGCATCATAGTTTAGAAAGCATGCCTTTAGAGTAATTCATTGGTTGCATGAGCTTGCTATGGATGTTTAATCTTGGTGTAAATGTTAGTTTATGTCCTATTGGATGATTATATGTATGTATACAAGTTGTTAGGACCCAAATGCATCTAGATTTGTGTGTAAAATTAGCTAAAAATGACATTACAGGCCTACGCGTACCGATACACGGGGGACTGTATCGGTACGTATAGGCAATCCGGATTATACAATATCGGTAATATCGGTATGGGCAAGCAATTTAAGCTTGGCGTACCGGTACGGTATAGGGTGTATCGGTACGGGAACCCATTACTGGAAAGTTACTTTTTGAAGGAAAACTCGTGTACTGGTACACCAAAGGAGCGTATCGGTACGGCTTGATAACCTTATACGCTGACGTGGCGTACCGATACGGCCCACCGAGTACCGGTACGTATGGCTATGCCGTATTGGTACGGCTGTGACCGTATTGGTACGGGTGGCAGTTTTTCAGGTATCGTCATGGAATCCAACTTTTGTTTTCTTGAGCTTTGGTCCTTAAGTTTGGTGAATGCAATTGTGTGGGCTTGGATGATCGTTTTTAATCTGAATTTTGACATGTGGGATTGAAATCTGACTAATTGAGGTTTGGTAACTTTAATTTCAGTTTTGATCCTTAAAAATTATCAGTTTTGCAATTTAGTCCCTATAAGGTGTGGTATGTAATTGGTGGTTCTTCCGTGCTTGGTTTTCTTTGAAATTTCAACTCCTGCAAGTATGAGCATGTAGGTTTAATAATTCACATCTAGACAAGATAAAAGGAAAAAATGGACCGAATTTTCATAACATTTCTCCGGTTTGCTTCGGCAAACCTAATGTAGCTCACTTGGTTCGGTCGGGAGTCTAGGCCGGATCGAGGGGTTACAATAGTTCTAGTAAAAAAACATTATTTTCAAGTGATCTAGTTTGAATAGTTATACTTGTAATGTGTATTTAAATTTAATTAGAATTATAAAAATAGATATTAATCATATTATTATAGAACCATAGTAAAATATTCAAAAATAAAAATAAAACTTCTTCAACTTGGGAAATTCTTTCTTTTTCTCTTATTTCTACACATCTACTTTCATCACGCAGAAAATAAATGTTCCAAAGGTTACAGGGTCCTCGAAAACAACAAACATCTTTTTTATTAAAAAAAACACAAAACAATCTTCTCACTCATTGACTTAAATGAAAAAATATTAAAGCGTCATCAAAATTTAAGTAATTGTTTTTCATAAAAAAATACTTAACATTCTTTTGATTCGAGGAAATAAAAATCATTTTCAATTTCGTTTTTTAAATAAAAAATAAGAAAACGTGTTTACTTTGAATTTTAAAAACAAATTTAGAAGACGAAGTAGCCAACAATGACGAGGCTGATAGCTCCACCGGCGGCGGAGAAAACACCTCGGGCGGTTGCACTGCTGCCAGGAGGCTGAGCAGCAGGTGTATTGCCCTCATTGCCAATAGGGCCTTCAACAACATCCCCAGGTCCAACAGGACCACCACCCAGTGCACCTTCATCACCAGTGTTACCAATTGCATTATGATCATGGCTGGGCATGGCGATTCCTCTCGGGCTGCTCGCCGGCGACACATTGTTTTCAGCGGAAACCAACTCAATAAAGGCAACGTTTAAGAGCAAAACAAGAAAAACGATTTGGCATGCCATTTTTTAAAAAAATGTTGGGGGTTTCTTCACGGTATTATTAGAGTTTGGTTGAGAAAAGAAGAAATAATTGGAGTTTTAAGAACAATTATGGTGGTGAATTTTAATGAAGAATTTGTTTAGGAAATGAGAAACGATGAAGTATTACGGGGAGGGAGAGATTGGAGATGAATATGAAGGGTTGGATCCCACATCGAGAGAGAGGAGTCAGGAAAACCATGCATTTTCTATTTGTTAATGCAACAGAGGATAGCGGTTGAGGGGAAATAAATTTGGCAAATGCCTTACTTTATTGTTTTGGGACTGCTATTAGTTTGCAGGATTGTGGATATTAAATATTAGGGTAAATTATGTAAATTATCACCGAATTTTACTCTCATTTATTTTAGTCATCGAAGTTTTAAAACGTTCAATTTGCTCATTAAAATTTAGACATTGAATTTTTTTTGTTACTCTTTTGTTAACTTTTTGACGATGTTCATTTATCGGCGAACGGAAGAATTTTTCCATAATTCGAACAGTAAAAAACTTTATCGGTACAAAAGAAACAACATACTGAAAAACGAGCTTCATCCAACATTTTGAGAATCAAGCTCCATCCAATAGCCGATTCGTGAACTTTTGAGCACTTTTCAGTAAAATGGAAGTTGAATTCAGACTTAAGTGGCTAAGACGAAGTGACTAATGAAATTTGAGACCGAACGACAATCATCTACAACCGTTTGGAGTTTAAGAGTGACAAAAGGCGTTCAATGTCTAAACTTTGGTGATAAAAAATGTTCAATGTAAACTTTAGTGAGTAAATTGAATGTTTTGAAACTTTATTGACCAAAATAGGTTTAAGAGTAAAGTTCATTGATAGTTTATGTAATTTACCCTAAATATTATTGGGTCGTCATACATTGTTGGTGCATTAAATATTTACTTGAACGTAAAGATAACTTTTTCAATCCAGTTTATTACATTCAGGGATGAACTTAGAGGGGGCTGTCGCCCCCTAAAATTTTGAATTTCCTACATGATATAGAAATTTTTTATGTATTTCCTATAAAAAAATATTTTTTTGTCCCCTAAAATTTTATAAGTTCGCCCCTAACATAAAATTCTGCATCCGTCCTTGATTATTTTCACAGCATTATAATTTGAACCTCTGATATTATTTAAAAGATTTAACACCTCATCCAACTAGACCAACTAGTAATTGATGCAGTAGCTGTTACTACTGCATGTCTTGTTGTACTAGCTTTCGCCAATGTTGTTGAGAAGATTTCTTTTGATGTTCTTGAGCTTTGAAACCACATTCTTCATATCCATTCTATCTTCAGGTAGCTCGGCTGAACAGTTTAAAGCCAATTCCATAATTGATGCTATACAGTTCGCTTTAACAACAAAGTATTGAGCTTCTTCCTGCACTATGCTGGAATCTCCTACACCATTTATTCCATCAGATACTGACATTTTCACCCAATGCTTCATGCTCATTTCCCCAGCAAAGCTTTCATCTGTTGGCTTCTTCCCTGTGAAGGTTTCCATTAACAGAATACCGTAACTGTAGACATCGCTTTTTACAGAAATAATTCCAGCCGATCCATATTCTGTACGGTAAACATAGAATTGAATCATAAAAATGGTAATATCTATACAAGTTGGTAAAGGAAAACCGAAAACGAAGACGAAAAGATCACCTGGTGCCATATAGCCGATGGTGGCGAGTGTCATTGTTTGCTTGATGGAATCCCCTTCTCCCAATAGTTTAGCAATTCCGAAATCTCCCACGTGTGCAACCATGTCCTTATCCAGTAACACATTACTTGGTTTCAGGTCACAGTGAATTATGGGAACATGAAATCCAGAATGGAGATATTCTAAGGCTAATGCAACATCGATGGCTATGTCGATTCGTTGCAGGATGTCCAAAGCATGGTTGTCGGAATATAACCATTTCTCAAGACTTCCATTAGGCATGAATTCAAGCACCAAGGCTTTGAAATCAACATTAGAACAGCAAGTTATGACCTTGACAAGATTTCGATGAAGGAGTTTGCCCATCACTTCACATTCAACGTCGAAACTGGTATATGCTCCATCTATTTCCAAGTTAAAAACTTTTACTGCAACTTCTGTCCCATCTGGAAGTAACCCTTTGTATACAGAACCGAAACTTCCGGATCCAAGGAAATTGCTTTCGTTAAATCCATCCGTCGCTTCGGATAATTGATGATAAGACATTCTTCTCCATGTCTTGAAAGGTACAACATCAGCTTCAACAATTGTCAAACTTGTACTCTTGTTTTGCCATTTCTTGTAGACAATTACGAAGGCTACAAGTACGATAATCGAACCAAATATCGGCAAGACATATTTCAAAACATGCAGAAGGAGCTTGTTGGATTGTCGATGAATGTTACTCTTACAAGGTTGAACCTGTAATCTAGGTGAACCACAAAGTGCATAATTTTCCATGAACGATTTCGATGTGAAGTTGATAAAACGCCCCCTGTCTGGGATTTCACCTTCCAATCTATTAACAGACACATTAAAAAAATTGAGATAGGAAAGTTTTTCCAGAGACTTGGGAATGACTCCAGAGAGGTTGTTATCAGATAAATCCAGTTTCACCAAGCTCTTCAAGTCACCAAATGATTCCGGAATAGGACCTTCGAATCCATTATGAGAAAGAAGAAGATCATGTACATCAGTGAGACTTCCAAAAGCTGGAGGGATATCACCTGAGAAAAGATTTCTTGACAGATTCAAAACTGTAAGTACCTTCAAATTCCCGATGTCAACTGGAAGTGATCCATTAAAGTAATTCGACGACAAGTCCACTTTTAAGATATCTTTCAAGCTCCAAAAACGTGAAGGCATAGATGAATTCAACTTGTTGGAGGAAACATTTAGCCTCCTCAGAGAAATTAAATCACCCAAACATGCAGGTAAAGGCCCATCAAGCTGATTAGCAGCTAATGATAACTCATACAACCCCTTCAAGCCACAAAGTTCATGTGAGATAGAGCCTTGTAGCTTATTTTCAGACAAATCCAAAAGCTGCAGATTTCTCAGATTTCCCATTGTTGCAGGAACAGAACCTGTCAACTCATTGGTAGAAAGGTCCAACAATATAAGATTGTTCAGACTAGCAATTTCCATGGGAATGCTGCCTCTAACATTGCAGGCTTTGGCTTCAAAATATTCGAGTGATTTCGGGAGATTTGAGAGTGGAGTTGGGAGAATGCAGTTCAATGGGTTGAATGATAGTACTAAAACAGTCAGGTAAGTGCAGTTTCCCAGGGAATGGAAAATGCTGGACTCATGGGTTGTCAAATGATTTGAACGAAGATATACTTGCTCAAGGAACTTCAAAGAACCAAGTGAATTTGGAATAAGGCCGGTGAATGAGTTCCCTTCTAATTCCAGTATTTGTAGCTTAGAAACATTGGAGATAGAATCTGGAATGTTTCCGCTGAGACTATTGCCATAGAGGTTGAGGATCTCAAGATTTGAAAGAGCAGTCAGGTCCGGTAGTTTACCTGATAATCTATTGACTTGCAGAACAAGATTTATCAAAGAAGAAATGTTGAAGATGGAAGCCGGGATTGAGCCAACGAGACTCATATGTCTGGCAGAAAGATACTCCAATCTCTCCAGATTTCCAATTTCCCATGGGATTTCACCTGCAAATTAAGAAGCAACAATTCAGTATTACAAAGTTGTTAAAAAGGAAGAATAAAGAGTAGGGGTGTTCATACTTCGGTTTTAACCGAACTAACACTGAAGTTTTTCGGTTAATTTTAGGTATAATCGCTTAACGGTTAAGATTTTTTTCAAACTTCGATTATCGGTTAATTTGGTTCGAAATCAGTCGGTTAACCGAATTAACCGAAATTATTATATATTAAATTTATATATATTGCACATATTTATTTTTGGTCACTAAACTTTTAAAAGTTATAAAATGATAATTAAATTTTTTTATATATTATAAAATGATCATTAAACTTTATTAAATTAGCACAAAATGATCACTAAATTTATTGAATTATTACAAAATGGTCATTAAAATTTTCAAAATTTATCAATAATTTATAACATGCAATGAGTCAATGACCATTGTGTAATTTATCCAAAAAATATTTAACTTCTAAAAGTTAAGTGACTAAAAAATTTATTTTAGCATAGCTTAGTGACTATTTGTGTAATTTATCCCAAAATTATAACAAATTTTAGTTAATTCAAAAACCGACCTAATTAACCGAATTTTTTTCGGTTCAGTTAAAATTTTTCAAAAATAATTGATTCGATTATCGTTTAAAAAAAATTGGGTAGCTTGATTCAGTCGGTTAATCAAACCGACCGATTGAACACCCCTAATATAGAGGAAAGGGTTAGATTCTGTCTATGTAATATTAGTAAACTGTGGTTTTTATTTGTTCATTGTAATTTGATCGATTCTAGTTGGTGTATATTTCAAATTTTAGCACATGACCTTTATTTTAGAAAATTTGGGTTCGAGCAATCTTGTTTGCAAGGTATTTTCGTCTTATTAAAGGGTTAAGAAAAAAGTAAGAACAAATATTACATCTTAATTATGTTAAGACTATAAAAAATTACAAGAATTTAAAACGGTCAAATTAGTGAATATGAACTAAACCTACGACTTATACATATTACAACTATCAGTAGAATTTGATTTTGAACAAAATATTTGATACACACACGATGTAATATAATTCTTACAATCTCATTCATTTCATTGTCAATTGTTTTATTTAGGGTTTAGGAATTAATGTTTATAGTTTAGGACTTAGGGTTTGAAATAGATAAAATTGTGTAAAATTTAGTTTACACGATTTGTGTATTGTAGCGATCTAAAAAAATGAAGTTTTAAGGTGTTTGGATCTTTTGGGTATTTTAAAAATGTCTTCCGCGGGGTTTTAAAAAACCGTATTTTATTTAAAATGGAGTCGCCACCGGCCACTTAGGTAGATCGGACACCATAAAACCAAAGATTTTAAAAATGTTGGGTTCGAGAGTCGGTTACAGATGAGGAAGGATTAGCACCCCACACCGCCCAAAATTGGTACTTTAATAATTACCGCTTTATTAATATTATACTTTCCGGATTAAATTGACGATTAAATTAAAATTTGGTTATAAGAGCGAGTAAATTTTAAAAGTCCCGTTATCCGAGAGTAAACGCCCAACCACCATCATTACGCCTGATACTGGCCCCGTTTACTCTCAGATAAAAGGGCACCGCATTGACAATTTATATATCCGAAATGCAAACTTAAAAGACACGACAAACATAAATAAATACGATGCGATACTCAAGATAAATACTAACATTATAACATACTAATCTAACATAAATAAAATATTATTCTAAAACATACATAAATATTAATCTAATATAACAATATAATAACATGTACAAACAACAATATAAATGTACATAAAAATCATATATATATATATATATATGATATAAAAATATAGAAAGTATAAGAAGTTATACGTAAAATATAGGTTGTGAAAAAAATATATACATAAATAAAACATATTTCACATACCAAAAAAAAAACATATACTTAATAAACGTAATAAATACAAATTAGAATACTATACGTTTATATACATAATAATAAAATTTATAATCTTAATGTATATAATATATAGAAAATAGGTTATTTTGTATAAATATAATAATAATAATAAAACATGGATTAAAATATATACAACATGAACTAAATAATAAGGGTTAAAATGCACAAATTAATAATTTACATGGCATAGATGACAAACAATGTAGGGCCAAAATGAAACAAATATAAAATATGCAGAAATAAGCATAAATAAATGGAAATAATAAGCTGGAAATTAAAAGATAAAACATAGGGACTAAATCAAAATAAAACAAAACATAAAAATCACAAAAAAAGAAAAGGACATTAATAAACACGCATAACAAACAGGGGACAGAAAACATAATTAAACCAGGGGTAGAAATGGATGCTAGTTGAAAGTAGGGGGACTACGTGCGTAATTTGACCATTTTTGCAAAACACAGACACCAAACGGTGTCGTTTTGAATGTTAGCAGCTAAAAGGAGATAAGGGTTATTTTTTGTTATTTCGAATGATATTCAAACCCTAAAAAAGACCCAAATTCTTTCTTGCTCTCGATCCTCTCTTCTGCCCACATCTCACAGCGGCGCCGCTCCTCGCCTTCCGGCGTCGTTCACCGGCCAAATGGCCTCGCGGCGGCTGAGGAGTAACGGTGGCAACCCCAAACGGCCGGTGAGTTTCTCGAAATCCCGTCTTTTTTATTTTGATTCGAAACGAAAATAATAAAAAAGGGATTGATTTTGAAACTAAAGAAGTGGTTTTTTTTATTTCGATTTAAAGACTTACAATTTTTTTAAAACTCTGAATTTTTTCTTGATCTTTCTCCTTTTTTTTGAACTCCAAAAAAAACCCCTCTTACATTGATTTCCTTCTGTTTTTATAACCGAAATTTACACCATAAAATAACTTAACCACTCCTATATTTTACTCTGCAGATTTGTGACGGATGGAGCCGAATTTTCAGGGTATGGTGAAGACAAGGTATGGGTTTGGGTTTGGGTTGGTGACAGGGTATGGAGTTGGTAGAGGGCTGGGTTGTTAGGATTTTGGGGTTTGAACTAAATTTGGGGTTTAGGAGTTAATTTCGGGATTGAAGATTTTAGGGTTTAGGGATTTAAAAACGACAACCGGAGTTATAACGTCGACTCGTCGGACGGCTGCAGATCGACGGTGGCGGCAGAGGCAGCGGCGGCGGAATGGTGGTGGCATGGCTAGGGTTAAATTTGGTTTAGGGTTAATTAGGGTTGTATGGGCTTGAACCGGGTTTGGTTTGGGTTGTAAATGGGTTTTCGGGTTTTGGGCTTGAATCGGGTTTGGATAACCCGGATAAAAAGGGTTATTACCTGTATAAAATAATTATCATTTAACTTAACATATTTAACAATTATTGTTTGGGTTGGGATCAAAATTTTAAACTTTAAAAAGTATAAAGACTAAAATGATAAAAATAAAATATAGGGACTAAATCCACAAGTGAGACTAAATCCACACAACTTTTTATTTACTATTTATTTTGAATAATTAAAGAAATTAAATTTTATAGTAAAAATATAATATAATATGAAAAAATATCTTATGTACTGACGGTAGAATAAAAAGTTTCAACGAGTGTCTTGATTTTAGAGTTTATGAATTTGGTTTTAGGTGTTTAAGTATATGAGCTTAGAATTCTAGATTTAGAGGTTAGGCTTTTGCTTTTAGGGTAATATGGTTAGGGATTTAAGTTTTAATTTATAAACCCTAAACTTTAAATTTTAACTACATCTCTTAAATTAAAAACTCATCCACTAAAATCCCTAAACAAAATCTCTAAGCCCTAAAACTAATGTGATTATGGAAAAAAGTTTCTACAAGTACTTGTGCATAGAATAATTACCCATATAATATAAGGTTTATTATATCATACACTGGCCGTAAAAAAACTTTTCTAAGCCTAAATTCACTTTAAAAACTAAAATTCAAATCCTTAACCTTAAAACCCTAAAATCTAGACCATATGTTCTAAACTTTAAATCCTAAATTATAATCATGATCCTTAAATTCTAACTCATTAAACAAAAACTCCTAAATTCTAAGATCTAAACTAACCCCCTAAACCCTAAATAAAACCCGCTTGTGAAAAAGTTTTTTTTTCTACTATCGGTGCATGGAATATTTTTCATAATATAATCCTTAAACTATACCATTGTTTTATTTAAAAATTAAAATAAATAACTTCAAACATAAAAGATAATGAAATATATGTAATGAGATTACCAGATAAATAGTTGTCACTAACATAAAGAACGTCCAACTCGCGTAGATTTCCAATTTCTGGTGGAATTTCACCTGCAAATTAAGAAGCAATAATTTAGTATCATGAAGTCCTCCTCTTTCTCGATATTGCGATAATAATATGAGGCTGATAATTGCAGTTTAATTCCTAATCTTTTTTAATGATCAAAATATTAAGGAATAGCAAAATGGAAAGCGTGAAAAGAAGGATAAAAAAATTACTTGGAACTTGTTAATTTAATTTAAGATTTATATTCCATACTAAAAATTTCAACAAGTGCCACAATTTTTATATTAAATAGAAAGTTTTTACGTAACACGTAAATGTTAAGATTCTAACTCACATAACATAAGACAATATAAATATTTTTAACCACTTGGCCGATTAATGAATCTCACTACACCGCATTTTTTAATTCACTTCATTTATAGTTTTTATACATTTATATTCTAATCAAATTTCTTATCATGGAATCAAATCTTTGTCATAAGAAACAGTGATATCTTTTTTAGTTTCAAATAAGGATATTTTATAAAGGATTTATATCTAATATATTGGCGGTAAAAACTTTTAGTTTTCACAAGCGTTTTAGTTTTATGGTTTAGAGATTTAATTTAGGGTTTAGGGGTTTAGGTGTAGGGGTTTAAAATTTAGGGATAATGGTTAGAATTTAGATGTTAGGGTTAGTATTTAAGGTTTAGGTTTTAGGGTAATATGTTGAGGATTTAGGTTTTAACCTATAAACCTTAAATTTTAACAATAAACCCTAAATTTTATTCACAATCACTAAATTCTAAACTACTAAACATAAACCCGTAAACCCTACATCCTAAAATGAGTCCCTAAACCTTAAAACTAAAGCGCTTGTGAAAACTAAAAGTTTCTAACGCCAGTGTATCAAATAATATCCATTTATAAATTTATTTCTGAATTATTATATAATAGACTAAGACTTTGTTTTTGGCTGAGGTGGGAAAACCTTAGTTTGGGACAAACTAAGGTTTTGCAAAAGCTAGAAAAACTAACTTTTGGCAAATCAAGGTTTGAGAAACTAGTTTATGGATAAGGTTTTGACACTCAAAAACTGTTTATTGTTTGTTGCTTCTGCAATTTATTGGGTGGAAAAGCTAGTTTTGCTATTGTAAATGCAACAAAAAAACAGGGCCTAAATGCTCAAATAAGGGCATGAGTTTTTATGAGTTGTCCGTATAAAGGCCTAACATTTTGAAACGGACAAATAAAGGTCTAATATATTCACATTTCTCAAATGATGGTCTAACTTTTCAAAACGATCGAGTTAAGGCATAACATTTTCGAATCTGCTTAAACAAAGGTCTAATATTTTCACCAACATTTTTTTTTCATTTACTATTGGCTTAAGAGAATCATAAGCCCTTAAACTTTTGAAAAAAATCATTTAAGCTCTTAAACTTTTTTACACTCAATTAAGCCCTTATACTCCAAAATCTAATCAATTCACCCATTTAACCAACTTTGATTGTTAAATCTAACAATTGTTTTTGGATTAATTGGTGCAACGTGTCATGTTACAGTTTTGTCACTTGATATTTCCAGAAATTTTTTTATTTTATTTAAAAAATCTTTAAAAGTTCTAAAAATTCAAAAATAGACAAATTATAAAAAATAGTTTTCTAAAAATCTGTAAATATCACATGACAGAATTGTAGTGTGTCACGTGACAATAATATTTCAAGAAAAAAATGTCAAAAATTGATTGTCGAAATTGGTCAAATGACTTAATTGATCCAATTTATTAGTACATGGGCTTAATTGAGAGAAAAAAAAGTTCAAAAACTTAATTGATTTTTTTTTCAAAAGTTAACATCCTCAAGCCTTTATTATTTGAGCATAGTTGAGAAAGTTAAATCCGTATTCGACTATTTTGAAAGGTTAGATCCTTATTTCAAACATTTGGTCTATAAGTTAAGAAAAAAAAAGGTAAAATTATCTTCCATCCCTAAAATGATAGATTTTAGTTTAATCCACTTATTACAGATTATGTAATTTTAGACTAAAGGTTATATAGTGTGCAGATACACTTACAAAGCTCGTTGATTTCTCAGTTATTTCTAAGTCTATCTTTGATGAACCACCTGGTCCTGTTGAGGTTCAATTTTTTTTAATAATATGCCGGCTGAATTTTATTAAAATTTAAAATAAAAAATGTCTAAAAAAATAAAATTGTAGCAGAAAAACAAAAACGCAATAAATCTAAATTGAAAAAAGCAATGAAATTATATTTTGGCATTTCAAAATTTCATAATTCAATTTTAGTTCTTTAAAAAAAATTGAGATTTTGTTTGTAATTTAGACAGTTGGTTTTCATAGTAACGAAAATAAAAGATTATTTTAAACAAAGAAAGTATGGAATACAAAAAGCTAAGGGTGTTTATGGTAGGTTAATCGTATCGTTTACCTTAAACGGTTGTTTAACCGTTATAGCGTTATTAATCGTAACCTAACCGTTAAGAAATGGTTAATCGTTAATTTTTTGAATGGTTAACCATTATAGTAGTTAACCATTAAGAAACGATTCGGTTATAGGTTAACTTGTAACCTTTTACAATTTTCTCTTCAAATGTTCATTATTTCTTTTTAGAATAATAAATTTATCTCTCCAATAAATATTGTATTAAAATTTTCAAAAAAATATGACTTAAATAGAAAGATTTCAAACAAAAACTTCATACTTAATTAAAAAAAATACCTATAGGTTGACCATTAACCATCTTTTTTAACGAAGCGGTTAATCGAAACTGTTTGACCTTAACGGTTAGGTTAATTAACCTATAAAATAAACGGTTATACCGATTAACGTTTACGATTTATTTTCCGCACCCTATAAAAAGCCTTACCTTCCAAATTATTGTCACCCAGATATAGCATTGTGAGTTGAGTTAGATTCCCAATATTCTTTGGAATGCTGCCACTGAAACTATTGCTATCTAAATATAGCTCTTGAAGGTTTCTGCATCCATCTATACTTGTTGGAATTTGACCTGAAACACTCATTTTCAATTTCATACAAATGCCTCAAGAATAAGAAGAATATGACAGCATATATCTTTCGATAAACTACCATATAGAAGAAAGTACCAAAGACAAACATATAATTAGGGAAGACTATTTCACCCGACCGGATAAAGTTCCGATCTGATCTGATTGGCGTTCTTTTTGTAAAAAAGTCGTGTTCGATTCGGGTTGGATTCGAGTTTAGAGTGAAGAAAATCTGACGACCCGACCTAGGGCTGATAGTGTAATTTTCCCCTATATTTTTAGAAATATTTTGCAATAATGTTTTATCTTTATATTTTTATGATTAGGTCCTTAAAAATGATTTTTTTACAATTTGGTCCTTAAAATTAATTTTTTTATAATTAGGTCCCTAAAATTGATTTTTTTATAGATCAGGTCAAGTTTCTTAAGAATATGGTCGAGTCGGGTTGGGTTAGGGTTTAGGGTAATTGCTTTTGGGTCGGTTTCGGGTCAGCAAAAAACCTAACTCGACTCGTGCTCATCCCTACATATAATGTTTAATCTAGTTAGGGTTGAGCAAAACTCAACTCGAAAAAATTGATGTTATTTTCAATTTTGAGTTATTCGATTTATTTGAGTTGAGTTCGAGTTTACCCAACTTGAAAAACTGAATTTTACAGTTTTGCAATTTAGTCCATGGTTTTCTTTTTCTTCAATCCTCCTTCATTTTAAGACCATTTTGACCAAATTTGAACCACATGTTCCTAAACCACTCTAGAATACCTATTTAGCTTCAATTCATATTTTCTAAAATAAACCTCCTCCTTTTGCAATTTAGCCCCTCAATTTTGTATGATTTCCTCTTTTCTTCAAGTCCTCCTTCGTTTTAAGTCTATTTTTGACCAAATTTAGCTTCAATTGATATTTTTTTGAAATGAATTTCCTATTTTTATAATTTAGCCCCTCAACTTTGTATGATTTGTTCATTTTTTTAATTCCTCTTTTGTTCTAAGTCTACTTTGATCAATTTTAAACCACATGCTCCACTACCGCTATGTAATATCTATGTAACTTCAAATCATTTTTTTAAATATTCTTTTTTGCAATTTAATCTCTTAACTTTGCATTTTATTCAATATGGTCTTTCAACTATAATTTTTTGCAATTTTTTTTTCTTCTCATCAATTCCTTAACTCATTTATACTCCTATCAATGCTTTATCTTCAAAATCTCATTCCGTAAAAATAACATTACAAATATTAATCACACGTGTAAAAAAGAATATGAAGAGGTGTACGTGCTTGTGTGTGTGCGTGTGTGTACCTTATATGATTAGAGGAAGGCTTTAATTTAGAATCAGTCCATACTATAACATTATCAATAATTACAATTAAATTTATATAGAAACTCGACTCAAATTTTATAAACTCGACTCGAACCAAAAAATTTTCAAATAAAATTTGAGTCATAAAATAAGGCTTGTCAACTAATATAACTCGAAATTTTTACTCGACTCGATCAAATGCTTACTCCTAATTATCTAGCCCATGTTATACTGTTGGATCTTGATAAAGATAGTTTAAAGTTCGAGTTTAAATTTGATACACGGGCTGTGTAAAATAAATTTTACACAAGCTTGCCTATTTCTACTATAAATCAAAATTAAACCTAAACCTTAAAGAATTAAACCCTAAACCCTAAATTCTAAACACTAACCTTAAATTTTAAACCCTACAACCCAAACACCTAAACTCTAAACCCTAAACTAAACCCCTAAGCCCTAAAACTAAAAGGTCTGTGTAAACTAAAGTTTACACAGACTGTGTATTGAAGTTTTTCTCTTAAAGATTTACTTAAACTCCTAAAAAAATAGACCTAAATTTTAAAAAAATCCCAAAAGAATTAAGTTTTTAATTTAATTTTTTTTAAAAAAAATTAGATTTAACAATAATTTATTGGAAGACAACTTATTGAAAATATTAAACAAATTAAACAAATAATTTTACAATTTTTGAAGGAACAAATTAAATTTTTAAGAGATCCAATAATTGGTCAGGTGGTCAATAATTCTCATGTTATTCCATTTTCGAATCCCGATATTAATCTTGGGAGTGTAATATATATTTACTTAATAAAAAATATTTTTTTAAAAATTATAAAGGGTTAAATACTAATTTTTCAAAATTTAGGGGCCACCCTCTAGCCCGTTACCACCCGTCCCCGAATCCATGGCATCAATTATATATATATATATAATGCTTAACTAAACTGTTATTTTATTTAGAAATTAAATAAATAGCTCCAAATATAAAGCCTAAAGGTAACGGACTGAAAGAGGAAAAAAAAACGTAAAACGTAACTAAATATCTGTATGGAGATTACCAGATAGATTGTTGATATCGAAATAGAGAATCTCCAAGTTTTGAAGATTTCCAATTTCTTGCGGAATTTCCCCTACAAAGTAAGAAGCAATAATTCACATCATAAAACTGTCTGGTTTACAATATCTAAAAAATTTATAAAATGAAGAAACATTAGGTACGAGAACACATTAAATGGTTCTAATAATAAAAGATGATGTTATTTTTTATGTGATTCGAGTTTGAATAACATAATATATTTGATGTTACACTCTTAAAAGGCTAAAAATAAAGAATGCATAGTATTATGTAATCACGTAAAATATAAAAAAAAGGTAGATCAATGACGAAACTACATAGTGCCCCTCCCCACCTTCATTTTTAATCTTTATTTTTATATAAAAAATTAAAAAAAATTAATTTATTTATGAATTTACCCACATTATTAAACATTTATATTTTATCCTATAACTCTAAATACTGATTTCATCATGAAGTAGATAAATGGTGCTAAGAGGATACACAGGTTCTTTTACTTTTAAATTATTTTTCGATGTTATGGAACCGGGTGAGAAGGAAGTTGAAGGTAAAGAGAAAGAGGAGAAAGGGGAAAAGAGAGAGAAAGAAGGAGATTTAAAAAAAGTTATGCTTTTTGTGATAATTTTTGTGTACTAAAATATTATACCTTTATCATTATAAATTAATGGGAATATATTTTTATCATTTTATATGCACTACAAAAAAACTTACCTATCGGTGGTGTGTTATACCGACGGACGTAAACTGTCAAAAAAGGACTATATACCGACGAAAAATAAATTGTAGGTAAATGTTTTTGCTTTTACTGACGAATATATTTTTTTGTAAAATCTTTAGCTATACCGACGGATGACAAAAAATTGTCGGTAAAAATTATATCTATACCGACGGTTTAGGAAAACCGTCAATAAAAACTACATCTATACCAACGAACCATATTATCCGTCGGTATAGGTGAACCATATACCGACAAATTTTTGTGTGTATCGGTATAGATGTCATTTTTATCGACGGTTTACCCGAACAGTCAATATAGATACAGTTTTTATCGACGAAAATATTTACCGTCGATATAGATTCCTTATATTGATCTATTGCCTAAAGCAAGTGATCGATCCCATGAAGGAAGGGATCGATCCCTAAATTGACAGTAAGTTTTTCCTTTTCACGATGGCTTAACACCAAAATAAGTGTCCAAACTATCTCATTTTCCACTTTTAGGTGTCTAAACTATTTTTTGTCCCTTTTAGGTGCCTACCGTTTCATTCCATAACCATTTTAAGGTCTTACTCTAACTTTTGTTAAAAAAATGTGGTACCCAATGAGAACAAGACATGTGTTAACATTTTTAATTTCCTTTTTATTTCTTTAAAAATACACAAAATTAAAAATAAAAAATTTTAATCCATTAGCCTTACCTTTTTATCCTTCAATCTCAAGAAATGACTCACAGATAAACCTAACTCCCCATTTTCCATTTACTCATCTTATGCAGCAGGCTTTTCACCATTCTTCTCACTGATAGTTAATTTAGGGTTTTTCATTCATCTCTTAACCAAGTGGAGAAACCATTTTGTTAAAGGTTGAAAATACCTAAACTTTGATTATTTGTGATCACAATATGTTATTATATTTTGTTGTTAATGGTATTTTCTTATTTTGCTTCTTTGAACCTGTTACCATTTCATTTTATGCTCTTTTAACATCAAACCATTTTATTTTATGCTCTGTTAACACTAATCCATTCATAATAAAAATGTTTTATTAACTCATTTTATGCTCTATTAACATATTACAAAGACTTACATCGGTGTATATTCAGTCTAGCAACCAGTAACAGATTACAAAAACTTACACCGATGTAACCGATGTAAGTCTTTGTAATCTGTTAGTAGGCAAGGACCCCAAGTGCATAGGATTCATGCCCGTGTAATCTGTTACAACGCACAATGAATCGGATGCCTTCTCCATTGCCGCAAGGCCATTTTATGGGTATGAATCCTATGCACTCGGGGCCCTTGCCTACTAACAGATTACAAAGACTTACTGTAGCACCTTAAAAAAATAGGAGATGTTGGTCGTTGGGCTCGAACCCACGACCCAGTGTGTGTTTGGCCATTGTCCAGCCATTTGAGCTAAACGCTTCGAGTGTTTTAATCCCCTAAATAATTTATTTGAAGTATTTTTATGAGGGTGATATATATATATATAAATGATCTGACCCCCCATTTACCAGTTTTATTCGAACCATATACTCAAACCCCCCAAAATTCCAGACCCTTCTCCCTTGTTCAAACTCGTTCGACCATCATCCTTTTTTCGCCGCCACTGTCGTGCCGTGTCTGCCACCGCAACTGTCGTCTTGTTCCCCAGCTCCTCCTGACCAAAACCCCTATGGCCATGCGCGCGGCTGCCGTTCCGACCGTCGGTAATCAGAGCTTGAAGACCCATCGAGATTTGGATTATTTCAGACCTTTTTAGCACCGATTTTGGAGTCAAACGTCATCCATCTGTCGAGCCGCCGTCGCGAGCAAGCTCTTCGTCCTGAGCCGAGAAAAAACCCTAACGTGATTCGTTGTTTTGCCGCCGGGAGAGCCCTCGTTGGAGCTACGTTGTTTCTGACCCAATATTGTACGTTTGGGTAAGTTTTTGTGTGGTTTGGTATGTTTTGGACTGAAATATGTGTTTTAGGGCCCGTATTTCGGGCCATTTTCCCGGTCGTGTACGGCCACGTGTGGGATATACGCGCCACCTGGGCGATTTCTGGTTGCCCTAGACAGTGACCGGCCCTAAATGGTTTTGAACCGACCTGACCCATTGACCGAGTCAACTCACCTGAGTCAAACCGTTAACTGCCGATGTCAGCGTTTACTGCTGACGTCATCATTGACCGATGGCATCAGCATGATGTTAGTGCTGACTTTGACCGCTGACATCAACGTTGACTTTGACCAAAAGTTGACTTTTTCTAAAAAGTCATATTTTGGGTATTTTGACGTCCTAAGTCCATTTTGAAGTCGGTTTTGAAAAATTTGAACCCGAAAGCCTCTGAAACTAACCTTAAACCCGAGTGAGCCTATGTGTAATTATTCAGTTTAAGTGTATTGTATACATGTTATGGACTGATTAAGGACTTTGTGTAATTGAAGGAAATCGCGGCTCTTTGTATCCGAGCTTTGAGAGGACGTCGAATTTGGGTTCGAGGATAGAATGGAGTACCTTAGATCGACAGATATAACACCGAATCAAGGTAATACGTTACTACCTTTAGCATGTTTTACGATACATGTGGATTGTGGCTAATACATGAAATTATAATTGAATGTGCCTTTAAATCTTCGCGTAGGAAAAAGGAATTCGAGAATATATATATATATATAAATGGTTAACTGTTAAGATCTAAGTACTCGAATAAGAAATTTGAGGAACCTTAAAGATCTCTAAGCTCAATAAACAATTGATAAGACCGTTAACTTTTAAATTTGGGTTATGTTAATAAAAGAGTAAATTTTTGAATCCTTGGATTAGTCATATGATGAAAATACCTTTAATGCTTAAAATGACAAAAGTACCCTTGATGTATGAAAAGACTAAACTACCCTTGAAATGAAATGGAATGACAGAGAAAATTGTGAGTTTAAGAAAAACAAATGATTCACCCAGAATTTTTTGAACTACTTGATTAAATCTTGGTAATAAGATTCAAACCCCTACTGATGGAAATACTTGGATTCCCTTGTATTCTGATTAAATCTCTGACGAGGAAATTAAGAGAAATGTTTCATATGTCTGAATTTATCAGAGTAATGCAAATATTTGAATTGTTTGAATCGACTGAAACCACTAAATGAGTAAATACTAGTAAGACAGATCATAATGGCTGAAAGCATGAAGCACCCCTGAGCACTGAAATTACTAAATTATCTAGAAGGAGAGATAAACCTCCGAGTTTAGAAGCGAATGAATAGTTGAAAAGATTGAAAGGATCAGAATAACTGAAACACCTTCGAACATCAAAATATCTGAAATACCCTCGAATAATTAAATGACTGAAGACACCCTTAAGACAGGGATTTAGAATTTCCATTAAAATCAAACGAATGTGACGGCTTTAAAGGTTGTAAGATACGACCCACATTCGCTGGTTGTTTCTGATATGGATGTAATAATGGAAGAATACTACATAAATAAATAATTGTTCAATTGTTTCAGGGGCTTGTTAATGATGATTAAGACGACAAATTGTTCTGCTATACAATGTTGTTAGCACTAGGTCTCGGACACGTGCAAAGTGTACCTGTTCGAATGCTTGGTGAGCAACGCCTTGTTGAATATGTTAAACTTGAAAGGACTTGAAAACTTGGCAAGCCCTTAACAATCTTCTATGCAACAAATTACAGACTTGAAATACGATACTGGGTTTCAGCATGAATACAAGTTTGATTGTTTGTAGTAGGTTCAGATGGTTGATAAAGATGACAAGTTTTGTTATCTATCATGGTCGATTATAATAAGGAAAAGTATATAAGGATTTACATGTCGGTTATCGATTAGAACTATAACAGTGTGTTTTGATTTGTTAGTAGAGCATTGTGACTTGATGATTAATTAGAAATCATGAATTCTACAAATCACATATTTAACTCTGCATATTAAATTACTAAATTAATCTTGAAATTTAAAAGGACCAAAATACCCTTATGAGCTAAATTGTTTAGAACCTTATTGTTATATCCTGAATCCTAAATGATACTGGATTATTTAAATTCCTGAATTCATTCCAGTATATATGAACTACTACATGATCGTTATATTATGTAAATTTAAATGGTTCTATTGAATTAAGTTCTTAAATGATGTAATGACGTCATTATTCAACGTACCGCTTTTATAAGGATTATCTTTTTGAGAAATTGCTTAAAAATCTGCAAAATAATATCTTATGTGAAACTGTGACTATCTACTCTGATTCTACCGATTAAACATCAGACTGTATCCTGATTCCTGGCATCTGATTGCTAAATATTAATTTAATGTATTCTGCATAAAATTATTTTACCGGGGTATTTCGGGGAAATGTGAGAAGTTCTTGATAATCACTTGTGCGCATAAGTCTTCTTTTAGCTTCCTATGCTTCGGTTAGGGTAATGTCGTCTGTATTTGGATTCCTCAGCTACGGTTAGAGTGACTCCGCCCGTATTCGGTTCCTATGCTTCAGCTAGGGTAATGCCGCCCATATTCAGATCCTTAGCTACGGCTAGAGTGACTCTGCCCGTATTAGGTTCCCATGCTTCGGCTGGGGTAATTTCGCCCGTGACCTAAGGTGTTCCCTTAGGATGGTACCCTCGCCTAATGGCCAGGGTTAACGCGCGTATTCGGATTCCTCAACTACGACTAGAGTGACTCCGCCCGTATTAGGTTCTCATACTTCGGCTGGGGTAATTCCGCCCGTGACCTAAGGTATTCCCTTAGGATGGTACTCATGCCCAATGGGCTTGGGTTAACGCCAGTATATGATGTAGTTTTGAGGAACTGTAACTTGGAGTTCAGATGGAGGGTAGTTAGTCTAAAACTAAGTTCTTGTCTCTTCATGTGCCCATGATGAATTCTACTAATATATGAGGCATACTATCTACCTTCCCAAGTTTGTAAGTAAAGATATACATTAACCCCATGGCTCGGTTCCAGTAAAAATATCATTCCATTCAGTTTTTCCCCAGAATTGTAGAATACCAGTTTGAGACACAAAAATCTGAGTGCTAATTAACAGGATGCCATGATCGATATTTTAGTTTCATGCCTTGCCTTATACATGCATGTGCTTATAGCATCTTTTGGTAGTTTTGTATTACTGAGCTTTTTCAAGCTCACGTTGTTTTTACCATTACAGGTTAAAAGAAAATGTCCATGGTCTTATGATCGACATCAGTTAAGGAGTTCCCTTGGTGTTGCATGTGGAGTACGATATCTATGTATTAGTGGGCATGTATGTCACGATTTATCTTATGATTGAGTTTGTAATTTGTTTTCTGGATTTCAGTTTGTGTAGACAAAATTTTAATATGTTTTAACAGAGATGTTATTTTACATTTTTTATATTTTTAAGAATTTTTTCAGTTTTACTGTGGGTCGCTCTAGGGACCCTAATGTGACCTCCTAGAATTAGGTATGTCGCTTAGCCGATCGTCTGTCATAGGGTGTCTGGTTTGTGCATTGCCCCTAGATTATAACCGTACTCCATCGAGCGAGAACTCTAATGTCGAATCATTTCCTGTAATAAGTGAATCTAACCATTCTGTCTATAATAGCTCCATCTGTTCTGACATGGGACATCGATAATGTTCGTCTATGATTTGGAATAACATGGTGAATTAGAATCTGGATAAAGAACCTGAGATGATTAATGCTTAAGAAATTGAAGATCTGATTCAAATTGAGAATAAATGTTTGATTATGTGAAATAACCGATATAAAATTTCATGTAAGGCTATTCAGTGATGATGATTATGCTTGAGATATTTTGATAAAATTTTGATAAAAGTATTATGAATCGGAAGGAAAAGTGTTCGTGAATGTAACGAAAGTGTCATGGTCCGATTTGCTCTGGCAAAGAATGCTTATGGTATTTGTTGTGTTTTAGATTCACGTGATGAATCTGAATTTGGATAAGGATCTGAAATGACTAATGTTTGAGAAATTTGATGATTCGGTTCATAATGTGAAAAAAATAAAAATGAAAATAAAGTGAACAAGTTCGCGATATGGTGATATATGATGGATTATGTTGGGGCCCAAAGTCAGACCGAGAGGCTAAGGACACTACCATATTGATCTGTGACTGTTTGAGTTTCGAGAAATAAAGATATTCTGATAGATAAGTATCAGTACAAGAATGTATATAAAAGCAGTTTGTGTATTCCTAAGACTAGTAAATTTCGAGGACGAAATTTCTTTTAAGGGTAGGAGAATTGTAGCATTTTAAAAAAATGGGAGATGCTGGTCGTGGGGCTCGAATCCACAACCCAGTGTGTGTTTGGCCGTTGTCCAGCCATTTGAGCTAAACGCTCCTAGTGTTTTAATCCCCTAAATAATTTATTTGAAGTATTTTGGTATGAGGGTGATATATATATAAAAATGATCTGACCCCTCATTTACCAGTTTTATTTGAACCATATACTCAAACCCCCAAAAATTCCAGACCCTTCTCCCTTATTCAAACCTATTCGGCCGTCGTCCTTTCTGCCGCCAACGTCGTGCCGTGTCTGCCACCGTTGCCTTGTTCCCCAGCTTCTCCCGACCAAAACCCCTCTGGCCATGCGTGTGGCTGCCGTTCCGACCGTCGGTAATCAGAGCTTGAAGATCCATCGAAATTTGGATTATTTCAGACCTTTCCGGCGCTAATTTTGGCGTCAAACATCATCCATCTGTCGAGCCGCCATCGCGAGCAAGCTCCTCGTCCTGAGCCGAGAAAAAACCCTAACGTGATTTGTTGTTTTTCCGCCGAGAGAGCCCTCGGCGGAGCTACGTTGTTTCCAACCTAATATTGTACGTTTGGGTAAGTTTTAGTTCGTTTTTGTGTGGATTGGTATGTTTTGGACTGAAATAGGTGTTTTTAGGGCGAAATTCGGTTAAAACTTGCGTTTCAGACCATTTCGCGGTCGTGTACGACCGTGCGTGGGATGCATGAGCCGCCTGGGCGATTTTCGGCTGCCCTGGACGGTGACCGGCCTGAACCGGTTTTGCCTTAAACTGATTTTGAACCGACCCGACCTGTTGACCCGATCTGACCCGAACTGACCCATTGACCCAATCCGACCTGACCTGACCCGTTGACCGAGTCAACTCAGTGAGTCAACTCACCTGAGTCAAACTGTTGACCGTTGACGTCAGCGTTAACTATTGACATCAGCATTGACCGTTGACTGATAATGTCAGCATGACGCCAACATTGACTTTGACCGATGACGTCAGCGTTGACTTTGACTAAAAGTTGACTTTTTCTGAAATGTCATATTTTGGGTTTTTTGACGTCCCGAGTCCTGAGTCTATTTCTAACCCCACTACATAAAAATCTTGGCTCGCCACCGCTTACCAATGCACCCAACGCTTATTGGTATATTGTGAGATATTTTTATTTCATGAAATGAGTAATTTTTTTTATTTCATGAACTAGAGATATTTAAGAGTGAATTGAAAATTATCTGAAAAACACGACGGTTTTAAACAAATTTATGGAGAAAAAAAAGTCGTTTAAGTTTCATGAAATAAAAAATCTCACGTCATTGTCTTAAATATTACATCAAATGAGGGGACATAATTCTAGAAAGACATCGGGATTACCAGATAAACTGTTGTTACTGACGTAAAGTGTCTCCAACCTTTTAAGATTTCCAATTTCCGGCGGAATTTCACCTAAAAAAATCAGAATTTGTTAGTTCTCAGGTATCGAAAATCAAGATGTGTTCCGAACAAAGAAAATACCAGAAGGCACAAACCTTACCTTCTAAGTTATTTTCACCCAAATACAGATTTTTGAGTCTAGTTAGATTCCCGATACTCCTCGGAATGCTACCGTCGAATCTATTGCTGTGTAAATATAACCTCTGAAGATTATCGCATCCATCTATACTTGCCGGAATTCCCCTGGTAAAGAAATTGTTACTCAAGTCGATAAGCTTCAGACGATTCAATTGCCCCAACTCTCTCGGTAAATGACCATGGAGATTGTTATAACTCAAATTAAGAGAGGCCAGGAACGAAAGATTCCCTAACTGGGGAGGGATTGTTCGGGTGAGATTCATGTTGGATAGATCCAAGTTCCTGACTCTCCCGTGCTTAGCCACGCAAGAGACGCCGGCCCAGTTGCAGACGGAGGAATTGGCGGTCCAGTTGCTGGCTAATAAGTTTCGAGGATCGACGATCTGGTGTTTAAACGCGAGAAGAGCTCGTTGATCGGTGGTGAGGTTCCTAACGATCGCGGCGTTGCTAAACATGAAACAGTGAATGAGCGTTAAAGCATTGGAAAAAAGATGAAATTTGATCATTTTGATGGCTGTGGGAAAAATCTTTGAAATTGGAGATGGGTTGGTAAGGAACTATGGTTAAGGCACTACTTAAATAAAGGTTTAATTATAAAATATAAGTTTTTAAATTTTTTTTTGATAATATACATATTCGTCTTACGGTCTATGTTTAGGGTACAAGATTGTCCCTTCTAATAATGTCGTATTCAATATTTGAATTCGTGCTTGTTTCTTAAGAGTGAAATATGTCTTATTAATACACCCAACACTTACTCCATTACTATTTCCAGGTTAATTTTTTTAAATAACAATGTAATTTAGGTTTTTTTTAAAAATACCTAAAATAAAAAATGAGAACACTTATTTTTCTGTCTTTTTTCTTTTTTTAATGGTCGTCATCTACAAATAATAATAGTATAAACTTTAAACATTTAAAAATAAAAATAAAATATAATTTTTGTTTGCCATAAAAATTAATTAAGTACGACTCTTATAAAATAAAGTCAACTGATATTTGTAAATGAGTCTTTTTAAATTGATTTCAGTCTCGGGAAGTCTAGCTTGCTCTTAATTATAATTATTTTTAGGGGTAAATGAACCGAGTGTTTAGGGAATCGTTTATATAATATTCGTTTATGTTTATTTATTAAGCTAAATGAATGAGTATGAATAAAAATTTTGTGTTCGTTTAATAAACGAATGAACACGAACTGAAGTGTGTTCGGTTCGTTTATGTTCACGAACAAACTCGTTTATAGGCTCGTTTATATGTTGAAAATGCTTGTGGTATGTGGATGTATCTCAATACTACTTTTTGTTGTTGCTAAGGATGTTATATAAATTCATGTTGAAATATAAGTTTTATTTTGTTATTTTTGTTTTATTTATTTATTGTTAATTTAATTAACATTTCTGAACATATAAATGAACATGTTCTCAAACGTATAAACAAATACGTTCGTGAACACTTAAATAAACACGTTCGCGAACACTTAAACGAACACGTTTATGAACACTTAAATGAGCACGTTCGTGAACACTAAACAAACGAACACGAATACGAACACAATATTAAAAATTTAAAAGAACACAAATCAAACATGAACACCTTTAAAATAAATAAACGAACATAAACATAATCTTATTCGTTTAAGCTCGGTTTATTACTCTCCTTTTAACAATCATTACTGCCTGTTACGTTGTCGTGTTTTGTTTCATGCTTGTTTTAATTGACACATAAATAATCAATGAATTTTTAATTACAAAACTCAAATATATGTGGATTGAACAATAACGGGTGAGTATTTAATAGAATCGAATAAAAAGCTTTTTGAGTAACGAATCCTATTTTATAATTTAAAATATTTTTAGTCGAGTTTATAAAATTCGAGACGATTCAAGTTGTTTGAATTTTTATTTAAATTTAATTATAAATATTTATAATAATATTGTGGCACTAATTGATTTAAATTTAAACGGTTTCTATAACCATATATAATATATAAAAATATATATTATTTGTGATATACATATATCAGACAAAGTTGAGAGACTCGATTCAAACTTGAAAACTAATCCTTTAATCACTAAAAATTTCAAGTTATTCGAGTCTCATTTTATAACTCAAACTTTATTTGAAAATTTTTAGTTGAAGTTTTAAAATTACGATTGGAATCAAATTGAAAAATTCGATATTTTTAAGTCGAGTCGAGTATTATTCACCCATAAATATTAGTTCGTTTGACATTGTTTTTGTTAAAACATTCAAAATCGCTTTGTCTACAAGGTGTATGCGCATTGTCAAATGACTAAGAATATATATTATCTTGTAATCACTTTACACTATTCAAAAATATACTTATTTTTAATTTTAGAATTGAAAGTTGCAAATACTTTGAACATGTAATTTGTAGCTTAAAAAATTATTTGAACTGGATAAATTAAAACTAAAATATATGATTTAAATTAATTTAAAGCTAAACTCGATTGGTGTTGATATTATTATACTATTATACAAAAGACCATGCACTATAGATTCTAATAGGCATAAGTCATAGGTCATAAGTGTGTAATAATAACCAAATTAAGATGTTAAAAGTTATACGTAAGTTGGAGATTATATATATAATATTTATATTTGTCATTTTCATTTGGACTTGTACATACAAAGACAAATCGTTTTTGCGTATCAAACACGATGGTTTAGATAAATTTTCATAAATGTTTTAGTATTTATCTTAGGAAAATTACATAAACAGTACTCTACCTATTTCCATATTACTATTTTAGTATCTTAATTATTTTTTGGTAAAATAGTATCTAATGCTACGTTTCGTTTTTATTTTGATACTCCACAGTTAAAAATTTAACGGCATATTGGCTAGAAAAAAGAAAATCACACGTGGCAGTATGTCACATCACTTTCTCTCTCCTAATCAGCATACCACGTCGACTAAAATCATAAAAAAACACATGTAGCTTGTTGATTAGGAGAGAAAATAATGTGCCCGCCGCGTGTGCTTTTCTCTCTCTTTGTCAGCGCGAGATAAATGATTTAGTATTTATCTTAGGAAAACTACATAAACAGTACTCTACCTATTTCCATATTACTAATTTAGTACCTTAATTATTTTTTGGTAAAATAGTATCGAATGTTACGTTTCGTTTTCATTTTGGTACTCCACAGTTAAAAAATTAACGGCATATTGACTAAGAGAGAAAAAATCACACGTGGCAGGATGTCATATGATTCTCTCTCTCCTAGTCAGCATGCTACGTCGAATAAAATCATAAAAAAGCACATGTGACATGCTGATTAGGAGAGATAAAATGATGTGCCCGCTATGTGTGCTTTTATCTCTCCTTGTCAGCATGCCATGTGAGATTTTCTCTCTCCTAGTCAGCATGTTGTTGATTTTTTTAACGGTGGGTTACCAAAATGAAATCGAATCGTAACGTTAGATACTATTCTGCCAAAAAAATAATTAAGGTATTGTAGCGATCTAAAAAAGGTGTTTTTATTATTTTGTTTTGCTTTATTCTGCGGGATTTTAGAAAAACCGTATTTTATTTAAAAACTGAGTCACCACTGGCCACTCAAAGTGGACCGGACACCGTAAAAAAACCAGAGATTTCAAAATGTCAGGTTCGGGAGTCGGTTACGGATGGGGAAAGATTAGCACCCCCACACCGTCCAAAATTGGTACTTTAATAATTACCGCTTTATTAATATTAGATTTTCCAGATTAAAGTGACGATTAATTTAAAATTTGGTTATATGTGTGAGTAAATTTTAAAAGCCCCGTTATCCGAGAGTAAACGCCCAACCACCATCACTACGCCTGATACTGGCCCCATTTACGCTCGGATAAAAGGGCACCGCATTGACAAAATATATATATGTTATGTAAACTTAAAAAAAACATGACAAATATAAATAAATACATTGCGATAAAAATATAAATAAATACTAACATAATAAAATACTAATATAACATAAATAAAATACTAATCTAAAACATACATACATAACTATTAATTTAACACATAAATAAAAACAAATCTAACATAAATAAAATACTAATCTAAAACATACATACATAAATATTAATCTAACTCATAAATAAAAACAAATCTAACATAAATAAAATATTAATATAAAATATAAATTTAAAACATAGTAAATACTAATCTAAAACATAAATAAACATACAAACTAAAAAACACAATTTTAAATTAACTACTACTTCATTAAATCATAAAAATTACAACACAAATAAAAAGGAAAGAAAATATACCTAACTAGGAGCTCGAATGACGAACCCCGACTGAACCCCACCGAGATCTACCACGACCTCTCCAAAAAATAACTATATCAGATCCAAAATAGGACCCCGATCGAATATGTTAGGACTAAGGACACTGCCACGGTCCTTGGCTAGCCGGGAGCCTAAGCCCCCTTATTTGGCATGCCACTGCCGGCTCTTGCCTTTTTTCACCCCCATGCCTCCTATTTATAGGCAATTGGGGGTTGCTTGGGGTGACGTGGAGCTTCCCCCTCCATTCTTTTTAATAATAAATTATTATTATTATTAATTAATAATATTATTATTACAATAATACTAAAAATACTAAAAACCCGGACAAAAATGAGTGATTACAGTTGCCCCTCTTTGCTCATTGTTGTGTAACAGGAATAGAGCAAACACAAGAATAACCATTTTTGTCTGATCTGGCTAAACTTCTCTCCTTTTAACGCGTGCCTTCTTTCTTCGGTAGATCTTCTTTTTCTTCAGCGTATGTCTTCTTTCTTGTCTTGATTGATCCACCTTGTCACTCTTGGGGAAGCAAAACCTTCAAAATGGGGGAATGGGTTGTTTGTTGGGGAAGCAAAATGAGTACGGCTTACTATGTTATTGACGACGACAATATCTAAAGAGAGTTCGACCCAGCTGCAACACCGACGAAGAGGTAAGGTCTACAAAATTCGATCCAGCTGCAACACTGACGAGGAGGCAAGACCGATGGATGAAAATTCTGATGTCTGATCCAGCTACAACTCTGACGAAGAGACAAGACCAGAAAACTGACAACTTCTTCCTTTTCTCTTATTCTTTTTTGTTTTCTACTTTTTCATTTTGCTCATTTTTTTTGTTTTTTTGTTTTTTCCTTTTTATTTTTTCTCTTTTTTTGAATTTCATTTTTGCTTTTTTTATAAATCTTTTTTTAGATACAACATTGATAAAATTTGAAAGTTGGTAAATTTTGACCAAGCTACAACACCGACGAAGAGGCATGGTCTAAAGTTAGTAATGTTGATCCAGCTACGACACCGACGAAGAGGCAGGATCAAGAGTTAGTGAATTTGGTCTAGCTACAACACCGACGAAGAGGCAAGACCGAAAGTTAGTGAATTAGGTTCAGCTACAACACCGACGAATAGGCAGAACCGAAAGTTAGATTTGACCAAGCTACAACACCGACGAAGAGGCAAGGTCTGAAGATTTGATCTAGCTACAACTCTGACGAAGAGGCAGGATTGGTGGATGAAAGTTCTGATATTTGATCCAGCTACAACTCTGACGAAGATGCAGGATCGAAGGATTGAAAGCTCATTTTGATTTTTCTTTTTTCGTTTTTCTTTTTTCCTTTTTTTTCTCTTTTTTTGAATTTCATTTTTGCTTTTTTCATTTTTTTTCTCTTTCCTTGCTTTTTTCTTCATTTTTTCAAGAAACAACATTGATAAAATTTGAAAATTAGTAAATTTTGACCAAGCTACAACACCGACGAAGAGTCATAGTCTAAAGTTAATAATCTTGATCCAGCTACGACACCGATGAAGAGGCGTGATCAAGAGTTAGTGAATTTGGTCTAGCTACAACACTGACGAAAAGGCAAGACCGGAAGTTAGTGAATTTGGTTCAGCTACAACACCGGCGAGGAGGCAGAACCAGAAGTTAAATTTGACCAAGCTACAACACCGACGAAGAGGCAAGGTCTGAAGATTTGATCCAGCTACGACACCGACGAGGAGGCAGGATCGGAGTTTTTCAAATTTGGTTCAGCTACATCACCAACGAAGAGGCAGAACCGAAAGTTACATTTGTTGGATCTATCCACACCATCAATAGAGAGGTAAGATCGGATTTCAGCAACACAGATATCACTATACCATCAACGGAGGAGCAAGATCGGCAAATGATAACAACTTGATTTAATTTTTTATTTTTTCGAATTTTTTGGATTCTTTGATTTTTTTTCCTTTTTCTTTTTTGTATTTTTTAATTTTTTTCCAATTTTTCTTTGAATTCTTCTATTCTTTTCAAAAAATTTCAATTCTTTTTTTTTATGATTTTTTTTCTTGAACTGTACAAAGAAGTAAAACTTGAGAAAAAATTAGGTCTGGTTGCACCGTCAGCGGAGAAACAAGACCTGAATAGAAATTCGATCTGCTTGGGGAAAGGTTCGAATCTGTTACACCATCAACGGAGAAACGAGATCTTCAGGATGTCTATACTGTTGTACCATCAGCGGTAAAGCAAATTCTGGAAATGTTAGCTTATCAACAATGACGAAGGCAAGATCTGAAAAAGGCTACTTCTGCTGCTCTACTGGCGGAGAGATATGACCTGAAAATGAAAAAAAACATTAATCAGTAAATGTTCACAAAATTTGTCACTGTTACCTTTTATTGATGTTTCAGCATCCTCTTTGTGTTTGGTCTCCTCTAAGACTAAGGTTGGCCGTCGTCATTTCCTCCATGTTGAGGGTACTCGGTCTTTTCCGTAGCCTGTTATGTACAAGCAAGATTGCATGAATGTATCTAATTTTATGTCTAAATGCATGTGTCTACCCTAAATGCATGGTGACTTCGGTGTATGCACTTAATCTAAATGTATGACGTATGCAAAAATGATTTCATGCAAGATAAATGCAACTACATGAATGAATGTGACATGATTTTTTTTCGATCCTCAAAAGGATGCCCCTGACTCCTCACTGGTCCTGTAAGGATCTTGGTTTTTTCATGCGGCGGTGCCCCAACTTTGTCATGGGTTTATCAACTTTCATCTGAGTGGGTGCCCAACATTTTATTCGTTCTTATGCCATCGTCTGAAACCGCTCTTGAATTTGACATTTTGAGTGTGGATTCTGTTGCCCCCTAAGTTGGGTTCATAAATTGTGTTGGTTCATGTTAGCTCATTATTTTTTGGATTGGGTGCATTTTTACATACTGTGGTCAATGTAGACATTTCAGGGGTGCAAGGGTTTGACTCGGCAATGAAGGTTGGACCTTGGCAAAGAATGCCCCCGGACTGGGACCTTGTTAGAGGCATAATGTTTGTAAAAGATGTGGGGGTGCTTTTGGACATGCCCCAAGACCAAACTTTTGTAAGAGGCTCTATAAGGTTCTAGATCGACCAACTTCATTGTATTTAATGGGGCAACCCGATGACCGACTTTAAAATTGATGCATCTATATGCAAAATGTGCCTTAAATGCAAAATGATTTATGTGAATGCAATGCAAAATTAAGATTGTGATGATGTTGTGTAATGATGCACATGAAATTGATGTGATGAAAATGAAACGAGGTAGTATCGAATAAAATGATGAAATAAAACAAATGATAAATATGACAAAAATGGAGTAATTAAAAAATTGTACATAAACAAGAAATAAGGCACCAGAGCCTAAATAGGGTGACCACTAACGGGCAGAGTACCGACATGGCTCTAAAAGGTTGGATCCTACGGCTTACTATATGCAGTTTTGGTGCTAAGAGGTACCCGAATTGTCCTTGTTGTCCCCTACTAAGAGTAGCAAGGCCCCCGGTCATCACCCATTATAGGCTCCTTTCAACCAGGTTCAATTCAGGGGGACCCATTCGCTTATGCCTGCACGAAGGAACGATATCCTTACGAAAGTATAAGGTACTCGAGCCCCGAAGGTACTTGCTAGGCCTACAGGGAGGAACGATATCCTTACGAAAGCATTAGCGTTTCCCCTCCACTTAAAAAAGATGGGTTTATATGCCAAATTTTAAATACGTTAAAATAAACGCGCAATTATAACCAAATGCTAGTTTAATAGTAACTTTAATCCGGAATTTTCGATATTAATAAAGCGGTAATTATTTGAAAAAAGCTCGACTCTCTTATTTTTTGAAAACTAAAAAATGTCCCCAGTGGAGTCGCCATCTGTAGCGATCTAAAAAAGGAGTTTTTTTTATTTTGTTTTGCTTTCTTCTGTGGGATTTTTGAAAAACCGTATTTTATTTAAAAATGGAGTCGCCACCGGCCACTCAAGGTGGACCGCACACCGTAAAAAAACCAGAGATTTCAAAATGTCGGGTTCGGGAGTCGGTTACGGATGGGGAAGGATTAGCACCCCCACACCGCCCAAAATTGGTACTTTAATAATTACGGCTTTATTAATATTAAAGTGATGATTAATTTAAAATTTGGTTATATGTGCGAGTAAATTTTACAAGCCTCGTTATCCGAGAGTAAACGCCCAACCACCATCACTACGCCTGATACTGGCCTCATTTACGCTCGGATAAAAGGGCACCGCATTGACAAAATATATATCCGTTATGCAAACTTAAAAAAACATGGCAAATATAAATAAATACACTGCGATAAAAATATAAATAAATACTAACATAATAAAATACTAATATAACATAAATAAAATATTAATCTAAAACATACAAACATAACTATTAATTTAACACATAAATAAAAACAAATCTAACATAAATAAAATACTAATCTAAAACATACATACATAAATATTAATATAACTCATAAATAAAAACAAATCTAACATAAATAAAATATTAATATAAAACATAAATTTAAAACATAGTAAATACTAATCTAAAACATAAATAAACATACAAACTAAAAAAACACAATTTTAAATTAACTACTACTTCATTAAATCATAAAAATTACAACACAAATAAAAAGGAAAGAAAATATACCTAACTAGGAGCTCGAATGACGAACCCCGACTGAACCCCACCGAGATCTACCACGACCTCTCCAAAAAGTAACTAGATCGGATCTAAAATAGGACCCCGATCGAACCGGTTAGGACCGAGGACACTGACCCGGTCCTTGGCTAGCCGGGAGCCTAAGCCCCCTTATTTGGCATGCCACTGCCGGCTCTTGCCTTTTTCACCCCCTGCCTCCTATTTATAGGCAATTGGGGGTTGCTTGGAGTGACGTGGAGCTTCCCCCTCCATTCCTTTTTTTAATTATTATTATTATTATTATTATTTTAATTATTATTATTATTATTATTATACTAAAAGTACTAAAAACTCGGACAAAAATGAGTTATTACAGGTACTAAAACAATAACGCGATAATAAATGGGTATTATTTATGTAGTTTTCCCTTTATCTTATTTATTATTGTGGTGCGATTTAAATAAAATTTATATTTTAGTCTTAGTTCTTATGTGTCGTATCTTATTACATGTTTTACACAAGGGTAAACTATACTCATGATCAGTAAAATTTCAATAAATTTTTATTTCGGTCACTAAATTTAAAAAATATGATCATTAAAATCATCGATAAATCACAAAACAATCATTTTTAACTCTTGTAAGTTGATGATATGACATATAAATAAAAAGAGTCAATGTCTGATTTAGTCTCTAAACTATAACTAAAACTTCAATTTAATCTTTTAATATATTTGTTCACCATAATTAAAATATAAAAATATAAAAAATTTCATAATTGATATAATAATATATTTAATTCGTTAAGCTTTACACATCATATCATTTTAGTCTTGATTCTAAAAAATTTAGCCCTAATCTCTACATATATCAATTTGATCTTAATTCTAAAATATCCGAACAAATAACTAAACAAAAGGAAAAACATAAATTTCAAAATTAATTTGGATAAAAATACATCGATAAAAAATAAAAACATTAGGATAAAGGTCAATTAAACAAAGAATTAAAACAAAACCCACAAAAAGTCTCATCAAAACTTGGAATTACTTAACAAGACAACGAAAGCTATCATGAAGCCAAATAAGTGGAATTTTGAACATTTCATAAAAAAAACTAAAATCCAAAACAAATCTTCTTCTTTTTTTCCTTTCAAATTCCCAACTAAAAACGAAAATCCATAAGATTGAACGTCTCAAATACCAATAATAGTGGCAAGAATCAGGATCAAATTGATATATGTATAGACTTTGAAGGTTAATCTTTTTAGAATGAAGGCTAAAATGTTACAATGTGTAAAGGTTAAAGGGCTAAAACTATTATTATAACAATTATGAAAGTTTTTTTAGATTTTATTAAATTTATTTAATTATAGTTAAAAATATATTAAATGAAAAAATTGGAGTTTTAGTTATAGTTTATGGTCCAAATAAGATATTATGACTTTTTGTTAATGTGTCACGTCATCAATTTAAACGGATCAACGACATAATGATCATTTCATGATTTTATTGATACTTTAGTGATCATAATATAACTTTTTGAAACTTTAGTGGCAAAAAAATAATCACTGAAATATTAGTGACCATGGGGTGTAGTTTACCCTTTACATAATTTATCTTGGAATTTCAATTTTAAAAAGGAGTATTATCTGTGATTTTTTTTAAAGTATTAGTATAACTTTTCGTTTAGATTTGGATGAATTACGCCGTTCATCACTTAATTATCTTTTCACTCTTATTTTGATCACTTAACTTTTAAAATTTTTAATTTAATAACTAAATTTTCGATTTGTTCCTATTTTAATCGTTTAGGATTATTTTATTAATATTTTGTACGACATGACATATTTTATTATTATTAAAATATAAAAATAATTTAAAATAAAATAAAATATATTTATTATTATTATTAAATAAAAAATTAAAATTAAAATAATTATATTTTATATCCAAATCCTCCAAAATTCTAAACCTCAAATTACAACCCCACTTTCTTCCCCTCTTATTTTAGGGTTTGTGGATTTAGGTATAAAATATAATTATTTTAAATTTTAAATATTTTTTATTTAATAATAATAAAACATGAATTTTATTTTATTTTAAATTACTTTTATATTTTAATAATAATAAAATAATTCAAAGCAACTAAAATAGAAATAATTCGAAAGTTTAGTTATTAAATTGAAAATTTTAAAAGTTGAGTGACCACAATAAAAATTAGAAGATGTTAATTGATGATCTGTGTATTTTACCCTATAACTTTAAATTAATACTAATTGTAGTCACCTAATTTTATCCGACCCTCGTTTTTTTCAAACCCAATAAGTAAAAAATATATAAAAAGAGTCCATGTGAATATTAATCATGAAACCGACTCGAATCCTCTAATCCGGATCTTCGAACCGTCTATCTGACCTAGTTAACATCTAGGCCCAAAACTGGGGCGTTACAGTGGCATTGGCCATGCTGGCGCTGACGGTGACGATCACGGCGGGGCGGTGGTATAGGTCAGGGTTGCAAATAGTGAGGGTTATGTGAGAGAGCTTTTGGTATTCCAAATCCCCAATCTCTAGGTTTGAGGCATTAATTCAGGTAGGTGGGGGTTTGAATCAACTTTTTTTTGGTATAATTATAAGACTTAATTTATTAACAACTGGTGTGGAAACATATACAAGATTGGTCCTTAGCCTAAACAACTAAGGCTTAGGTTTACCAAGCTGAGGGTCATAGGTTCAAAGCCCTTAGTTGGCATTTTTATTCATTCATCATTCATTTTTTTCATATAAATATAAAATCGGGGTGTTACAGGACCAAAATGAAAACGAAATAAAAGTTGGGTGACTATACTAAAAGTTTTAAAAGTTTGGTGACTAAAATGAAAGCACCATAAAAGTTTGGTGACCATCTGTATACTTTACCCGAAATCCTAATAAGGATGCATTCGGTTCGAAAAATGTTACATTACTAAAAGGTGGAACAAAATTTCGAAATAGTTATGTGGAACAAAATTTCGAAATAGCATAACTATTTCGAAATTTTGTTCCACCTTTTAGTAATGTAACATTTTTCGAACCGAATGCATCCTTATTAGGATTTCGGGTAAAGTATACAGATGGTCACCAAACTTTTATGGTGCTTTCATTTTAGTCACCAAACTTTTAAAACTTTTAGTATAGTCACCCAACTTTTATTTCGTTTTCATTATTGAAAAATTAGATTTAATAATAAGTACTAGAAGAAAAATTAGACCCTGAACAAATACCTTTTTGTCCAGGCCTAAAGACGACCCTAAGGGGGCGTTTAGATCGCGGAAAAGAGAATTACCAAGGGAAAAAGACTTTTTCGAGAATCTCGTACCTACATTTGGTTAGGAGGATTCTCACCATGGGGTAATATTCTATTCCCAACAATAGCGTTTTTTTTTTGTTTATACCGAAAATCCTATTCCCTTCCTTTTCTTAGGTATTTGACAATTCATTGCATTTAGGACAAAATGCTCTTGATAAAATAAAAACATTTCAATCATGTTCTTTCTTTTTTAAGTTAATTTGCTACTTTGAATTATTAACTAAGGCATAATTACATACAAGTAAATAAATATTGAAAAATAAGACTACATAGGATAATAAATAAATATATAGATATTGCTAAAAATATAAATATACAGTTTTTTATAAAATAAATTATATATTTCGAACGATTACAATTTCAAAATATATAATTATATTTATATAAAATCATAAAAACACTTTAAACATTCTTTGTTAATTTTATTTTTTAAGGATTATTATTCTGAATTAATAGTAAAAAATTTCAATTACAACAACTGAAAAAAAATAAATTTATCATCGGTTCCCATAATATAAAAGAGATTGAATAATATCATTAATCTAATCTAACAATGAAATGTGAATTTAAATCTTGCTTTGGATAATTTTTAAATAATTGTCATACTTATATTTTTACTAAATTTTAATAAAATATTACTTTAAACCTATATTTTTTCATATGATGTTATATCTCATATATAAATAATTTTATTACTTATGACAATTATTTAAAAATATAGGTTAACATACTAGTTATATTAATTTTTTTACATTTTTTTTCTCTAAAATTTACGTAGTGCAACCGAAGTAGTTATATGTATTTTCACGTAAATATTTTTAATTATATATGGAAAATTTAACTTGTCTAAAGGCAAATACATCATAAGGACAATTTGGTTAAATTTGCTTTCAGACAACCTTATATTCCCCCAACCAAATATTGTCACCTCTTATTCCTACCAATTAAACCAAACATGATAATGTAACATTCACAGTAATATGTCAGTAATGTTAAATTCCAAGAATCATATTCCTACAAATAATCTTACATTTTGTGATCCAAATGCACCCTAATAGTGCAGGATAGAAATGCCCAAAAATTAAAACATGACTACTTTTATTTTTGTTTACAAAGGGGAGGAAGGATCATTAAAAATTGAACATTTTTTTGAATAGAAGTCGTTAGTCTTATTAAAAGAGAAAATATTTAAAATTACAATAAGGGTTTACAACTATCACCGTAAACTAAATATATAATTTTGACATTTTCCTATAACATTGACACAAAAACTAGTCACTTTAGATCATACAAAGATCATACATGAAAAGGTTAAAAACCCAACCAAAAGACTCGAACAAAAAATAGATACGAACAAATCTGACTGTAACGGCAAACGAACTACAAATGTTCCAAAACACCATGTATGTTACATTACCAAGTAAATAGGTGTAGGGTCGGGCAAAACTCGACTCGACTCGAAATTTTTTCGTAGTTACACCTTTGTAGTTCGTTTGCCGTTACAATCAGATTTGTTCGTATCTATTTTTTGTTCGAGTCTTTTGGTTGGGTTTTTAACCTTTTCATGTATGATCTTTGTATGATCTAAAGTGACTAGTTTTTGTGTCAATGTTATAGGAAAATGTCAAAATTATATATTTAGTTTACGGTGATAGTTGTAAACCCTTATTGTAATTTTAAATATTTTCTCTTTTAATAAGACTAACGACTTCTATTCAAAAAAATGTTCAATTTTTAATGATCCTTCCTCCCCTTTGTAAACAAAAATAAAAGTAGTCATGTTTTAATTTTTGGGCATTTCTATCCTGCACTATTATGGTGCATTTGGATCACAGAATGTAAGATTATTTGTAGGAATATGATTCTTGGAATTTAACATTACTGACATATTACTGTGAATGTTACATTATCATGTTTGGTTTAATTGGTAGGAATATGAGGTGACAATATTTGGTTGGGGAAATATAAGGTTGTCTGAAAGCAAATTTAACCAAATTGTCCTTATGATGTATTTGCCTTTAGACAAGTTAAATTTTCCATATATAATTAAAAATATTTACGTGAAAATACATATAACTACTTCGGTTGCACTACGTAAATTTTAGAGAAAAAATATGTAAAAAATTTAATATAACTAGTATGTTAACCTATATTTTTAAATAATTGTCATAAGTAATAAAATTATTTATATATGAGATATAACATCATATGAAAAAATATAGGTTTAAAGTAATATTTTATTAAAATTTAGTAAAAATATAAGTATGACAATTATTTAAAAATTATCCAAAGCAAGATTTAAATTCACATTTCATTGTTAGATTAGATTAATGATATTATTCAATCTCTTTTATATTATGGGAACCGATGATAAATTTATTTTTTTCAGTTGTTGTAATTGAAAATTTTTACTATTAATTCAGAATAATAATCCTTAAAAAATAAAATTAACAAAGAATGTTTAAAGTGTTTTTATGATTTTATATAAATATAATTATATATTTTGAAATTGTAATCGTTTGAAATATATAATTTATTTTATAAAAAACTGTATATTTATATTTTTAGCAATATCTATATATTTATTTATTATCCTATGTTTTAACTCTGTCTTATTTTTCAATATTTATTTACTTGTATGTAATTATGCCTTAGTTAATAATTCAAAGTAGCAAATTAACTTAAAAAAGAAAGAACATGATTGAAATGTTTTTATTTTATCAAGAGCATTTTGTCCTAAATGCAATGAATTGTCAAATACCTAAGAAAATGAAGGGAATAGGATTTTCGGTATAAACAAAAAAAAACGCTATTGTTGGGAATAGAATATTACCCCATGGTGAGAATCCTCCTAACCAAATGTAGGTATGAGATTCTCGAAAAAGTCTTTTTCCCTTGGTAATTCTCTTTTCCGCGATCTAAACGCCCCCTTAGGGTCGTCTTTAGGCATGGACAAAAAGGTATTTGTTCAGGGTCTAATTTTTCTTCTAGTACTTATTATTAAATCTAATTTTTCAATACTTATTAGTAAGTGTGTACTTTTATAATTCAATTTTTCAACACTTATTATTAGAGACTCAATTTTTTTTAACATTTTTATTAGGGACCCAAATTTTCTATTATTTTGTTATTTAGGATCTAATTTTTTCCCAATACTTATTATTAGGGGTCCAATTTTTTTCTCCAATATTTGTTATTAGGGCATACTCTCAAATTTTATTTTTTTCCCAATACTTGTTACTAAGGCCCAAATTTTTTCTAACACTTGTTTTATAGACATACTCTTAATTTTTTTTTCAAATACTTATTAGTAGGAGCCTAATTTTTAAATTCGCTCTTAGGCCACCAAAATCTAAGAAATGAACCTACACACTATAAATATATATTAAATATTCTTTAATGTGCTAATTATATTAAAAACGTTAAAAGAAAAAATTAGATTGTGTACTGAAAAGAGTTTTATGGATTTTTATGTCAATGTCCTTCCATTTAATATCGTTAAATTTTTATTCAAAAAATATTTTTAAATTTACTTTTAAAAAAATCTATGACAAGGACCATTTAGTATGATTTAGTTTTAGGTATTCTTATATTTCGCCAACCAAGCATCATAAATCAAATAAAATGATGTAAAATTTTTAGTAGTGTATTAAACAATTTTATATATTGATAATGTTATTTTCCGAGATAATATTACATTTCATGAATCGAACATCTCTTATAAGAACATTTGAAAAAAAAATGAAAAAATAACAAAAGTGCATTAACTTTCATTTTCTCTTAGGATGTTATTTTATAAAAATTCTCTTGAGTTTTTCTTTTTTTTAAAGTTATCTTCGACGATGGCTTTCATGTCGTCGATTAATTTGAATTTTACGTTAATTGTATATAAATAATATTTTTCTCCTTTGATGAATAATCGTTTGTTCTTTTTTTATTTTTGTTGTTTTTTCTATGTTTTGCTTTGTCAGAGTCATTCTACTCGCTTTTCTAGCTATTTTTTGTATGTTAGACTGAGATTTTGTTTGTCTGCATTTTTGTAGGTTTGTTTGTTTTTGTGACAATATTGTTTGTTGTTATGGCAATTTAGCATTTAGATAACAAGTATTATCGAGCGTTTCTAGTTACAAGAGAATCGGTGGTCTGTTATTTTTTATTTCTTTTGTGATAATTTGTCGATGTGCCAAGAACTTACAACGAAAAATATGCTTGATTCATGGAGCTTTCTTGTCAAAGTTTATCGTTGTTGGGCATCATTTAGAAGACTGTAAGTTTTTCTAGAAAGTAAAAAGTCATGCTTCTCATATCTTTTACACCTTTAAAATTTATTATATTTATTTTTTTACATTCTATTTTTAATGTTTGCCGTGTGATTATTTTATAATCATTTTTACTTGAATACAATTAAATATCTTTTTCTACTTTAAAAAACAAAAGTGCGCTAAATAAAATATATTTTTAACTTCCACGTCAACAAAAGGACCGTCACATCACCCATGTAATTCTACATATTCAAATTAACAGTCGTTCCAATTGGATTACTATACTTTTAATTTTAACAATTATACCACATAATTATTTAAGTAGTTTCAATTAAGCCACCAACCGTTAAAACATAACGGAAAGTTAAACGCAGATGTTAAATAAAATTAGTATAATTACACATTTGATCCCCATTATTTACACAATCTATCAATTTGGTCTTAATTTTAATTTAATAAAATAAATTAATTTATTCAATTAGGTGGTAACACGTGTTATCTAATTAAAAAAAGAAAATAAATGCAAACCAATATGGCTTTAAGGGGATTCAAACCGAGGTAAGCTTGGAATAAGTGGCATGATTTTGCTACTGGGCCAACAACAACTTTGTGTTAAAGAGTACCAAACTATATATATAGTTATGTCTTTATCACAAATAATTTCAAGCTTTCAATTCCAACTTGGCTAAATGCAACTTGCGAATTCAGTTCTTGGATCAACTCAAAAAACAAATATTAGAAGCTATAAATAATATAAAAGAAAGCATATTAGGGGAGAGAATTCCACAATAAAACAATGTGACTACCCATTTTATCTACCCCTGCCAAGGGCGATCATAGTTCCTCGATTAAACCATTTTATGATGCGATAAACATTCGCTGAACTTCATCCAACGTACTAAAGCACTCTACCATTATGCATATGCCTTTTGATCCAATAGTACAAACTTACCATAGATTGCTTCTCATCATTGAGTTTCTGTAATACCCATTTTTGGTCTGGGCCCTAAATTATATTCGAATCACTTACCCTATTTAAACTAAATTTAAATTAAAAACAATTAGCAAAAAAAAAAGAAAAATAACAAGGCATTGCAGCTCATGCCTGCTGCACCCCTACCCCATGCACTGCCAAAAACATGCAACCCCATGCCTTGCACCATGCGGAAGCTGCCCCACACTTCACTCAACCTCATTTTCCCCTTCCCCTAACCCATTTAAAGCAACACCATACAATTGAAACAAGGGTCGGCCATTTCAAGCACAAGAAGAAAAGGGAGCTCACGGCAGATTGAAAAAAAAAAAGAGGGGGAGAGAGCCGACATTCACCCATCATTTCATTTTGGGTATTTATTTTTTTTTGTGTATGTTTGTAGTATAATCATTTTTTTATGATCTAATAGAAATGATGTTTTACTGGTAATCATTTCATTTATTTTTGTTCCTACATGTTTTTATATATCTTTTTATGTTCATATGTTTCTATATCTTGTTAGAATATGTTTAGATTAATTTTTGGTGGTTGTTTAATATTTTTATTTTTTATCTTCTCATCTCTAAATATGTGTTTTTATCATGATTCGTATGTGTCTCTTATTTGTTTCTATATGTACGGTATGTATGTATCTTTGTTTTGATATGATTAATATGTGGTTTTGTCGTAATATTTCTTTTATTTGTTCTTGTATAATTGTTTCTTTGTGTATATGTGCGTGTATATATATATATATATATATGTGTGTGTGTTTTTGGCATGTATCTATGTATATTACGTTACATATATATATATATATATATTAAGTAATATATGTATATACTATGTTTCTTTTTATCTAAGTATATGTTTATATATATATATATATATATATATATATCATGTTTATATTTTTGAAAAAAGCTATGTATATATAAATATTCGATAAGTTTTGTGTATTATATATTATATTATATTTTTTCCATGTCTTTATGCTATATATATTTTTATCGTATTATGTAATATACTATAGCTCTAATATTATGTAAAGTATATCGTATGGTTACTATAATATTAAGGTATAATGTGTATAACATATATTTTTCTTTACATGTTTCTTTCTATATGTCATAAATTAACATATGTTTTTTTAGTTTTAAATATATGTGTATATACATTATAATATATATAGTTTTCTATATTTTAATTTTTTATATATAGGTATTTAATGCGTATGTTATATTATGTATTTATTAATATTTGTTTTCTAAGATTGCATAACGGAATATAAATTGTCAATGCGGTGCCCTTTTATTCGAGTGTAAACGGGGTCAGTATCAGGCGTAGTGATAGTGGTTGGGCGTTTACTCTAGGATAACGGGGCCTTTAAAATCTACTCGCACTTATAACCAAATTTTAATTTAATCATCACTTTAATCCAGAAAGTCTAATATTAATAAAGCGGTAATTATTAAAGTACCAATTTTGGGCGGTGTGGGGGTGCTAATCCTTCCCCATCCGTAACCGACTCTCGAACCCAAAGTTTTCAAAATCTCTGGTTTTTACAGTGTCCGGCCTACCTTAGTGGCCGGTGGCGACTCCATTTTTAAATAAAACACGGGTTTTATAAAACTCCACGCGGAAGACATTATTTTCAAAATAAAGTAAAACAAAATAAAAACCACATTTTTTAGCGAGAGGGACATCGCTACAGATGGCGACTCCGCTGGGGACACGCATTTTTGTTTTTCAAAAACAAATGAGAGTCAAGCTTTTTTAAATAATTACCGCTTTACTAATATTAGAAGTTCCAGATTAAAGTGACTATTAAATTAGCATTCGGTTATAATTGTGCGTTTATTTTAACGCATTTAAAATTTGGTATATAAACTCGTCCTTTTAAGTGGGGGGAAACGCTAATGCTTTCGTGAGGATATCGTTCCTTTAACAAGTACCTTCAGGGCTCGAGTACCTTATGCTTTCGTAAGGATATCGTTCCTTCGTGCAGGCATAAGCGAATGGGTCCCCTGAATTGAACCCGGTTGAAAGGAGCCTATGATGGGTGATGACCGGGGGCCTTGCTACTCTTAGTAGGGGTCAGCAAGGACAATTTGGGTACCTCTTAGCACCAAAACTGCATGTAGAGAACATATAGAAACCCACCCTTTTAGAGCCATGCAGATAACCTAGGTGTTTTAGACGGGATATAAATAGGGTTGTTTTGTTTGTTTTGCCATTTTATTTGTTTATTTATTTTATTCGGTACTGACTCGTTTTCTTTTTTGCTTTGCTTTCTTTTTTGCATACATCATTGCATTTGCACTACATGAAGGTGTTGGTTCAAGTGGTTTTCCCGAGCAGAAATCTTTCATTTTTACCCTATTTTAATTTATTCATTTGATTATTCTAATTTCAAATTGACCCATTTTTGTGATCACATCATATATGTTCATTTTGGCATTCACTGCATGGCATATCATAACACTTTAATTTTTGCATTTTACCAGCATGAAATGCTGATTCACGACTGGTTCTCAATTTAAAAAATTATCATCGGGGGAAAATCTAGTACTCTAGATATCGAGGCAATATTCAAAGTTGCAAATGAATCTCATAAGTTCGGAAGTTGTGCTACGAGAACCATTTTTGAATCAGTACTTTCGCATCTAAGACATGCACCTCACATTTACATGCATACATTTTGAAAATTTTAAAGTCGGTCATCGGGTTACCCCATTAAATACAACGAAGTTGGTCAATCTAGCACCTTACAGAGCCTCTTACAAAAGTTTGGTCTTGGGGCATGTCCAAAAGCACCCCCACATCTTTTACAAACATTATGCCTCTAACAAGGCCTCAGTCTAGGGGCATTCTTTTCCAAGGTCCACCCTTCATTGCCGAGTCAAACCCTTGCACCCCTGAAATGTCTACATTGACCACAGTCTGTAAAACTGCACCCAATCCAAAAAAATAATGAGCTACCATGAATCAACACAATTTATGAACCCAACTTAGGAGGGCAACAGAATCCACACTCAAAGTGTTAAATTCAAGAGCAGTTTCAGACGATGGTATAAGAACGAATAAAATGTTGGGGCATGCACCCAGATGACTGATCGAACCCAAGAAGAGGTTGGGACACCGTCACATACAAGAGACCATAAATCTGACAAGACCAATGAGAAGTCAAGGGCATCCCTCTGAATACCAAAAATCGCATTCACACGTTTAAATCATTTTGCATGTAGGATAAATGCATACATCTTACATGCATTTAAGTTGTCATGCATTTAGACTAGACACATGTATTAGGCACAAATTTAGGTGCACTCATGGTGCATTTATTTGTGCGTACAAACAGGTCCAGGGAAGATACCGAAGAACCTCAGCCACGAGGGCAACAACACAACTGCCAACCTCTAGCCATGAAGAAGGCCAAACATGCAGAAGAGCTGAAATCTTTAGACAAAAGGTATCAGCGGCAAATTTTTTGAACAAATACTAACTAATGATTTCTTTCATTTTCAGGTCTTGTCTGCATTAGTAGTGGTGGACCAGCTCAGACAATCCAAACAAATCCAACATTTTGAAGATCTTTTTCTCCATTGATGGTGCAATAGGTCAAATTTTCCTTCGAATCTCGTCTCTTCGCCAGTGATGTGACAGATCCGGCATCTTTTAAATCTCGCTTCTCCGTTGATGGTGCAACAGACCAAATTTCTACTCAGGTCTTGTTTCTCCGCTGATGGTGCAGCTAGACATAACTATTTTTCTCAAGCTACTTCTTTGTACAGTTATAATGAAAAAAAATAAAAAAAATTAGAAGAAGTAAAAAAAAACGTAAAAATGAAGAAAAAAATGAAATGAAAAATCAACAGAAAATTTATTAACTTTCAACGTCCGATCTAGTCTCTCCGCTGATGGAGTGGCTAGGTACAAGCTATCGTCGTCCTCAGATCATGCTCTCCGCTGATGGTGCAGCCGGTTTCAGGCTGTTATTATCTGATCCAGTCCTCCGCTGATAGAGTGGCTAGGTCCAAGCTGTCGTCGTCCTCAGATATTGCTTTCTGTTGATGGTGTAGCCGGTTCCAGGTCGTCATTATCCGATCCAGTCCTTCGCTGATGGAGTGGCTAGGTCTAAGCTATCGTCGTCCTCAGATCCTGCTCCCCGCTGATGGTGTAGCTGGTTCCAAGTCGTCATTATTTGATCCAGTCCTCCGCTGATGGAGTGGCTAGGTCCAACCTATCGTCGTCCTCAGATCCTGCTCTCCGTTGATGGTGTAGCCAGTTTCAAGTCGTCATTATCCGATCCAGTCCTCCGTTGATGGAGTAACTAGTTCCAAGCTATCATCGTCCTTAGATCCTGCTCTTCGTTGATGGTGTAGCCGATTCTAGGTCGTCATTATCTGATCCAGTCCTCCGCTGATAGAGTGGCTAGGTCCAAGCTATCATCGTCCTCAGATCCTGTTTTCCGCAGATGGTGTAGCCGGTTCCAAGTCGTCATTATCCGATCCAGTCTTCCGCTGATGGAATGGCTAGGTCCAAGATGTCGTCCTTAGATCCTACTCTCCGCTGATGGTGTAGCCGGTTCCAAGTCGTCATTATCCGATCCAGTCCTCCGCTGATGGTGTGGCTGAGGTCCAAGTTGCTGCTATCCTACCTCTCTGCTAATGGTATAGTAGGGTTCCAATTAATGTTCTGCTTCTCCACTGATGGTGTCGTAGAATCTGAATTATTCGATCATGTCCCTCCGTTGATGGTGTGGCTGAGGTCCAAGTTGCTGCTATCTTGCTTCTCTGCTGATGGTGCAGTAGGGTTCCAATTAATGTTCTGCTTCTTCGTTGATGGCGAGGTAGAATCCAAGTTACAATTAGATCTTACCCCTCTGTTGATGGTGTGGTTAGATCCAAATTTACTGAGTTTCAAATTCCCTTTATTAAAGTTGCAGATAGAAAAAACAAAACAACAAGAAAAAATTGAAAAATTCAAAAAATTCAAAAAAAAGAAGAAAAAATTGAAAAAGAAAAAATTGAAAAATTCAAAAGCAAAAAAAGAAAAAGAAGAAAAAGAAAAAAAGAAAAAAAAGAGAAAATAATGAAAAAGAAAATAATGGGAAAAAAAAAGAAAAAAGATGAAAAAAGAGAAAAAATCAAAATGAGCTTTCAATCATTTGATCCTGCCTCTTCGTCAGAGTTGTAGCTGGATCAGACATCAGAACTTTCGTCCATCGATCCTCAGTGTTGCAGCTGGATCAAGTTTTGAAGACCTTACCTCTTCGTCGGTGTTGCAGCTGGGTCAAGTTTTCTTAGGAATCACATCGTCATCAATAATGTAGCGAGTCACACTCATTTTGCTCCCCCAACAGACCACCTCCCGTTTTGAAAATTTTGCTTCCTCCAAGAGTGACAAGGTGGATCAACCAAGACAAGAAAGAAGACATGCGCCGAAGAGAAAGAAGATCTACCGAAGAAAGAAGGCACGCGCCAAAAGAGGAGAAGTTCAGCCAGACCGGACAAAAATGGTTATTCTTTTTGTCTTTGCTCTATTCATGTTACACAGCAATGAGCAAAGATAGACAGCTGTAATACCCATTTTTTGTTCGGGCCCTAAATTATATTCGAATCACTTACCCTATTTAAACCAAATTTAAATTAAAAAAATAATTAGCAAAAAAAGGGAAATGACAAGGCATTACCGCCCATGCCTGCTGCACCCCTACCCCATCCCTGCCAAAAACATGCAGCCCCATGCCTTGCACCATGCGGCAGCTGCCCCACACTTCACTCAACCTCATTTTCCCCTTCCCCTAACCCATTTAAAGCAACACCACACAATTGAAACAAGGGCCGACCATTTCAAGCACAAGGAGAAAATGGAGCTCACAGCAGATTGAAAAAAAAAGAGGGGGAGAGAGCCGACATTCACCCCTCATTTCATTTTGGGTATATATTTTTTTGGTGTATGTTTGTGGTATAATCCTTTTTTATGATCTAATAGAAATGATGCTTTACTAGTAACCCTTTCATTTATTTTTGTTCCTACATGTTTTTATATATCCTTTTATGTTTATATGTTTCTATATCTTGTTAGAATATGTTTAGATTAATTTTTGGTGGTTGTTTAATATTTTTATTTTTTATCTTCTCATCTCTAAATATGTTTTTTTTATCATGATTCGTATGTGTCTCTTGTTTGTTTCTATATGTACGGTATGTATGCATATCTTTGTTTTGATCTGATTAATATGTGGTTTTGTCGTAATATTTCTTTTATTTGTTCTTGTATAATTGTTTCTTTGTGTATATGTGCGTATATATATGTATGTGTTTTTAGCACGTATCTATGTATATTACGTTATATATATACATATATTAAGTAATATATGTATATACTATGTTTCTTTTTATCTAAGTATATGTTTATATATATATATACCATGTTTATATTTTTGAAAAAAGCTATGTATATATAAGTATTCGATAAGTTTTGTTTATTATATATTATATTACATTTTTTCCATGTCTTTATGCTATATATATTTTTCGTATTATGTAATATACTATAGCTCTAATATTATGTAAAGTATATCGTATAGTTACTATAATATTAAGCTATAATCTGTATAACATATATTTTTCTTTACATGTTTCTTTCTATATGTCATAAATTAACATATGTTATTTTAGTTTTAAATATATGTGTATATACATTATAATATATATAGTTTTCTATATTCTAATTTTTTATATATAGGTATTTAATGCGTATGTTACATTATGTATTTATTAATATTTGTTTTCTAAGATTGCATAACGGAATATAAATTGTCAATGCGGTGCCCTTTTATTCGAGCGTAAACGGTGCCAGTATCAGCCGTAGTGATAGTGGTTGGGCGTTTACTCTAGGATAACGGGGCCTTTAAAATCCACTCGCACTTATAACCAAATTTTAATTTAATCGTCACTTTAATCCGGAAAGTCTAATATTAATAAAGCGGTAATTATTAAAGTACCAATTTTGTGCGGTGTGAGGGTGCTAATCCTTCCTCATCCGTAACCAACTCCTGAACCCAAAGTTTTCAAAATCTCTGGTTTTTACGGTGTCCGGCCTACCTTAGTGGCCGGTGGCGACTCCATTTTTAAATAAAATACGGATTTTATAAAACTCCAGGCGGAATACATTATTTTCAAAATAAAGTAAAACAAAATAAAAACCACATCTTTTAGCGAGGGGACATCGCTACAGTTTCTTGTTCACTTCAAGAGGATTTTTGCTTTCCTCATCTTTAATTTCACGGTCAAACTCCTTGATTAATCTGCAAACAATTCATCGAAGTTAGGAATAAAAAAAGGTAAAAATGAGAAGAAATCAAATATATAATACACAAAAAATAGGCCATGCCTTTTACATTCCCTCATCTTGCCAGTAAGCTCTTCCAGCTGTTTGCTTTGCCTATTTGAATCTTTCATCTTATCCAGCCTTTGAAACCCATTTCTGAAAAGCAAAGCATCATAGTTTTTACAAGAGTTGTCAGATTTTAGAAGCTTGAAGGACAACTCAAACGAACAAAGTCGAAGTCCAGTCCAAAGAAAAATACTAAAGTCAAAATACTTGGAATGTTGAGAAAAAAGCTGTGATTGCATATCACAATACATGGCTATATCATTTGAGTAGTAAACATTAAACAAGACAAAGGAAAGTAGAAGAGGAAATACGACAGAGCACAGAAAAGATCCCAGATTTCACCATGGATTTGCTACAACTGCGGACTCATCGGAAAAGGCATATATATAATATGGTACTCTATACACAAAGTTGTTGTTGGCCCAGTGGTAAGGTTGTGCCACTTGCTTTAGGCTTACCTTGGTTTGAGTCCCGCCAAAGTTATGTTGGTTTGTATTTATTTTCTTTCTTCAATCAGGTGACACGTGTCATCATCTGATTGGAGGAGAAAAATAAATTTATTAAATTAAACAAAAATAACTAAAGTCATCCAATAAGGTGGTGATTAAAATTAGGACCAAATTGATAGATTGTGTAAATAATGATGACCAAATGTATAATTATACCAATTTTATTTAACATCCACGTCAGCCTCTCTGTTATGTTGTAACGATTGGTGTCTTAATTATAGTTACGTGGTATAATTGCCAAAATTGAAAGTATAGTGGTCAAATTGACACAACCCTATAATTAAGTGGTCATCTGTGTAGTTTACCCAAAAAATATTAATTATTTTCTGAAACAGTTAACTCGATGACTAAAGAGACGAATTCAAAAAGTGTAGTGCTATAATTACAACATTGTGTAGTTCAAAGACCAAAATAGAAATACAAACAAAATTCAACAACTAATGTTGTAGTTCATCCTTTATTAAAGTATAATCTTTAGATCTGATTACAGTACAAATACAATCTATACTAGATTTGGATGAATCAATCAATGTGTTGGATATCATTGATTACATAAAGGAAAATATTTTTTGTAACAACCCAAATTTTCGAGTCAACATTTGAGCGTTGACCTGAGTTATGGACCTTCATGTTGGGTTAGATAATTGGACCCTTTAGGCTAGTTTTAGGCCTTGTTGGATGAGATTTGAGCTATATGAACTTTGAAGGTGGCCATTTTGTAAAAAGGGTAAAGGTTGGGAGTTTTATGATGCCATTTAACCACCTTTTAAACTAAAGGCTGATCTCCCCATTTATTTCCCTTATCTCACGTTGGGAAAGGGGGAGACAACCTTGCATCATCTTTTCCTTCTCCACCTTCACCATTCTATTTCTCCATCAAAGTTTCTTATTAAAAATCCAAGCTTTCTTCATCTTTTCTTCCATCCTAGGTATAAGTTTTTAGTATGTTGATCTCCTCCCCACAAGGTTCAAGAAAAGCATAATTTTATGGAGAAATGAAGGCGTTTTGGGGTTTCTTCATGCTTGGGTCAAAAGAGGAAGTTGAAGGCTTTGCTTGGAAGCTTGATTTCGAGATTTCTAGCTAAAGGTCAGTATATCCTTTTATTCTTAAGGATCATAAATTAATTGTCTTGCTTGGTTTTATAGTTTTATTGGGTGATTATGTGCTAAACATGATTTGAGGATTTAAGTAATGATTTTGGCTTTAAAAGTAGGATTAAATGATCCTTGGATGCTCCAATATGACTTAGTAACTTTTGGTAATCATTAGGGATTTGTAGGGGATGATTTGAGGCATGTTAGAGTAATTTTTGGGGATTAAAAGTGGTTTTGAGATTAAGGTTTCAAAACCATATTAACATATTTCGATACCTTATGAATTTTTACAAAAATAATTGGATTCTGGAGCAAATGTTTCGAAATCTTTGGAAAGGTTTCGAAACGTCTGGGCAAAGGTTATCATACCTTTAGAAAGGTTTCCAAACCTCTGGGCAAATGTTTTCATACCTTCAGGAAAGGTTTCCATACCTTTGGGGAAATGTTTGTATACCTTTAGGAAGGTTTCTATGCCTTATGAAGGACAATGTTGGCATTGTTCTAAATGTTGAGAAATGTTTCGAATGGACCTAGAAGTGATGTTTCATCGATTAATGGCTAATGACATGATTAAACCCTTGAATAAAATATGTATTCACTAAAGATGATGATGTTGATTAATAAGTAGATGATAATTCGATAATGAGACTTGAATTGTAGAAATGTCTAGATATCTTCCATACCTTATGAATGACTTGAATCGTACTAAAGGTTTAATAGTGGGACCCTTACCCCTTGACGGGGTGTATCAATGCTCGATGAACATAACTTATCTTATGAATGTTGTATAAAGGAATTCAAATGTCCTAAGAGTCAGTACTACGATACTTATATAAGGGGATGCCTACTTAGGGTTGTGTGACCGAGTACATCTAGCGTACCCACAGGCTGGGTGATCTAGGTGCAGTTAGAAACATATTTATGGCTATGGTGATCCGGATATGGTAATTAACTCGATAGGCTGAGTGAGCTCGAGTAACCTGATAGGCTGAGTGACCTCAGGTAAAGACTACTTGTGACTAATGTGATCCAAGTATGTCTAGGACGTATTCGTGGCTATAGTGATCGGATACGGTCCTTTCAACCCGACAGTTGTGTGAGCACGTGTAACCCAATGGTTGTGTGAGCACGGGTAAAGTAGGGCTTCGTTGGCCAATCATGTAGATGATGTATGGATGTATTTAAGTATGTTGTGTGGATGCTATAGATGATAGCTTATGTACTAGATGGTTGAGTGATCAGGGTACGGTATGAACTAACTTCATAGGCTGAGTGAGCTCGGGTAACTCGATAGACCGTGTGACCTCGAGTATAATAAAGCTTTGTGAATCTTGCAAGACTTCTTGTAGACTTGTTGATGTCTTGAGATAAGTGATCTAAGAATCTATAGCTAGTGTAGGCTAGATGATAACTCATAGATAGTAAAGCCTTATCTATGCTCTATAAGCTATATTTATCTTGCATGCTTATTTTATGATAATCACAAATTGTGGTAGAGTAGAAATGTACCACTGAGCTTTGTAAACCCATCGTTTGAAATCGTTGTTTCCGTTCGCAGGTTGGTAAGTGGATCGTGTCCGAAGAGCATATTAAGAAGGGATTTCCCATCACCGCGTTCGCTTCAGAGTACAATAATTTTTATTTTAATTTGGGCTAATGTATTCATAGGACCTTACCCTTGTTGAGTCTGTAACTCTATTTAAAATATTATTTTGGTATTCGGTGTTTTAAACTTGAAGCTCTCATTTTGTAAACTTAATTTAAATACTTATTTACCTTCATGGATTTATGAATGTTTAATGCTTTTAAATGATTGCTAAACTTATGGTTTTAAGTTGGAATTTTGATGGGTTAATTTTTGGGTGATCCGAATATAATACTTCGGATCTGGATCGGGGTGTTACATATTTTGAACATTCTAGTATCATTACATGATAATTATATTCTTTACTCTTAGTCATTTGAAAAAGCACACACACCCAGGTGCAAAGCTCTCTAAGGGTCCATGCACCTATTAGAAAATTTACATATTTAATTTATTTTGGTACAATAGCAATTTAGTCCTTATAAAAAATAAATATATAAATTACAAATATAAGCGTTTACTAAATATTTAATCAAGTAAGGGTTGAATAAAAAACATATGGGTCTAGTGCTGCTTATCGAGTATAATTACATGATAATTATATTCTTTACTCTTAGTCATTTGAAAAAGCACACACACATAGGGGCGGAGCTCTCTAAGGGTCCATGCCCCTATTAGAAAATTTACATATTTAATTTATTTTGGTCCAATAGCAATTTAGTCCTTATAAAAAATAAATATATAAATTACAAATATAAGCGTTTATTAAATATTTAATCAAGTAGGGTTGAATAAAGACATATTGGTCTAGCTGTGCTTACTGAGTGAATTGATCTTGAGTTGTGTAGTGCTCGACTCGACTCGTTACCGATAAGCTCGATAAAATTTTGTTCGACTCGTGCTCGTTAAAAAAGTCGTTATTCAACTCGACTCGTTGCTCATTAAGCTCGCTAGAATTTTTACATTGTTTTTAATCTATATATAATCTAATAATACTATTAGAGTTTAATATGAAAATAAATTATCAAATTTAACAAAAATATTAAAATAACGTGTGAAGCAATTTCAAATTTTAAACTCCAAAGTAAAAATTCACAAATACACCAAACTAACATATTATAACCATTATTGAAAAAAAGAATCAACAAACATGTAATCAATTCTAAAAAAAAAGCAATCAAGATCAATTCACTCCATTCTGTGTTGCTTGCGGTCATCAAACTACGAAATTGAAAGAATAATTTTCTTTGCTTGATCAATATAATTATTCCGCCAATAAAAATGAGTTACACTATCTTTTTTTAATAGAAAAGAGTTACATTATCTTATAATAAGCAACTAAAATAAATATTCATACTTTTTCGTAAAAAAGAATTATAATATCTTATATTTAACGAATATTTTTTTTGGATTCTTGAGGAATATAGAAAGTTTTGAAAATTTAAACTCAAATATTTTATTCACTGAACTTTTCTAGAGTTTTCAACTAGCATTTAAACTTCTCGAATTATAATTTTTTAAGGTAGCCACCAAAAAATCATAAAAAATTATAAAATAAATTAACGACCTACTTGCGAACTTATCGAGTCGAGTTGGGCCTTACTCGACTCGACTTGTCAAAATCTTGAGTCGAGTCAATTTAAGTCGAGCGTTGACCGAGTCGAGTTTGAGCAGCTTGCGATATGTTCAACTCAATTAGCACCCCTACATGTGTCCGTGTCCTCAAATTTGTTGGCCTAATAATAATTTAGGTTCTTGTAAGTTTAACTATTAGACAAATTAGATTATGCTCCTTGAATTTTGAGTTTAATACTTAATAAGTCCTTATATTTTTAAAATTTAATAATTTGGCCTCTCTTAATATTCGATCCTAGCTTCGTCCCTACACACTGTGTAGACAAATTGCTCGAACCCAGTCTCCTAAGAATAACAATGCTTCATTTTCCATTAGGACCATTCAATAAGTTCATTACAAAAAATATTTAATTGAGTTTGGTCACACTTAACCCATTAACACCAACTTGATTGAGAAAATATACAAAAAAATCAAAATATATAAAATGAAAAATATAGATTTAAAAGATTATAACAATAAATTAATATTTTGTACTACTAAACACATATCACTAAAATTAAATACTTATCCAAAAATACTTTAAAATTAAATTATATTTAGAGTCTACTTATTTTTAGTACTCCTTTTATAAATTTAAAAGTTATTATTTTAAATATTTGTAATGAGGTTTCATGATAATATTTTTTTCTTTTTAAGTTATAAAACTAACACACATCATGTAAATAAAGTTATTTAAACTTTTTTGAAATATACTAAATCATATTCAAAGTAAAATATTCTTTCGTTACCTGTTATTGGCATATCGACAAAACCACAAAAGAGAATCAAAAGCATTACAGATAATTAATCTTCACTGTTATAAACACTCGATTGATATTCATCATACGAACGTTAAACTTATTTAAACTTGAATGTTCTAAAAAATTGTTTTTTTACTTTTATACTGAGACACTTCATTTAATTTTTTTAACATTACGAAGTGATTACATGATAGTGTTTATATTTTTTTTCTTAAATTTCTTTAAATAAACTTATTTGACACATCGGGTGTTTGTGATCAAATTCTATCTGTTCATAGATATTCTTAACCTTTTAACAATGCATATACATCACGTAGACAAAGTGATTTGAACTTGTGTCTTCTAAGATAAATATCATCAACTTTTTTACTGGAGCATTTGTTGAGTTCGATAGAATTCTATTTTTAATTAATCAAACTTTAATATTTTTAAGCATAACATGCCTCGGGTAGATATGCATTAATTTTAGAAGGGTAAAACTTTGATACACAGGCTGTGTAAAATTAATTTTACAGAAGCCTGTGTATTTACGCAAGCCTGTGTATTTACACTATAAAAACGCAAATCCTAAATTCTTAACCCTAACCCTAAAAAACTAAACCCCACACTATAAATCCTAAACCCTAAATTCTAAACATCAGCCTTAAATTCTAAACCCTACAACCTAAACCCTTAACATTAAACCCTAAACTAAAACCCTAAAACTAAAAGGCACGTGTAACTTAAAGTTTACAGTATATCAAAGTTTTTTTCATTTTACAATATTAAATTTTCATTATCGAAAAATGAAGCAGACAGGTGCATAAAATTACAAAAGAACCACTGATTAGGGCTTTGAAAACCTTCCGCATTCTTCTCATTTCCGAGGACTGAAACACCAAGGAAGAAGAAGAAAAAGCGTAGATCGGCGACGAAACAGTGAAAGTCGAGGAAAATGGCGTTGGCTTTCGACGAGTACGGGAGGCCATTCATTATACTAAAAGAGCAAGAGCAGAAAACGAGGCTTAGAGGGCTCGAAGCTCAAAAAGCCAACATTTCCGCTGGCAAAGCGGTCGCTCGGATCCTCCGGACCTCTCTCGGACCTAAAGGCATGGATAAGATGCTCCAAAGTCCCGACGGCGATGTCACCATCAGTTAACTCCTTTCCACCTCTTTCTCCGGTCTTTCTAATTTCTTGATCATTAAGTTTCTGGTTACTCGATTAGTTTTTTTTAAGATGATTTTCGGTTTTGGATCTGTTTGATATGAACTTTGAAATGCGAAAGTAGATGGATTAAGCTATTTTGAAGATGAGTGTAGGTTTTAATGACACTTTTAGGATTTGTAGTTACTTTATGGAACTTCACTAGTTTTTGAACTGTATACTTTGGTTTAGGTGAAGTTACCATGGATCATTTTTCCGAACTGGGGTCATGAGCTTAATGTTTCAATACATAGCTTATTGATGTTCATGTTTCCGAAGAAAATGCTAAATTTAAGGATGTTGGATTTGTTAGTGGAATTCTACATTTATTGTCTTCAAAGTTTCCTGATGTCTTCTTCTTGTTCTTGTTTGATATTGCCAGCGAATGATGGGGCAACGATATTGGAGCAGATGGATGTTGACAATCAAATTGCTAAGTTGATGGTTGAGCTGTCTCGAAGTCAGGATTATGAAATTGGTGATGGAACAACTGGTGTTGTCGTCTTGGCTGGGGCACTTCTAGAGCAGGCGGAGCGACTATTAGAGCGCGGGATTCACCCCATCCGGATTGCAGAGGGTTATGAAATGGCTTCTAGAATAGCTGTTGAGCATTTGGAACATATTGCTCAGAAGTTTGATTTCGGACCTACAAATTTAGAGCCTTTGGTTCAAACATGCATGACCACTCTGTCCTCAAAAATGTAAGTTCTCTAGCTCATTTTTCTCCGTGGTCTATTTCGCTGTACTATATACAGTTTCTATTTCCTTTAGTAATGTTCAGATCACAATAATACATTACTAGAAAGTAGAAACATTATTGTTATAACTATAACAGGATAATACTAGCTTCTTATGTTGCCTAGCTAAATTTTTTCTTGCGTTTTACTCTGCTCTGCCATAAGGAGAAAAATTTGTCTAATTTGTTTCAAGATGTTGCTTTTCTGAAGGCTAATTCATATGTATTTGTCATCCATCCTGTGTGTCTGCTAATTGTGATATCCTTTCTCCACCACCTGGATTTTCTAATCAGATTAGATGATCATGGCTTCTATCAGTATGATGTTACAATTAATTGGCCCTCTGTAGTCTGTATTTCCTCTCATATAGTATTCTGGAACTAAAGTGGGTGGCATGTGGTTCGATTAAATAGCTCTTGCAATTCATAAACTTGTTAGTATTGAGAAGTGAAGACTCCTATATTGGGATTCAGGAAAAAATGTTCAACGATAATTTTTTGTGAATCAAATGCTATACTGGTTATTTTGTGTATCGTACTATCGTGGATGTGTAACCATTTTTAATTGTTTTGTAGTGTGAACCGGTGCAAGCGTGCTTTGGCTGAAATTTGTGTTAAAGCAGTTCTTTCTGTTGCTGATCTAGAGAGGAAAGATGTCAATTTAGATCTGATCAAGGTTGAGGGAAAAGTTGGAGGAAAACTGGAAGATACTGAGCTAATATATGGAATTACTGTTGATAAGGATATGAGTCATCCTCAAATGCCAAAGCAAATTGAAGATGCAAAAATCGCAATATTAACTTGCCCATTTGAGCCACCTAAGCCAAAAACTAAACATAAGGTAGATATTGATACAGTGGAAAAGTTTCAAACTTTGCGTCAGCAAGAGCAAAAGTATTTTGATGACATGGTTCAGAAATGCAAGGTATGGCCACAGATTGGAGTTCGGAGGAATCTCCTTTTTCAATTTCCAAGTTGATCTTTCACATTCTTTCTTGCTTCAGATTATCCTCTCTCTTTTTTTTGTGCGTGTGGAGGGGGGGGGGATTGGGGTGTGTGCAATTATTATTTTGGTCACCTTAGTAATTTTGGGATAGGGTTGAACAACTTCTTTTGATTGTAATGTTGTTTCAGGATGCTGGTGCCACCTTGGTTATCTGTCAGTGGGGGTTTGATGATGAGGCAAATCATTTATTGATGCACCGGAATTTGCCTGCTGTCAGATGGGTTGGTGGTGTGGAATTGGAACTTATAGCAATAGCTACAGGTTTGTTTCTCTTTAGTTTATTTTTCATTTGGCATCATACTGGCGAAGTTCATGTTAGATTAATATTTAGTTTCTCGTAGAATGTGCAACCTTAATCTGCAATAAGTAATCTAATAATATTTATCTTTATAGGTGGAAGGATTGTGCCAAGGTTCCAGGAGTTGACCCCAGAAAAGCTGGGAAGGGTATGTTAATTGTTCCCTTGTCTATCCTACCTTTCTTAGAAATATGTGCTCGATAAATTCCTCGTTTGGAAATTTTTTCATGCATTAGATAATAGATAGAGGGCAACTGGCAAAAGCTCAAGTGAGATGATTTGACATTTAATGACTTTTGGTTTAAGCAGTCACTGAAGCTTTGCGCATTTGGACTAGCAATTCGTGTTCGATGAAGTTTTTATATTTTGGAATCTTAGGTTAACCCCCTGGCCTCTGGCATATCATCTGTGTCTTACAGGAAACACTTATTTGCTCCTTTTTTCTATTTTCTTAGGCTGGTTTGGTCAGGGAGAAGTCATTTGGCACCACCAAAGATAAAATGTTGTACATTGAACACTGTTCGAATTCAAGGGCTGTAACGATATTTATTCGAGGAGGTAGATTTTTTCTCCTTGTTCTATTTGGTTGCAATTGAGTTGTGGTTTATTACATTATGTTCATAGTTATCTCTAATCCATCATTAGAAATAATATGAGTGTTCTTGGCCTTGTGATTTGATTTTGTATCTTGAACTGGGTTAAGCCTAACACTTGGTCTACCATGTGAATTACTTCTGCTTATTTTCCTGTTCCTAAATTATTGTTATGTCTCCCAGTCTACACGGTAGAGGCCCTTTGGCATCTTTAATTCTTTATTGGAGACAGTTTCGGAGTGAGGCTTTTTACTTGCTAACTTTAAAACTGGATAAACAAATAGGAAAATGAATGCAATCTGCTGCATTTTTGCATTCATTTTAGTAGAATGCAATCTACTGCATTCTTGTTTTGAGATGTTCGGACATTTTTCCTGTTCAATACAGAATTGATTGGGCATTTTTGAAAGTTTATTGTAGAGAAACTGATGTAACAAAGTGATGAATATACCTAAGTGTAATGCACTAAGCTGAATTGAGATGGTTAGGCTTATATGTATCTCATAGAATGTTTCCATTTTGATGGTGCTTTAGGAAACAAGATGATAATAGAGGAAACAAAGCGCAGTATCCATGATGCATTGTGTGTTGCTAGGAATCTCATTCGCAATAATTCTATCGTCTATGGGGGTGGCTCAGCCGAGACTGCTTGCTCAATTGCCGTAGAGACAGCTTCAGATAAATATCCTGGAGTTGAGCAGGTAAGAAGTAGCACATTGAATCATCTAATCGTTAGCGTTCTTTTTTCGTTGTGGTAATTATATTTTCTATCAAAAAATTTTATCTGCAGTATGCAATCCGGGCATTCACTGATGCTTTAGATGCTGTCCCAATGGCTCTGGCTGAAAATAGTGGGCTTCAACCCATTGAGACGTTATCAGCAGTGAAATCTCAACAAATTAAGGTAATTTCTAAGCAGTACAGTGATGACTTCGATCCTGTAGGATCTTCACCTCCGTGGAGTATTATCATTAATTTTGCTTTTATATCTGATGTGCAGGAAAATAATCCGCACTTCGGAATCGACTGCAATGATGTTGGGACTAATGATATGCACGAGCAAAATGTCTTTGAGACACTGATCGGGAAGCAGCAGCAGATCTTGCTTGCAACACAAGTTGTTAAGATGATTTTGAAGATTGATGATGTCATTTCCCCATCTGACTACTGAGCATCACGGTCAGCTGGAGGTGCTATATTTTGATGGTTTTCTTCACTCTGAAACCGTGTGTTCACTTTAGACGTCAGAGAAAGCATGTTTTGCTGATAATTTTTGAACTGCCAGTCTCTTGGTTGTTAGAATTATCGCTCTTTATTTATTGTGTAATTTGAATTTTGGTTGCTTCCCTCGAATATATCGTCTTTGCAGTAGTTAATATTATATACATAAATATAATGGAGCAGGATATTTGCAGTAGTTAATATTATATATATATATATATATATGGGTTAGGATCCACTTACATTGTAAAATTCAATTATTTTTACACCTTTTTTGAACCGTTGGATGATGGTAATAAATGGCTAATATTATTTCTTTATTTTTTTTCAAGTAATAATCTTCACATCTTCTATTGTTAATCTCATTCATCCATTTACTTTCATCCAACAGTTTAAAAAAGTGTAAAACTTTAAAGTTTCACATAGTGTAAGAAGATTCTATCCATGTATGTATATATATATAATATGATACGAGTGTACTCTATACTCTAATCCGACTAAGGTTCTAGGGTAACTATTTGATACGGAAACATGTTAAACACAAATATGGTCAAATTTCTTTTAGTGTTTTTAGTATATTTAGAGGATCCTTAAAGGTTTGCATCCCATATCCATGCCTCTACTTAAATAAGTAGGCAATGAACCTCGATAGATATTTTGAAATATTAACAACTTTATGGTTTATGTGCTAAACCGTTTTCATAGGAAATCAACCCCGTGTAGCACTGCTTAGGCCTCTTTGCTAACCTAACTTAAATCTTCACAACGCTTCTGTTTGTTTCTATTTACAACACTAAGGAAATCTAAACGTGAAATGCAATTGAGTGGCATGATAAGTTGGAAAGGATGACATGGTCTAAGCGATTAGAGGAGAAATTCATCCGAGTTTCTAATCGAGGTCGATCGGGGTTTCCCCTTTGTCTGATTGTCCATTAACTCTATGCCTAGCTGACCTTTATCTCCTGCCCAAAATGCGTAAAGCTTCCCTGATTCAGTGAGTACAAATGTATGGGCATTCCAGTGTATCGAGTTTGTTAGGCTAATCTGTACCACCTTTTCGTTCACTTGCTTCAAGGACTTCACCAGTTGTGGGCTCAACACATTGGCATGTCCGTTTCCCTGCCACATTAGCAATGAACCGAAATGTTCATAATTTACTGGATCACGTCTTCACGCATATACCCAAAAAATGTATGCCGGGAATAGGTGCCGAACACGGGTGCTTTAGATAACATAAACACTCCATGTAACTATCCAAAATTATTAGAAAACAATGAAAAATAAAGTTCGAAGTGAATGGAAGTTCAAACCTGTCCTTCAGCTGCAGTATTATGTCGTAAGCTAGCAGATTCCCTACACCCAAAAGAATATACATCACCATCTTCAGATACCGCAGAGGTTGTATAGTCCCCTGTAGCAACATGAACTGCTTTGACATTGCTTAATGCCTCTACCACCTTCGGGACCGATTCGCACTCTTCATTTCCGTGACCTAAGCAGCACCCATAACGTCCCCAACCCCATGTGCAGACCCTCCCATCCCGACCCACGACAGCTGCATGCCAAGTACCAGCAGCAACCACCATTGGCTGAAGGTTCAAAAGTTGAAACTGTTCGATTAATCGAGGCTGCTTTTCATCCGTTCTTGAACCGTGTCCTAGCTTTCCACCCAAGCCACACCCGACAGAGTACACAGACCTAATGTTTCAAAAAGAAGGGTACACAAGTAATTATTCCTATAGCACATTCAAACGAAATGACCAAATAATGGCATATGCCTATTTACTTTAACTAACCACGTCTAACACATGTTCGGATACATTTGTAGAGCTATAACCCTGAAAGACATGGAAGAAAAATAATTGAACACAAGCGTGTTAAACATGTACGAGCGTTCAACACTCTACTCAAATCCAAGTAACATTAACAAGATGAATGGCCCTTGAGTTCCCAGAAAACTCGAATACTATTATAATCCAATAATTAAAGGACCATCGTTCATTGTTCGGATACTAACATGCCACTTGGTTGACAAGCTAGGCAAAGAAGGTAGCGGTATCCAGCTGCAATTTGCACAACTGGTACGTTCTCTTGTGCCCGCAAAAGGGGTTGAGGCTCAACATCATATGGCTCAGTTTGGTGACCAAGTTTCCTATCTTTGCCCCAGGAGAATGTGTAAACTCTGCCCTCTCTTGACAATACTGATGTGAAAAAGTTTCCGATCGCAATCTGCACAACAAAAATGTCTTTCAAAGACTCAACGAGTTGCGGAGTCGTAACTAGCTTAGTTCCTTGAACCCCAAATTCCACTTCACCAAACGTATCCTTTCCGAAGGCATAAACTCTACCAACATCACTAACTAGCATTGTCCTACCAGCCCCAGCTGCTGCTTGAATAATTCGAACGCCTTGCAGAGATCTACAACATAACGGAGTTCCATTAACTCTTTGCATTTATACTTTCACAGTTTCATGCATACACAATTATTAAGATATTGGCAACCTTATTTGCCGAGGCCGTCATTCTTCTTCTGTAGTGCCATGTCCCAACTGCCCTGAGCTATTAGATCCAAAAGAGTAAACTACTCCGGTTGATGTCACAGCAATGCTGTGACCAGGCCCTGCAATTGCCTGTGATTTTTCCCTCCTGCAACATGTTTCCCCAGCCAGCAGAAACCTGAGGACCAATTTCCACGAGCCCCCACATTTTTGCTTCAAACTTCGACGTTCTTCATCAGTCATCAGCTTAAATATAGCTCTTTTCTGGCACATATCAAGAGCAGCAAGCTCTGATATTGACAAGTCATAATCGGGGGCAAAGTTTGCTGGTCGCTTAAAGAAGGAACATGTTGCCTGGGAACAACAAATTTACAGAATCAAATCAGCTAGCATCATCAATTCTAACATTTAAAAACTGCTTATTCTTCAACTTGCCTCTAGTTTTGCAAGATCTCGAGGGTCCAAATTACACGTAGTAAGGACATGAAGAACAATGGAAGGATTTGCAGCTAAGGGGAATTATACGGGAGACGAATCCCCAAAGCAATGACAAACTTGTCGCGGAAATGCTGGTACAGAAGTGGCAACGATAGCAGTAACATGTTGATCGGGTATGTTATGGCATCTTATAGTCGGAGTTCCACTTGTCGTGGCTTCCATGGGCACTGCCCAAGTTATGCAGTGCCCCCAAACCTGACTATGAGATGATTCAAATTCCTGGGAAAAAAATTATGAAAAATGGGGTTAAGAAATCAACATAAACAAATACAATGATCCAATTACTTCCTAAACACTAAATCAATTTGTTGGTTCAATTTACAAATGCCAAGAACACCTACCTTCCTTGAATATGGATTGATTCAGCAAACTTCAAGTCTCAAACCTACAAATAGGACAATGAAAATAAATTGACAATTTGAACTCATAGTTCAATTCAGTTGATTCATGTAACCACTCTTAAAAGATGACATTACGATAATCCGAGATTCGAATCTTAACATTTTGAACTCATAGTTCAATTCAGTTGATTCATGTAACCACTCATAGTTCAAATCTCAGCATTCGACCCCTTGTTACTTATCATCCAATGATTGACCAAAGCTAACAAAAACAAACCAGGTTTGATGATCCAAATGGCTAAGCACAAAGGCAATCAAAACAGCAACAAACAGTGGCAGGAAATCCCATAGAGATGATCCGAAAACTGCAGTTTTTAAACCATGGAATTTAAGGATGAATTGTTTAAAGAAGAAAACTTTGAAGAGAAGAACATTAGTCCTCCATGAAAAGAATATTATTCTAAACTCAAATGAAAACCCAGACAAAAAGGCAAACAATGATCATGGACCTGATTAAAAATCAGGCAAAATCCAACACCCACCGTTTAAAAAACAGGGAATTTGATTAAAAAAAAGCTCATATTTTTCTTGACAAATAATGATGAAAAAACCCAGATCATCAAAATCATCACATAATTAAAAAAAATCCAAAGAACGAATTACATGTTTAAATAATATGATCATTAGTTCATGTGAGTTAGTACACGGTAAATAGTATTCTAATTTGTTAGGAACTCTATCCTAGAGATAAGAGACTAATCCTAAAGTAGTTTACTGCTAGTTAAACTCTTACTATGTTGTACTGAGTCTATAAAACTGACTCCTCCTTTGTATCGAGTTAATATATAATATTACAGAAAAAAATTCTCTTTCTCTTCTCTGTAAATCTACCTTATCTATTTCTACAGTTCATTAGAGATTGAAGATTACATTTTAGAAAGACCCATGATTCTTCAAAACCCATCTGCATCTGTCAATAAATAAAGAGAATTAAAACCCAAAATCCAGAAGAGAAAAACAAAGCAAAATTTACATCAAATTGGAAGAACAAGGAAGTGGGTATAAGTATAATCAAAGTGTATGCTCTGTTTTTATACTTGAGAAATGGATTGTGAATAGGATTTTTCAGAGATGAAAAATAAATAAATAAATAAATAAATAAATAAATAGAGAAACTTTTCTCTAGCTTTGTGTGAAGCGATGAGATGCCATAGGCATACATCCCCATTGGTTTATACTTCTTCCATCGGGACAACTTTTACATGTCAACTTCCTCTTAACTATTGTAATTACTTCATTTAATTTTCCCCATTAAAGATGTAATTGATAACAGATCCTAAGTTATACGATTTCGATTTAGAAAAGAATTTCAATATAAATCGATTGTTGTTTTTTTTGTGAAAAGTATGATTTCATAGCAACGGGATCATACATGGGTGTTACCACAAGCCTCATTAAAAACTTCTCTAACCCTAAATGGAGGAAAAGAGTACAAGTGATAACACAATCTACTATAACAAAAATAACCAAAACAACACGTGAACCAACCAACGACTCATCATGCACCAATTGGCCAACTGAACCCGGTGGAACATCAAAGAGCACAACCCAAGTTCCCAAAATTAGCTAGCTTCGCACAAGTATCCGCAACCCGATTTCCTTCGCGACGAATATGCTCAACCTGGATCACCTATGGACGATCCCAAAGTTCCAATAAATGACCGCATAAGCCATGCAAGCATGTATGCTCACGCTTGATAATTCGGATAGCCTCAAGACTATCAAGCTCAAGAATAATATTTTTGAATCTCGCCTCCCATGCGCAAACAAGACCAAGGTAAGCTCCCCAAACTTCTGCATCCACCACCGAACATATGCCAAGAAATTTGGTAAAATCAAAACACCATTGTCCAGACCAATCACGCACTACACCCCCGCATGAAGCATGACCACTATCCACACATCGAGCCTCATCAGTGTTCAATTTTATCCATGGCTCCTCAGGTATCGTCCACCTCGCCGGACTACAAGGGGCACCAACACCTAGTGCAAAGCGATTATCCTCCTGCACATGTATGTACAAATCCAACAACTGTCGGCTACGGGCAATGACTCCACGACCATCCTCAATGGGAGAGTCAAAGACTACAGAGTTTCGGCTCAACCATAAGTTCCATAAGACATTCTCGAACATCAAATCCCATCCTGTTGCATGAACTGAAAACCTATTATATGTCGAAAGATTAGTCGCAATCCAATCGCATACTTCCATGTTCATAAACTCCACAAATTTGCTAGGGAGAATCAATTCTTTTCAAACAAGCATGGTCGGTGTACATTGCCGAAGAATGTGATCCATACTTTCAACTCTAGCCCCACACACAACACACCCACTATCCGCAGCTATATGACGTCTCACGCGTTCCTCATTTGTCATTAACCGACCCCGACAGACTAACCACAGGAAATATTTTATTTTCGGTAAGCCTTTAAACCGATGTAAGATCTTCCAAACGGCATGATTCGGACCACTAATCTGTCCACAACGAGCCATATAGGCCGATTTCACCGTGAACCGAAGGTCGCTCGTCCCCTTCCATCCAACCATATCTTTGATCAACCCTTGTTTCGGCCCTTTCACTGCTGCAATACACAGCACAATATGCCCCAGTTCCATTCCCCATCACTTCCTACCATATTCGCAACGGCACTCGATCTAGGTGGGTAGCCACCATCGGATCAACATAGTGCAGCAATGGACCAACGTCCGCGATCCATGTGTCCCTCCAAAAGTCGACCTCTTGACCAGCCCCTAGAGACCACACAATATTATTTCGGACATCCTCCCGCACACGCAGTCCCTTCCAGAGGCACGAACAATTAGAGTTACGAAGAACTATCGATACTCCCTAGATACCTCCCAAGATTATCAACTTCCACAAAACCAAACCCTCCATTAATAGCTTGCCGTAAATCAGAGGATACATTCTTGGAGAATAAAATAGTTGTTTTTGCTGCACTTACTTTATGACCGGAGGCTTGACAAAATGCATTTAAAACTAATCGAACCACAACTAATTGATCAAGGAAGCTTCAAAAAATATAATCATATCATCCGCAAAAAATAGATGAGAAATAGCAGGACCATTTGAATTCACACGAAAAGGTTTCCAACTACCCTTATCAACATGCGACTGAATTCCTTGTACGAGCCTCTCCATACATAACACAAAAAAGGTAAGGCGACAAAGGATCACCCTGCCTAATTGTTAGAATTGTTTATTTGTGGTAGTTGATAATTTAAGTTTTTTTAATTTTTAAATCAATTAATATTTAAAAGCTGAATAAAACTTTATATTACTTAAGCAAGTCTTGAGTTTAAGGCAAAATTCTTGCTGGAAGTTTCACTTATCTATGTCAGGTGTGTAACGGTCTAGCTTAGTCAGGATAAAATCTTAAAGAATCAGAAGGGCAACAAAAAAATCAATATGAAGCTGCCCCTACACTTTTCCTAAAACCAAATTTCTAGTTTAGATGTGTAACTTGTTTGATCAATTTAAAGGCTCATGACAAATAATATCAAAATAATCTTTTAACTGTTTAAATTCATATGAATGATTTAGTAGGTTATGATTTTTTTAAATTGTCCAATGTAATTACAAAACAATATATGTTTATTAATCTTAGTCTTTTAAAAAAGTACCTACTAAACTATTAAAATAAAATGATCCCATACATGTATTGTATGGAAGATATCGATAAATTTTGGCAATTTTTTATTTTTTAATTTATTATTTTTAGAAACAATAATTAAGTACATCAATTGAATTAAATTTTTTATTTTAAAAATTTTAATTTATATTTTTTTGAGTGTTGTTTGGTCTGTCACATTATTGGCTTATTGCCGACAAAGCAAACCATTTGTAGTAAAAGGCAGTATTATAAGCAATGATATTATTTATCTATTCATTGATTGTGTCAACGTTATGAAGACGAGAGCACAACATAAAAAGAAAAAAAAAACCATGATTCATGTGCTTCTTCATGCGAAATTGAGGTTGTCTCTTCTTACACTGCAACAAAAATGATAAAAAAAAAATAACACGACACACATATAAGGATTGCTTTCACTGGTTAATTATATACATGTGACAATAAATATCGTATCAAAACATATCCGCATATGACACTTACTTTCAACGCTTTTGAATAGAAAGTATGATGCTTCAAATACACTGAAAAATAAGTAAAAATGAACATACCCGTGTAGAAACACACTCATAACCGATGCATCTAAATACGGGCAACATATATGATGTATATTCAAGCAACGTACCAACTTTACTTGAATCCCAAAATGGCATCTAATTCTCACTCAAGGGCTTTGAAGTATAGCGCCAGAGAAGCCCTCCAACAAGGTTGTTCAATGCATGGGAAGCCATGGGAACGATAACACTCGAAGATATGATTGTTGCATAACCATACACAATCCCAACAAAAGTTGCCCTGGAACATTGAACATCACCTAAATTATATGATCATACAAACTTGGTAAAATCTAAAGTTAACCTATGTTATTCCGACTCTTTGATTTTGTTGATATAGGTGTGTTAGGCATATATGTTCGACATATATATGGACATAGGCATGAAGATATGACCCCAAGGATCCTCCAAATGCATGGAAAAGCAACAAATTATACTCAATGTCGGACACATACTTATATCTGAGTCTCACACCCGAAACTGAGTAACATAGGCTTTAACATTATTCTAACAGACTAACATTAATAGCCAAGGATGAGAAAACTTCCACAAGCCTCAATTCTCAGTTTTGTCTGCATATTTGTAGCAATTGTGGAAGATATGAATAATTCTGAAATATAGCACCGACTTATTACAGATATTCCTAGTTAGATGCATGAACTTTATTTTAGTCAATCAAGTAAAATCATTGCATCAAATGCTAACATGGGTCAATGCTACATCAGCATTTAAAAAGATGTTTTGCTTAATTTATGATGTTTATTTGTACTTGAAAAAGAATCATAATATCTAGCATTAAATCTGCCCAAATTACTTGGACTCGGATATGAGTGTTAGATAAGGATGTGTCTGACATGGGTATGGTATTTTTTTTAAAAAAAAATCCATGTATTTGGAGAGTCATTGGATGTTATCCTCATATACAAGTCTTAGATACGAATGCTGGACACAAATACTTCAAGAAAAAATAATGAGTCGGAGCAACATAGGAATCAGTAAGGTGTTAGAATCATATACCATACTGCAAATGAATACTTTCTCCCATTGCCCAAGTGCAAAACACCAAAAAGTGTGCTTACAATCAGGACACTCTTCCAGTTGAATCCGAAAACTGGAAGAAGTGCTCCACGAAAAAGGAGTTCCTATACATCATGCATATTGGGTTAGTACGGTATATCACATGTCTGAATTATGAAAAAAAAAAAACAAAAGAGTTGACAGGAATCAGAAACAGTTTTTCGGCTACCTCACTCATCCCTGGCAAAAAGGCAACAACCAAGTAATCGTAAAGTTGTAGTGAAGAAAGAACCTGCAAAAGGGAGGAATATGTTTTTGAAGTTCAGAAGCAGTAAAAAGATGGATATATATTATCAAAATCATATTCAAATCATTATATCATCTCAACTATCAATAAAATTGAAAACCAACCAAATAAACAAGTTAAAACCAAACTATCAGACAAGACTGAACAAACTGAGCTGAATGAACCATATTTAATCAATTTCTGTAGGTTTACTAGGTACATTGACATTTTGTTCACCCTTTCAACAGTAAACCAGTTAGGAGTCTGGGTAAAGACTGATGCATGAAAGCGAGCAGGCTAACCTACCTGCTTATTGGCTGTTTCACTTGACTCGGAAAAGTTAGGCCATGTCTTCAATAGTATATACCGGCTTGAAGAAATCAGCACAACCAATCCAGTGATTAACTCAAGATGCCATATCTCAAAATCAACTGCAAACAATTTGAGAGGCAGTTATTATGTTTGGCATATGATAGCCACATTACTTGGATTCAAGGGCAAGTGCCTGATATTTGTTAAATTTTTTCCAAGTTTTTTCATGTGTTTAGAAGGTCATATCCTCATACTCATGTTCATATTTGTTGGTCATGGCCTCATGGGTATTAAAAGAAAAGTGTACAGTCAGAGCCACACTGTATGATAGTCCAAATTCTCCCCAATAGCATAATACAACACATATGAAATAAGTTTTGCACGCTCAAACGCATACATGAGAAACCTTAAAAAAAGATTATTTTATATCAAACTACTTCAGCTTCTTCATAGTTCATACAGCTCTGGCCTACACTGTTTCTAGAAAGAATCAAACCATTTCTCATAAATTTATAAACTGAATGCATTTTATTTACCTAAATCAGGTTTCAAGTTCTATGCATAACTAGCGGCCTCATTTCAAGTGTGTGACAGTTGTTCTCAAAAATTTGAATAAATAGTATCGAAACAAATATGCACAGATAAAAATGAGACACACTTCCAGCACTCAGTTCAAAATTTCTCTTGTTCCCCTCAACTCCCTTCCCTTCATTTCTTCTCTCTCTCCATGGCAAAGAGGAATTTCCAAGATCAATTGGAGTTTGTTTCATAGAAATCCTTTCATTGACAGGTTAATCAGCAATGGTCGTTTTCGAAAAGTCCTAATATCTAAGCTGCATCTAGGGCTACGTTGTCCGTTTGAAAAAAGAACCCACAGACCAGAATACACTATGCCATTCCACAAGCAATGCTAAAGCTGAGACTTCAGGTGGTTATTTTCACCATGCACGAGTAAAAGTTTGTTAACAGGGCAATCCACGGCCAGTGGCATCCTATTTTGCAATATCTGATATTAATGGCAGAAAGGAGGAAACGAAACCAACTTCTGAACTCATTTAAGATTATCAAATTTATACTCGTGAACTCAACTTATTTTTAAATGGGTCACCTCCTGCTATGGAAATGCAGTTCCATGTAACATTAATGGCAGAAAAGAGGAAATGAAACCAACTTCTGAAAACCGTTTAGAATGGAAGCTTAAAATGAAATATATACATGATACTTCCATAGAGCAGTCAAGAATCGGCAATCCCTCCATCGACCCAACATGAGATACCTGCAGATTACAATTAAAATATACATCTTACAGAGTGATTTATCGAGATAAGAAAAATTCAAGTCACAAACTCATTGGTTTGGGCCGTTTGGCCACGTTGAACTAAAGAAGCCAAATTACTTAAGCCACTATAAAGTGATGGGTGTAAAAAGAGGCCGAAAAGAAAAGAATAAGATAATTGAAATCAAGCTAGCAATCGTGTGTGCTGAAGAAAACCTGTCTAATTATTAAACCCAAAGCAGCTATCAACCCAGAAGTGATGGTGCAGGCTTGAAGCACATTGCTCCTGGAAGGAAGGGAAATTGAATCCCGTGGAGCTGAATCTACACTTTTTCCATTGTTAATATCATCCTTAGAGGGATTCGTTTCAGCTAGGACATTGCTATCTTCTGGTAGAGTCTCTTTAGTTTGCAAGGTGAAACTTTTACTCGGTCGTCCCTCTCTTCTTGATTTGTTTGGTGATTTGCGACTAGCAAAAGACTTTACACTAAATCTAGGGCCCTGCTGATGAAAGCAGATATGTATAAAACCTATAGGATCTGAAGGCTACTACTTTTCAAATACAGCAAACACCAGATAACTTGCACAGATATTAAAGAAGAAGAGAAAGATAGCTTACACTGACCAAGTTTTGGGGTGAAAGCTCTTTGGTTCCATAGTAGCTAACAAACTTCCCACCTATTCAAATATCACCAATTGTGCACACTAAGTCATCAACAAAGAACAAAGATATATATATATATATATATATATATATATATAAACAAATAGCCAAGTTCTTGAGTCAAATCATAGGGGTGCAAATGAGTTACTTGGGTTCAAATAAAGAAACTCGATTTGGCTCGGCCATTGTAATGTCGAGCTCAAGGTCAAGCTATCGAACAGGTTGCATTTAAGTATTCTAGCGCTTGACTTGAGTAGTTTGCATGGCTAGTTGAGCTTTTTTAATATATATATTAAAAATGTTATATATATATATATATGGTCAGACATAAATAATCAAGATTTTAAGTCGATAATGGAAATCAAGCTTATTTTTATTAGATAAATGAGCTTAATCAAGTTTAAGCGAGTATAATGAATCAAGTTTTAAGTTAAGCATGAGAACTGAGCTTATTCTTCCCAGACAAACAAAATTAAGAAAAACAAGTAAAAAATTGAGCAAAGCTCGAGCAATCTTTTTATCTTGAGCTCGAACTTTAAAAGTAAAACTCAATTAAATTTGAACTAAGTTTCAGAATTCTGAGTCAAGCTCGAGCTTCTTATAGCTTGAACACGCATCGGCTCAATCACACCTCTGCCAAATTTGATACATAGACATTCAACCCAATTTTAGCACTCTTTTAGACAAACATTCTGGTTGGTGAAACGGACAGAATAAGAAAAGGAAGTCATAGAGAAGAAGCACTAACAGTTTATAGTGAGCAAACCCATAGCCGGTTTCAGTTCAAAATCGAAGCGGATGAACCCTGTAAGCTGTCAGACCCAAAATTCACAGAAAAAGATAATCAAAACATGGAAAGAAATAAACACAGGGAGCGTTTGAGTTTAAGTCAGAAAGAGAGAAAGAGGAGAAACTCAATGGAAGGCAAACCTTTATTCCTGCAGTTTCTCTTTCTGTATCTAAGTTCCCAGCTAGAATTTCAAAATGAACATATCAAATTTACCCAAACTAGAAGAGAGAAGCAAAAATGTCATATGCTTTTGAAAGCAACCACTAAATCTGACCGTTCATATATTTCTGTATAATTTATAATGTATGCTTTTTTTCCGATGGAAAACGAAGCGTTTTTCTCTTTATGAGTTTAAGTTCGAACAATTTATTATATAGTGTCTTTTCAAAAGGCTAACTGTAAATAACAATATTAACATATAATTATATCAAATTATTAAAAAAATCAGTTATTCAACTACAGAGGTACTAGATTTTTTTGTTAAAATTTAATAATTATAATTTCAAATAGAATAAATTAGATTGAAAAAATCACTTAGGATTTGTTTGTTTCATTGTAATTAGCTTTCCGAAAATCAATTTTGGAAAGTAAATTACATTTTCTGAAAAACAGGTTACGAAAAGTATTTTTTGGTATTTGGATATTGATATGTAATTCAATTTTCGTTGTTTGGTAAATTTTGCTGAAAATATTTTAAGAAATATGTTTTTAGTAGAACAAACACATAATTTTTTTTAATTTTTATTGAGTTAATTTTATCTATAAAATTATCTTTTGTAAAATTTTAAATATATAATACAATGTTTTATTTTTTTATAAGTGCATCAAATTATAGTTTGAATGATGTCATGTTTTGTTTAGAATTTGTTTAGTTATCATGATCTTATTTTGGATAAGTTGTGAAATTGTATACATATACACATACACATAAACAATGAAATTATAGTTTGAATAATCAAAGGATAATCTAATGTTCACAAGGAAATCTAAAATGAAAAGGCTTAAGTTTAGATGTTAAACACAAGATGCATTACATGTTCAACAACCGGTGACCATACTATATTTTCCCCAAAGAAAAGTGGTCGTTTTCACATATACAGTGACCAACAACACCTTTGTCCTCCATATATGAACAAGTGAAATTGTTATTCTGCATCATTCGAGTTACTATCCAGATATGGGATGATTAAAATATCAAGTGATAAGCACAAATTCTAATGAGATGCAAAAATAAACATGAAAACCTTTTAAATAAATGTAAAATGTAGATTCAAAATCATGTAAAATGCATCATCAATTTGTTTCAAGTTAACTATAATGTTCATTGCAAGCAACACTCACCAATCTGTCCATGAAAAATGCGATCGAGCTATGAACAATAGCATCATCCAATGACTTTGATGCAAGGTGCACAAGAACTTCACCAAGAAGGAGGATGCTTAAAAAAGGACAGCACATAACAAGAAGCTCAATCATCATTTTATCTGTATTTCCAAACAAAATCTAAAATGTATATGAAAGAATGGAACAAAAAAATAAGGCAGCTTACGGCTTACCCATAATTCTACAGGCATCAAGTAATAGATTAAGCAATTTAATAAGCACTATATCCAGAAACTCTCCTAAAAAATCAACGTAACAAAATCATACTGATAAGGATGAGCTGAAACGAATAATACTATCCACAATGGTCAAATATCTTTCCATCTCCCTGACCTATCATCACAATTTAAAAGAAAACTAAAAGAAGAAAGTAAGCAATAATTATCAAAAATGAAAACGTGAAGGAGAAAATTAAATTCATAATAGATAAGTGAAGTAAAAGACCCAAAACAAAATAAAAATGAATAAGCAATCTTCCTGAAGACTGAAGCATACATGTGTTTCTATTGTTAGCTGATTATTCTTCAACAATGAATGTAACGCCCCGATTTTGGGGCTAAAGGTTTTGAGGCTTATTAGACGGTGTGGTAGATCGGGTTAGAGATTCGAGTCAGATTCGGGACCGTATATTTTTCGGTGAGATAAAAATATGGAAAATGGTTAAAATTATATTTTAATATATGATTAATATTGGTGAAATCAATTTTGGGAAATGAGGTTCGGAGGTGTGACATTTTGGTTAGTGACCAAAATGCAATTTTTGAAAACTAGTTTTTAGTGGTGACTAAATTGGAAAGGGTCAAATTCTTATAATATTTAAGGAGCTATTTTTACAAGTTTTTGGCTGGTGATTTCTCTCATCAATTAGACATTTTAAACATGTGTTTTAAAAGTTAATTAAGAGGAATTAAAATATCTAAAGTTAGTTATATTTTCACAAAACTTTTTACGTAACTTTTCTCTCTATCTCTCTTCAGCCAAACACTCAAGTTTTCATCAAATTCCAGAGGTGAGAGGCTTGGTTTCTTATATTCTTGATTTGAAAATGATTTTTCATCTTTGATTTACAAAACCTTATTGAAATCTTGTGTTTTCTTAGTTTAAATCAAACAATTGAGGGAGAAATCACACAATAGAGGTAAGGTTCGTTTCTCTCCTCTATTGAATGGTTCTTTATTGATATTCTCAAGTATTTGATCCTTGATCTATGTTTTATAATATGATTTTGTGATTTTCCAATGTTAAATTAGTTTAATGAGATTTTTGGAGGAAATTGATAAGAATTCGAAATGAATCTGCTTTGCTGGGTTTTTAATTGATCTTGATCATGATTTGGTTGTATTATGATGTTGATAAGTCGATTTTATCAATGGAATCCCAAAACTCTTGAATCTCTAATTGTTTAGGTTGTTAGAATTGTGTTTTGGTGGTGTTGTGGTGGCTGTGTGTTTGCTGGAGGTGTAAAGTTGTTTTGGTACTATTTTTAGGTGTTAATTGATGATAAAAGTGATGTTAGATTGATAGGTTATGGCTGGGTTGTGTTTGGAGAGGATTAGATGATGTTTTCGGTTGTTGTGGTTGGGTAATTGTGAGGTGAATGTCAGAGTCCGTGAGGATCTGTTGTTGCAGTGTTATAAATGCATTGAGATGCATTAATCCTCTGTTGTAATGTGGTTAAAACAGGGGAGGTGGATCCGGAAGTGATCGGTGAAGCTTTGAAGGCTTCAGATGCTTGTTTTTGCATCAGCGAGTCGAGGTTTCGCATATCGGTGAGTGAAAACGTGGTTTAAAGCGGTTTGATGTTTTGGGAACAGAGTTTTGGGAGTTAAGGTAGAGCTTAAAATGCTTACCTAGACTCAGAAGTAAGTATAAAGTGGTTTTACTCTCTTGGTCGTGCTTGCTCGAATGATTTTATGCACTTGGTTTAATGTTCATGTACCTACTGTTTAAGCATATTTTAAAGTATTTGATATACTGTTTTTAAGCATATTTTGCTGAAAGATGCACATGGTAAGTGATCATTGTAAATTATGGTTTATACTTGTGTTTAATGCATGGTTGTTGCTTTGGAAATGTCATTGTTTAATGCTTGTTAAAAACAGTGAGGTAAATATTATTTGGTTAATTATATTGGCAAGTGATGTGGTTTTAAAATTGTTATCGGATATAGTTGGCCGGCCATAGGATTGAGTGCACTGTAAATAAGTCGCCTTGGATGTTGAGGGGTTTATACGGTGTACCAAATACTCCATCCAAGTACCCTAACGGTTGAGGGGTTATACGGTACCGAAAACTCCTGTTAGTGGGTGGTGTCCCCGTGGGTTGTTATTGTACTCGGTTGTTATTGTACCGCGATTGTGATTGTATCGCTATTCCGGTTGAGATGGCTTAAAGTGTTGGGTTAACACTTGTTGAATCCGTGTATCCGATGAACTCTTTTGTTAATGGACTTGTTTAATGATCACTTGTGAGCTAATATAAGTGTTAATGTATCATTGAAAGGTTTATGTTGTATAATGTGATTTATACATGTTTACTCTTTAAGCTTTGCATATGGTTGTTATGCATGAGAAGGCTTAAATTGAGGTTAGCAACGAGATTTGTTGTTGGTTAATGATGCATGTTGCATATGGTTTAATATGTTGTTTTTGAAAGTGTTAAAGTGCACGGTTTTAAAGGCATGATGCATTATATGTTGAAAAACATGGTTTGAAATGAGATTTTCATTGTGTCATTGGAAAACGGTTTTAAATGCATTGATGGTGTTTTGTTTTTTAGCATTCCTCACTAAGCATAGTGTGCTTACGCTCTCTTTGTCCATCAATGCAGAGAACTAAAGTCCCGGAAGGCAGCGAGAAACAAGGGATCTTGAAAGACTTGGTAACCAAAGTATGCTTTTGGATTAGACTATAAGTAATAACGGCAATGAGGTTTCAGTAGTTGATTTGGGAGATGTTTTGTTGAACTCTCTGTTTAAGCTAGTTTGTTTGGTTGTTCATGAATTGTAAATGGCCATTATAGAGTGTTTTGGTGATGGATTGAAGTTTCATGTGTTGCTTGGTTGGTTTCTAAGAAGCATGCCTATAGATTTTCATTTGATGCAAGATGTCATGAATCGATATTGAATTTGTGATGCTTTGATATGGTTCGATCGTTGAATATGTTGGATATATGTTTAAAGCATGTTTAAGTGTTTTGGAAACCATAAATGGGTGAAAAACCAGTTAAAATCTCATTCTAGGCCCAGAGGTTTCGAAACCTGGCCCCTGGTTTTGAAACCTGTAGGCCAAAATTGGTTATGGGGTGCAGTATGCGGGGAGTCGTACCAGTACGAGTTTTAAGTTCTGAAGGCCTGGTTTCGAAACCTCTAATATAATTTGGCCCCGTTTCGATCCAAAAACCCGTGTACCGAAACCAAGAACCGTTATTTTAGTTATATGTTCGTTTTAAGCTTTGAAAACTTGCAGTTTGGTCCCTAGATGTTATGTATGCAATTAAATGAGTTTGGATGGCTGTTTTAAGCTGAAATTTGACATGTATCTTTGAAACCTAACTAATTGAGGATTGGTAAATCAAATTTTAAGTAAGTCCTTATAGTTTTGAAGACTTACAATTTGGTTCCTAAATGTTTGAATGATCAATTGATGGTGCTATGGTGATCAAATTGCGATGAAATTTCATGAACTTGCATGAAATGAACTTAATTATGGATTGGTAAGCTTAATTTTTTAATTGGACCCTTAAACTTGTGGAAATTACATTTTGGTCCCTGAGTTGTAATAGTGTTCAATTGGATGTCAATTCGATGCCCGATTGAGTTGAGTTTACACCTATGATTAGTATGTACATGTAGGTTAATAATTATGCATCTAGATAAGATAAAAGAAAAAAGGGTCGTGTTTTGAGTTTTATCATCACGGTTTACTTCGGTAAACCTAATGTAGCTCGCTCGGCTCGGTCTTGCGACTAGGCTGGGTTGAGGATGTTACAATGAAGCAATGACCTCCAAACTTCTAGCCTATATAACATATATAAACATAAATTTTCAACATAATCGAACTTATATGAAAGAAAATCAGGAGCTTGAAATATTAAGTGAAAAAAGATCAGTCATTTGGTATCAATAATGCCCAGTAAGAGAAATTACGTTGAAATTAATAAAATTTTAAAGAAACTGAGGTAAATGAGAGTGAACTTGCTGACTTGTAGAATGAGACGAATCAACGAACGATTAATGTATTGGATGAGTTGACCCGGTTCTTCCATAATCTTTATTTTGCGAATTTACAGTACTAGGGTTTTTAGAAGAAAATTAAAAGAGAGAGAGAAAGTAGGGGTCTAGTTTTAGGGAAATATAGATAAGAGTTGGTATTTGAAAAGGGAAAATAGAAAAAGAAAAAACAGAGAGAAGTTGAAAGGAAGATGAACGAAAGATGCTTACCAGATTTAGAGACGTCGACAAGGAAGAGATGCCAGTGCCGGTGCTGACGAGAGAGACTGATTTTGGGTGTCATCCCTGTGAAGTATGAAGTGAAAATGGAAAGTGCACTACCGATTTTTTTATCCTTGGTACAAATTACGGGAAATGCAAAGGATTTTCCTCTCCCTTGTAAAATGAATTACTTTCTAGAATTCATTTTACACAAAACAAACACTGGAAAACCTGAAAAAATGAATTCCAGAAAATCATTTACATGAAACAAACGCACCCTAAATAATATCTCGATCGGTTAGGCTAACTAATAGTTAATCTGATTGTTTTTTTTTGTGTAAATTAAAAAAACTATTGTTTATATAGTCCTGCCAACTTTTAGGTTATAAGTATATAGGGTTATAATTTAGGGATTAAAGTAGGGGTGGAATTGGGTGGGGAATATTAGAAAATCGTGAGGATTCGAACCAACAGGTATGGGGAATAATTGAAATATTTATTCACGAGGATAAAGGAAGTTTTATCATATAAATTCAAATGGGGATGAGGACATGAATTGCTATATTCAAACCGTGGGGATAACCAAACTGTTACCGTATAAATAATTTGAAGATCCAAAAAAATATCCGCAATGATCCTAATATCATACAAAGATTTTTAAAAAAATATATACTTATTTATTTATATACCCCTAATATATATCTTAATAAATAAATTTAACTATATTATTATTACTTTAACCTTCTCTCACATCTAGGCACACTCAAGTTTCTCAAACATGTTTCTATCTTAGCTTTTAAATATAAGCTAGAACTCTCGTTTAAATCTTCCCCAACACAACACCCTTTCAAATCTTCATCATCTTGTAGCTACTTCCAATCGAAGTATCCAAATTTTACATTTTAAATTGAATTGACAATTTATTTTGGCCAGTAAAATAATAATTTTGTTTAATATTTTTGGGCATGAGGATTTCCCGAAAAACATAGGGATCAGTGCGGGGAGGATATGGGGATGAAAAAATTCTCGAAACATTTAGTGAGGATTCCTCAAAACCGGAATCGTAAGTATTGGAGACAGAGTGAGGAATGTAAAACTGTCCCTGCCCAATTCCCGCCCCTAGATTTAAGTTTATGATTTAGTGTTAAACTTTAAATTTTAAGATTTAAAAGTTGAGATTGTAAAATTTAATATTTAAGCTTAAAGCAGAGAGATTGTATAAAATAAATTTATTTAAATAATTAGCGCATCAAATTTTTTAATTAATAGAATTTAAATAATTAAGTGACATAATTAACAAATTTAATACATCGATACTCAAATTAAAAACCTCATTCATAATTTACCCTTAATTATAAATTATAGCCTTTACTAAATATTGAATAAATTCTTTTAAATAATTTATAAATAATATTCGAAGTATTGAATAATAATATACTAATAAAAATATAAATAATAGTTATGTATACAACTCAATATACATATATTTTGTTTAAAATATTTAAAAATTAGAATATCTTTAATTATAAATATAAAAGTGAATTAACGAGGGATCTAAGTATAAAAGAAGATTATATTCATTTCATGAGATTCAGATTCAAGCAGCTTCGTTTGCAAGTTGTATGTACTTTATTAAATAGTTAAGAAAAATGTATGAAAAAAATATTACTTTGTAATCACAATAAGACTATTCCAAAAAATATAAATACAAAAATTACATTTTTTGGATAGTTAAATTAATTGATTTTAATGGTTGTGATTAAAACTTTAGACTAGTGATAATTCTCTTATTTTGTCTATAAAAATATTTTCGTCACCTATTGTTATTCTCAGCCATCATTACTCGATCCAAAAAATTATAAAACTCTCATATTTTTCAATGTGTCCTTAGATTTTAACCCACACATATATATAGGGTTATATTTTGATATACAAGCTATGTAAAAAAATTACACTTCACATTTAAACTATAAAATCTAAAACATAAATCCCTAATCCTAGCACCCTAAATCCTAAACTATAAACCCTAAACACTAAACTTTAAATTATAACCATAAACCCTAAATTCTAAACCATATAACCTAAACCATTACACCCTAAACCACAACCCAAATCTCTAAACTCTAAAATTAAAAGTCTTATGTAAACTAAAGTTTACACAAGATTATGTATCAAAGTATTTTTTATATGTATGTATGTATGAATTTAGAAGTACGCACAATTTGTTAGGTGAAAATAAATTGGGCTTAAGACATGGTTGATTCAGGCCCGTATGGTTTACCACGGGCTTTTAGCGAGTTTTTTTCAAAGCCCGGAGGCCCATCTGTAGAGAAAGAAGAGAAAACCGAAGAGATGGCACGACCGTAAGCAAAAGAAACCCTCGAAATCTCATTTCATCTGTTTGGTAAGCGAGAAGAAGAAGCAGAAGGATCCGGTTTTCTTCTTTGGAGGAAATCCATGGCGCCCAAGACTAGAGAGAAGCCAAAAGCGGCTGCAGCGCCGTCGCAGCCTCCTCCCCCCTCGAAGATCTTTTCACTTCACTCAACAGACACATCCAACGATCCGAATTCACACAAGCCGTCAAAGTTGCAAATCAAGGTCCATTGCATTCTTAACTTTGCTTTCATTTTTTTTACTATTTCCAAAATCAATAAAATCTAACGAATTGTTTAAATTTTGAATTTTACGCAGTTCTGTCGGTTGCGCCGGGAGATGAAGACGCCATTCGATGCAAAGTTGTGGCGTTGATAAAGGCAGATAAGATTGAGGATGCTCTATCAGCAATTCAATCTGCTCAGAAGGTTTCTTTTGATTTCAGTTTCTACAAGGTTGGGCATTTCCCACATTTTCTTTTTATTTTAATCTGATTTTAGTTTCAGTTCCATGCGATTACTGAATCTTATTGAACAATAAAAAACCGAAGTACTAAGTACTTGTAAATAGGAAAAAAAATGCTGGAATTTTGTGTGCCAGTCTTGTACATTGTTTTATTTTCACATTTTGATCATAATTAGTTTTCTTTGAAAACCAAATAGCAAAATAGTAATTAGACAGAGTTTTAGTTAATTGTATTTACTTTGATTGATATATCATTAAGTATATTTGGGAAGTTTGCTAATCATCATTTGGAGTTCAAGTTTTTGCTTTTACGATTGATTTATTTCACTTTTGGGTGATCTATAAGATTTTTTTTACGGTATGAGACCTACATGCAAGCTTTTTTAGTTAATTTTTAATCTCATCATATTCTTTCATTGCTCCTTTTCTATTTAATGGATCACACATTTGTGTGCTGTTATCAGCTTGACCTTGTTTATTCATGGATCGCACTGCACCTCATGGTTGCTTTCTTGATATTTAATTTATCTAACCAATAATATATTGCTACATTTTGGGTTCATTGATGTTCTAAACCTAATTACTATTTCTATTTCTTGCTATCTCTAAATAGGCATATTGCCTATACCGACAAAACAAGTTGGATGAAGCTTTGGAGCTTTTGGAGAAGCAAGATAAAACTCAACCTAGCATGTTGTTAGAATCTCAGATTCTCTATCGTCTAGGAAAAATGGACGCTTGTGTTGATATCTGTCGAAATCTTCAAAGAGCAAAGATTGATTCCTTGGAAATAAATTTGGCTGCTGGTTTGGTTTCTGAAGAACTTCTGAAGTGCAAGGAACTTTGGATGCCATCAAGATCAAAGCTACTAGCAGCTTTGAGTTGGCATATAGTATTGCTTGTTCTTTAATTGAAGGAAATAAGCTTAAGGATGCAGAACAACTCTTGCTTACCGCCCAAAGGTACTTCAGTATTTTTATTGTTTGGATATGTATTATCATGATAAAATTTTTCTTATTACTCAATATTGGTTGGCATATCAATGTTTAATTTTATTAGTAGATCAACAGATTACTCGTGTTTTTGGGTTAGTATTATGTCACTAATGTATTTAGATTTCAGAGAAACTGAGAAAAAGTATCGAGCATATGTTGGCGGGCCTTCTTTATCTCAGAACTTTCCATTATAACAATAGTTTAGTTATCCGAGTTGTCTATGTTTGTAGTTTGATCTGTTTTTGAATCGTTTAACTTATTTTATTCTAATTACCAGTTCTACTCAGAAATACACAGTTGAGTGGTGTCACCTCCTGTGATTTGACCTTCAAAATAAATTTATAATTCTTGATAGTTTTATTGTGCTCTAGGTGTTGTAGCAGACATAAGTAGGTTTTCCATGACTGACCCCATGAAAATTCTCTTGAAAAATAATTTTATAATACATCAGAATGCATTTCAATTTAGCATAAATTTGAAAAAGGCACCTATTTATTCTACATTATACAAAATGCTTCAGAAATTCCTTTTCAAACAATGCATAGTTAAAAATCAGCTTTCGGAAAATTTAGGTTCTAGCAACTCCTTTTCAGATGCAGAAAGGATAACATTGAAAAGCAAAGTTAAATGTTTTAAAACTCATCATAATGACGATATCCGTTTTAATTTCATCCAGATTATCGTTTTCAATTCTAGTGCTCTAGCTTCTTAGGGACTGATATAACATACTGCTTAGCTTATTCATTGGATGGTAAGATGTATCCAAATAATGGACCACAAATCTACTGAATACTGATATACATGTTACTTTTCTTATTATTCTCTCTTTTTTTGTTAGAACTGGTCAGGAAACACTGACAGAAGAAAACCTGGCTGATGATGACATCGAGAATGAACTTGCACCTATTGCTGTCCAATTAGCTTATGTTCATCAGGTAAAACAATAGCACCATGTAATCATTTTCTGTATTATTTCCCTTTTTTTATCTCCTTGTGAATGGTGTTAATGCAGCAACCACTGATGTGTGTAACTTGCTTTAGCAGCTCCTTGGTCAAATACAGGAGGCTGTTGGAGCTTATACAGACATTATAAACCGAAATCTGGCAGATGAACCATCACTTTCGGTGGCAGTGAACAACCTTATTGCTGTGAAAGGTCCAAAAGATATATCTGATAGCTTAAGGAAACTTGATCGGTTTAAAGAGAAAGACTCACAGAAGTTTGAGCTCGCACATGCGATTGACTTGAAGCTTTCACCAAAACAGAAGGAGACAATATATGCAAATCATGTTCTACTTCTTCATGCAAATAAGATGGATCAGGTTTTCCGTTTTGGGATTTTGTATTTAGCACTTTTGATATGCAATGGTTTTTCAGCTCTCTTTTTTGAGGGGGAAAGAAAAAAGAAGACAGCTAATAAATTCTTTCCTTTTCTGTTGATGAATATCTGCAGGCTCGGGAACTTGTCTCTGTTTTGCCAGAGAGGTTTCCTGACAGTGTGATGCCAGTACTGCTTCAAGCTACTGTCTTGGTAAGAGAAAACAAGGCAGGGAAAGCTGAAGAAATTTTGGGTCAATTTGCTGAGACATTTCCTGAAAAGTCGAAAATCATACTCTTGGCAAGGGCACAGGTTGCTGCTGCTGCTGGTCACCCTCAAATTGCAGCTGAATCCCTTGCTAAGGTGCCCGATATCCAGCACATGCCTGCAACTGTTGCCACTGTTGTTAAAGAGCGTGCTGGAGATATAAATGGTGCAGCCACTGTACTTGACTCCGCAATCAAATGGTGGAAATCTGCTATGACCGAGGACAACCAGCTCAGTGTTATTATGCGAGAGGCTGCATTCTTCAAGCTCAGGCATGGCAAGGAGGAGGAAGCTACCCACTTGTATGAGGAGCTTGTAAAAGGTCATGGAGATACAGAAGCATTGGTCGGGCTGATAACTACAGTTGCTCATGTGAATGTTGAAAAGGCTGAAGCTTATGAGAAGCAACTGAAACCATTACCAGGTTTGAAGGGGGTTGATGTGGATGCTTTAGAGAAAACTTCTGGGGCAAAACCTGTTGACGGTGCTTCTCGTGGCGGGATGGCTGATGCTCAAGAGGATAGTAAGGCCAAGGAGAAACCAAAGAAAAAGAGGAAGAGAAAGCCGAGGTATCCCAAAGGGTTTGACCCAGCAAATCCTGGTCCTCCACCAGATCCAGAAAGATGGCTCCCAAAGAGGGAAAGGTCAAGTTACAGGCCTAAACAAAAGGATAAGAGAGCAGCTCAGGTCAGAGGATCTCAGGGTGCAGTGGTTAGAGACAAGAGTGAGACTAGTGCTTCAGATGCCAATTCTAGTACTTTGAACCCAAAATCGAACCTAGCCGCTAGTTCAAAAGGAGCTTCACAGAACACCGAGCCATCACGACCTCAATCTAAGTACTCGAGAAAGAAGTCTAGAAAGTAAACAGGAGAAAACAACATTTTTGGGGTAAGAAAGTTTCAAACTGTTTCACTTTAACATTATTTGTTTCTTCATGGATCGTGATAGACCAGTTGAACTAATCATGATGTTTGCTTTCATATAAAAAAACCCTATCAAATCTTGAGGATATTTCTTTTTGAGGGAGATTTAAGTGTTCCATAATTTCACTGGATCTTGTTATATTTTATTGTATCTCTGCCGTTGGTCATCTCAGAACAATGAACTCTGTTGTTGAGTCTTTAAAGGCATTTCGAAGAAGCTTTTAGAGTTTGAAGATTATTGTCTTCTTTGATAAACAAGGTTGATGGAACTGATGGAGGGTCAGCATTTATGGAGGTAGGGTTTTTAGTTTTTATATATTATTGTTTAGTGTGTCTTTTAGGATTGCAATCAAGTCGAGCCAAGCTCGACCAATAAGAAGTTGAACTTGACTCGAAATCCAGGTTTAGCTCACTTGAGTTTGATTCAGCTGATGTAGGCCAGCATGTCCCAGGAGTTGTAATCGAGTCTCGCTGCCTTCGACCGGTAAGAAGTCAGACTTGACTCGAAATCCAGTTTGAGCTTGAGCCGGTATTTTTGGAGGTAGGATTTTGTCACATCATATATTTAGTGTTTTAGTTGCGTAATCTATCCGTGTCACTTAATCTATAAGAAGTCAAACTTGAGTCAATAATCTTGATCAAATTTTATCTGAGTCAAACTTGATCTTAAGTTCGAATTGTTTTTTTTTTCACTATTAGTTCTTGAAAATGAAAAATAAAAAGTTAATGAAGTTCACTAATTATTGAAATTGAATAGTAACATACCTGAATATTTCCACAATCTGAGTTATCGATACTTCAATGATTGAATTGAAATGGATCTTTCATCCAACGAATAAAATTATGAGTTTTACATTTTATGTAGGTGAATTCTATCCATATATATATATATGCAAATTGATTTGAATATCATTCAAAATAATGATACAAAAAAGTAACTTTGAAAAAGAATTTATGAACCATGAGATGTGGTGTGGTTGCTCACCTCATCCTTTAACTATGGGGTCAGGAGTTAGATTTTTACTAATGGAAATAAAGTATGTTTTACAGTCAGCCTTTTACTTTTTATATTCTTACCAATGGGAATGAAATATATTTTATAGTCAATCGTTTACCTTTTAGTGAGAACCCCGCGGCGAGAGATTAATTACTGCTATCAGCGGTGAATGTCTTAGTTCAAAAAAAAAGAATTTATGGAATTGAAAAAACAAAACAAAAAGATTTTATGGAACATTAGAAGGGATTTTGGAAGATCTTTATTTTCAATTCATATTCAATAATAAATAATTATAACTAAATTTAATTAGTATAAAATATATAAATATTTTAAATTTCTAATGTTATTCAAGTAATGGATCCCACCTCAAAGCTTGGGTCAACTGAGGCAGACCATGAAAACAGAAAAGAGAAAAGGCAAAACGCAACGCCCAAAGGCAAAGGACAAAGTTCACTTTGAGAAATACATTTTTGTATGCGCTCACCCCCAGCTACCCAACCGTCTGCTGCTAAACGCTTTCTTCTTCAGTCAAAAATCGCTGATTTGCTATGTACTTATCGGAGAAGCCCAGCCCAATACACTTATACAAAGAGGAAGGTACCGCCGCCGCCCGTGACATGATCATCGATGTCACCACCGATGCCGATTTGCCACCTCACCAACACCCCCTCTCCCAGCACCAGCAACATCAACAGCAGATGATCTTAGGTGAAAGCAGCGGCGAAGACCCTGAAGTCAAAGCCCCGAAGAAACGAGCCGAGACATGGGTCCAAGACGAAACCCGCAGCCTCATCGGGTTTCGAAGAGAAATGGACGGCCTCTTCAATACTTCCAAATCGAACAAGCACTTGTGGGATCAGATTTCGGCTAAGATGAGGGAGAAAGGGTTCGATAGATCCCCCACCATGTGTACCGACAAATGGAGGAACTTGTTTAAAGAGTTTAAGAAAGCTAAGCATCACGATAGAGGGAGTGGGTCGGCCAAGATGTCTTATTATAAGGAAATTGAAGATATTTTAAGGGAGAGGACCAAGAATGCCTATAGGAGTCCAACCCCTCCTCCTAAAGCTGATTCATTTATGCATTTCGCTGATAAGGGTATGTGTTTATATTTTTTTAAGCTTTTCCTCCTTGGGAGTTTGGATAGTGGAATATGTTTGTTCAGTTGTTCATGGGTTGTTAATGAATGATGATGGGTATTCTTTGTAAAAGCTCTATCCTGGTGGTTATTTCGAGACAGACGAAGAGACATCTCATGTCATGCCTTAAAACTGCTATAATTTTAGTGGTTGGATTTGTTGAAAGTTACTTCCTAAAGTGTCTTAAGAGGGAATTATGAGCTGCTATTATTTTGGGTTGAATTTGTTCAAAGTTACTTACTGAAGTGACTTAAATGAGGGTATTATGAACTATGAAGTACGGATACTTCAATCTAATGCCGTACCACGTATTTGATACGTTCCTCATCGGGGACATGTTGGGTACGGTTTGGGTACTCTCCATATTTTATCTCCTAATTTTTTTTCTTGTTCTTCTATTCTCTCACACATTTTTGGTCTTTTTGTTGTTTCTTTTCGACTTTCTCTTACTCGCATGATTCAAATATAAGTATATAAGTATGTGTGATGTCATGTTTACATAATTTTCTTATGACTTTTTACTTTTACATTCTTTTAGAATATAAAATTTATTTTATATTTGCGGTACCCTTATCGTACCCGTACCTTATAATTTTATAAATTGTTGTTTTTCGTCCCCGTATATATCCGTATCAGTGCAGCATAGATTATGAATTACTATTGGAAAGGGAAAAAATAGAAGGGATTACTTTTTGTTCTTTCACTATAGGAAATTTCTTTGGTTTGACACAACTTTGACTGAGCAGGTTATATTTTTGTATGTTACTAATGAGTGCTTTACAAGAAGGTTCGTTTGCTTTAATCATGCATATGAAGTTGATACTAACTAAACTGCTGCTGATATCATTATTGTGGAGTTTAGATGGCTATAAGTATGACATGTATTATACCTGCTCTTGAAGCAAGGTGCCATATCAAAAGAATAACTGCATGATTCAAAATATGGTATGGCGTTCAAGGTCCTTGAAGCATGAATCATGCTCAACAGACCAGGAATGTTTATTTTGTTAGGAAACCTCCAGATATGGCTTAAAGGTTATAGGCTTCTCTGGTTCTTTAAAGTTTAGAATATTATAGGCTGTAAGAGCAGGGAGTCGAATGTCAATAAGCACTGCAGGCTTCTTTGGTTTCTTTAAAGTTTCGATATGATGTAACGATTGTAGGCTTCCCTGATTTCTTTAAAGTTTCAATATGATGTAAGGATTGTAGGCTTCTATGGTTTCTTTAAAGTTTAGAGTATAGCCCGTAATAAAGCAGGGAAGTTCTGCGTAAATAAGCGCTGTAGGCTTCTTTGGTTTCTTTAAAGTTTAGAAAACAACCTGTAATAAGAGAAGGGAAGTAGCATGTAAATATGGTTTCTTTAAAGTTCCAATGATTTTCCCCATAAACTTGCTGTTGCATATAACTTTACGAAAGCAGTATATAAGTATTAACCTCCTGCTTTTGGAGATTTTGATCTCTCTCACTTCGGGGCCTTTTTTCTTATCTTTTCTTTTTGGGTGGGGTTGGATGAAGGGGTCATGTAAGTTACCTAATTGATAGTTTTAGTATTTTTGACATTTAAACTGCAACATATACCAAGTCTTTCGTTCTATTATCACGATTTTAATGATCTTCGCCAATATGGTTTGGTTCTTGCAGGCTTTGATGATGATACTGGTATGTCATTTGGTCCTGTTGAAGGTATGTTGTTGTAGTTTGAGTTTGCTTTCTTCGGTTTTATCTTGGTTTTTCGTCAAGTTAATTCGGGAAAATCATGGAATTTGTTGGATGCAACGGCATTAATCTTATAAACCCTATACCACATCTATTTTTTTGCCTGGATTTAGGATCTTAATGAGAGTTTTCATAAGACCATTTTTATAACCTGTCAGATTAATAAGGCTGTCTTTAGGTACTCCCAACAGAAGTTTTTTTTTTTTTACTTCAAACTGTACCTTTCCCCCCGAGTAACCTCTCTTTTATGCCCTTATCTTTCCATTTATGGATTTCCATACATATTTTGGATTTCCGTACTTCAACAATACTAAGTATAAGTGGTTTTTCTGTCACCTTTGTTGACTTCTTTTAGTGGTTTAAACACTGAGATATTGTTTATCGAAGGTTAAAAAGTGGATCGCTATCACTGGGGTTTGTAAGCATACAATCTATGTTCATGTTACACGATCTTATGCCTTCTATTAGTTTTCAATCTTGATGGAGTTTGTACTTTACTAGGAATAACTATAGTGGGGAGCTATACAATGAAAAGCTTGTCGATGCATTTCCACAGTGAATTAACAAGTAAAAATTATGTACCCCAAGGAGTGCCTGAGCTGTAGCAAACAACTTTGTACTGAAGCATGTCTTCAATCTATTCTCAATAGCGTGTGTTTGAAATGTTATGCATCTCCTTATGCTTATGTTTTCCGGTGTGCAGCTAGTGGCAGGCCAAAACTCAATCTTGAAAGACGCTTAGATCATGATGGACATCCTCTTGCTATCACAGCAGCTGATGCAGTTGCAGCCAGTGGAGTTCCACCTTGGAATTGGAGAGAGTCCCCTGGAAATGGTAAGTTCTGTAAATTAGAATTTTCTCTGACATTTTACCAATAGCTATAATGGTTTTGCATTTAAGACAAGGTTCAGGTGTCTGTTTGTACTTGCTCAAGTGAACGTGATTTTGGCAGACACTCTTTATTCAGAGTGTTATGTCCCGAATATTGCCTGAGATGAAAAATTTAAATTCAATGAATATACATATACTGACTTCTCATTTTCTTTCACATTCATTTTGGTAGGTGGGGACTGCCAGTCATACGGAGGAAGGGTTATAACTGTCAAGTATGGGGACTACACAAGAAGGATTGGTATAGACGGAACCGCAGATGCCATCAGAGAGGCAATTAAATCTGCATTTAGATTGAGAACGAAGCGTTCATTTTGGTTGGAGGATGAAGACAACATAGTTCGCAGTCTCGACAGGGAAATGCCTTTAGGGAATTATACACTTCACCTTGATGAAGGTAGCATCGGCATGGATGCCTTTAGACGATATAGTTCTGGTCATTTAGGGAATTAACATTTTAGGTTCGTGTCATTCTGTGTTTTGGTGTTTGACTTTTTATGGTCAAATTAGGTTGAGTCGGGTTTGGGTCAGAATTGACGGGTCAGGTCAAACTCTGACATGATCATTTTGCTATCAAACTTGCCCAAGGCATATGATTGCTGACATTTTTTCACTGATAGAAGAGAATAACACGATAAGTACTTATTTTTTGTGTGTTTTTTTCCCTCTTGCATTCAGGTTTGGCTATAAAAGTGTTCCTCTACGACGAGTCAGATCATATACCGGTCCACACTGAGGAGAAGATTTTCTACACAGAAGATGATTACCGTGACTATCTAGCCCGTAGAGGCTACACAGGTCTCAGGGAGATCGATGGATACAGAAACATAGATAATATGGATGACCTTCGACCTAATGCGATATATCGGGGAGTGAGATGATTACCGGTGGTGCATTGTGCTTTGCACAAATGCAGTCGTCTCGAGAGGCTATACAAAGTTGCCTCATCCTGACAATACATGTGCATGCTGGATGTTCTAATATTCGCTCTGCTGCATTATAAAGATTGTGATTATGTTGTTTGCATTGTACTAATCCGAACTTCGTAACTCAACTGTAAATTGCTTGTTGTCTAATGTTTCTTCATAGGACATGGGATCCAGTCTCCGCCTACTGTATCGGTTCTGTTCATGCGGCCTGGACGTCTGATGTTTGTAAATATTCACTTCAGATTAATTGCAGGTCTGCAATTTTAACTTGAACTCCAGTTTTCAGAACTTAATTTGCATATTTGTTTGAAACCTTTCTCAAATGCATGATACTGGTGTTATGGAAGTAATCTTGATTTTTAGAAAACAAACCTTGTGAAATTGTATAGGGTCAAGATCCTATTTGGCTTATAATTGTTATTCCTCTCTAAGATCATGTTTGTTTTGGTTTTCAGTTTAGAAGTTGAAAAAGATAAATCTATTATTCAATTAGAATTAAACCGAATTTATTTATTTTTATTTTATAATGTAAAAAAGTAAATATTTGATTTTAATTTAGTGGGAAAAACTTTAATATATATAATAATGACATTGTTTTAAAAAAAAGGATGAACTAATTCCCTTTTATAATTTGAAAAAAATCCACTCAACTGAACATTTTCAGTTGTTTAGTTTTACAAATCATTTGATAATCCTAAAACAAAAATAAATTAAAAAAAAACACTATGAAAAAATATAAGTAAAAAAGACCTGTTTATCACTTAATTTAGAATGCATTTAATGAATTTTATTTATTTTTTATTTTATCTAAGATTTAATTTTAAATAATATACCAATCGAATTTTATAACTTAAATTTAGTATCCATTTTTAATTCTTAATTTTTTATATTTAATTTCTCTACAATAATTTTTTTAATGTATTAAATAACAAATAGATAATTATTTTTTCTCTCTTTCTCCTAACTTGCATATCAAGGGATGTGTATAATCCATCATTTCCATTAATTACAGAGTCCTGGAGTTACTCTAATGATTTTGTTATGGATGATCACACTAATATACACCCTTTGATAAATGGTAACTATCGTCAGTTAAAAAAAACTCAAAACTTGAATCCAATGAGCAGTCCCGATAAAAAAAAAAATATAATGGTATTCATTTTAAAAGAGCTAAATTCGAGTAATTTTGTTTATAAAGTGTGTGTTTTATCAAGGGATTAAAAATGTATAAACATATATTACCTTGTAATCATCCTAAATTAATATAGGATTTGACTCGTAATATCCAGAATTCAATTCATTCGTATAATTAGTGTTAAAGAAGGAATTGACTAGTCCAGGTAAAAATTAAGGAACTATCCCATTAAACTCGTAAAAAACTGTTGAACCACTTACTTTCAGCCCAAATAAGAACAATAAATAAAAAGAAAAATGTTCTCAAAATAAACGAAACAACTTAATTTATATTGATTTCAAAAGTGAATAACTTAAAGATAATAGAATACATTATTCATTTTCCCATCAAATTATTTTACTTTTAATCGATATAATAACATATTTAGGCTTTATTGGTTAAATATTCACTTTAGGGATTATAATTGGAAATATACCCTTCTTTGTACAACATTTGGAAAAATACCCCTCATTCGGCCCACATAATAAAAACTCTCGGTATGTCAAACGCGTTTTTAGAATTCGCCTTTCATCAAACGCGAGTTTCAGTCTGATGTGGCGCCACTTATCCGTTTGCCTATTATTTTAAACCGTTAATAGAACTCGCGCTTAGCATGACACGAGTTTTGCGAGAATTTGATACGATACGGCGCGAATTTATCGCGTTATTCGGATAGAACTCGCGGTTGGTTGGGCACGAGTTCCTTGTATGCCTTTTGTTAAAATAATGCTCGATAGGCATGTTTTTGATGAATTTACACGGTGTTGGGGAGTAATTTTTCTTATTTTTTAACTTCGACGCCGTATTAGTGAAACATGTCTTGAAAATGGTGTAAAAATCATCCGGTATAAAGTATCTGAACTGGTGTATAAATCGCATTAAAAACGTTATGTTGCCATGTTTCTGTGCATGAAGAACATGGTAACAAGGGTCGATAGGCATATTTAAGTAGATTTTGGTTTATTTTGTGGGATCTTTTTTCTTGATATTTAACTTTCACGTCGTAGTACGTGAATATATGTTTAAAATGGTCCACGAATCGACCCCCATAAGGCATCCGAAAAGGGTGTAAAAAAACGCATTAAAAACACTATAAAAACCATAAAACGCATCTTGGAAGATTGTTTATGATATTTAGAAATAAAACATTACACTTAGAAGTACATTTAGTTTATTCAAGGGCTTGTCCTAAGAGGACATTTTCTCATGTCGTGTTCAGAGTTCCTACATTTAGTACAGAGCCTAGGTTGTCCTGTCCATTCTCGTGGAACCATATCCTCGGCATAATAAATCCTTGTTGAATGCGGGCGACCTTTTTTCTTGCGCCACAGGGAAGGATCTGGCCGTATCTTAGGTTCAGCGTCAACTACGTCACGATTACGTTCATTTTCGATCAGAGGAAATTTGTATCGGTATACCTTGAATACATTTTCAAGTTGGTATATCGGATCAATGAGTGTCATTACGTCAAAATGAACGGATGTGCATACAGCAAAAACGTGCGGACACGGGTACTTAAATGTCTATAAACGTTCGCAGTCGCTTGTTTTTCGGCGTAGATTAACAATGTAATTGTTCTTCATTATTCCTTCAAGCGGCCGCGAATTTTCAGTAACCTGGAAGCGATGTTCGTGGCGAGAGAAGCATATGGCACCCATCGTGTTTGCTTGTGAATTGTATATTTGAAATTTTTATTGGATATTTGGATGGAACCTGTGGCCACCTTCCATCCAGTTTATTGCTTGTTTTTTTAGGGTTGCAAAAAGGGTAGCCAGTCGATAATATGTCATATTGACAACGGATATGATAGGTAAATGACGCGTTCCCTTCAGTGACAAATTGATCGCCTTAGCCAAGTTCGTTGTCATGTAACCATATCGATGACCTTCATCATAACCTCGTAGCTATTTCTCTCTCAAGATATCAAAACGATAATTATATCCAGCCAAAATTCTTACTCTCAACTTCTTTAGCAGCTCTTCAAACTCATCAGCTCGGCGTGCGTTGCCTATTCAATAAAAGACAGAATAGTTAATGCAAAATAATCATAAAAACCATGTTAATTAATAATTTTGATAGTGGAAGGCGTACCCATGTGAAGAACCATTATTTGCTCATCATCATTCTTATATTTTTGTAGTAATTGGCACTAATGTTTCGAAGACAGTACCAGTGATGAATATAAGGAGGTTCCCAAGACGGACCCAAACGCTTGATTGATCCCCATATCCTTGCGCCTCTATCTGAAATAATACATATCATGTCTTCCTTTTCCCGTAGAACCCGATATAAGACATATGTGTGCAGGTTGGTGAGAAAAAATGTCCACGAAGGGATACCTTCCTTTTCAATGATTGTAAATGCGACCGGAATGTAATTTCTGTTATCGTCTTGTGCAACTGCCAATAGTAAGATCTGGGTGTATCTACCATACAAAAATATGTCGTCAATTTGCAGCATCGGCTTGCAGTGGCAGAAAACCTTAACAGATTACGAAAACTTCCAAAAAAGGCAGAAAAATTGGCACTCCATATGTACGATACGGTCATTGTAGAATGACAGCACTGTCTCTAGTTGCACAACTATTCTAGGGTTGTATTTTTGCATCATCTTCAGCCAAGTTCACAACTCGCTGTACGATTCCTCCCACTGCCCATACAATTGTTGGATGACACGATATCTTACAAACCATGCCTTATCGTATTTAACCGTTACGTGAATTGAGATTTAATTGAAGCTATACATACCGACATAGATACGTGTGGATTTACTTTCACGAGTGAAAGAATATGATCACAAAGCACGTGTACATCCAAGTTAGGAAGATCTTGACTCAGGCTTCTTAAAACTTGGGGTATTCACAACTTGATCCTTTAATTTCCAAAAATTACAATTAAGTCCTAAAGTCACCAAAAAATTCAAAATAAGCTTCCATATCACTTAACTTGATTTTTCAACCTACTAAACTTCAAAAATAAGTTTTTTTTGCAGCCAAGTCCCTAAACTTTCCAAAAATTTACAAATTGGTCCCTAATGCCAAAATAATTAGGGATTTCATTCCAAACACTTTATTTCATCATTCTACAACACCCTAAAATTCAACACTTGACATAAACCCTAAAAATTCCATAATTTAAGAACATGAGTTTTTCTTCAATCTAACAACTCAAACAAGCTTGAATAACATCAAACTCATCATTTCCTACTTCAAACAAAATTTTGCCATAACTTCCCCTTATTTTCCATCATTCCCGAAATGGTCACTAAACCATTTCCATGAGAACTTTCACCACTTGAACACTAGAAACAACAACACAAGCATATTTCCATCATAATAATCCATATAAACTCAAGTTTCAAGCATGCTCTTCATCCATCTAAATCTTCAAACTCAACATAGAAGCATAGAAACTAAGCAAAAATTATGTCAAATGATAGAGAATTTCAAGAGGAATAATTTTCTATTTCATGTCTTCAACCTAAAACCAACTCAAGAAGCTTAAAAATTGAATCAAAGTCCCTCACCATGTTCAAAGAGCTGTTCGGCAGCCTTGTATAGGGCTTGAAGAAGACTAAATTTTTTTTCCTAACATTCTATCACTTAATTATGCCATTTGGCATAATATAATACCATTAAATTCAATTAAAAATCACATAATGCCACATGTATTTTATTTTAAATATGATAAAGCCACTTGTCTCATAAAAATGAATATTAAATTTATTTTATTCACCTTTCCAACTTTGTCCCCCAACTATTCCAAAATTACTAGTTAGACCTTCTAGTTCAAATCCAACCAACTAGTTGGAAACTAACCAAATCTTAATTGAAATTCAACCAAACTAAGATAGAATATTCCAAAATAATATTCTATCACTTTTCCATAGCCTCTTGAATCAAACTCTAAAATTTATATTCGATCTGATATACCGATAATTTCTACTGCGATTAAGTCTTTTACGAACTATCGAATTCCAAAAATTCCCAAAATTTAACATAATGTTCCCTTAGTCTAAATAAGACTTCCTTCAAATTTTCATAATTTTCCGAGCTCGAATGATCACCCGAATTCAATTTAAACTTTAACCATAATTTCCCAATAATAGAAATATCGGATCTAACCAACAATTTCATATTCGATCCACGCCCTTATATGATCTATTTATTTTTGCCATAAAAATTTTTATTGGGAAAATTACCATGTTAGTCCCTGTATTTTTTAAGACTTTTCACTTTTATCACCAAACTTTGAAACTTTACGTTTTAGCCACTAAACTAAAACTACCAAACTTAATTCTATGCAATACCAACACTAAGCAAAAACTTGGGGTATTACGAGTACGTTCAAATTATTAAAAGATTGAGTAAAAAAGATTACCTCTGGCTTTCTTCGTCCAAATTTGGAAGGTCCATCGAAATTTGTTGGACACAACCAAACTGTCGTAGGACACGGTCGCTCGGATGCTACTCAACTACAGCATAGTAGATAAGTGGTATAGTGGCCGTCCAAACAAGCCTCGTGTCATTAGAAATTTTTGGGAGATACTTGTGTACTTCCGGATCAGCGTACGGTGTCCATAAAAATTGTACAATATACAATTATAATTACGTATCAGATTTAATTTAAACAAATACACTGCGTAAATTTAATAACAAATATAATTGGAAAGGTTACCTGATTCCTGGATTCATTCTCAATATCTTGTCTGATAGCGCTCAGACCCTTGGCAAGACCAACATGAATTAAATGACCTCTTCACTTACAAAACAAGAAGATAATTTTAATTTTGAAAAACGTATAATAAAAAATGTGAATTAAAAAACCAACATGAATTGAATGACCCTCCGGCACAGCGAAAAAAACATATGGACTAGGCTGGCTAAGCTGAGGGCGTAAAAACAACATTTTCCACCACGCCCATGACTAAGCAACAACAAACAACCTCCAATGCTGTACTTCTAAAGATCGGTGTTCTTGCACATCTCCTTAAACGGATATGCCAAAACCGCCGATCTCCATCTCAATTTACCGGCATATTCAAAATTACGCAAATGTCGCAACCACAACGTGTGAACTTTGTTACGGGATTTGTCAGTCATCAATATCATGCCGATAATTTGTAAAATATGAGCGCGGGCATATGCCCACAATAGGAAAAATATATTAGCATATGTAAATTTAATTATTTTACTAGAATTAATTGAAAATTTTATTTTTACCTTCTTCACGTCTTCTTTCGTGTCAGCCGGTAGATTCTTAAAAATGTCTCGCAGCCACATTAGTTTTACACTCCCACCGTATCAATCACCACTACTGTGACCGGTTATAACCTCTCCATCAACAGACAAACCGAGGAGATGGGAGACGTCCTCTAGAGTAATGGTCGCCTCGCCGCACGGAAGGTGGAATGTGTGTGTCTCCGACCTCCACATCTCTAGAAGAGTGTTGATCAAATCAACGTTCAATTTTGCACCTCCAATAATTCTAGATGCATACAGAAATCTGGCTTGCTCGATATATGGTTTTACATCCGGATGGGGTCTATTCGACATCCGATTGTATGAAACCTCTAGGCGTTGTTCCACACCATCCTAAAATAAAATTTAACAAATATAAATTAAAACAACTTTTAATTTAAAAAATAATAACATAAGAAAATAAAAATAATAAATGAAACTAGATAAAACTTACATTCCTACGATGATAATCGAAAACGTGTTTGTGATCCAACCTTATCGAACCCGCCATTATATCAAACAAGAGAAAATACCCGAGAAATTTAGATATAGTAAAATTGAGAGAGAGTGAAATTTGGTGTGGGTAAAAAGTTGGGGGCATTTTATAGTGGAAATCGCACCGGCTGGGGTGCGAGTATTCAATGAAACTCGCATCCTGTATACCGCGAGTTCTAAAACTCGCGCCTTATCAAACACTGTGTAAATTTAACGCGGTAATAAATATTTCAACCTTTCACCTAATTATCCATGAACTCGCGCCCCACCAACCGCGAGTTCTATCCGGATAACTCGATAAATTCGCGCCGTATCGTATCAACTTCTTGCAAAACTTGCGTCCTAATAAGCGCGAGTTCTATTAACAGTTTAAAATAATAGGCCAACGGATAAGTGTCGCCACATCAGACTTAAACTCGCGTATGATGAAGAGTGAGTTCAAAAAACGCGTTTTGCACACTGCGAGTTTTCATTACGTGGACCGAATGGGTGTATTTTTCCAAATGTTGTTCAAAAAGGGTATATTTCCAATTATAATCCCTAAAGGGTATATTAAACCAATAAAGCCACATATTTAACTCTTAAAGTTTACACAATTTAAGATAAAAGTAAAGGGCCATCTAAGAAGGGTATTATCGCTAATAAACGAAAAAGTTGGGGGCTAACAATTAATTGCAGCAACGAAAACCCCGCGAAAATGCAGAAGCCCATTTTTTCCAGTTACTTATTCCAAGCAAAGATTTTCCCGCCATTTCCCGCATCAGCAAAACGGAAACCCTAGATTAGATTGACCGACATCAACTGACAGAATCAGAAAGACGCAGGCAGCCATGGAAGAGGAGATCAAAGCAGAGTTCTTGAAGAGTGGGTTTACTCTTGACGAAGAAGAAGAGATACTCGAAAAATGTGAGTTTTCTTTTTTTTTTAAAATTCAATTTTATCGTTTATCCCACTCTTTTACTTAATAACTAACGGTAAACAAAGATCAGAATTCTTTGTTTGTTTTGTTTAGGCCATACTTTTTGTCAAGATTACAGTCTCCGGCCTTCCGATCTCGTTTCAAGCTGGGAGGTTTATTATCTCAATCGGTAATTCTACTGATTTAGCTAACCCTCTTTTGTTTTGTTAGTATTTGTGTACGGAGAAAATTATGAAGTGATTTTTTTATATGATTTCGTTGTCTTTCTTTTTTGCTTAAATTTTGAATATTTATTAGGTTTATTGAAGTGTTAATACTCTTGATTAAAAGCCTACTTTTGGTGCAGACAACTTGATGAACCTGTTGTAAGGGATGCTGAAATGGATGGGTTTTTAGGACACCTGCAGAACGAACAAGTAGGGGTGGGTGTTAAAAGGGATGCTGGTTTGCATATGTACTCTTTTAAAGACGTTGACATGTGAGCATTTTTTCATGCTATATTTTCAGTTGTCACGTTTACTATTATCACTTGATTCTTTTGCATTTGATTCTTGTGTACACTTGTTGCTGAATCCAAGTAGAAATCATATGGCAGAGTTTTTAAAATAATCTGAACCTATCGTGTTCCGGCCTGACCCTAGAGAAGTGGTTTTCTGAAAATCGGGTTCTAGTTAGGCCAGGTCATGTGGGTTTTCTATTAAAATTTTTGGGTTCAGGTTGGAATAGTTTTAGATAAAATCCACCAACCTGGGATATTTACTAAGATACCTCTCTTATAATTTTAGAACTATTTTATATATTTTAATTATAGTTTGTTAGGTTTACTAAACTCTACCATAGGTACTTTTTGTATTTAATGACCTGTATTTGGTTTGGTTGGTAGGTTTTTAGAATGGAGCTTAAGTTACGGGGCAGCTCACAGTTGTTTGGGGGGGGGGGGGGGGTTGTTCATTTCGGGGTCAGGTTAGGGTACTAGAACTTAAATTAAGTTCAGGTCTGGGGCAGAATGGGGGATCGGTGGAAACAAATGAATCTCTAATTGTGGTTGAATCCGTCAGTAGAATCCATATGGCATTGGTGGATGTTCTCATTTTCTTTTCTTTTTTATTTGGTAATTGTGGTTGAATTTCTCTTGAAGCATTACCAGGCTTCAAGTCCTGTGTTTTGGATTACATGGCATAGTTTCTGATTTAAGTTTAGTTTTTAAATTGTGGGATGTGATTTGCCCAGGGTTTTAGATGCTGAAGATGAAGATACAAACAATGTTATTCTTGGAACTCCAACAGAGAAATCTGAGAAACTTCATTTGGACATATATGACTCGGCACATAAAGCGAATGGGAACATTTATTCTTCTGAGAGAAAATCAAAACTAGTGACACCATTTGGGACACGAATTAACAAATTTGTGGTCAAATTCAACATTGATAATCTTCCTACTATAGAGACTGTCAATGGCATTGAAGATCATGAGAATCTTGAGGATGGTATTATTAAAAGGATTCAACCTTAGAAAAGCTGTTCATTGATGGTCCACGGATCAGGGCCAGAACGAGGTTGCAGGTTCTTGTATGACAGGATTGCAGACAGGGTACCTAATAGTTATTATATCATAAATCATTTGTTTCTTTTAATTGCATCTATGTTACTAAGATTTCTTATCATTGGTGCAGTTCAATGCAATTGAAAACAGGATCAAAAAGCATGCGGACGCATTTGTTGCATCTAGTCTCTACGAAGAACCAATGGATCCATCAGTTGCTTCACAGGTAGTTTGTTGTTTCACCAGTCCTCATCTCTCAGAGAGTCTTTAATTGTCCATGCATCTAAAAGAATTTATTGCTTCAGAGGAGCATATTTGCCATTGGGATGATCTGCTGTGACAGTGAGGGTCATCTGAATGATAAATTCATCTTCTTGCAAAGCAGGTAAAATGTCTTGGGTTTCTATTTATTGTATTCACGTACATCAACCAATTAAGAGGGAACCGGATACGTTTTCTTTATGTGTGTTAACTGGTTTAAGCATGGTCAAAGATAACAGAGGATTTTATTATTGATGAGTCAGCCACATAACAAATGAACAATCAAACACTTTAACATGTGTGCCATTGTAATTAAATTCTGTATAGAACTATCTTAACATACAGTGAGACCACTTTGGTTGATATAATACTTTTATTCAGCCTAAATCTGGACTTCCACCATACCTTAGTTTATTATTTAAGAGCTTCACCTTGCAAAGGAAGGTCTGGACTAAGCTCGACACTATTCACATTAGGGAAATAGTATTCATATATGCTGTTCTAACTTTCCTTTTTGGATGTCTCCTATCGTTTTGACAGTGTTGAGCATGCTGGAGGACAACGTGTTCGACTAGAGTTAAATAAACTGAGCCACTTTTCTTTTTTCCTGGCCAGGTAATAAACATTATAAAACATTGTTGGTCTTGTTTGGTTTGTTGGGAAAATCGCAGATCAGCTTGGATCTATTTCTTCTATGCAGGTTGTAGGTATCAAGGGTCACAACCCTAGTGGCCATTGTTTGATTGCATCAGAGATAGTAGATTATATTCCTTTATCCATTGCTGCTGATACGGATCTGCCTCCTGCAAAGAAGCAAGCTTTAGATGAGGAGATTCAGGCAACAGATCTTTCCTCCACACCAACAGAGATAACAATGGTGTGTAGGATAATCTTCTATATCAGATAACTGTCTTAGATTTGTAATTTCTCGACTCATGCAGCCATGGCAATCTGGAATTCTCTTTAAGGGCAATTCCTATGTTGCTCCGTAGCCGATACATTTTTGGATATGAGTACAAGGATATGTTCCTTAGAAAAGCTTAGACTAACAATTGAAGATACCTCTGTCAGATACATATCCATACATGATACTCATACCCCGAGTCTGAGTAACATAGGATGGTTTATCTTCTCTGAAGTTTCTGGTTTTTGTGTTTTTAACATATTCTTTATTGTGATGAATGTTTGAACAGATTATTGCTGCTGGTCCATTCACTACTACAGACAACTTATCATTTGAGCCTCTTTCAGAACTGCTCGCCTATGCAACCGGAAACTCTCCACAGTTACTGATACTGGTGTTAACCCACTGCACTCCCCCAAGTTATTTTGTAGAATTTAACTGTTTTTACTAAGCAGGGTGTTTCTTGATAATTTTCAGTTAGGACCTTTTATCGATTCTGAACATCCACAAGTCAAGAAAGGAACTGTTGACTTGAGTTTTGATGATATATTCCGATCAGAGGTTCTTAGAATGGTATGTAGAAAGCAAAAGTTACCACTGATGTTTATTGTTTCTCTTACCTTTCATTTTTCTTGAAGAATCTTTGTTTGGTGTGTATTCGGATATGGGTATAGAAATATGACACCCAAATCGGAGTAACATTAACCTTCTTTATGACACACCTGAATTTGATTAACATAATTTATACGTCTTTAATCACCTGTTTTTCTTACTGGTATTTTCAGGTTCAAGATTATTTGGAATATATGGGACCCACTGCTCAGTTGGTTATGATTCCATCCGTACGAGATGCTAATCACGATTTCGTTTTCCCTCAGGTGTTTTTCTTTCTTTTGTCAAATAAAATGAATTGTAATTCTGTTTGATTTGTTGATATTTTGAAATAAAGCAAATGCTGAAATTCGTATTCGAACTTTATGCAGCCTGCTTTCGATCTCAATTCTCTCGATGTTAGACACCAGGTCTGCTGATCTAGTGATGAATTCCTACTCAAGAGTCCCCAATTTGTTTTCCATAAATAATATGATCATGTTTCTCCATTCTTATCCAGATAACCAGTCTTAATAATCCAGGGATTTTCGAGGCAGATCAGGTAAAGCAATGACAACTTCTACCTTTTATGTTGCTTTATTTACCTTTCAGTCGAACTTTTGCTTTATAGCTAATGTTACTTGGAGCCGGAGGTCAGTGTTGGATACAAGTATGCATCCAAAACTGATATACTCAATTTTTTTTTTCTTCTTTTAAGCCTTTAATTATGGAGGATCACTATGTCTGTATATGTTTTGGACGTGAGTGCTTGACACAGATACTTCAAGGAAGTTGATGAGTCAGATTAAGATAGCTTAATGGAGCTTAACTCCTAAACATGCTATCTAATTCTATAACTTTTAAACTAGTTGCCAAATTAAAATGGTTTAACCTGGAATAACGGAGCATGTAAAAGTACATCCCATGGTAATTTTAGGCTAGTTTCTGATGTTCAATGCATATCTAAACATGATATGATAATTGATAATATAATCCTCCAAGTACTCTCGAAAGACATGGAAAACTTGCAAAAACTTGAACATATCTGTGTTAGATTCATAATTGGTAATTGACACTAACACCCATGTTCAATTCATATTCAAACATGGTATGAGGATATATTTCCCCAGTGCCTTGTAAGTGTATATAAGAATTTGGAAAAAAAAATAGACATACACACCTTGGATACACACTCATATCTGACATGCCTAACCCTAGTAACATAAATTTACAATTTCAGGTCAAGATAGGTTGTTGCACGGTAGATATTCTCAAACATCTTAGTGGGGAGGAGATGTCAAGATATCCATGGGACGGAAAGCATAATGATCGCTTGAGTAAACTTGCCAGCCATATTCTTCGCCAACGGAGGTATCTTTTAATAAGTTATTATCTTTGTTGAAACTCATTTCAGTTTATAATTTCTTAGTTGGTTCAGTAATATGATATGTTAATTAACCCTATCAAATGTACTTTATTCATTGATTGATGTTATGAGACAGCTTTTATCCGCTCTATCCACCAGCTGAAGGTGTCCCAATGGATTTCTCCCTTGCTCCCAAAGCTCTTCATATTTCTTCGGCTCCAGATCTTCTTATCTTACCTTCAGACATCAAGTATTTTTCAAGGTTAGTGACGATCCCAAACCGTCTGATGTTGCTCCTACCCTTATAGTTCTCTTGAAATATTCGTATCTAATATGCTTGTCTGACGTATTGGTCATAGAGATCGAGATATGATCTTTAAGGATCCTCTAAATAGAAAAACTTAGAAAGATAGTTAAACATACCCATATCCAATACAGCCGGAGTCCTAGTAATGAAGAAATTGCTCGGTTCCAATTTCAGTTAAGAGAAAAAAAGGAAACATTGCTCCAGTGTCTCTATATTTGCTTAAACTGTTTATTATTTCTTTTAAGTACTCATGTTTGTTACTTGTGTTGGGCACATATACATCTTTCTGGTTACAGGTGTTATCAGTAGGGGGAACAAACGAAAGAGAAGAACAAATGAAAAGACGTGTTTGTATTAACCCGGGAAGACTGGCTAAGGGAGAAGGCGGGGGAACGTTCATAGAGCTCAAATATCAAGGGAGTCCTGATAAGATGAATGCAAAGTGAGTTTGTAATTATTTCTGCCCAATTGAATGCAAAGTGGGACGAATCCTCGCAAAACTCGCCCCATTAGAGGTGCTAAGTGAGTGAGAAGCGTTTCGATTCCCTCTAGTGAAACGTTGTTGCCGTCTTTTAGTTTCGTTTGTTTCCCCCAAGTTCTTATATTATATTATTTGCTTATGAAATTGGTGTATTTAAATAAGTTTACTTGTCTGTCTGTGCAAATTACGAGTTTGATTTCGAGTTAACTTACTACTACTTGCTCTCTCTCCTATTATATTCCTTTAAAAAAACATTACTAACCTTTTTTTGTCACCGACAGTTAATAATTTAACGAAACGTTGGAGATTAGAATAATAACAAAATGCAATTTCAGTGACTTTTCTGCCAAAAGAAAAGTGGTTTGATGACAAAATAGAAAATTTGAAATTTTTTGGTGACCACTAGTGTAGTTTACCCTATTATCTAGTCACTATTAATATTCAACTCAAGCTGTATTAATGAGTAAACCAAACATAAAAAATATATATTAAGGTTTAAATATGTAAAGGTTTTTATACTTTTATAAAATTTAAAATTAGTTCATAGATTTTATTTTCGTGATATTAAGTCTGTATACTTTTTTTATTTGAAAATCTTAATCCTTTCCTAATTTATTTTCATTGTTAATTAATTTCGATAGCTTTAGAAAATATAAAATATTTTTTTAGTCTTCTACATTTATAACTTTTTTATCAGTTCAACCTTTAAAAGTTGTAAATGTATATGATTAAGAAATTTTATTGTTCAAATTAATGATAAATTTTATGTATTTTTAAAGATTAACGGATATATTGATAAAGATTTAAGCATAAAGGACTAAAAGTTATTTTTTTTATAGTTATGAAATAATTAAGAGTAAAATTAAACGTAAGTTGAAGAACAAAATTTTTAAATAAAAAATAGTACAAAAATATTAAATTTTGAAATAGCGAAAACTCCTTACATATTTGAACCAGCTACTAAATATTAAACTAAAATCGTATTTAGGTGTCATTATTGATTTCTTTTGGCAAACCCAAAGTACTTGTTGACGGATAAGCATTATCAAATAGCTGACTTTTTATGAATGAAAAATTATTTCACCAAATAGGAAATGTTCGAAAAAATATATTATTTATCATAAAAATTAATGAAAAAGTCCTTCGAATTTTGAAAATATTGTAATGTAACCATATTTAAAATATTTAAATTTTAACGTATAAACTCTAGTTAAATTTTATTATAATTATAATTAGGGGCGGTTCAAAATACGGTGTCATAATTTCAAACTACTATATCTAAATAAAGTCATATAAATTAATACATAATATTAAAACTTGACAATTTAATGTAAAATATAGCTAAATTAACATAAGATTATTACAAAGCTATTAAAAAAAGTAACTAAAAGAAAAAATACATCAAATAAAGTTCAACAACTCATACATTTTTCTTACAATTGTCCACGACGCTTTCTCGTGTTTTGAAATCGTTGAATTATTTTTTTTCTTGCCGATGCTATTAAAAATATATTTCTCAACATATGTAACCAAACAATCATTCATCCATTGATCTTCAATTCTATTTCGCAAGCGACCTTTTACAATCTTTATTGCATAACATGTTCTTTCCACACTTGTCGTAGCAATCGACAAAATCAATGCAAACTTCACCAAACGATATACCAAAGGATAAACAATTTTTTTTATCAACCATCTTCATAGCAAGGTCTTGAATCACTTTCAAATTGCGAGGTTAGAAAGGTCTTTTTTGAAAATATGCCCTTCTTACATTGTCCCTATCATTTGAATGATATTTTGTAATCTTAATCCGGATCAGCTGAAAGATTTTCAAGACTAAACACAACATAATTTTTCTTCATCTTTTTTCAAATTGGTTTGTATCTCACTTTGAGCATTTACTCTTTTTTCTTGTCGGTGTTCTTCTACATCAGAAATTAGTTTCCTTTTAAAATATTTCTTCATTCCTGTTAAACATTTATAAAATAAATTTACATTATCCATATACTTCCTTGCAAGTTGCAATAAACAAAAATTAAATTTACATTATTCATAAAAGTGTAGAATGAAATAAACATTGAAAATAGTGAATATGCATTGTTGCAATAAACAAAAATTACATAGTGTTAACGCAACTCTTCGAACAAAAACAATGAAATTATTAACCTATTATAGACAATAGCAACAATTATCTTTAAATTTAAAATCAAACCAGTATATTTAATAATCTCAAACATTAAAAACACAAATTCATTATCAATATCAAATGATAACTTTAAAAATATTAAAACATTGAAAACTCAAAGAAAACAATAAGCAAATTTAATTAACTTTACCTTAATATTAGAATATAATTTGATTCGTCCTTCTTCTTGAAAATTGTTAAATATCACAAATTTAAAAAATAGTATTATACTAGCAAAGAATGAAGATTATGGGTTAAGGTTCTTAGAGAAAAGAAATTTTTGGGGAAGAGAAGAGCGAGTGTCGTGAAATTGTGAATTTGGGATGGACGTTTTAAAATTTTTACTTTTAAATGTTTTATAAAATAAAAGGGGTATGGTCAAAGTGGAGTAGAGTTAAATTAAAAAGGAGAATTTTTGAAAAAAGTGGTTGTTGATTTTGTGTAGTAGAAAAAGTGGAAAGATGTGGGGTCAATTTTTTTTTTAAGTGGGGCAGATGTAGGGTATATTTTCTTTTAAAGAGTGTCAAAACTTTTTAAATGGTGTGTCATTTTTTTACTATATATATATATATTAAATTTATATAGAAAAAAAGTTTTAAAAAATTTTTGGGTGTCAATTGACCCCCTCAATATATACCGGCTCCGCACGTGATTATAGTGATCATGTAATCTTCCTTTTGTGCGGTTATATTGTAAAGGTGAGTTTTGTAGGTACATTGAAAGAACTTTTTGTAATACACCGAATTTTGGTTATGAGATATCACTTATTTATATTCTCCGTGGTCTATACATTTATAGTGGATTGTTTTTTTTTCGTAAAGATAAATAAGATCAAACCACATTAAATCACATCTCATGCACATGTCATATTTATGTCGATCTTTCTTCAGTTATTTTTTCACTTAAAAGTTTCCAGCGATTAAATAGGATGTGTTGATGTTTTTATATAATATGGGAATATATTATTATTATTATTATTATTATTATTATTATTAGGATTTTAACCTTAAACGTTAGGTGTCAGTAGGAAGGTATTTAAAAAATGGTATTTAGGAATTGAAATAGCAAGAAGAGAAGAAAATTAAAAAAGTTTGATGGATTTATGTGCATTGTGGACAATGAATTAAATAATTGTGAAGAAGAAAAAAATGGAAATAGAAAAGGAGTAGGTTTGAAATAATACCATTTGGCACAGCTTAACTAAGATCCTTCTTCTAAATCTTTCTCCATCCCTTTTAGTGTTATATATATATATAAAAGACTCCAATCATTAACTTTTTAGTATTAAAACCAAACCAACTTACACCACTAAAACTCTGTTAACTGGGATTATCTTATATGGCATTGAAAATTTGAAAGGAGTGGAATTTCCATAAGGTGTTTAATTTTTTTTTGGAAAACTACATATTTAGTACCCCAACTATGTTCGCGTTATTGTTTAAGTACCCAACTATTATTTTTGGTAAAATAATACCTAACATTACATTTTTGTTCTGTTTTGGTACCCCGATTATTAACTAACGGATATGATGACGCGACTTGGTATAATCACAGTTTTAGCCTAAAATACTGGTGTATATTATCAATTTAATCCAAAATCCATCAATTTAAAACACTATCTTAATTTTGATTGAATTTTGTCTCATCCCTTTCCCACCCCTCGTATTCTTGTTGGTATCCAGATCGAGGAGTTTGGGTCCTCTAATGGACCCCGCAATATCCCCATTGATCTGTAAATCCTAAAGTTTTCAAATCTCCAATCAGATAAGTGTGTAAAAGTAATAAATTTTACACCTTGTTTACTCATATTATTGTTAGACTTAGGTCCATTTTAGTTGCATTTGTAGTAATTCATGCATAGTTTCGTAGTTCCTCTGCTCATTGGGCTTGGCTTCGCGTTTTATTAGTTTTTGTGGAGAAACCGCTGCTGGTTTGCCTTATTTTGTGCAGGATAGATTGCCGTGGCAAGTAGGGACAAAACTGAAGGAATTGTCGAAGTTGATTGCCGCAGCATAACTGGATAAATAGAACATTATCTGCTGAATTATCCAAAAAGCAAAGGATAAATCCCAGATTCAAAATTTAAATCTCCAATCAGATAGAGATCAGATCCCCACGGCTTTCACACCCATTCAAACTCTTCCCCTCATCTATTTAAGGGGATCGCATCAACAACAAGAGTGGAGTCGATTTTGGGATAATGATAAGAATTTTTAGCTTTATCTCCAGCATTGTCCTTATCACATTGGATAAAGACTCAGATTTGAAGAGCAGCTGCAGATAAATATAAAGAGATAAATCCTTCCAAGTGGAATTCAAATCAAACTCTATCCTTCTAACTCAAATCTGATCACATCAACTCTATAAATAGAGATTAAATCGCAGATCAATGGGGAGTCGAATTAGAGAGGGAAATCATACAAGAGGGGATTCACGCACAAATGAGTTCTTCTCCATTTTTGATTGTAATCCCACCATGTCTGGGTTATTTTCCTTGTTATTTCATCTTTACACAGCCATGAACTACATTTATTTATCTTTACCCAGCCATGAACTAAATTTATTTGGCTTGGGATTATTGGTTTTTTGGCGTCGAGAGACGAATTGTTCTTGTTCTTGGTTTTTAGTTTCAATATAAATTCATTGTTTATCCATTCTTGGTTTTTATTATTGTTTCGAGTGAGCTTGGGAAAGAATCTTGAACGCATCCATTTATCTAGGCCCGAGAGAACTAGATTCACGAAATGAATTGAATACGGTTTTTATTTAAACAACCGTTGGGGGGAACTAATCTGCCTTAGGGATAAGGAAATGATTTCAGTAGCTAAAATGAGTGAAGATCGATGTTGTCCACCCAAGGTTAACGCAGGGATGTATCACCAAGGCATGCATAATCATCAGTTCTTCAGTTAGAGATAATTCGAAGCATTGAAGAACACTCCGTCGAACATTGAAGAAGCAACGATTTGCAGCCCAGTTGCCACAGCAATTACTCTGCATTGACTTGCCAGGGCAACCACTTGCTAAGAATAGTCCTCTTTCAACTAAACCATTTGCCACGACATTTCATTGGTCACGAAGAGTCCTACTTCTAGCAAACTACTTACCTTAGCAATTACTTTCCGTTGCAACTACAAGCCAATGTAATTCTTTCGGCAATCACACCAATACTCTCGATAACTCAGCCTACTCTCTCAATTCAGTTTCCTCTTTCCTTTATTTCAATTCATTAGATTTAGTTGACTTTATCTCAATTCATCATTACTATTTAATTCTTTAAACATTTGTAGTGACTTAAGCAAAGTGGCCCAACCCAATTCCCGAGGAGGTGATACTTGATACTTATCATTTATTACTTGCGAGTGTTCACTTGCACCATTTGCGTAGCACTCAAAACACGCAACACCCTCACAATAGCCCCCCTATTGATCTGTAAATCCTAAAGTTTTGATTGTTCCTAGCGTATTTTTAAACTCCAAAACCCAAAAAATGTTCGACTAGAAAAAGAAGAAAATGAAGAATTTGCACTTTTAATAAAAAATTAAAATAATGTTTAAATTGATAGAGTTTTAGAGTAAATTGATAGATTGTATAAGTTTTTGGACTAAAACAATTATTAGCCCAAGCCACGTTACCATTTTCGTTAATTTTAAATGGTAAAGGTACCCAAACAGAATAAAAACGTAATATTAGGTACCATTTTGCCAAAAATAATAATTATGGTACTAAAACAGTAACACGAGCATAATTATGGTACTAAATATGTAGTTTTCCCTAATTTTTTTGAACTAAGTAACTAACTTTTTCATTTCATTATTATTTTACGATTGAAATGTTATTGTTTGTTAAAACATTATCACCCAATAAATACATGATACGTGTAGTCATGTGTTTTTATCTGGTCCATTTCGTTTTTCATCTTATTTTATTTTATTTTATTTTCAGTTTTACTTTTTATTTTCGGTATTACTATTATTTTTAGGCTTAAGAGCTACTTTTGCCCTTGTAGTAGTTCTAATTTATCGTTTTTGCCCCTATGGTACTTTCGCATCAATTTGGCCCCTAAACTAGTCGAGTTGTATCACTGTTTGTCCTTTGACTAACGGGAGCCAACGCTGATCGTTATGCTATTGACGTGATGGTCAATGATGCTAATGTGGCGGTCAATGATGCTGACGTGGCAGTCCACGTGTGATGATGTAACGGTCCACGTGTGAAGATGACGTGGTAGAGGGGCAAAATTGATTTTCTTACTGAAATTGAGGGCAAAATTGATTTTCTAGTTGAGTACAAGGGTAAAAGTATTTTTAGGCAAAAATACGAATTTAAGAAAATACTAAAATACTAAAACGATATAAAAAATAATAAAGCATTTAAAAATGGTTTATTAATATATGACTAAAAAATAAAAGTATCTAAAAATAAATAAAAATTATAAAATTAAAATATCAGAAGCTATTAAATTATAAATTATTCAAAAATCAAAACTTGAAAAATAAACTCTATACTCTAACCCAAATTTTAAATCTCAAACCTTAAATCCTAAACTCTAATTAAAAAATTTATCAATCTAAAGTCATTTTGAAACATAAAAATATGCGTATAAATTTAATTAATCAAGGAAAGGGTTTAGATTTTAGGGTTTAGAGTTTGGCATTTAAAAATTAAAGTTAGTGTGTAGAGTTTCATTTTTTAGTATTGGATCATAGATATGAGCACCAAAAAGGGTAGAGGGTGTTTGTTCGGTTGAGAGAATCACATTAACCCTATTTTAGGATTCTTTCTCCCTTACATTCTTTTTTTAAACAAAGAACATAAAACTGAATTTTATTAAAAGTGAAAAGGATTACAAACAAACACACCCAAAAAAACATGAATAATCATGGAGTATATATAAAACATACATCAAAATCTAAAGGGTGTAGAAGCATGAAAAGCAAAATCCATCACTTTGTAAAAGAACTTACATAGTCTTCAAAATAAAATTAAGTAACCATCAACTTCAACCAGACCGCTTCGGTAATTACACAATACTTTTCACTGCAAAATCTTGACACTTCGGCAAGCAACCACAAAAGGGCATCAAAATATGAAGAGACCATCTATCATCTCATACGAGAAACTGTAACAAAGACAGACAACGTGTCACACGGACAAACTAATCCTGCCATCAAAGCATACAAAGAAACTGCCATAAAAGCAGACGAAAAGATTGACATAAAAGCATGTAAAATATAGTTTCTAGCGAAGCAAAGCACAGAAAGCCAAAGAAAATTAAAAGAAAACACACGAGCACTCATAAAAAGATGAGGCCTATTTATATACATTCTTTTATGAGAAAGAAGACCAAAATCATCCAAACTATTTTGATGAAAGTTTTTATAATTTTTAATGCGTTATAAATATTTTCAAGTTTTAATTATTGAATAATTTATAATTTATTAGCTTAAAATATTTTAAATTTATAATTTTTACTTACTTTTATATATTTTTAATAATTTTGTTTTATTTTTTAGTCATATATTAATAAAATATTTTTAAATGTTTTATTAATTTTTATGTTATTTTAATATTTTCTTAATCATATTTTTTTGCCTTAGAAAATTAATTTTGCCCCTATACCACGTCAGTATTGTAAACTACCACTATAACACCCTAAGCCCGGATGTCACATTTGGGCCTTAAGTCCAACTTGTTATCGTAAAATTTCTCAATTTGGTTTAGCCCAAAACGATATTATCCAAAAACATTTAAAGCCAGCAGTTTAAAATATAGATAAATAATCAAAACGTTACAAAGAAGCTCCAATTTAATTTAAAACATTTAAACATCCGATTTGATTAATACAATTCAAAAATAAGAATTGCAGACTCCGCCACGTAAGGTCCTATGAAAACACGGCCCACCAAACACAAGTACCGTACTTTGGAGATCACCACATGCTGGAATTTCGTATTGATAGTGTTCCTCGATCCCATGATCCGACGATCAACCTACGCAAAGAAAATACAATGGCATCCAAGTTATTGACTCAGGTTTATCTTATTTTAGACACATTGTCAAAAAATTTTGTTAGTCTTGTAAAATTCATTAACGCTTGACTGAATAATTATATTCTTTTTCATTTTTTGAAGTATGTTGACTCTCAACGTTTCATTTTGAGTCAAAATAGTTCATTTGTGGATAAAAAATGTTAGTCAACTAACATTAAATAACTTGAAATGATGTGACAAACTTACATGGCATTGCACGCTGACATTACAGTGTTATATAGACAAATGTGATGACTTTATAGAATGACACATCAATCAAAAAATAAGTTTAAAATTTTGTATAAAAATATACAATTATTTTTTCTAATGGCGTGTCATTCTATCAAGTCATTTTAAGTTATTTTATCGTTAATTAACTAACAGTTTTCATCTACCGTGAGATTATTTTAACTCAAAATGAAATGTTGAGAATTAAAATATTTTAAAAAAAGAATAAAGACCAAACTGACTATTCAGTCAAATGTTAGAGCCAGCCTTTATTTTATTGTTATACGCATCAATTTAAAATATATAGCCTTTACATAGTATTCTATTCTAGTGAGGAGGTTGGGCATTCTATTTAAAAATATAGCCTTTACATAGTATTCTATACTAGCAATTGCTGGCATCTAGCAATACATCATTGCTAACTAAGTTACAATAAGTAATAGTTTGACATAACCTTTCTTGATTAATGTTTATATATCAAATCCTTTCGTCCTTGTATCTAGAATGGAAACAAGTTATAGAATAGTCACACTTGTATAAACCATCTAATATTTATTAATATCTCGAGTAAACTATTATTAACGAATAACTATGATATCTCATATCAATTTATTCGAGGATGGCCATGCAATTCTAGTCTCACTCAATCAAGTGGACTACGATATTACTCATATTATGTAGAAGGGACAAATCCTATATTGACCAACCATATCTCACCACATAGTTTGTGACATAACCAATATGAGTCTTTATAGTGTAGTCAATTACGACACACGTTTGACTGTGTCAAAATATGTGACTCACAATGTTGAAATAATGATGATCTCAAGTCTGAGGATCATACATGTATTTATCACTTATGAGCAATGTTGTGACTGCCACGTAATAATCCAATAAACATGCTCATAGCGAGTCAGTCCAATATGTTATTCTCTAACACATACTCATGTATTGATTTTGACATCTCCAAGTCAATGACAACAGTTTGTCATCAATCAGCGACATATTAGTCTTAAATGCATTATTGTTGTCCACACCCACAAAGATACTCGACTAAGAACCTTTTAAGAATAATCATTCTAAGGACTTTAATATAATTCAGTTTATATATACGCAGAATAATGGCTGAAATAATAATAACAATGGCTTTATATTAATAAACAAGATAAAATAAGTATGTCTTTTACAATCATCTTATTATTGGTCTTTGGGCATACTCCAACATTGGTACCCTAAGAGGCCTATCAATACACATTGGTGGGTATCGATACCTACTGGGTAATATGCCCAAAAATGTTAATTTTTGCCCGAAAGGCTAAAAAATTATACCGTTCGATTCAATAGACCCCTAATGGCCTAAAATAAATTGTGAACTGAGAAACTCAGAATTTGCCCTATACTCGAGCATAAAACTTAAGAACCTGGTAATTCTCTTGTGTGACTTATATGTTGATAGTAACCATAGGATGGTATGGTTATATAATAATTTTGTATGCCATGGAGGGGCACTTGATTGATATGGGACCCAGATACCCGATGGTTGTTGTTGCAGTATTTTTCATTTCTTCTTGCGCACTTGATGTCTAGGTGATCCTGAGTGATGCGCGCTACTCGATGGCTAGGTGATTCCGAATATGCATTGTTCTCCCTATTCGATGTCTAGGTGATCTCAGATAGATGACCTCGTTCATACCTGATGCTTAAATGATTTTGGTATGTAACGAGGGTGAGTACTCGATGTCTAGGTGATCCCGAGTACACGTATGGCTAGCCTGATGACAAGGTGATTCCGGGCTAAACAGGTTTGTTCCCTTGTAAGGGAAAAATATATGTTTTGCTTACTTATTCATGCTTTATGCTCATTGCTTGCCTTGCATGCTTACCTTTATGAGTATCATGAAATTTTATAGATTAGACATGTACCACTGAGCTTTGTTAGCTCAACGTGCGGATGTATTGTTTTTCCGTGCGTAGGTTGACAAGTCGCTCTTTAAAGGAGCACATCGACGAGGACTTTCCATCACCGAATCAATTCGAGCACAATACCTTGATTTTAGCTGTAGGGCTATGTATCCATAGGACCTTATTGTAGTTGGTTTGTAACTCTATTTATACTTTATTTTAATATACAATGTTTAAATCGTACGAAGCTCCATTTATATTTTGAATTTGAAATGTTTGTGAAAATTTATTTAAATGGCTTGCTTTGAATGTTGTTTTGGCTGAACTTGGGAATTTATAAATCAAACGAAATTTTATGGGCCAAGTTAGAAGTAATCCGAATGTAGTGTCTCGGATCTTCTGGGATCAAGGTGTAATATCCCAAATTTTGGACTAGTGACTAAAATGTAATTTTTGAAAGTAGAGGGACCATTTCGGCAATTTAAAAAAAAGTTTGAGGACCAATTTGGAAATTTGCAAAAAATTAGAGGGTTGATTTGGAAATTTTGAATTCTTGATATATTTGATAATTCAAAAGTGAAAAGAAGCAAAAAGGATTGAATTGTTAAGAAAAGAAAATTTAGGGACCTTTTTGAAAATATTTAATTTTTATGAAGGATTGGAGTGATAAAAGTTGAAAAATGAGGAAAATTTCTAGAAATACTAGAAATTAGTGACTAAAATGTCACTTTTGTAAAGTTTAAGGACTAAAAAAAATAGTCCAAAATAAGGAGATTTTATTAGAAATTGTGTAAAATTGAGCTAGAAAGTTTGTTTGAAGTTCGATTTAGTCACTAAGGATCTTAAAGGGGTTTTCGACAATTACAAGGAAATATTGGGAAATTTTCATAAAAATTTTATATTCGAATAAATATGTCATGAAATTTGATTGATAATGTTAGATCTCAAAAATAGTGATAAATGTATTCGATTGATTTCTTACAGTTCGAAAGGATACCGAAGGAGAACCAAATAACAGTAGAAAGGAAAAGGATAAGGATCTAACTTAGTGAGGCTATCTGGAATACCAGGTGAGTGCATTTCTATATATTTGCATCATGTTGAAAATGGCATTGCATTTTCCTTTATGTGATATGATATATTGCTCGACATGGCAAGATTGATGGAATACCAGGTACGAATGATTGTTTGCATAAATGATGATGCATTATGCATAAATGAAATATGGATAATGACAAGATTAAAATGAAACAAGATACACCATGGGGTGCAAATGGCACTAGCGAGGTGTTTTAATATAAGGAGCAAAGAGCGCCATTATATGAGGAGCAAAGAGCGTCCTCTAGAGTACGTACTCAGATAGCAATACGGTGCAGATAGGCTATAGGTTCCATGGGCCTATAAGCCAGACACGTAAATGATAATAAGATGGATACATGACAGATCATGAGCATGCAAATGATTGCATGATGATACATGATGTACATGATACATGATTTATGAGATTGATGATATATGATTCCCATGATACATGATACATAATACATGATTTATATATTAGATGAATCACAATATATATATGTGAGACATGATACATGTTCTACATGATAAATGATATATGTTACATGGTATTCATGTTAGTAATGATATTCATGTTAGTAATGATTCATATAAATCATGACACTTGATACATGTTATTGATGTTATATGATATATGACATTGATGTCACATGATATATGATATGCTGGATTTGCACTATTTTATGATTTATTTAAACTGTGATAATGCCTCATTAAGTTCGTACTTAGTGTGTGATGTTGTTTCACACGTAGGTTCTCCGAGATAGTCAGATAGAGAGGAGCAAACTTTTAGGATAATCAAGTTACTATAAAGACTACGGTATGTACATCATAAAGTATTTTGATATCTAGTGGCATGTACTAGTGAATATGAGTATGATAGTTTTGTAAAATTTATAAGGATGGCTATTTTGATAAACTTAAGTTTATGATATAGTATATGTAACATAGTAGTATGATCCTGATGAAATGGTTTGATATAATTATTTTAGAAGTTTTCTATAGTTAAAAATGGTTTAACCCGAATCTAGAAAATATATATATATACGCCCAATTTAGTTATATGTTTTTAGTAGCATCTTTAATGTATATTCAATAACGAGTATACGTTAAGGGTGTTACATTTTAATTAGTATCAGAGCAAAGGTTTAGCTGATTCTGGAGGCTAAACTGAGTTTGAAATAATTTATTTTTATTAAAGTACATGCCCTAGGATGTCATATTATTGATGTACTATCTGTATAACTTGATTTTGCTCCTTATATATGTATGAATAGGTATATATTAGTAAGTAATGTCGAATGCGGCGGTATCACGTCTAGCAGCAGACCACAGGGAACGAGAGGAAGTTCAAAGTGGTAGTAATAATGTACAGAATGTTCAACCACCAGCTCCTGCCCCGGCTGAACCGCCAGTACAACAGGGAGCTCCGGCACAAGATTATGCAAATTTAGTGCGAGCTTTAGAGGCTATGGTAACTAGACTTCAGCCTCCAGTGTCAGCCCCAGCTCCAGCACCTGTGCTAGCTAGAGTATCGCCTGCTAAGGAGCTTAAAAAGTTAGGTGCTCTAGAATTCCACGAAGAAAGAAGACCGATAATTGCTGACTTGTGGCTAAACGATATTAAAGTCATGGTGGATGGATTAGGTTGTTTGGATGCTGAAAAGTTGGAAGGAGCTGTCTCCTTATTGAGAGGGCATGCTCGTATATGGTGGTCTAATGCCATAGAGTTAATACCAGCTGTTGGGGTAACTTGGACATTTTTCCAAGAAGCTTTTCAAGCCAAGTATATTGGAGATCAATTCAAAAGAGAAATAATGCAGCAATTTTTAGATCTTAAGCAAGATACACATACTGTCTATGAGTACGAGTTGGATTTTAATAAGTTGAGTCGGTATGCATCTGAGTTAATACCGACTGAGAAGTCCTGATGTGACTGGTTTATCGAAGGACTTCATCATATGCATAAAGAGATTCTGTTGGGCATGAATTTATCCAATTACCAGGAAGCTATAAATAGAGCTAAGGCTATGGAGAGAGCCTATTTGGAACGAGTTAAAGTCCAATCTTCTCGAGCTCTAAAAAGATCTGGTGAGACTTCTTCCTTGACACAGTCTAAACGAGGTAGAGGTAATCGATCACAAGACAGAGTTGAATTTGGATTTGTTCAAAGAATTTTTTCAAGAAAAAAATAGAGTGCTCAAATGTTAGCTGTTGGATCGAGCAGACCTTCAGTTCCTGAATGCGAAATTTGTAAAAGACAACACCTGGGAGTTTATCGAGCAATTACAGGAGCTTGTTATAAATGTGGCAGTACTGAGCATTATATCAAGGATTGTCCGGAGGGGCGGTTTAGAAAACATGTTCAGACGAAAAAGTCTACAACTATTTCTACTCGAGGTCGAGGTCATGGTGGTGGACAAACCGGGGTATCGACCCAAGGAGCTTCTGAGACTGTGTCCAACAGGGAATATCAAACTCCAGCTCGAGTGTATAATATTCGCACAGATGAGGAAAAGTATCATCCGAACATTATTGCAGGTACGTTTCAACTCTTGGGTGAACTTGTTTTTACTTAAATTGATTTAGGTTCGACTCATTCGTATATTAGTGCTAAAATAGTAGCACAAAGAAAGATTCCTATAGAAAATATTTCCAATAGTGTAATTGCCAGTAATCCCCTTGGACATAGTGCTCAAGTAACTAGAATATGTAAAAGATGTCATTTAGAAATTCAAGGGATTAAGTTCCCGAAAAATTTGATAGAGCTTCCATTTCGTGAATTTGAAGTCATTCTTAGGATGGATTGGTTATCCACATACGATGTAGAAGTAAAGTGTAAAGAGAAAATGTTAATACTTCAAGGACCTGATGGTTCTGAAGTGATCGTTGTAGGAGAAAGAAATGATTGTTTAGAATCAGTAATCTCTGCAACGACAGCTCAAAAGCTATTAAGCAATGGATGTGAAGCATGTTTAGTCTCTATAGTAGACACCCGAATGCCATCTAAAAAGATCGAGGATATCCCAACTGTGAGAGAATTTCCTGATGTATTTCCGGATGAGTTACTAGGGTTATCTTCGGATAGGTAAATACAGTTTGGTATTGATGTTTATCCTTGAACTGAATCGGTATCAATGGCACCGTATAGGATGGCGCCAACCGAGTTAAGGGAACTAAAAGCTCAGTTACAAGAATGGTTAACCGGGGTTACATTCGACCGAGTGTATCACCATAGGGTGCTCTGGTATTATTGGTAAAGAAGAAAGATGGTTCCCTAAGATTATATATAGATTACCGACAGTTGAATAAAATGACTATTAAAAATAAGTATCATCTACCAAGGATTGAGGATCTATTTGACCAACTTAGAGGTGTCGCAATGTTCTCAAAGATAGATCTTCTATCGGGTTATTACCAGCTCAAAGTTAAAGAAGAAGATGTACCAAAGACAACATTCAGAACTCGATATGGACATTATGAGTTTCTGGTGATGCCGTTTGGTCTTACGAATGCTCTAGCTGTATTTATAGATTTGATGAATAGGGTATTCCAATCCTATTTAGATCAGTTTGTAATGATCTTCATAGATGATATTTTGGTATATTCGAAGACTGAAACTGATCATGATTACCATCTTCGAGTGCTATTGCAAACATTAAGAGATGAGTAGCTTTATGCCAAGTTTTCAAAGTGTGAATGCTGGTTGTCAGAAGTAACTTTCCTTGGACATGTAGTGTCACCAGAAGGAATAAGAGTTGATCCTAAGAAAGTACAAGCTATTCTGGAATAGGAAGCACCAAGAAATGTTTCAGAAGTTCAGAGTTTCTTGGGATTAGCTGGATATTACAGACGTTTTGTGCAGAATTTTTATATCATTGCTAATCCTCTTACCCAGTTGCTAAGAAAAGGTATTCTATTTATATGGACAGAAAAGTGTCAGGAAAGTTTTGAAAGATTAAAGAATGTTTTGGCTGAAGCTCCAGTTCTAATCCAGCCAGAATCGAGAAAAGAATATACTCTGTACAGTGACGCATCTCATTGTGGATTAGGTTGTGTATTGATGCAAGAAGGTCATTTAGTAGCCTATGCGTCAAGGCAACTTAAAGATCTTTGCATTAAAGATCTGACGACATTATCTGTATGGTGAGAAGTGTCATATTTTTATGGATCATAAGAGTATGAAGTATTTGATGACACAAAAGGATCTAAATCTGCGACAAAGAAGATGGGTTGAGTTCTTAAAGGATTATGATGTGGTTATTGATTACCACCTGGAAGAGCTAATATAGTAGCAGATGCTCTTAGTCAGAAGACATTTTTTCTGCTTTGCGTGCAATGAATACATAGTTGTCACTAGGACAAGATGGTTCTTTGATAGCAGAATTTCAGTTAAAACCAATGTTATTGGATAGAATCGAGAATTTACAGTCTACGGATGAAAGATGTATTGAAAAGAAAAGATATGTGGAATCTGGAGAGACGGGACTATGAAATCCAGTCTAATGATTATCTATATTATCGAGGTAAAGTATATATTCTTGATGATAGTGATATGAAGAAAGAGATATTAACGGAGGCCCATTATAGTCCGTTAACTATGCACCCAGGAAGTAATAAGATGTATCAAGATTTAAAGACTCGATATTGGTGGCCCGTAATGAAAAGAGCAATCTCAAAATTTGTGGCAAAGTGATTAACATGTCAACAAGTTAAAGGTGAACATCAAGTACCTTCTGGATTGCTACAGCCTATTTCTATTCCTCAATGGAAATGTGAACGAGTAACGATGGATTTTATAACAGGATTACCAGCCACTTCATGTAGAATTGATTCAATATGGGTCATTGTGGATCGGTTAACAAAGTCTGCTCATTTTATTCCAGTTCGAATGGATTATTCACTAGATAAATATGTAGAGCTTTATGTTCGAGAAATAGTGAGATTGCATGGTGTTCCAGTATCAATAGTACCGGACAGAGACTCAAGGTTTACTTCGAGATTTTAGGGTGCTTTGCATGAAGCTTTGGGTACTAAATTGAATTTTAGTACAGCTTTTCATCCGCAAACAGATGGGCAATCGGAGCGGGTTATACAAATTCTATAAGATATGTTAAGAGCATGTATAATTGAATTTTCAGGATCATGGGAAAAATATTTGTCGTTAGCTGAATTTGCTTATAACAACAATTATCAGGCAAGTATTAAGATGGCACCTTTTGAAGCTCTTTATGGAAGGAAGTGTCAGACTCCTCTCAATTGGTTCGAGTTGCAAGATCGAAATATTTTGAGTAATGCAAGTGTTGGAGGAGTTCATTTAACACAAGACATGGAAGATAAAGTGAGGATTATTCAGCAAAATCTTAAAGCTGCTGCAGATCGACAAAGTGTTATGCAGATAAGAAAAGAAAAGATATTGAATACGAGGTTGGAGAAAAAGTATTTCTAAAGGTTTCACCTTGGAAGAAAATATTATGTTTTGGCCGTAAAGGAAAGCTTAGTCCGAGATTTATTGGGACATATGAGATTTTGAAAAGAGTTGGACTAGTGGCTTACCAATTAGCGTTACCTCCAGATATAAGTAAAATTCATAATGTGTTTCACGTGTCTATGCTTCGAAGGTATCTATCAGATTCTTTGCATATAATTACTCATGAGGAAAATGAATTATAACCAGATCTAACTTATGAAGAAGAACCGGTGAAAATATTAGCTTATGGAGTCAAAGAGTTAAGGAATAAGCAGATTCCATTGGTTAAAGTCCTTTGGAGAAATCATAAGATCGAGGAAGCCACTTTTGTAACCAGATCTAACTTATGAAGAAGAACCGGTGAAAATATTAGCTTATGGAGTCAAAGAGTTAAGGAATAAGAAGATTCCATTGGTTAAAGTCCTTTGGAGACTAAAAAGAAAATGAAAGAGCAATACCCACAGTTGTTTGAAACGGGTAACCATTGAAAATTCGAGGACGAATTTTTAAAAGGGGGAGAATTGTAATATCCCAAATTTTGGACTAGTGACTAAAATGTAATTTTTGAAAGTAGAGGGACCATTTCGACAATTTCCAAAAAAGTTAGGGGACCAATTCAAAATTTTGCAGAAAATTAGAGGGCTGATCTGGAAATTTTGAATTCTTGATATATTTGATAATTCAAATGTGAAAAGAAGCAAAAAGGATTGAATTGTTAAGAAAAGAAAATTTATGGACCTTTTTGAAAATATTTAATTTTTATGAAGGATTGGAGTGATAAAAGTTGAAAATTGAGGAAAATTTCTAGAAATACTAGAAATTAGTGAAATTAGTGACTAAAATGTCACTTTTGTAAAGTTTAAGGACTAAAAAGAAAATAGTCCAAAATAAGGAGATTTTATTGGAAATTGTGTAAAATTGAGCTAGAAAGTTTTTTTGAAGTTCGGTTTAGTCACTAAGGACCTTAAAGGGGTTTTCGGCAATTACAAGGAAATATTGAGAAATTTTCAGAAAAATTTTATATTCGAATAAATGTGTCATGAAATCAGATTGATAATGTTAGATCTCAAAAATAGTGATAAATGTATTCGATTGATTTCTTACAGTTCGAAAGGATACCGAAGAAGAACCAAATAATAGTAGAAAGGAAAAGGATAAGGATCTAACTTAGTGAGGCTATTTGGAATACCAGGTGAGTGCATTTCTATATGTTTGCATCATGTTGAAAATGGCATTGCATTTTCCTATAATATGTGATATGATACATTACTCGACATGGCAAGATTGATGGAATACCATGTACGAATGATTGTTTGCATAAATGATGATGCATTATGCATACATAAAATATGGATAATGATAAGATTAAAATGAAACAAGATACACCCTGGGGTGCAAATGGCACTGGCGAGGTGTTTTAATATAATGAGCAAAGAGCGTCCTTATATGAGGAGCAAAGAGCGTCCTCCAGAGTACGTACTCAAATAGCACTACGGTGTAGATAGGCTATAGGTTCCATGGCCCTATAAGCTAGACACGTAAATGATAATAAGATGGATACATGACAGATCATGAGCATGCAAATAATTGCATGATGATACATGATGTACATGATACATGATTTATGAGATTGATGATATATGATTCCCATGATACATGATACAAAATACATGATTTACATATTAGATGAATCACAATATATATATATATATATATATATGAGACATGATACATGTTCAACATGATAAATGATATATGTTACATGATATTCATGTTAGTAATGATACATGTTAGTAATGATATTCATGTTAGTAATGATCCATATGAATCCTGACACTTGATACATGTTATTGATGTTACATGATATATGACATTGATGTCACATGATATATGATATGTTGGATTTGCACTATTTTATGATTTATTAAAAATGTGATAATGCCTCACTAAGTTCGTATTTAGCGTGTAATGTTGTTTCACACGTAGGTTCTACGAGATAGTCAGATAGAGAGGAGCAAACTTTTGGGATAATCAAGTTACTATAAAGGCTACAGTATGTACATCATAAAGTATTTTGATATCTAGTGGCATGTACTAGTGAATATGAGTATGATAGTTTTGTAAAATTTATAAGGATGACTATTTTGATAAACTTAAGTTTATGATATAGTATATGTAACATAGTAGTATGATCCTGATGAAATGGTTTGATATAATTAATTTAGAAGTTTTCTATAGTTAAAATAGGTTTAATCCGAATCTAGAAAATATATATATACGCCCGATTTAGTTATATGTTTTTAGTAGCATCTTTAATGTATATTCAATAACGAGTATTCGTTAAGGGTGTTACAGATTCAATTAAAAAACTTTCATTTAATGTATTAGGGTTTAAGGTTTAATGTTCTAGGGTTTAGGGTTTAACATTACAATTAATGAATGTAATGCATTGAATGATAGGGTTCTTTTAATGGAATCTTGTATTTAATTCAAGCTCTTAAATAACCCTTTACCTATGCATACATGCATAGGTTTAGACAAAACCAAAAGTAAATCTGTCTTGTAAAAGTGACAATTTAAATGAAACAATTTTAAAACACAAAGTGACAATTTAAGTGGGACAGAGAGAGTAATTATTATTATAAAAAATAATATTTTAGTCATTATATTATATTTTAGAATTTATTTTAAACTTTTATTTTAAAAAGTCACTTTAATCACTATAAGTTTTAAAATAAATATTTTGATCCAAATTTTGAAAATTATATTTAGCTGGCTTGAATATTTTATTTTAAACACGTTTAAAATTTTAGATTTTTTGAAAATGAGTAAGATTGATCAATCTTAAAAAGCATAATTTATTCAATGTACATTTAAAAGTGAGTAAATAAAAACAATTCATTATTGTGTTACATTTACTGTCAGAACATGACATCTTCCTTTTAGTGGTCCTAAACCTAAGCCTAACTCTTAAATTATAAATCATAAATTTTAAACAATAAAATATATTCTCAAACTTTAAATTATAATCACAAATATCACCGCCGTGCATAAGATATTTTCTTTTAACTTTAAACATATTTAAATGTAGAAGACACAAGTTCAAATCGCTTTGTCTAAATGGTATATATATTGTCAAATGGTTAAAAATATTTATAAATAGATACTACCTTGTATTACCTTGAAATTATTCAAAGAAAAACATAATAGTCTCTTAATTAAAAGTTTGAAGTAATTTAAGAAATTGCATAAAAAATTGTTACTAATGAATTCTTTTTGCTTGAATTGAGTAGGCAGAAGGCATTACGTATAATATATTAATATATTTTCTAAATCAATAATTTTAATTCATTAAATGAAAACAAAAATTATAAATTAGTTACTATATTTGGTTAGTTTTTTATAGTCTTAAAGTGATTATAAAATAGTATCTGTTCATATTTTTAAATTTTTAATAAAATACATACACCTTAAAATAAAATTAATTAAATTTAAGTATCTTAAAATAAATCTCATCTTTTTTTATTGATACCGCTCGTTGAATTCGTATTTGGTTACTTTTTTCCCCTCGTGGTAAGAACTTTTCAAATAGTGTATGCGAATGATGACATGTTCACTTGGACAATTATATATATATATATATATATGTCCAGTATTAATTATAAGCAAGAGAAGTAAATGCTGGCTTGAGATAACATAAAAATATAAAATTCAGCCACTACCTATACAATAAATTTGCACATTTTTTTTTAGAAATATAAATTTGCAATCTTTCTAATAAAAATATTTCATAAAAATAAAATATATACATTTATAATCATATTTTATTTTAAAAAATAGTAATATTCAACGAAAATGTATCACTCACATAGAGGAAGTCAAAATAAATGTGTGGGAGCAAAATATTTGTACATATACTTGTATAAGTATTTGATCATTTAATTGACTTGATGCTTCAATATGTTTCATTGATAAAACATGAATTGTTGTTCAAATTAACAGGACTTGAAGAGCAACTGAATTATAAATTTTTAATTTCATCAATTTTAAAATTAATATGGTTTTAAAGTAGAATTTAACTACAAACTTTAGAAACAAAATTTAATTTAATTGATTTTAAAACTAGTAGGGACTCAAAGTATAATTTAAACATAGAAGTTTCGAGTATATAGTCACCCTGGGTTTTTGGCCTCCTTCATCCCGACATGAAATTTCACTCTCCATCCGATTCAAGTTTAATATATTTTATTTGTGGTCTGACATAATAAAAGTATAATCGATCCCGATCCAACTTTGAAATTTAAAGAAATTTGATTAAACCCGACTGCCTAAAAAAAAATAAAAATATGATATAATATATATCAGATCGGGTTAAAAAATTTTACCCTAAAACTCAAATCTACCCCACTCAATTTTTTTCAAAACCGCCCGACCCGAACCCTTTTTTATTAAAAAAATCCTCCCCGGTCGGGTCAGAATCCAACAGGATCGGGTTATTTTGCCATCCTATGTAAGACCCAACAATGATGATGATGACAACTCGTAAAATATAATGGTGTGGTACTGTGGTTGTTGCACACATACATCAAAGGAAAAATAAAGAAGAAAAATGAATTAGATTACAACAACATGAAATAGAAATTAGTTAAAAAATCATCAAAAAAAAAAGAAATTAGTTAAAAAATCATCAAAAAAAAAGAAATGAGTTAAAAAAGAAGTATTTCGCAATCATAAAAAATAGTTATTAATTAATATTTTTATTCCATTCAATTAGAAAAATGTTACTTAGATAATAAATTAGACATTTAGATCAATTAATTAATCCTACCATGAAACAAAATCAAGCCCGAATCTATTTTACTCGTCTCGCTTGACTAACATTTTCCTCTTTGAATTTTGGTTTTTTTAGTATAATTATTAATATATAATTTATTGGTCAACTGGTTCGGATTAAATATTGTAAAGATCTATTATGAGGATGACATTTTTAACCATGTTAAGTTTATTATTTACGTCAAAATTTAAAATTTTAATTTTATTTAAGAGATCTAGCGTCTCATATAACCATCGGTAGATAGCTTGTAATCTTATTATAATATTTTATAGGGTTAACTGAACATGCAAAAATATTATGATAATTAAATTTAAATAAAAAATTATTATATAATTTGAGTTCAGGATTGGTTTGACAGACCCAAATTCAATCATCTCTTATCTAAGGCCCAACAAACCCATTTTTCTTTTGTCTAAGAAAACAAACATATTTTGGGATTTATTTATTTAAGGAATAATGTCATAAATTATCTTTAACGTCTGACTGAATAATTATTTTAGTCATTTTTTTAGTACTTTAATCTTTAACGTTTCATTTTTAGTCAAAATGGCCTCTCTTTGGATAAAAACTACTAGTGAACTAACGATAAATAGTTGAAATGATTTGACAGTATGACATGTAAGCATAAAAAATCATTTTATAAAATCATTTATTTACTAATGTATTATTTTGTCAAGTCAACACATTTTTCTATTTGACATTGCTATGCTAGTATGCACTGTCATGTAGGTTTGTCATGCCATTTCAAGCTGTTGGGATATTTGTTTTGATATAATAATTGAAAAATAGTTTTGGACTAAATTGAAAAGATTTCAAAAATTATTTTAAGTCCAAACAACTTGAAAAATATGTTTAAAATATTTTGACTTTGTTCTTATATCGAATATATCTTTTAAAGTTAATTTTTAGCCGGTTTTACAAGTTTTTTAATTTCGAAACCAGTAAGGCAGTAAGGCCTGGAAACCAAACCTGGGAAACATGTTTCGAAACCCCTTACATGGTTTCGAAACCACTGGTTTCTAAACCCCCTAGCAGGTTTCGAAACCCCCTGCCTGGTTTCTATACCAGGTCCCTGTAACGGCTAATTTTTCTTTTGAAAACCCCAAAAGGTTTCGAAACCTCTGTCCAGGTGAGTATTTAATGCTCAGTTTTAATGTCTTACAACGGCTCCAAAACATCCCCAACAGACATAAACGGCTATAATATCATCCCACACTATAAAAGCAAGCTTGGGACACTTGAAGATTGTTAGAGAACCATATCCAAGCAAATTTCTTCATTTCTCTTGTATATATTCTAGAGAGTGCTTTTCTTGTATATCTTTTGTACTATTTCTAGTGAGCTTAATTTTCTGTAAACACTCACAATTGTGAGGTAATTTGTTTACTTCTTATCCCTTGTAAAAAGAGAGGTTATAGTTTAGCCTTAGACAAAAACTAGAGTGGTTCTATCTTAGCCAAGGAAAAAGATAGGGTTGTAAAGGTTGCCTCATAAGCCTTGAAAAAAAAGGAAGAATTCATAGTGAATTGGGAAATCCTTAGTGGTGTGCTAAGGTAGTGGATGTAGACTCGGTTGGGTAGTCGAACCACTCTAAAATCCTTGTGCAAATTGTCTACATTTTCATCGGTTTTAGCCAATTCATCAAAGAGTCAAAATCAACCCTCTTGACGGTTTTCGGAGATCGATTCGAGCGTACAACAAGCCTTTTCACAAGCCATTTATCGTTAGTTGACTAAAAGTTTTTATCAGCGGATGAGCCATTTTGGCCTAAAACAAAATATTGAATGTTAAAATACTTCAAAATAACCAAAAAGACTATCCAATCAAACGTTTGAGATATTTTTTAACATTATACTATAAAGACAAGCATCTTTGGATATGAATGTTTTTTTATTACACAGCTAATTTAAATTCAGGTTTGGTTGGTTTGCAAGACCCAAATTCAATAGCCTCAACTACCCTATTTAGAAGTGAATGTTTTTCTTATTATATAATATTTAAATTATTCATAATTTTTAAAGATTAAAGATTAAATTTGTAAAAATATAATCGTAAAGGATTTAAAAATTATGTTTATTATTTTATAGTTATCAAGTCAACAAGTAACGATAGAATTAAACAAAAATCAATAAAAAATAAAATCTTCAAATAAAAATAATACAAAAACTCAATGTTATTTTAAGATAATATATGGGCTCTTAACATATTATAAAAAATAAACAAAACATGAATTGCCGGATTTAATTGGTATCTGAGTCATAGACTCTGGAATCTTTTAATAATATATTAATATTATACATAACAAGGTTACTAGAACAAAAAGTACCTAAAAGAAATAAAAAAATTAATAAAAACGGTACCAATAAGCTTAGAAAGGTTAAATTATTTGAGCAAGCATATTTGGTCGGTTGGTCAAGTTGTTCATCTTTATTCTTCATATTTCTTTAAGTCATGAGTTTTAGACCTACTAGGAGCACTCATCCTTTTTTCCCTTCCCTCTAGGTAGGATTCGGATTAGAATTAAGATTTATCTGAAAAAAGGTTAAATTATTTGTCTTGTCTATTTTTCGAATGTATAAAATTTAAGGCAAAGTTCACCAATGATTATTAAATTATTTTAAAAATTATAAAATGATTATCTAACTTTTAAATATTACAAAATAGTCATTAATTTTAATTTGAATTATTAAATAATTACTAAACGTTAACCGTTTTTAAGGAAATCACATGATGACAGTTAAGAAAATTTGTATAATCATCTTAATCACGACAGGTATCAACATCTAATTGCAATATATCATTATTTTCTTTTTTAAGTAAATACAAATAATATCAATTTAAGTTATAAAAAATATTGCTAAATATACAATTAATTAAGATATTACTTAAATGTACTAATATTATAAAAATATTTTTTTTTCTGTCTTCATTTATATAAATATATAAAATAAAAATAATTTTTAAAATATTGAACAAACTTATAGTTTATACTTTTATAATTTTTTCTCACTTCCCATTATTTTCCCCTTTTTGTTTTTGGCAACTTTTCTCTTTAAGTTAAAGGCAAAAGAAAATATTTTTTTAATTATTTTTATAAAATTAATTCAAATTAATAATTTATTTATTAAAGCATAATTTAAATGAGTATAAAAATAGGGTTATCTCGGACATGTTCGGGACTTGAGCGAAAACTAAAAATCGAACTCCTACCTATTTTATTATTTTTAATAATTATTATTTTTTATTACAAAGAGAAATATTTACATTTTCAAAACGAATGTCGATATTCAAACTCATACAAGATGGGACAACATGAACATTTTTGACCACTTGACCAATTAATAGATTTTTACTTTGAATAATTAATTTAATATTTCATCAACAAACTACTTTTTTATTATTTTATTTAGAAAACACCTTAAACACAACTAAAATAATAAGCGACAACCACTGACTTACAAGATTGTCACTTGAAAACTTACTTAAGCTGTGAAGGTAGAAGATGAGGCATTGAGCTAGAACTTATGTTGCTCCCCTTCCGAGACAGCTCTATTAGAGATTATTATTTATTTTATGTATTTATTTATATAAAATAAAAAAGAAAATAATTAAAATGTTTATATAAAATCAATAAAATAAATGATTTTATATTTAATTATATATTTAAAAATAATTCAATTATATAAAATATATTGCTTATCATTATTGTATGTATTTATAATAAAAATTAAACTAAATAAAAGATAAATGAAAAATAAAATAAAAACGTCAATCATAAAGAAAACCGAAAAAATATAAAACAAAACGCTAAAATAGATTTTATTAGATAATACAATAGTGAAGGATTTAAAAATAAATGGCTTAGGGGTTTAAAGCACTTGATAATAAAACACTTGAACTTCTGGAAAAAAAAAATAAGTTTTTAAAATTTTGTATACTCATTTAAGTTTTTAAATTAATAAATTAAATTAATTAAGTTATTTGATTAATTTTGACAATAAATTTTTGATATTTTTTAAAATATTATTGTCACGTGACACACTACAGTTCTGCCATGTGAGATTTAAATATTATTTAGAAAACTATTTTTATAAATTTTAAAGATTTTTTAAATAATATAAAAAAATTCTAAAAAATGTCAAGTGACAACACTGCAATACGACACATTGCACAAACTGATTAAAAACACTATTAGATTTATTAGTCAACGATGGTCAAATATGTGAATTAATGAAATTTTAGAATATAATAGCTTAATTAGGTGCAAAAAAAATCAAGGGCTTAATTAATTTTTTTTAAAAGCTTAAGGGCATATGATATCCTTAAGTCTAAATAAATATATTAATTATTTTATTTAATTAAATATATGCTATGAATTGAAGGAGTGGTATGTTTTATCTACTATCTAAATTTGAATACTTTAAGGATTTATATTCAATATACTAGCAATGAAAATTTTTAGTTCCACAAGCGCCTTAGGTTTGAGGTTTAGGGACTCAGTTTACAGTGTAGGGTTTAGGGGTAGGAGTTTAGAAATTAAGGGTAATTGTTAGAATTAGGGGTTAGGGTTCAGTTTTAGGGTAATATATTGAGGATTTAGTTTTTAACACATAAATCCCAAATTCTAACCCTAGACCCTAAATTCTATTCACAATCACTAAATTCTAAACTATTAAACCTAAACCTTTAAACCCTACACCCAAAAACTGAGTCTATAAACCCTAAAAGTAGAGCATTTGTGGAAACTAAAATTTTTTACCGCTAGTGTATCAAATAATTATCCATAATTTAATGTGTAAATGTATATGAATTTATCTAAATGTAAAGGAAAAAACTATAACAATCAGGGTGTATAAATTTTAGTTTACACAACCTTTTAGTTTTAGGTGTTTACTTTAGGGTTTAAAGTTTAGAATTTAAGGCTGGTGTTTAAATTTATGGTATATGATTTAGAATTTAGGATTTAGTTTTTTAGAGTTCAGGATTAGAAATTTAAAATTTGAATTTTATAGTTTAAATATGTATATATTTGTGTAAAATAAATTTTACATAGCCTATGTATTAAAATTTTACACAAATTTAAAATCAAGGAGATATTATGAGGATAATATTTTTTGGAAAATACTTAGATACACAATTTTAGGCTTTGAAGATTTAAGTTGTAGTTTAGTGTTTAGGGTTTAGGTTGTAGGTGCAGAATTTATGGTTTATAGTTAGAATTTAGAGTTTAGGGTTTAGGTTTTAGGGATTAGGATTATGAATTTAGGTTTTAAATTTTATAGCTTAAATATAAATGAATGCGTAATTTTTTTACACAGCTTGTGTCTCAAAATATAACCTACAGTTTTTTTATTAAAGATAAAATCTAGTTTTATTAAAACATTTAGATATTTAAGATTAATAAAAGATCAGACTTATAGATTGATAATGTAATAGAGATTATTATCGTTTAATACATGAATTTAAATTTAAAGTCTAAGCTACAACTCGAATCCTTTATCCAAATTCCAGACCAACCTCCATCAATGTTTATTTTCTTTGGGAGACAAAGGGAAGCTTACATTAAACATTCAATCCATGAAAAAACTCTGACCATTTTTATTGCTATACAGCAAACGACAAAGAAACAAGACACAGAAGAACGCGAACCAGAAACAATGGCCACTCAGTCCAGGTAAGAAACCCAGCTTTTCCTTTCATGTGATGTTTCAACAAATTCATTGAAATCCCACATCACGCAGAATGTAAAACCTTTCTTTCTTTTCTCACATGCAAGCAATTTGCTTAGCAATCGGCCGTTTCTAGTTGGCATTTTCAATGAATTTCGTTAGGCTGTCAATCGTACCATAACATTGGATAGACTTATAATTGCAAAGACTTGTGCGGTTCGCCCTCTGTTTGTTTCCCCGTGTTTTACTTTGTTTGTGAAATGCCATTTCTCAGCCATTAAAATGGCTTCAACGTGTTCGACGTAATGCCAACTAAATGGCATATGCTTCTTTTGAGGCTATGGTTTTTTTCCTTCTTTCGTATATTATCTCTGTAAAGCTTTAGCAAGCTCCCAAAATTGTGTAAAAGCAAAAAGAAACAAAGGTAAAAAATGTAGACTGGCTCACATTTTTGTAGATTTCTGTTGTCTGCTGTTAAATGATGTGTTTTGCTTTAAGATAGGAGCCAAGCTATGAATCTTAGGTTGGGGTGGCGGCTAAAATATTTTTGGTCAGGATAAAATAGGACCTAATCAAATTATGACATTTTGGGGGGGGGGTAAGCAAAACAATAACAAAGATCCTAGGAGTTTGGAGGAGCCAAGCTGCTTGTTGATCTTATACATTACGGAGACTTTCAACCAACATAAATACGAGATATATTTGGTAGGGAAATGATAAATATCTTACAATTTTACATTAACCACTCTCACACATAGGTTGCAGGAGGAGGGCCTCCTTTGTTTCTTTATTTCAAGCTCTTTTGTAAAATAGCCACTCAGAAATACCAGTTTAATAATTGCTACTAATAATAGAGAATCTCACAAACACAGGAAACTCCACCGATTCTCATTCATAGTAATTGGGAATGGCGGGAAATCACACTCGCCAGTTTCTTTTGCCTTTCAGAGCTCCAGCACCAGATCTACAAACACAAACCATTATACTCAATTAGGATATCCATTGTGAGAACTGGAAATAGATGCACAAGTTTATACATGCGACAGTTTACAAACAATTCACTGCTGCATCTACATTTTAGGCATTCAATTCCATGTACCAAAAATGTGACGACACATTGATTGACACTATGCTTACTGTAGAGCTGTTATGCTAGAAGGATCGCTGGACATTAGAACCAATGAAGTTCCCACTAGGTTTTATTGGTATGTCTATAGGCATTTCTATTAGGATTTAGGATCTCAATTGTGGAAACTAGTTATCTAAAAAAACCAAATATTCTTAAAAGAAAATCACGAGACAAATAACTAAATCAGACAAGTAGGACATTTCATCAATGAATTATAGGCAGTCAATGGATTGGTTTCTTTATGGATACCGAAAATATCAAATGCTTGTATACTTACAGTCTGCATCTGTTTTGATCCAGCACTCCCTGTTCCCATTTGAATCATTGCAGCTAAGTGTGAATTGAGATGGATTAGATTGGTTGCTGTAACGTCGCATGTCCTTCGAAAGGGTTCTCCGAGGAACTATAATTATATCTTCATCTGCAAGCGAATGGCGTCCATTCTCATGAACTCCATCATAACCGATGCCTTTCCTGTTCTCGTTCTTTTGGGGCCCGTTATGCTTATATGTCGCTATTGAGCTTTCAGGATGAACTTTTCTGTGGAACATGTGTAAAATCTACACACCACAATTCAAGGAATTAGGGAACTCAAACCTTTACCACCATCATAATCTTAAGCAAATTGATTCAAACTCAAAGCCAATGGTTTGTTTTTTCTTCTTGATTTCTTTTTTAATTATTTGTAATATTGGAATAAAGAAGATAAAGAGAAGAAAGCAAGATAGGGAAGAAAGTAATAATAACAGGAACTATTGTGAACACATACTTGACATGCAGACCATTCAATTTGGTCCTTTTATCTTGTTTTTTTTTTTGACGTACCTTGTGCAGTTTTGTTTCTGCCGAGGCAGAATCTGTAGTTCCACCAGTAGCTGCAGTAGAACTCCTAGATGCATTGAGCATTTTTTTCTTCAGGATTTTTTTCATAATCTGCACTGCAGATTTATCTCCTTCCTTTTCCATTCGCTTCTCCTCCTTGTCATATTTACCCCCAAAACTCTCCTCTGTTATTTTAGTCCTCTGAAACAGCTCTCCAAGTGAGGTCCTTTGTTCCTTTTTTGCCACTGTAGTTGTTTCTGACAATTCAATTGCCGAGCCAAAAAGATAACCTTGGAGTGGACAAACTGTGTTGCCGTTCCCAATGGAATCTGGACCTTCGATCGGCCTTTCACTAAGTGTAATTGTGCTTCCATGACTGCTTCTTCCAGTGCTTACGTGACTGCTTCTTCCAGTGCTAACATAACTGTTTCTTCCAGATGAGTCGTTGCAGCCTTCTTCTTTAGCTTCAGCTCCCAGAACCCTCTCCAACTCATAATTAATGAGGTTCAGCTCATTCTCTGTTACATCTGTTTCTTTTTCAGTTATGTTCTCGACTGAAATAGCAAATGTCGGTGTTGATGGATCGGGAATGTTTGGGTCCGAACCAAGGGTGCCAATTGCAAGAAAGCCATGGAATAGCTCGGATATTGCCGCTGATGATTCTTCTTCATAGTCTTCTTCTTCTACCCGTGCTGATTCTACACCAGCAAAAGACTTCCTAAGATGACTCTGGGGTTGCCTGAATGGCGTGGTGCCGTAGTGTGGCTTTGAGTAGAATTGTTGGTCATCCAATGATGGCTGCCCTGTAAGACAATTACAAGAAGGCCCTGACGCAGCAAATGTTAAAAATGAATAGCTTGGATGATGGTGAGGTTAGATGGAAGAATTATTAGGTTCTAGCAGAACGTTTGGCAATGACGATATTGATTATTTTTCCTAACCATGATAGTATTTAGTTTACAAGAAAATAAAAGAAAAAAAGCTTTATATTTATTCCATCTCTATGTATTTATTTCATCAAAGTGAGCAACACGGAGAGTGTGATGTTCAGAGTTTTTTATGGTTCATGTTTTGCAGCCTCTTTGCACATATAATATCAGTCATGTGTTGCCATTGCAGTTCTCGTAATTTTTATGACTAGAGATTAGAGCTTTCAAGTTACATCCCTCATGTAAATGTCTTTGTGAAAAAGCTATATGGCAGGATGACACTTACCGATGGAAAAATCCTTCAATAGTTCACTGCTATTTTGGCGGAACTTACGGTGCATCCAACCCAGTAACTGCAACCAAAACACAAAAAATCAACCTATAGAATTGAAGAAATATCACTTTGACCTGCCATAAGCGAAAAGTGTATACCTTCATCTCTTCTTTCTTTAGGATACCAAATTTGGTTACTTGTTGCTGATGGTGGGTGGTGTTCTGATCTACTTAACAATTTGATGTGGGAGCTGTTTATGAACGTGAGAAAAATTAGGTCCTTGGTGCATCCAATCGTCTAAGATAAAGATGGCTGGAGAGAAACACAAAGATCATTACAAAATTTGGGTTGGGTATTAATTGTCAAGATCACATCATGTACCCTAATGGAGAGTGGGTCCTTTAGTCCAGGAGCTCGAAATTCTTTATAAGCCATCAACTTATGTTTATGTACATGGCAGGTATTAGGATTTACGACTTCCTTTTCTTTCTTTCTTTTCATTGTCATATATTTAGTTTTCTTTTGCATGATTTGTCACAGACTGCTACACTTAAAAATCTTTCTTATGGTGGCATATATGAATCACTCACAAGTCCATTGAATCAGTACATTATTATGCAATTAATCACCGTCAACTGTTTTAGATCATCATTTATAAGTGTGCCATGTGGTATGTTACCACCCTTTCCGACATGTAAATCTGCATGCACTTTTTTGCTTAGGATGTTGATGAAATTATTATCAGTATCATGATAAATATGATTGACTTGGTATTTGTTGGAAGAACCCAGTTTTACTAGCAGGGGGCTCTGGACATTATTTTGTCAGATTTCATTTGGTTCAAAGGATTTGTCCACAATAGAAGAAAATATTTTCTCATTATGGGCACAAAAGTTAAGTCGGCCAGATGTTCTTCGGTTGATCCAATATTGTTTGGGGTTTTCTAAATGAACAGCCATTTTGTGATAGACAAGAATAAATGGTATTTTACTTAAATAAATATCTTCATATTCAAGATGTTACAATAATGTTGTAGTTGAAATTTAAAGAAATTTGGGTTTGCAACCAATATTCTAGTTAATGGTCATAAATCTAGTTTCATTCAGTATGTTGTTGATTGGCCACTGTGTATGACTAATGCCTCTTAATCGGATTTTACGTCTTTATGGTGATTACTAAGAATAATTGTCCTTTATCCACTTGAGTGTATCCAAAGAATGACCATTAACAAAAGTTCATGGCTTGTAATCTCAGAATTTCACGGTGCTGTTTTCTATGTATTGTTGAAGTTGCTTTCATTCATAGCCAGTCATGTGCACTATCCACTGTCATTTTCATTTCCTTATAATATATATTTTCTGCAGGCGTCATCAAGTTCTTAACTGTTGTCCGTGAAAAAATGTCTTGCTAGCAACTTTGTGAATATGACTGAGCTGAAAAAGAAGGAAAGGATTCACCAGTGAGAGATGAAGGTAATAAAGCCATGTTCCATGAGTGAGTACAAATATCATAGATGTCTAGTAGAAAATTCTGATACCCTCATCTACTAGTTGGATCTTTGCAAAACCTTTAATTATCAACTGTGAAAATAATATAGTTGAATTCCTTTCTAATATGGCAAAACTTTTCTATGGATAGATTTCATATATTTTCTGTACAAAGGGAATATCAAATATGTGATACAACATTTAAATTACTGCTAAATCTATTGCAAACTTGGGATGGTAACAATGATAAATTGATTGATATTGGTCACTATTGAATGTAACTCTTTCTTGTGATGGAATAATCTATATAATTAATTGTTCAAGAAATGTAGAAAATTTAATCTCTGAGAATAGATGAACTTGTGGAATGTGGCTGATAAAACCGATAGAGGGTGGTCTAGTGTTGAATACTTTTACCTTGCTCTGAATCTTTGTTTTCGGACACATTTTCAGACATGGGTACATTGGAAAACATAGAAAAAATTAATATACCTGTGTCAGAGGCATACCCATATCTGACACTCACACTTGAGCCTAATTAACATAAGAACACTTACTAAACGACTTGGCTACTAGGCTGGGCTTGAGTTTCCTGCATGATTATATATACTCATCCATACTTGTAAGACTATAGAGTAATTATGTGTATGTTACTGCAGCTTTAGTGATTCTAGGTTTTAAACCGATTTTGACAGTTTTTGGCCCCTATTTTAGTATGATTACTAAATCGTAGTTTCCTTTTTTTTCCTTTTCGTCCTTCTTACTGAGAGTGTTGTGTTGTGCGGGACATGGACATGCACAAGAACAATTACATACAAAAAATAAAAAGCTCAGGAAATGGAAATTGGGTCTGACAGAAACAAAATGGCATGTTAGGCATCTGTGTTAAAATGATCATATACTACAAGTGTAGGGTCAGGTGAAATTCTGTGCTTTCCTGTTTTGTGTAGCCAACATGAAACTAAAATACGAACCGTTGTGACAATTTCTTACCTCGAAACATGATACACTGAGTCACTGACAGCTTGGAAGAAACTAAACGGTTTGTTTATCATTGAGTCCAAGTGCATTGACCCTAATGCAATGTGAATTCATGGTGGATAATTGTTATGGTCATATTTTTACCAAACTTTATGAAAGGTGGGTATATACGTTCGTTCTTTTTTAAACAGAGGATTCCTGCAACCAAAAACTGTGGAGAATCAGTCAAATAGATAGTGTTAAGCAAGCGGCGCATAGTTGCGAATCAGTATAAATTGACACTGTTGGATCGGTGGCCAGTGATGTTGGTTCTACGCAATGATAAGTCCTCAATTAATCGAATCGTGGTATGGCACTTGTGATCCTTTTTCCCTCCTGGAGATTATAGAAACTCATGAATTGCTGCCACACAATTGTTTGGTCACGGATCAAGCAAATGTAGGTAAACAGTAAGCATGCCGGTCCTGGCTTTCTGTTAGGTAAACAATTAAGAGAGAAGCCATGCTTTTTATTGGTAGAGATCAAAACAACTTTCTATTTGTTTGTCCCGTATTTTTTTAAAAATCTTGAATAGAGAAACTACCCCAACATCCAGATGTATGGTTTAAAAGCTCGAAAGAATCTAAGGTTAAGACATGTCTTCAAGTTTGTGTGGCCAAACTTTGTTATAGTACCAAGGAGAACAAGAACGGTTTTCTTATCCATTTGTAATAATTCGGATTTCTAGTTTCCTTTGTTGGGTCCTTTTCTTGTTGTTCTAATTTCTATTAGGGGGTAGAGCTGCCTGTTTTGCCAATCCATTTGTATGAACGTATTATCCTCCAAGGATCTGCGAATTTATGCTGCTAATATCATTCATTCAATGTATCTAATTTCCATTAAGCTATTCTAGTTAAAACTTAGGAGGAGACAAAGAGCTAAAGGATAGGAAATAAAATTGCTCAGTACTATGATGTTTTAGTTATATTATTTGATTTACTATTACCAAAAGCTAGCTGATGATTTCTCCTGGGGAAAATTTCGAAACCACATTCACAGACTTGGCCGCTGTTCCTGCACGCCAAGAACAAGCACTTGTACCAAGTACTTTGTCTCTCTTTATTTGCCTCTTCTCCGGCACGATATTCCCTAGATCTTTGATATCGTTTTTTGTGCGACATGACATGAATCATATCGGTTATGGGGTCAGTTTCGTCACCGTTCATATCAATGGACCTACTCTCTTTTCCCCCCACTTCCGATCGGATGCTAATATGTTGATTACCAATGATATCTTTTTGTCATGTTTAATCTGGAGCTGGCTGCATTAGCAACAGTGCAAGGGAGTTCTGATATCAAGCTCAAGCTTCCATTGGTAGGGTCTGACATCATTGGCAAGGCTAAGGTAAACTATGTTACTCATATGTATTTAGATTATCATATACAAAATGCTCATTTCTAGATATGCATTGAACATCGGATTTGAAAAACGAAGAGTGGAGCAACATAAAAGGTAAGTGTTGTGGAATTAATGGTTTTGATAATTTTTTTAGCTTTGAAAAAAAGTCATGTATGATGTGAGATGGCAGCTTGATTCCCATGATTTCAATCCTGGCAAGGAGCTGTTTTCGGTTCGAGTTAATGTCGGACATCATTATTTTCTTGGTGACAAATTTGACATAATTTCAGTAGTTGAATAATACCAATGCAGTTTCTAGTTTTTTTTTTTTTCTTGCTGATCTATGTCGGTACGATTCTTTGTTTTGCTTGAAGTTTTTGCATCCATTACTAATACTTGTTTGTGCTCGAGGTGTCTATTTCAAAATACAAGTCACGGTTTTGAGCCAAAAGAAAGGCAATGGACAAGTTGAGGTGTCACTCTTGGTATTTGGAGAAACCACACTCATAATATTAGTTTTGCTGTTTTTTTATAACGTCATATAATATATTGGTCGATTAATTTAGATCGAGTATTATAATCTTCTATTAGGAAGAAGGGTCCACAACCATTTTACACCCAAAGCAAGGAGACTTGAATCTGCAAGGCGTTGTTTATCTTCAAGCATCAAGCCGATAGAAGTGTTATACTATCTGTCCCTTGCGCTGTGTGTAAACTAATATGGACATTCTTTACTAAATAATCTTCTTCTAAACCCTCTCATATTATGTTAAAGCCACTCGTCGGAGATGGCCGTTATTGGAGGGCCGATGATTTCCAAACTTTAGCCACAGTGGTGACGGTGCTGGTTGTGTAGGCTATCAATTTAATGTGGTCTCCGTTGTGGGCAATGGTGGTGACACGCTCGCACTGAGGGCACGTCGTAAGGGTGGATGCAGGGAGCGGTTCGCAGCTGTGAGGCAAAATCACCTTCGGCGGTCCTGCTTTCATGGCCTTGAGCTCCTCCACTTTGCTTTGAAGCTGTTGGTTCTGTTCGGTCAATGATCCGAACCATCTCTTCAGGTACTCGCACTCCATCTCCGTCTGCTTTAACTTGCTCCTACATTTACTTCATTTGTCATTAATATATATACACCATACATACATTACATGTGTTCATAGATCGAATCGAACAAAATTAGTCTGATTATTTTTCAATGTTTTATTAATTATTTTTATTTTATTGATAATACACGTGACATAAATCATTTGGGGGTCATATAAAGGGACACAAAAAAAGCATATGAATGCTATTCAATTAAATCGAAATCAAATCAAGTAAAATCACAACTAAAATTCCTTTCTTCAGCTTAATTAAATTATAAATAAAAGAAAATAATCCGAAATTAGGTGTATGTCTCAAGTTCGAAGTGATTTTAATGTCGATAATAAAAAGTGATATCTAATAAATCTAAAGTTTAAATATGTTACGCAACATCTCCTTTATCTTTCTATTTTTATTAATAAAAAATATTTAAAAGATTCAAATAATTCTAAATCCTAAAATTTTAAAACCCTAAACTCTAGATAAAAAAATGTCATTCAGATAAATAAGATCCTTGAGTCTAAATTTTACAGACATTTAAAGTATTATATATATATATATTAAATTATCTGAAATTAAGATGAGTGTTAAATGTAGTTAAATGATGAATATATTTAATTTTCTTAAAAATATTTATTTGTTTAAAGAATAATATTCTCATAATTATTGAATTTAGATATTTTTTAGAAAATAAAAATGAGAAGGGTGGGGAATATAAAGATCTTATATAAGTAAAAGTTTTTACCCTCTTTCTCCCGATGAGAGTATAATAAAGTCAAAGTTGTCACATTAGAAATAGGGTAAATTATATTGTTCATCACTCAACTTTCTTCTTATTTTTATTTTGGTCACTCAACTTTTAAAATTTTAATTTAATCACTCAACTTTCGAATTGTCCCTATTTAAGTCACTCGACCATTAAATCACAAACGGTGTGATGACAGGGAAGATGTTTGATGATACATCAAAACTAAATCGTTTTGGATCCCTATAAAAATCACTAAAACGGCGTCGTTTTGAATTCGTATAAAAACTAAAAATTTCCTTTATTTTGTCTCTTTTTTTCTGCCTCCATTTATTTTTTATTTATGTTCAAAGCAACCCAGATTCCAGTCATCACTCGCCGGTGATCGACCACCGTGTCGACCGTTGTCGACGACGATCGTTGAGTATCAAAATCTCTCACCAAACTTGTTCCGTCCTCTTGAACGTGAATATGGTGTCCATTTAATCAGAAAACACCCATATCTCCACGAATCTAGCGTTGAATATTGAATTTCTTGTTCTCCGAACTCCATCTCTGTCGTCAAATGTTTATGTGTTTGCTTTCATATTCAATCGTGGTGGTTTTTTGGCCTTTTAACTTTTATGAACTGAAGTTTGTTTTACATTAAAGATTTTAGACTAATTTTAGACTAGGTATCTGCTTCACTTTTCTTTTTTCTTTTTCTAAATTTCACGATTGCAAGAGGAATGGGTGTGCTGATAAATCAAATGGTTTTAGGCCCTTTGCTTTTGTACCCTTTTGTTTGCTTGTTCTTGTAATATTTTATTGATCTTTGTTTTGTTTAATGTGTTCGATTATAAATCCAATATGTGTTTTTGGTGAGATGGTTGGCTTGCCTGAATGCTAATTTCAGGTGAATTGATTGTTTTGGGTGAATGCTGGTTTCGAGTGAATTGAGTGGGGTGGGGTTTAGATAAAGACCGATTTTATCTTTTTACTCTAAATCTTATGTGCATAAATATTAATAAAACAAGCCACATAATCTTAAAATATTAATAAAGTAAACCGTGTCATCATACTGTTTGTCATTTAACGGTCGAGTGACTTAAATAGGATCAATTCAAAAGTTGAGTAATTAAATTAAAATTTTTGAAAGTTGAGTGACCAAAATAGAAGTAAGAAGAAAATTGAGTTATGACTGATGTATTTACCCTTAAAAATATATTAGTGGAGAAGAGAATATTGTTATTCTTAGAAGATCCGGATTTGAACAATTTGTTTATGTGCAATATTAAAAGATTAAGATTAATAAATAAATATTATCTTATAATCACTTAGAATGTTAAAAAAATAAATGGAGTAAATAAATAAAATGCATTTATTATGTTATTAAATACTAAACTATTAAAGGAAATACTACCAAAGTATGTATCGACAACTCCGAAAAGAAGCAATTTCTGTTCCAGTAATAATTCTGTAATTTCTCTCAATTCTCTAATGGCATTTGATGTCACACGTATATAATAAATAATTGGTCCATGTAAAGATATGATAATTTCAATAAATTTTGAATATATTTTATCTTGAACATATATTTGTATCTAATACTCCATAAAAAATGATCATTTTAATATTCTATATAGTTCCGTGTTTTAATTATTATATTATGCATTTCCTTTTTAAAGAGACATGCAATACTAATAATTGGTGATATGATAGTTATATATTTTTGGCTTAATGTGCAAAACGCCCCTAAAGTTCGTCATTTTTTTAACTTGATACTTACCGTATCATTTGGGACGTTGTGCCCCTTAAAGTTTCTATTGTTACCCATTTTACTTTAAACCATTACTTTTGCAGCTAAAAAAATTTCAGCCAATGAGCATCAGCTCCTCTTTGTCAAAACAACCCGCCTGATTTTTTAATTAGGGTAAATGTCATGTAAAGTCTCTCGTATTTGTTTTTTATTCAGTTTAGTCACTAAAAAGTCTATTTTTACCTAAAATTGACCTATATTTGTTTCTATTTTTTAATTTAGTCTAATATTTGTTATTATTATTAATAATAACATTTTATTTAAATGTTAATATTTAATCAAAAATTAAATTAAATATTTTAATTTTAAATTAATATTTTTTAGATAAATTAAATTACCTAAAATTAACCCCAGTTATTACTTATTTGAATTATATTCTTATTAGTCAAATATTTGTTATTATTTATAATATTATTTTATTTAAATGGTATTTAATAAAATAAAATTAAATATTTTATTATTAAATTGGTATTTTTAGATAAATTAAATTACCTAGAATTGATCTTAAACAATTACTTATTCGAATTATATTTTTTGAGCAAAATATAATATATTATAGACGTTAATTTGTTCACTTTCAGCTTCAACATATCTCCCTGCAAATCCCCAACAAAAGAATCAATTTATGTGAATTGCATGCGTTGTAGTTTATGGTATATATATGGTGTCTCCTGCAATTTATCTGATGTTGGATTTGCTCTTTAATAATATTAATCTTAAAATATTAATTTAATTTATCTTTATTAATAACATTTTAATATTAAATTAGTAATATGTAATTTATCTAAAAAATTTAATATTAAATTAGATAAATTAAGACACTAATTTAATATTAAATTAATGTGAAATTACTAATTTGGGAAGTACTGGGACTAAATTATAAAACTTATTTATTTTGGGACGTAATGGAGAACTATTTAATATTAACATTTAATTTATTTTGATGGGACTAAATTATAAAACTAATTTATTTTGGAATTAAAAAAATTAAAATACATTTTATTAGTAATATTTTAATATTAAATTAGTAATATTTAATTTATCAAAATTTACTAATTTAATATTAAAATATTAACATTTAAATAAAATGATATTATTAACAATGTCAAATATTGGACTAAATTAAAAAATAGAAACAAATAGAGGTCAATTTTAGGCAAAAATTATTTTGATGAGACTAAATTATAAAACTAATTTATTTTGGAATTACAAAAAAAATAAAATAATTTTTTTTAGTAATATTTTAATATTAAATTAGTAATAATTAATTTATCAAAAAACTACTAATTTAATATTAAAATATTTAATTTATTTTTTTAAATATTAACATTTAAATAAAATTCTATTATTAATAATGACAAATATTAGACTAAATTAAAAAATAGAAACAGATAGAGGTCTATTTTTAGTGACTAAATTGAACAAAAAACAAACATGGGAAATTTGACATGACATTTACTCTTTTAATGAAATCAGGCGGGTTACTTTATCAAAGAGGAGCTGACGTGGCATGATCTCATTGGCTGAAAACCTTGTTTAACAGCTAAATTTTTTTAACGAGAAAAGTAACGGTTTGGGGGCAACATGGGTACGGTAGAAACGTTAGGGGCACAACGTCCCAAATAATACGCTAAGTACCAAGTTGAAAAAAGTAGTAAACTTTAAAGGGCATTTTGTGCATTAAACCTATATTTTTTGATGTTTTTATTTTTTAAGACAAACCATCATTGTCTTGATCCTCAAAAGCTCACTCATCTCATGAAATCAAACCAAATCATACTCTTTTTTTTCCATAAATATGTTCTTTTATTTGTCAATTATGTGTTCTTCAATGCACATTTACATGCATGTTGCTAAAAATAGTTATTTTATATAAAAAAAATTGCATTTAATACAGGTACTAAATAGCACTAAAATTATTAAAGAAAAGGAATATCAAACTAAGTCAGACAATAATAAACCTACACAAAAAAATTGAAAGAAAAAAAAACATAATACTATGAAACAAGAAAATAACACTAACATTATACAACTTCTTACTCTTTTATCTAATTTCATGCTGAGTTTTTTAATGATAAAATTATTTACGTGGAAAATAGTGAAATAATCCAATGAATAAATGTATATGTATTTATCCAAAAAAATGTATATGTATATGTATATGTATATGTAGAGTTTTACTGTACCTGGCTCGACGGTTCTGGAACCGAACCTCAAGCTGTCTGGGCCGAAGCTTCAGTTGCAAAGCCAATACTGCTTTCTGTATCTGAATAAAGAAAGATAAAATATTGTGAAGATGAAAAAAAGGGGCTTAAATCAAAATACAGTCTTTAAATTATGCCTTTTTTCTGTTTTAGCCCTTAAATTATAATTTAGGCAAAATAAGTATTTAAACTATTATTTTTGGTCATTTTATGTCCCTAAATTATTTTTTGGTCAAAACAAGTACCTAAACTATGTTACTTTTAATATATGATATTTAAAAAGAACATAAATATTTATATATGTTAGAAAAGCATATAAAATGATATTTTTGTAACCATAGACTTAAAGTGACCAAAAATAATAATTTAAGAGCTTATTTTGCTCAAATCATAGTTTAGGGACTTAAAGTAACAAAAATGATAGTTTAAGGACCTATTTTGACTAAATCATATTTTAAGGGCTAAAACTAGAAAACATGCATAGTTTGAGTGTTGTTTTTTGGTTTAAGCAAAGAGAGAGAGAAAACAAGTGTTGGGGTTTTCGGTGTTATGTTGATTTATTACATACAGGGTTTAGGGTATGGTTTCTTCTTCATCGATGGTTGATGCCATCCATTCGTCTTCGGATCCTCCAGATGGTACTTGGTTTATGTTAAGAACTTTCCTGCAAATCCATGAATTCACAGAAAAGAAATAGAAATAGAGATAAAACTAGAGGAAGAGAAAGAGAGAATAGATTTAGAGAGGAAGAACAAGTTGGTTAATAAGTTTTTGCATAAAAAAAAACATTACAGGCCCCGAATACATATATGACAGTTTGTTATTAAAAAACGAACGTGAGCTCCACGTGTCATGGACTCCCTTCTTTCTCATGATCCTTTGCGAGCCTCCTAATATTCTATTGCTGACTCAACTCTTGAGAGCAGCATCTGCTAGTCTTGACCTGATTCATAACATTACCATCCCCTGGGAAAAAACCTTGTCCTCAAGGTTCAATCAAGAAAATTCTTCCGACAATTCAGCTTCATTTTCCCATGTTTTCTCATTATCATAGACCTCATCCCATTGTATCAAAAACTGTTTTATCTCTTGGTCAGCTTGCTTACTGATTCGGTGCTCCAAGATACTTTGCAAATCAAAAACAATACTTTCCACATTTGACTCACCAGATGCATTTGATAAGCACACATTAGCAGAATCAAGTCGCACCAAATTATCACTATCGTGCCTTGTAATGGCCACATAACTCTGCTTCCCAATGAAAGTTTGCACAAAGTTCACAAATTCATATGTAAACTTGGGCATTGCTTCATTCCATATATTTGCAACATATATTAGCTGTACTTTAGTCCACAAAGATATGACAGAAATGATCAAGTTAACATCAAGAGGTGAGGATAGTTGGTAGCTACAATGTCTATCCACCTAAATATCATGTTGCGGTAACCATATGGCTTGTCTGACATGCTCCGAGCATACTCCCAAACTGTAGTGGAATTGAACCTTGCTCGTATACCCGTGTAGAGAAAACAAGGCAATTTGCAGATTAAAATTTTCCTTCAGTGACAACGTCCACCATACATCCCATGGAATAACCATTATAATTTCTTCACACTTTTCATTTTCATGTCCCGATTCAGCGTAAGAAACAAGGTTAACATTTTGACCCCAATTAGTATTGGAAAACATGGATAATTCATCAACTAAAGAAAACAACATGCCAAGCATTAGGAATACAAGAATTCCACGCTGCTTTATGTACCTCAACTCCATAGGTTCTTCTCCAGAATCAAATTTCAGTGTGTTCTCTCTAAATATTGCTAACCATGGCCATGGTTCCAAATACACATAACAAACATGAACAAGTAAATCCTTTCTAGTGATCATTCCAATAAGCAAAATATGGTTTAGAAATTTCATACCATCAATCTTAGTAAGCAGCTGGTTCACAATTCTTTCGTTGAGTTGGAATTTGCGAAGAAGAGAAATAAATCTGCTCAAGGTTACATTGTTTCCATTAGAAGCTTTTGCAATTAAGCTTCCTCCCGGATCAAAATTCATGACAATCCAACGGTGATGATACTCGTCGATCCAGTTTCCATCAATCATATCAAACGGATCTGATTTATAATCTGATGTGTTTTTGATATACTCTTTTCCTTGATCATCTTCACTCAACTCCACAACTATAACAATAATTTGGGAACTCGTCACCAAACCTTGAACTTTTGGTGGTCCAAGAATTCTTCTCATCGAGAGAGCATCCTCCCCAGAATCCAGAACTTGAAGTTGGTCATTATAGTCCGTAGAAACTATGACAGATGCTTTGCCCTTCACCACGCCTTCATTAGCTTTCTCGTTTGCATTATCCATTACACCCATAAAAGGGAAAATCTCAACCTGGTCATAGTCATAGAGACTCACCTTCTTAGATTTATCTGTAGGTGTAGTATTTCCAGTCTGATTGATAGTGTCGACACTTCTGTCCCTTGCAAGTTCCTCATTACACTGAATTGTTTGGTTTCAATGTCATTTTTCTTCGTTGACACTTCATCAAACACATAATAGATCAGCATGTTATGATTATCTCCATCAACATGCTTCTCCAAAAATGGCTTCCAAAAACGATTTCCATGGACCTCAACATAATCCTTTTCTTCAATAAAATAATTCAACACTTGGTACGGTTCTTCTCTACTTGCAAGGACATATCTTGGAACAGGAATCCCGTACATTTCTATCCACTCATAAACCTTATGTCGAGGGGGAATCTGATTTGTAAACCTTTGTACTCCATGTTCCACATAATCTGATTCATTGGCAGTGTGCAACAACGTCGCCATCTCAGAACGACCCTGAGTCATTGCTCAGTCATTTTGAAATTCATCCCTCATACCGCCCTGAATCGGATCGACAATTTCAATGCCCGTTGTAGATGACAATTCGTCGAATACATGGTGGATCATTGTGTTTGGGTTGTCTTGCTTAGCCACAACTTTTCCTGGTAAATCGACAATTTCAGTGTCAGTTGGTTTTGACAATTCGTCGAATACCTGGTGGATCTCTGTGATTGAGTCCTCTTGCTTAGTCAAAACTTCTTTGGCTTCACTGATTTCACCCTCATCCACTATACCGAGATAAGCCGACAACAATTTTACTTGTCTGAGTATTTTTTAGAGCATCTTACTATTTTGTTTTATCATCTTTGTATTTACTTCATATGTTTCCATAATTGTCGCCATAAATTTAAACTCTCAATAAAAGCACTAAATGTTAAGAATTTTCCTGCAAATACATGAATTCACAGAAAAGAAACAGAAATAGAAATAAAAGTAGAGGAAGAGAAAGAGAGAATAGATTTAGAGAGAAAGAACAAGTTGGTTCATAAGTTTTTGCATAAAAAAACATTACTAGCCTCGAATATATATATATATATATATATATATATATATATATGAGAGTTTGTTATTAAAAAACGAACGTGAACTCCACGTGTCATGGACTCCCCTTTTTTTCTCTTGATCTTTTGCGAGCCTCCCAATATTTTATTGCTGACTCAGCTCTTGAGAGCAGTATCAGCTAGTCTTGACCTGATTCATAACAGTTTATATCTAAATCTCTCACTGCAAAAATTTAAAAAATTAAACCAAGTTTAAAGCAACAATCAATCGATATTAAAAAGGGGGGAAACAACAACAAAGACGCTTGTTTCGAAACCATGTATCGAAGATCAAAGGCAAAAGCTGATGAAAAAAACATGGGATTTTCGAGGGGATTGAGGTTGTTTTTTTTCTTCTTCTTTTGGCTTACCGGAAGAAGGGACAGATATTGTTAACTCCAAGTTCGAAGAGAAAGTGGGTGAACCGCCATGAAAGTTGCAGATGAAGATAGAAAGAAAGAAAGAGATTAAAGGGATATTCAAATATGAAAGGAAATGAAGAGAAAGAAAGACGGGGTTTTGAATTTTATAGACATAAAGATCAAAGTCATTAATAGATATATTAAATTGAATTAAATAATATATCAATAATTAGTTGCTTTAACATAACGATGCGTTAGTTAGATTTTTTACTTAGATATTCAAATTATGGTGTTGTGAATGAAAAAAATTAATAAATGAGTCAGATATCAATTCTTAAATAAAATAATATAAAATATTTTAATTAAGGAAATATTTAAGTAAATTAAGAATCTAGTGTCTTTTATGACGAGAAATTATATCACGGGTCATTCTCGCCATGTCATCCATGGGATCAACCAATCTAATACATCAATTTCATTAATTTTTTTCATTTTATCTTTTTATCAAGTGAATCTTCACTAATATTTACTATAAATTAAATTAAAAATAATTTTTACCAAGTAAAAATTCACTTGATAAAAAAATAAGATGAAAAAATTAATGAAATTGATGCATTTGATTGGTTGGTCTCATGGATGACGTGGCGGGAATAACTCATGATATAATTTCTCATTATGACTTAGATTTGTCTTAAAACTAGGGCTTATCAGCTTGTTTTATTTGGTTTGAATTTGATTGTTATTTAATGAATAATTAAATTTAATTATGGAATTTCAATATGATTGTGGTCGTAAGTCAAAGGGTTTGACCCGGACCTAAAATTTCATGTAAGAGTGTGCAAATTATAGGAAGCTATATTAAAAATGTAGGGATGTAAAATTACAAGAGTTTAGGAGGTGCAGAATTATATTATCAATAGAAAATACAAAAGAAATATATAAAATATAAGGAAACTTAAAATTTTTAGAGAGTGTGGCTGCCCCAACATTCCTAGATACGTCATGGTTTGACCCATCTTATGAGAGACACGTGTCAAGAGAACAGATCCTAGAGTGTGTAAGAGAAAAACTGGCATATTTTGTGTTAATAAGTGTTGACTCTGATTGTCGGTCCAAAGGTCAGCTGGATGAAATCATTGGATGCTTGGCCTGACTCACTAAAAAAATATTAAATGGGTTTGGCTCATCACGTCATCATCTATGGAGTCATCTAATAATAATTTCTCATCTCATTTTTTTTCAAGGTGAGTCTTCATCTCTTTCCTACATGTCATTAAATAAATAAATCTCATTGAATGTAATTATAGATGACGTAGTAAGCCGAAACATATAATAATTTCTCGACTCACTAAGTCTGAGGGGCTGGCTTTCGATTGGGGCAGGACAAGCCACCGTAAGTAGTGGGGCAGACTAAAAATAAAAATTAACAAAAAAAATTATTCTGAAAAACATAATATTTCATTTTAAATATTTGATTTAATCTTTACACGATTTATAAATAATGTATTACTTGCAGTTGAGAAATTTAAAAATATAATTATTATCAATCCAATTTGTTGTGTACTGACGAATTCTTAATTGAAGTTGAGCTCTACATTTAATCACTCCATATGGACCATAACTCATTCTTTTTTCCTGTGAGAATAATTATTTAACTTTAGTTTCAAAATTAATTATAAAATAAAAAAACTAAGTTAAATATGTTTGACCAAAAAAATTGAACATAAAATTATAAATATACAAAAAAAAAATGATGATGAATTGCTCTTATTCCTAATTTTTTTTCTCTCTCCATTATTTCTAGCGCAACGATTTTTTTTATTTCCTTAGCTGGTAGTCGGTAATTAGTCATAGTATTGATTGTATTATCGGATTTATTTTTTTTTACTTTTTTATATTTTTAATAAAAATATCTGTCTTTGTGGCACTCTTTTTTCTATATCTTTGTGGTACATTGTTTCTTTGTTTTTGTGGTTTTGTTTTATCTGTCATTTTGGCACGATTTCAACATACCTTAGTGGTCGTTTAGTGCTCGTACAGAGATCTTCACGACGCTAGTTTCTGATTATAATTCTGTTGGTGGTCATAAAAAGATAGATTCACACTCGGTTGATGGTTATTTGTCGATGCAATCAGTTCTGGGTAGCTGAGCAATCTGCCTAATAGTTTGGCTCGCTCACCTCTCCTTTTTCACCCCGTAATGCGTCTCGTTTGAATATAGACAAGAAGATTCATGAAGACTACTAGGTTTTGACGGTATGTCAATCTCTATGGAAGTATTTTTTTTTACAGTTTTGGGTTTTTGTATGAGATTTTGATAGAGTAGTCCATATTATTTTCCCTTTGGTTGCGTTGTCTAATGTATTTCGAACCCACAACATATGAAAAAGAAAGGGTGTCAACCGAAATCTTTAACCACTTGCTCTCTAGATTGTTAGACAACTATTAATCAAATTGTACTGTCAACGGTCTAAAGTAATCCATAGATTACACCTCAATTTGGAAAATTAATTAATTAATTAAATTGGGTTGGTATGAACCCTAAAAGGATGATTTATTATCATTTCAATTAAGAAAAGTAAATAAGGGGTTATTAGTGATAAATTAAAATTAAACTTATGCTTTGACTTACTAATTATATCAATTGATGAAAGTAAATTTGGTTTATAAGGGAATGGGAATCAAACTTTGGTATGCCCAAATTTGACATGATTATATCTATTTGTTATACATATTTTTAACATTTTATAATGCACACACATCTTGTAGACAAAGCGATTTAACCCGGACCTCTTAGATGAACATCATCCGTTTTTCCACTAGATGATTCAAATATGCTACTTTATTTAAATATTATTTTTTTATTTAAATGTATTCTGATTTTATTTGTGCGTAAATACTATGAATGGGTTTGTAGTTCAAATTTATTATAGTTCAAGTCCTACCATGAATGAGCTATTACCATAATTATATTAATTAATTTTGATCGGAATCAAATGCATATACTTTTGTAATTACAAATAAACCTTTTATTGTTTTTTGTTCTATATTGGGTGAGAAAATAAAGCTTTCTATAAGGAAAATAATAATAGGAAATAGATAAATTCTTTTAGCTCTTTAGTAAAATATTGTACATAAAAATTTAATTTTTATTAGATTATAGATTTAATTGTTATTAGTAATTACTTGGGAAATTGTCAAGGTTTTTTAAAATGAAAAAAAGGATTTTGATTTTCTTACATCAATATCCTAATGTAACGTTTTAAATATATCGCTACAATTTAACAATTTGAGTTTATTTTTTATTTTTAATTAAATTAGTGTTACTTAGTTTGTGATATGAACCCAATCTAACATTCTATAATGTTTTTTATAAACCTATGTGATTTGTAAAATGAGTTAAATACGTATTTTCTTCATTGATTACAATTTATTAGGAAAAATAAATTACTATATAAAACTATATGGGAAAAAGGGCATTGGGACAATGATGATGGGGTTAGGGCATGGGAGGACAAAACATGGAGCAAGGGAACCGAGGTAGATGATTGGGACGGGGACAATGAATAAAATTTGAATTTATTCTAAAGACCAAATTTTTTTATTTGAAAATTTTTTGATTCGATGGCTTAACTCGAAAAAATTTCAAATAAAATTTCAGTTATAAAATGAGAATTCAAATAACTCAAAATTTTTAGTAATTAGTGAATTAGTTTTTAAATTTGAGTAAGTTTCACAACTTTATTTGATATATGTATATTACATATGAAAAAAATACACACATATATGCACGTGGTTATAGAAAATAATTTAAATTGGATAACTAAAATCTAACAAGTTTCAATTCTTCAGTCTTTGGTCGAAAAATCATATCAATGGAGATTTCTGAGTGCTAAAACTAGATTCAACGACCTAAACACTATAGCCTGTTGTAAGTCACCTTTTCTTCTCTTTCGATTCGTCTTTTCTTATTCGTTTTCTCTTGATTATTTAAAAGCTTTTAACCTATTGACTACGGAGCTGGTAATTGGAGTCCCAACCGTTGTTATTTTTACAATTATTTTATCGGGGATGAGGTGTCGTTTCATGATGGATTGAGGGTTTATTGGTAAACTATTTGGAATTCATTAGGGTTAGTCAAAGGTTAAAATTGAGATTGGAGATCAAGAGTAATGTCGAGCAGTCATAGCTATCGTCAGGTTTGAACTCTGTACATTGGAAATTTATCGGATCAAATACATTGGAAGAGAGTACGATAGGTGTTTGATCGCCATGGGCAGGTTTTAGATGTTTTTGTTCCAGTAAAAAGAATGATTGATGGAGCAAGATTTGGCTTTGTACGTATGGAGTCAAAGGTTGCGGCCAGGAGGGCGATTGAGAGATTAGATGGTAGTTGGATTTATGGGTCTAGATTGAGGGTATCTTTTGCTCGCAGAGCGTCACGGGAGTACTTTTGGAGGCGAAAAGTGATAAATAAGAAGACGGACAGTGATGAATTAAGCATTAGAGTGGACGCTCACAAGGGGGAGGGGTTATAAGCGAATTGTTCAGGGAGTGGAGGATGATGGTAAAATTAAAATCCTACAACATTGTGCAATTGTGTGGTGTAGAGTTTCAATGAAGATTGCATCGCTCGCACGAGCGTTAAAAGAGGCGAAGATTGTCGGATTCTCAATAATGCGTATTGCAGGGTCGATAATGTTACTGATGTTCTCAAGTAGTGATACTCGACGTGAGATTCTTAGTAATAGGGTATTAAGCAAATAGTTTTCTAAGGTCAAAATTTGGAAGCCATATTTGGATAGAGGGAATCAGAGGGTATGGTTTTCGCTATGTAGGGTCCTAATGCATGTATGGTCGCTGGATACCTTTGTTAATATAGCATCAATGTGGGGGACGTTGATAAAATGTGAAGATTTTCTCTTTGAGCCTAATTCATTTGAAAGAGGATATGTGCCGGTGGAAACAGATCAATTCGAACATATCGATGAGGTCTTAGAGTTACAAGTGCAAAGGGTGTCGTATCAGATTCGTGTTGTTGAGTTTGAACCGTTGATAGATATGCAATTATGTTCATATTGTGAACGTGCGTGTGGCTCGGAGAGTGAGAGCGAAGATGATGAGTCCATTAGAGATGGGTCTGGGGGTAATCAGACGGATATGCTAGTGAATGAGGATGCACAAGATATGAAGCAGTGTGGTTCGACTGCCAAAGATGATGTGATTAATCGGGAAGGGCTGGATAAGGAGGTTGCACCAGTTTGGAGGGTAAATGAATTGTGGTTTGAGGAGCAACGATTAGAGGATAGAGCTTTAGAAGTTCAATCGAGTTCAAAGAATTGGATGTCGTATGAAAATGTGGGTATGATATCAGGAGTGGAGCTTGGTGAGCAGTGTGAGGCAAGATCAGGGTTAAATGAATTAAATTTGATAGTTTGTACCGTAAATTTTGAGTCCATAAGAGTAGAACCGGGGGAGATTGGGCCCATGGAGGCTAGGCTTACAATTCTAGTGGAACCATTACCTGATTCTTCTCAAGTTAAGGCACATGTTTTCAGCATGGGGCAAGAAACGTGTTGGATGTGGTATTGCACGTTTCTTGCCAAGTGATAATACTCGTTCGTGTAAAAAAGGGAGAGGGCGGGGCAGATCATTGGCAACGTATGCGCGTGGGGCGATGGGAGGTTCGTTCACTGAATCTGAGTGTGCTGTGCGACAACAAGCTCTATTGAAGGAGACGAGAACAACAATAGAGTTAGAGAAATTCCTAGGAGTTTCAACAATTGGTAACGAAGAAGCGATTGTTAAAGATATAACACATTTATTAGATAAGGGGGATCAAGAGGAATAACAAGGAGCGATGAGCGACGGTGTGTAATGAGGAAATTTTGATAAAGGATATTGCACGATTTATTGAAAAGCGGGAGAAGCGCGTGTGATAGTACATGATGAGATTTTATCATGGGTTATCAACGGCTTAGGTAGCGTAACTAAGAAGAAGACAGTAATGTAGAAGACGTAATTGAAAGCATGGTGGAGATGGAGCTTCAAAAGTAAATTAGAGGGGCTTCGGGTGTTGATAGTGCGATCGCGGTGGCATATGGTGGGAAGCTTGATTGTAGAGTCAGATTCTAGTGTGACAATTGGTTGGGTGTTGCATAAAGAGCGTTGGCCGTGGAGGTTTTGGAGCATTTTTGTGGTTTTGAGTGATTGGGGCAATGTGGCCTCATGCTTGGTGCTGGGGTTGGTGATACTTGGCGATGCTTGCTTGGTCTTACTGTTTGATTTTGCATGGGGTTGGGGTGCACTGGTCAAGTGCCTTGGCTTGATGCTCATGACTGGTTGGGTGCTTGCATTTGGTTTCGGGTGTCATGCGATGTGGTTGCTTTTTGCAATAGGGTCTGGTTCTTGTGTTGGTGTTTGGTCATTCTTTGTTACATGATCATTGAGTACTATTTTCCTCCATTTAGGTTTAGAAAGGTTTTTAACGAGACATATAACCATATTTTAGTATATATGATTCACTCTAATAAAATCATACTTACTTTGCTGATCAAAAAAAGTATTTTAAATTAGAACCAATTATTACCATAATATTAGAAATATTTATAATTAGATTTGAATAGAAACTCGAACAACTCAATTAAAAATTTTAAATAAATTTTAAGTTGTAAAATAACACTCCTAAACTTAACCAACTCAATTTTTATTTATTTAGCTCAATCAGATACTCACCCCAAAGACGTGAGGACTCCCACTTTTCTTCTTGTCTTCTCTCCCACCCGCCACTGCGGATCCCTCTTCCCCTTTGTCCTCCTTCCCATGTTTTGTAATCTTAGTGGATTACACATGGGACCCATACCTCTAATTTGAGTTACTATATTATATTTTGTTTTTTTTGTTAAAAAAACTGTATATTTATAAAAGAATTCCAATCTCACGTGTGGAGATGATTTGTTTTATTATTTTAATTTACCAAGTTTTGATTATATTTTGAGAGTGAAACTCTGTTATATATGCAATGTTAGTGATGTAATGGAGTTGAATACGTTTAAAACGAATAATTTGGTTCGTAATTTTATTAAATTTGATTTGATTAATAACCAAATATAATTAGTTCAATTTGTTTTTTAGTTTTAGTTCAAAAGTTTTTCTAAAAATAACATTTTTTAATCAAGTCGAATTGTACTTATAAATATTTTATTTCTAAATTAGTAAAAATTAAATATTAAAAAAACATCATTTAGAAAACATTTTGAAAAACCAATAAAATGAATCATCTAAATTAGTGAATATTCGATTAAGTTAATTCGGTTATTTATGAAATTCGATTACATTATTAAATGAAACTATAATAATGAACATTGATGATAACTTGTTTCCAAAATGGTGTTTTACATGCCTACATGGATTAACATGTTCAATCATATGCAGAGCACATCCTACCTATGTTTCTCCTACTTTTCCTGAAGATTCGATTCAATACATATTCAGACACGAGTATGAAAGTATGACCATCCAAATACATGAAAAAAAACCCTAAAAACGACGGAATATATCCATGTCAGGCACATACCTGAATAAATCCCACCATAGTTTATTCCTGGTCATGGTGCTCGGGAAACAAAGCATTTGGTTCCCCCAGCTCTCAAGACAAATGAATAGTAAGGAATTAACGAAAGATATAGGGTTGACTATAGAATATACACTACTCAAGAAGCTTGTTACAGGTGCTGGCACCGACAACAGCTGCGAGATGCCATGCGGAATGAAGGAAAGGTGTCCCGGGAAACATATCATCGGCAATGAAAAGAGCACCTCCCAATAGTGATGACATCTTATGCACGTTGTGAGCTTTCCTTAACTTCGGATCATTTTCTGCTCTTTTAGCAAATACTACCTGTTACGGATGAATGGGGAAGTTTCATTAAAAGAACAGTTTCAGCCTACAAGGTAATCAACTGTATCGTTTAAACCGGAGCAATGCTTAGGAAATCATAAGATTCAACTATCATCAAACTTATAGTCAATGTTATTCGAACCCTTCATTTTTCTAAAATACCTATGTCCGACACTCGTGTTTCCATATAAGATCAACTTCAGCCTAGAATACAAGTTAACCAACTGTATCGTCGAACTTCTAAAAGATCGAGCAAACCCGTATTGATCCCATCAAATACATTGCAACAAGTTATAATGAAGCAAGATAAGAACCCCAACTCCCCAAGTTTTTCCCAGGGACTTTAACCAGCTAGTTACCTCCATCATTCCCGTGTGAACAGCTGAAATCATCAGAGGCTGGACAGGTAGAAGCAAAGCCGAAGCCGCCATCAGTAACTTCGGGTTCTCATTCCGAATAGCTCTTGATAGACACTGCAACCAGGATTTGTGGTTTTAAAATTTTGATTCTAAGCAAGCAATTTAAAATAGAAGTGTAGCAGCTACGTCACTCAGACTTGGGAGTAAGTGTTGAATGTGAATATCCATCTAACACAAGTATCTTTAGTATTATATTTTTAAGCTCTTTCATGTATTTGGAAGGTCATTTGAGGGTCATATCCTCATATCCAAATCTGAAATACATCCGTATTTTTTTTAATGAAGAGTCGAAGTAACATAAAGTATTGCTTCTCCAGGTAACACTGTGTTCTTAGATAAGTATATAATAATGCAGCATAGTAACAATGCTTTAACTTTAATGTTTAACACGGTACAGGTCAATAACCTATGTTACTTGAATTCAGGTGTGAGTGTCTAACATGATCAAGTTCAATTTTTTTAAGATTTTTATGCATTTAGAGGATCCTTGAAGATTGTACCCCTATTGCCGTGTCCGGATATGCATTGGACACGGTACTTTAAGAAAAAAGAAGACTTAGAGCAACATAGTGTCATAGTCAATAACAATAAAGAAGCAACAAGGATCTTATTTCTGGATCCTAACAGAACCTGCCTGTGGATAATTAAGGTTCATTATATTCCCAAAATTTAAAGCATCTAATCCAATCAAATTAGGAATCAGATTGAATTTACCTATATTAATCGAACTCGGGTGTGAGTGTCAGATATGAGCATATGTCGAACATGGATACGTTCAATCTTTTTCAAGTTTTTTCCATGCACTTGGAGATTCATTGGAGGAACATATCCTCATACTCATGATAAAAAATAAGTCCAATACTTGTGTCGAGCACAAGTACTTTAAGAAAAATGAAGAGTCAATGTGATGTAAGCAACATAGGAACTTACCACAGTGGCAGTGGCTATCATCGTATAGTCGGCCCACCTTAAGTATTTCCTCAGCTTTCCTCTGGAAGAATGGTACAAAGTAGAGGCAACTCCCACTCCAATTAGTGAATTAGCATACAGCTTAGTGTTGAAATTTTTCCTGTATCAAGCAAACAAAGCATTAATAAGTTATGTAACTTGGACATGTATGTTTTACTTTTTCTAATTTTTTCATGTATTTGAAGTGTCTTTGGAATATCATATCATTATACTCATGTTCGGGTATAGGTGTCAAACACGAGTGCTTAAGAAAAATGACGAGTATGAGCAAATTAAATAGATTGATATCTTGTTTATGAAGAAAACTGAAGATGATATTACCTAGGAGCCTGGATCCCAAGAGCTATAAATGGAAGTGATGTCAACACATTTGCAAACGTCTCGACAAGACTATGGTCACCTAAAAAATGTTTTAAAAGATAAGCAGAGGCAAAGAGTCGTATATAGCAAATTTGAGAGCCAAGATACAGACCCACAAACTATGTAGCTCAGAGATCGGACTTGAATATGAGAGTTGGATACGACATGTGTCCAATATGTGTATATTCATTTTTATAAGTTTTACCATGTATTTGGAGGATCGTAGCCCCATACTCATGTCCGAAAACGAGTCAAACACGATTACTTCAAGGAAAATGAATGTCATTAGTACTTTACCATACCTTGTGTGCAACATCTTATGGGCCGCAAACAAGCTGGTCTCCGCTGCCATACCCTGAAAAACATGTTTAAGCAAGTATGTTACTGAGATCACAGGCAAAAATAGTGTATTCACGAGACTTTCTACAAATAAATTGATGAGTTAAGATTTAAACAGATTGGCACTCGAAATATTTAGAGCAACCTATATTTTTACAAGATAAATTTTCGGTTTAACTTACTGTATCAGTAATGGTTGATTTGCTGTAATAAATGATCTATCGTGACTGGATTGGAAGTCCCCTTGTTGGTTAATCTCCTCCAATGCAGATTGTGAATGAGGAAACACTTGCACTCCACGCAAACCCTCTAAGGCTTTACTATGTCTCAATGTCGTATGGGGACTCATGATCCTCAAAAGAATGCGGTAAACGTTTTAGCTGCCAGCAAGAACTTGCCGGCAACGGTTGGAAGAAGAGAGTAAGACACGACTTTTGTGCTTAACCTGTGTACAGAGAAGGAGTGGCAATGTTAAAATCGAGTAGCAACAAATGACAAATTCTTCATTCTTCTTAAAGCATTCATGTCCAACGCCCATGTCTTACACTTATCTAGGTATCGGTACAGGGATATGACCCTCCAAATAATGAAACAAGCTAAAAAAACACACTCAGGCAACATCAAAAAGTTCCAACTAAATCCTCCAATATATGAATAAAATCTAAAAAATTTAACTTCTCGCTATCAGATACAGTCCCGTCTTCGATGTCACACACGAATCCGAGTAATGTAGACTACTCCTATAAATATTTCTTTAATCAATTTAAGCATATGTTCAAGCCTGTGAAAACCCCCATCATAGACCACCAAATTATGCTATTCAGGAATTTAAGCATATGTAATCAAACCAGATATTTGAATTCAAACGTTGCGGTTTATCCATTAAAGAAACTAGCAGCTTTGAATAACAGACGATTGATTTTAAGTACTCCCAATCCCAGAGAACTAGTTTTAGGTAGCTAATTAAACAATTTGGCGAATTAAATTCAACATCATCATCCCACTGAAGCAAACCCAAATCTTAAAAACAAACATAATAATTCAAAATCATGTTCATATCCTAAATTTCCCAGGAATTCCCAATCATCAAACTCCAGGGGGAAAACTCCAGAAATGGGTTCCCTAGGTGCAAGCAAAAGAAGCAACCCCACATCAAGAAAATTGATAATAAGAACATTCTGGAGAATCAAAAACAATATAAACACTTAAACAAATGGATGGATGGAAGTGCCTGGGAAGATGTGGGGGGCAAGCTAAGAAGAGAAATGAATAAGCAGGCGATGAGTTAAACTTTGATCTTTCAGTTAGAAAAATAAGAGAGAAACAGGATCAGGAAGAAGAAGAAGAAGAAACGCAAAGAGTCAGGAATTTTTCGTTATTTGAGTGTCTGGATATTCCCCTTTACCAGATGAATATTCGCCAGTAGATTTGATAGTTTTGGTCCCCTGATAAGCATCATTTATAGATTAGTTCGGTTAATCAAAATCGACTAAATTAATTGAAATTAGTTCTGTCGATTTAACTGCTAATGTCTTCAGTTCCATTATTTTTTTGTTGTTGTTGTTCTGTCTTGGTTTGGTTTGGTTTGGTTTATGATCTTGTGATTCCTTATATGGACATATTAATAAATTCTAGATATTTTTTCCTTGTCTTAAATCGCACTTAGGAGTGAGAGTTAGATGGGAAATATTCGAACCGTAGGCACGAAAAAATCCCCAAATGTTACAGCGGGAACACCGAAAGAAAAAAACTAATTATTGAGCCGAATAATGAATATTGCACATGCAAGTATACGTATCGTTATAAGTACAATATAAAAGATATTGATCGTTAATCTTAGTTTAAGAATAATCGCGATTTATTGCTCTATCAATCTATCCAAAACAAATTGATTAAGAGATTAAAAAAAATTAACACGATTGAATAAAATTACTAAAACAAAATTTAACAAATAGTCAAATATGAGATAAGTGTAGGATTATAATTTCATGCCATCAGGGAAGAAGCTATGATTGAATTACGAGGGGCAAGTTGGTTGACTTTAAAATAAATAGAATTTTAAAAAATAATTAAATCATAAAATTTAAAAAATTAAGCTTTAATTTTGTTAGTTTTAAAATTGAAGGGCACTAAAAAGTTATTAAACCAAAAAAATGAGGGGAAAATGTTTAATTTTTTAATTTCAACTTAAAGAGTCTTAAAAATAATAAATTAATTTTTTTTAGAGGAATAAAGACTTAATTGTAATATTTTTAAAAGTATCAATTGTTTAAAAACAATTAAACCATTTAAGATTAGAGGGGGACAAGTCCCCTCCCACTCTCCATGTGACTTGGTCCCTCCATGCAATATTAATAGCAATGATTGCTAACTGGGAGTAGTAGAATTTCTCTAATTTTCTTCCAAACAATTAGGGGATTAACCCAATCCGATTACTTATTATATTTTTTGATTAAATAAAAATATATTATATTTTTATATCAAAATTTAAATTTATATAAAATAATATAAACATTATTAATTACTACGCGTACGCAAGTGAATTGTACCTAATTGATTAAGACTCAATTTCAACTCTCCCACCAATGGAATAGTAGATCGTGTCAGTTGGAGCTTTGGACAGAATGTAACAGCAGACCCAAATTGGACTACAAAAGTCGCACGTGAAATTCCTCGAGAACCACTTAACTGTCAGATTTGTTAGCACTTAGCTCATGCTAAACTATAAAATAAATATTTAAATTATATTTTTTATAATAAGTGTTTAAAGTATTTTTTATTTAAAGTATTTATTTAAATTTTTATTTTAGCTGAAATAGGTGTTTAAACTATTTTTTTGGCTGAAATAAGTGTTTAAACTTTTATTTTTGACTTATTTTAAAGTCAATTTTGGCACCTTCTTGAGCACTTATTTTAACCAAAAATGAAAGTTTAGGCACCTATTTCAGCCAAAAAATACTTTAGGCACCTATTTTAGCCAAAAATGAAACTTTAGGCATCTATTTCAGCTAAAAAATACTTTAGACACCTATTGTAAAAAATATGCATAGCTTAGACACTTATTTTGTAGTTAAGCTCTTAGCACAAAACTTATTTCCTCGGTTTTTTAGGAAAATAATGAAAATAGTAAAATATAATTAGGGAAATAGGGCGGATTGGAGATTATTTAGGAAATTACGACATTTGATACAATGGAAAGGAAATATACTGTGTGTTCCTGACGAATTTCATAAGAGATGATTTTTTTATGAAATTTGTCATGTAGTCTTGACGATTTTATTTGATCTTTGGATGAAAATTAAGGAAAGACAAAGTTGATGGCTCAAGTGGAAAGGAATTCAAAATTGGGGTCTGGAGTATAAATTCCTAAAAATCATGATACCAACAGCTAGGGGTGAGCGTTCGATCGAGTCAAGTCAAAATTTTTTGAGTTATTCGAGTTGAAGCGTCATATTTTACAACTCAAAATTTATTTGAATTTTTTCAATTCGATTCGAGTCGAGTTTTCGAGTTCCTATACAAATTTAATTGTAATTATTTATCATGTTGTACTACGATTTGATTCCAATTTAAACGACTTTCTCTAATCATATAAGATTTGCATATATATTTCTTTGTATTTTTTCATATGTGACATATATTTCTTCATATATTTTTTATATCAGCATATATATTAGGAAAACATTGAGGGACTTGACTCAAACTTAAAAATAAATCCACTAATTACTAAAAATTTTGAGTCGTTCTAGTTATTCGAATTTTCATTTTATAACTCAAACTTTATTTGAATTTTTTTGAGTCAAGTTGAGTTTATGAAAGTTCGAGTCGAGTAGAGTCGAGCCAAGACGAGTCAAGTTTTTTCGCCTTGAGTCGAGTCAAAAATTTTAGTTTTTTCGAGTCGAGTTTTGCTCACCCCTACCAGCAGCCTAACTTTTCCAGAATTTACTCTAACCCCAACTTTGGCTTCCTTTTCACTCTAGCCATCAACTTTGCTTTCCTTTCATTTTCATCCTAAGATCAAACAAAGTTGCTATGCTTTCTTGACTAGTCTCATGTGTTTTCAAAAAAATTAATCAACAAAACTCGCCGGGAACACACGACGGATTTTATAAAAAAATTGTTTTTAGATATAATTTGTTGGGACTACACGACGAGATCACCTCGAATTACAATAAATGTCGTAGTTCTTTAAATAATCCTCAACCCAACCTATTTTCCTAATTAACTTTTCTATTTGCAATATTTCCAAAAATAACTATTTCCTCTTCATAGACCATAAGCTAAGGGAATTGAAGAATGAAGCTTACGTCGTAAGCATACGTAGCATCATGTATGGACCCAGAGGGATAGTCGCCTCTTAAAATTTTAAAATTTATATATAATTTAGAATTTTTTTATACTTTTTATTGAAAATTTATTTTTTGTCATTTAACATAAAATCCTGTATTTGTTCTTGCGTAGCATCCAATTCTCTTTTCTTTGCGCAAATATCCAATTTAGAGGTATGTCCAAGAAAAATAATATTAATAATTTAAGAATTTAAGTAAAATATTTTAAAGTTCGAAAACCAAATTAACATCTAAGTTATGATTTGAAGATGTAAAGTGCAATTAACTATAAATTTTATGAATGAATAGGCCTTGGGCTTATTTTTTTAATATGTGTTAAAGCAGCAAACAAAAAAATAATTCCGAACTAATATTGCATACATATAAAACAGACGATTATCCCCCTTTTTTTTTTTTTTGTAAAATTTAGCGTTCAAATGAACATTTTGCCACAATTAATTTTTTTAATTTCTCCATAATCAAATATTTCACTTTCAACGAACGTTCACAACTCGTTACCAGACGTAGTCTTAATCGTCTTGGTAAAACTTAAGGGTTTAACACTCAAAAGAAATTGGGTTATTGGCAGGGTGGGGCCACGTATAAATCGATTTCGTCGGGTTTTTCGGATTAAACATAAATTTACTATCAGCTAATCCTTTCAACCTTGTCTGAAGGAGTATTTGCTATTAAAATGTGCTCTTTTTTGGGGGCTAATATAGGAAGCGAGATCTCAAACTCTAATCCAGCGATGCTTCAAGACGAATGAGATCAACCATTTCAGCAGGAGGTTCTAAAAAAACTTGCTTTTATTTTAGTTTGTATAATAGTATATTTAAATAACAAACATATTTGATCGGTTGATCAAACTGTTCATATTTATTTTTTCATTTTTCTTAGTTCATAATCCCTCTCTTGTCTTAAAGTTCCCTTCTATGTAAAATCAATATTAAAATTAAAATTTGTCAAAAAAAAACTATAATAAAATATTAAATTTTCTATTAATATACATATTTTTTATTTAAACCGGGTGCATATTTTAATCTTAACAAATATGGATATTAAAAAGGTGAATATGATTAATCTAAATCAACTCAAAATAAAATATTTTTTGGTATATTTCACAGGAAAATATCCTATGCAAATGCGGTGAAATTTGTATGTTTTTATAAGTGCTCTAATTTTAGAGTTTAAGAACGTAATTTAAGGTTTATAGTTTAGGGATTTAAGATTACGAGTTTAAAAATTAGAGGTTGTGGCTAAAATTTAGAATTTAAGTTTATAATTTAGTGTTTAGATGTTAAGGTTTAGGGTTTAAAGTAATATGTTGAGAATTTAGATTTTAACCTATAAAGCTTAAATTCTAACATTAAACTTTAAATTCAAACCACGATATCTAAATTTTCAGCACATAAAATTATATCCCTAAACTATAAAACCTTAAACTGAATTTTTAACCTTAAAATTAAAGTATTTGTAAAAAAAACAGTTGAATTCGACCTAATAATAATAGAAAAAAATAACACATAAAACATACGATAAAATAACTAAAAATGAATTTGAAAATTAAGTGTTATAATTATGATTTTAATAGTTGGACCTAATAAAAATACGAATAAAGTTGAGTAATTAATGGTATGATAATGATATACCTAATTTTTAATTAGTAAAAATAGATGGTCAACGCGAACTCGATTCACTCAGATTTAGACAATTCAAATAAAATATTAAAAAATCAATGCCCATTTCTTTGATATTTATTTCTGCTATTTGGTCACCATTCTTCTCCACTCTCGTCTCTTTCTTCTCCAGCGTTTTCAAAAATGGCGTCCGTCGATCTCTACGAAGCCTACGAAACAACTAACGCCACAGCCAACGGCAACAACATTGACCACGGCTGGTAAAAGGTGTCACATCCCAAACGCCAACGCAAGACCAAGCCCAACGCCGATCCCCAAAAGCCCAACCTTTCCCTCTCCGACGGAACCCTTACTAACGGCGGCCCCAACGTTTTCCATTCCCTCGAGCAGCAGTCCGAGGATCGCCTCCGTCGGATCCTCGAAGCTCAAAGAGCTTACACTGATGTTGATGCTAATATATAGACCAAGCATAACAGGTCGGACCTCGATGACGGCGATGAAGACGATAGCAGTGATATGGAAGGCTTTAAACCTGACGGAAATCCGGAGGAGGAAAAGAAGGTGAAGCAAAAGAAGCCAAAGAAGCCTAAGGTTACCGTTGCAGAGGCCTCTGCGAAGATCGATTCCGTTGATCTCTCGGTTTATCTCGCTGTAAGCATAGGGGATGATAGATTTATGTCGTTTTGTTTGTCTCGTAACTTCTCCATTGATTGACTATATTGACTGGTTTGGTAAATCAGGAATTGAATGGAGAACAGCCGGAAATTCAAATGCAGAAGTTTGCGAATTTTTATGGGAAGGCATTTCAGGAAGTGGTAGCCGGACAGTTTCCATGGATGAAGATGTTTAGGGAGAGTACCATTATCAAGCTTGCTGTTGTGAGTTTGTATTCATTTCTCTTTTTTAGTTTTTATTTTGGCGATTGGAAGCTTGAAACTTGTGAGATTTTATCGCTGAAAAAGAAAGAAATTTTAGATGATTTATTTCCTTCAAACATAATTTCTTGTTTGAATGTTCAAATTGAAAACTTTTATCATTGATTTTGGTAGGAATAAACATACCCTACACTTTGTGATATCTGTTATATTCGGTCCTATCTTTGTATGATTATCACGCGTAGTCCTCTTTTCAGATCTTCATTAAATTCCCTTTGGTCTCTGTTTGAGTACTTTCTTTTTGTTTCTTTCCAAAGCAGTAAATTTGTCCTTCGGCAGGTGCCTATGTCGCATATTTCTGATGCTGTTTATAAGACATCAGCCGATTAGATCAGCCAACAATCCCTTGAGGCTATTGGTTTCTTCATCTTATGGTATTTAGATATCATTCTTGAGGACTTGGTGGCCCAACAAGCAAGTGCTAAGGGCTCCAAAAAAGGTGCACAACAGATGTCATCCAAGTCAAAGGTAACTTCATTGGCGATTCTGCTGTTAAATTGATTATTTCTTTTTCTTTTTTCCCAGGATTTTGATGTTGTCTGATGTTGGTTCATATTAGTATTATCCTTTCAGATATTGGATGTGTATTAGCTTTTACAATTTATGCATCATTCTGCTGGATAATGCCGATGTTGATGGGAGTTTCTCTTGTTGATGTACTTGATAAGTAGACCTGAAAATGTATCATGTTTTGAAAATCATGGTATACAGTAGATATGGGAGTTAAACCATTTATGCTTTGTCGGTTGCTATTATTAACAATTGGGAGCTTGAATTTCATTTCACTCGATGGACTCATTGAACTTTTTATCCCTTTTGTTTTTTGTTCCTTTCTTTTCCTGTTTTCTACAGAGGCATTTGTACTATTGTGCATAGTTTTGTTAGTTCAATAGTAACCACCTCAAACTTTTGGCAAGAAAAGGTATCTCTACTTGATATTGGTTTGATGTTGAAACATGTTATGCAGGTTGGAATATTTGTGGCATTAGCATTGGTTTTGCGGCGTAAACCCGATGCCTTAATTAGTGTGTTACCGAATCTAAGAGAAAATTCAAAATATCAAGGTCAAGATAAGCTCCCTGCTATCGTGTGGATGATGCTTCAGGTAAGCAGATGGCTAGCACTGTCAGTCTAACTGGTTTATGTCTTTCAAAGGCCGTTTAAAATTTGTTAATCTTTCTTTTCTATGTTCTTATGGATCCATCAACACTGTCTGTAAAGGCATCCGAAGGAGATCTTGCTGTGTGGCTATACTTGTGGGCCAATCACCTTCTGCCGATCGTTGGTGGCAAAAACTGCAATCCACAGTCCAGGGATCTGATTTTACAGCTAGTGGAATGGTATTGGAGCTTCTATATTTTGTGCCTTTTTCCATTCTGAGTTTCAAATACATAAGGCTTACTGAATTCCTTTCCTTGGTGAAGGATCTTATCCGCCTAAAAGGCTCGGACAATTTTAGTAAACGGTGTTGTTAGAAAAGGGGAACGCTTGGTGCCACCATCTTCATTTGACGTACTAATGCGAGTTACCTTCCCTGCATCTTCAGCTAGAGTAAAGGTAGATTAAGAGTTTGACCAAGTCCATTTACTGTGGCATTGCTTTGAATTAAACGCTTATGGTCCCCACTTCTTTTAAGTTATGTTATTACCTTATTGGTGCAGGCAACCGAAAGGTTTGAGGCCATATATCCCATACTAAAGGAAGTGGCTCTTGCTGGTTCTCATGGAAGCAAAGCAATGCAGCAAGCATCTCAGCAGATGTTCAACTTTGCTATAGTAGCTGCAGGAGAAAGTATGTCTCATTTTTTAAAACTTTACTTCTTTGCAGTTCCCTCTCCTTCCCCCTTCAATCCCCCTTTCCTCCATCTATTCTAATGGTAGTTTCAACGTCAATGTTTTCGCTTTTATCTTTTGTAAACAGGCTCTCCTGCGTTATCGAAAGAAGCAGCTGAAATACTTATATGGTGTTTGAACCAAAATGCTTATTGCTACAGGCAGTGGGTAAGCTATTTTACTGTGTTACCGAGCACATTATGGAGGCATCTTTTTAGTTTTTTCTATGTTATTTGTAATCGGATATGTTCAGGGGTTTTTCCCCTCTACATGTATTTGGACTTTTGGAGGAGCATGTCCCCATATCCATGTCTGGGCATGTGTTGACGAGTGTTGGGCATGGTACTTAAAGAAAAATAAAGAGTGACCGCATAGTTTTTTCTTATTGATTCTTACCTTTGCTTTGTATGAACAGGATAAGGTTTATGTTGAAAATCTAAAAGCTACTGTTGCTGTTCTTAAAAGACTTTCAGAGGAATGGAAAGAGCAGACTGCAAAATTTGTTACTCTTGACCCCATGAGGGAAGCAATCAAGAATTTTACGAACAAGGTACTTTCATAATTATTCTACTAACAAACCAATACCATCCGATCAAGAACTGATGAAAAACCCCATTAAATTGGGTTTAGTTGGACGGTTCGACGTTGAATCAGTAAAAAAATCTTTTAATTATTTTCTCAAGTAGTGAGATTTGAATTCTTGACTCATATTCAGGGGTTCAGGACTTAATTATTAGGTGAACCCTATGTTTTGTAAAATATTTCCTACCGTTTAATACTATTTGATACTAAAACTTGGTAATATCACCCTTTTAATTGGACCGATCTCGAACCAGTGGGACATCTTGTCCAGCTGGTTCAACCTGCCGTCTTTTTTCTTAATGGTAGGCACTGAGTTTTACATGTAACCTGATTTATGGTTTTCCTTTTGGACCTTTTCTGAATGAAAAAGCAATGAACGGTGCCGCTGACTCTGCTGAATCGGCATTCTTCCACGATGCTGAGAAGTATTGTAAACATATATCTCGGAAGCTAACACGAGGCCATGGGTGCATTAAAACGTTGGCTGTTGGTGTCGTTGCATTTGCCGTGGCTGCAGCAGTCGTATCTCCCAACATCGACGTCCAGGAGTGGAACAAACTGTATGTTGTTTTCGGCTCTTAATCGATCGCCCCATGTAAAGACTTTGTTTTCAGACACGATTCCTTTCCTCAGTTTTTAACAGAGAGAAGTGTCATTTGAGATTGGGGTTTAGATGAAAAGAATGTCTGTTGATAGTTACAGGCCTTTGTATTAAAAGAAGCAAGGCCAAAGGGAAGGGGATGAGTTTGGTTCGTTACAAATTACATGTATTTGAAGTAATTTATTCACATGACTTTAGATTCCAATAATTTGAGGATTAATGAATCAGAGATTAATTAAAAAATAAGTTGACACTCTTTTCCTTTAAAAAATAATTTTAAAAAAAAACTCAAGAAATTTAAAGAATCTTAAACCCTAACCTCAATAACTCTAACAAACATCTTAAACCCTAAAATTTTACCCATAGATAAGTAACCTAAAGAATCATAACCTAAAAGAATTGCCCAGAGATTAGGACTCAATAAACTTTCAGTAAAACCCTAATGTCTTGCCTTTCCTCACATTAACTCCGGAAACAATTTTCATCTTCCCTTGTTTGCACGTTTGTTGATAGAACAAGTCTTTGTCGTCGTCTTCATCATCTTGCTCGGCTTGCCGTTCTGGCGTTGGTAATAACATGAGTCATGGTGGCGCGTGATGGAGACAGTGCGCTTCGAGAAAGCTTGGCACTGGCAGGCTTGGGATATTCGGTGCCAAGAAGAACAAGTTTGGCCGAAATTAGCAGCACCAACAGCAGATAAATTTGAAAGAATATCATGCAAGACGTTGGCCGGAAGGAGTTCAAGACCTGGCATTGTCGGCACGGATGACGATGATGATAGCTGCGGCGGCGGCGGTGGCGTTAGAAGAGATGACAGTTGCGGCTGCTGAGAGGAATATCTTTTTCGATCATTGAAAGAAGCCATTGGTGTATAGCAAATATCAGAGGAAATAAATTGGAGCGTAAAATATTGAGGTATAACTATGTAACATGTAATATATATATAGGAATCCTAGTTCAAACTGGCATGGGAATAAAGAACAATTTACAAAAGGACATATGTTTCTTGCAAAATAAGCTACTTAAAAAATTAGGGTTTTGAGGTAACTTCAATATGTTTTCTTGGAATATATATAAATCCAGGCCAGCGTCTAATCTTGTATGAGTCAATAGAATCAAAAAATTAATTACTAAATTTACTTCAGAACATATCTTGAAAAAAAAAAAAAAAAGCTTGGGAACTTTAACGTTCGAATTTCAGATATCTGGTAGATTTGGCTAGGATTTAGCTGTGTCGGTTGTAAGCTTTGATTTGAGGATGTTAAGCTGGTTAGCATATGTGGAAATTATCAAGAAAAGTAAAAAGTTAATCCAGTTATTTATTTCACCAATCCAACAATAAAAAAACGTTTAAAGCTTATAGTTTTACATTATGTGTAAGTGAATTCTAACCTTAATAATGTGTTCTCAATAAATAAAAAATAATGTTTTTTGAAATTTTAAAACCGAGTTCATTCAACTCTATTTTCAATAATATTTTACTATTTTTTGCGTAAAGTATTCACCTATTTTTAATATGATTATAATAAAATCGATCAATCAAGACAAGTAATTAAACTAAGTAAATTTTAGGTTTAACCGCCAAATAAGTGCTTAATCTATACATTTTTTAGATAGATGTCCAAATTATATTTTGGGCCAAATAGGTGCCTAACGTTTCATTCTGTGAGCCATTTAAGGTTTGGTCGTGATGAACGTTAATATTTTTTCCGTCATCCAATCAAAATCGAACATGTGACAATATTAAAAAAAAATTGAATTTTAGTTTTTAAAAAATAAATCAGAATTTTTTAAATATCCTATAATTTTCAAATAATCTCAAAATAGTCCCAAAATCCTTAAACCCCAAATACGGTTACTCTCACCGCTGTTGGCCGTGTTTCCGACAACGAAATGAAACGTCCTCCCCTCGACGATGATGGGGTAAATGGTCATGATGGTCCGACGACAAATGTGATGGGCAACGGCGTGGCAATCAACAACGATATTAGGTCAAATCGAGATTTGGATTTTGGGTGTTAGGGATTTCAAAATTTGGGGTTATTTTGTAAAATTTGAGGTTATTTTATTTTACTAATTTTTAAATATAATTTCAGAAATTTAAGAAGATGACACGTGTCAGATAACGGTAAAAATTAACAGACAGTAACAATATGACACCTATTTGAGTAACGTTGAAAACGTTAGGCACCTTTTTGGCCCTAAACAAAATTTAGGCACCTAACTATAAAAAAATGGTATAGTTTGGGCACTTAATTGACTGTTAAGCCTAAATTTTATTATAATATCATTGCCATTCTTTTATATAATGTCTAAACACGGTTCACAATGCTGACGTGACAGTGCATGTGTGATGATACGTGGCAGAGGAGCTGAATTGATTTTTCAAACCGAATTCGAGGGTATAATTGAATATTTTGCCGAGTTCAGGGTCATAATTCATTTTAATTAAAATTCGATAACTTACTTAATCTTTAAACTAAAAAATACTCTCTCTGTCCCACTCAATATGTCCCTTTTGTGTTTTAAAATTGTCTCACTTAAAATGTCTCATTGAAAAAATTAATTACTTTTATAAGGCACATTTCCTTTTATACCATTTTTTAGTTTCTCAACAAAACAAAATTCAATTTTTCAAGGATAAAATTGTCGTTTCAATTATTTTACATCATATTTCTTACACATTTTTTCTTCCTAAAATTATGTGAAAAGTCAACAATTGACAAAATAAATGGGACGGAGGGAGTAATAAATTATTAAAAAATAAAAATATTTAAATACTCATAAAAATATTAAAAAATAAAAATACTATAATAAATTTAAAAAATTAAGTAAAAACATAAAATTTAAAAGGGTTAAATGAAAAATAGGTACCCAAAGTATGCATTTTTTGAACTTTAAGTGCCTAAAGTATTTTTTTGTAAAAATAGGTGCAAAAAGTTTTAAAAGTAATTTGAGGTGTCTGACCGTTAATGGGTGTTAAATTTTTTTTAACCAATCAATGCTTGACATGTGACATATTTTTTTTTTCAAAATTAAAAATTTTAAGAAACACTTTTAGTTTTTCAAAAAATCTTAAAATTTTACAAATTTTACGAAACAATCTCCAAATTCCTAAAATTATCCAAATCCAAACCCACAAATCGTGGTCGCTTTCGCCGTCGATCGTCATTTTTTAGCATATCAGTTTGGTTGTCGGACCAAGGTGGTCATTTCCCCTAACACGGCGTCGCCGAAAACGACGAACGACGTGCAACCGAACGTCGAACATCAAACGCGAAATTGGCGTTCAACTGGCATACCGACGACACCGTATTGGGAGAAATGACCGCCTTGTTTCGGCGACCAAATCGGTGTGCTTAGGGACGACGATCGGCGGCGGAAGCGATGACGATTTGTGGGTTTAGATTTGGGTAATTTTAGGGATTTGGAGACGGTTTTATAGAATTTTCAAAATTTTGGGAGTTTTTGAAAAATAGAAAACAATGGGTATTTTCTTTAAAAAATTAAAAATAAATAAATTAAATATGCCCCGTGTCAAGCATTGATTGGTTAAAAAATTTAATACCTATTAACGGTCAAACATCTAAAATTATAACTTTAAAAACTTTAAACACATATTTTTATAAAAAAAAATACTTTAAACACCTAAAATTAAGAAAAAAATATATTATATATATATATTTTTTATTTAAATAAATTAAAAATATTAATAATTACAGTTCAGATAGAAGCGTCCATCAGTCCAGCATGGACAGCCCATGTTTAGATTCTCTCTCTTTCTCTCCCCTTTCTACGGATTATATTTTCCTCTGACAAAAGAGAAAAGAAAAGAAAAGAAAAGAAAGGAAAGGAAAGGAAAGGAAAATCCCCTAGCAAAATTTAAATTATTAGTAATCAAATATAGAAAATTTGAGAAAGGAAAGCGAAAATCCAAGTGAGAAAGAAGGGTGCCGATGATTTTTTCTTCGTTTTTTAAGGCCGATCTGAGCGGTTAGACGCTACAAATGGGGACTCTTCAAACATGGAGAAAAGCGTATGGCGCTCTTAAAGATTCCACCAAAGTCGGTCTCGCTCATGTCAATAGTGATTACGCGGTAATGTTTCGAAGATCTCTTTTCATTTCTTCCCCCTATATTTAGTATGCGGAATTTTATTAGATTTGATTTTTTTGGTGAAATGTTTATAATTAGGATTTGGATGTGGCCATAGTTAAAGCTACTAACCATGTCGAGTGTCCTCCGAAAGAAAGGCATCTTCGAAGTGAGTTTTTTTTTTTTTTGAATTGCTAATTTACAGATCCAATTTAAATTTGGTTTTCTATTTCTGGGATTGGATATATATTGATTTTGTTGGTTTTTGTTTTTGTTGAAGAAATCTTGTTAGCCACATCAGCGATTCGGCCACGGGCAGATGTTGCTTATTGCATTCATGCGCTTTCCCGCCGATTAGCCAAGACTCATAATTGGACGTTATTATTTCCAGATTATATTTCTTATTATTATTGCAAAATCTTAGGGCTTCTGGTCTTTAAATTTGATATGAAATTGTTCAATTGGATGATGATGCTTTCGCTTTAAAATAAAGTTGGAGTTTCCAATTGTTATATTAGTGTGCGTTCAACACTAATGTTTCCAGAATTAAGTTACTTGTTTCTTATCGCTTTGTCTACTGGCTTGCTTGTCTATGTATTAGAATTTTTACTACTGTGCATCATATGGTATGTTTTGCTGTAATATTTCAAGAGCATACCATTCAAAATGTATACTATGTTGAGAGTTCATTTTAATACCTTCCGGTCAAACCCGTTTTGGGGGGTGATCCTTATTCTAATTCTGTATGCATTTTTGGCTGGTGGTTTGGAGTAGTTTCTAGACACACTGAAATGATATTGATTACAAGTACATTTGTTAGGTTTTTATGTAATATTTTTTTTCAGCTTTGATATGATCAATGAACCTTGATTTTTGGTGGTTGAATTCATCTTCTTGGGTATGAGATTTACCCTGAAAGATGATTTATTCATGTTTTTTTGTTCTTTAATTGTTAAAGTTCTTGTATGCATCATAATTAACATTTATGACTTGGCAGCAATTAAGTTGTACTGATGTTCTACAATATGTCAGCATCTAGCTCTGTTTTGATATAGTTAAATGAACTTATATTGTATTTTTTCTTCTTCCTTTATTTTATAGGTTGCATTGAAAACTCTTATAGTTATCCATAGGGCTCTGAGGGAGGGTGATCCTACTTTCAGAGAAGAGCTTTTAAACTTCTCGCAAAGAGCACGCATCCTTCAACTTTCTAATTTCAAGGATGATTCTAGCCCTATTGGTGAGCTTTTAATTTCACTCTACTTTTGTGCCTATTGGTTTATGCATATGTCTCCATCTTCTCTACATGTCTTCTTGTCACTAGCAATAACTTTTTGGTTGCCTATTCATTCTGCCCATTGTTTGTATATGCTCTTCAGCATGGGAATGCTCTGCCTGGGTGCGTACATATGCATTATTTTTGGAAGAAAGACTTGAATGCTTTCGGATTTTGAAGTATGACATTGAAGCTGAGCTTCTCCCAAGACCTTCCCAGGAGCAGGATAAGGTATCATTCTTTTGGGAATATTTGTTCCTTAGAATTACACAGGTATCTGGTTTTACCATTGTGGGTTCTTGGTCTGCTACAATTTTGGTTCTCTTAAATGGGCAGGGTTACAGCAGAACGAGGGAGTTGGACAGCGAAGAGTTGTTGGAGCAGTTGCCTGCTCTGCAGCAATTGCTCTATCGTCTCATTGGTTGTTGGGTATTATTATATTTTAATCTTGTCTAATCTGAGTTTTGTTTCCCGAACTCATTCAGTTTTTGTTATGTGTTTATGTATCTGGAAAAGTTAATGGGCTTTTCTGCTCTCCTTGCAGCCGGAAGGTGCTGCTGTAGTAAACTACGTTATACAGTATGCCTTGGCTCTGGTACGTTCAATTTCTTAGTCTCTCTATGTTATGTGTTTGTGTCATTTTATTTAGTCCTGAAATCTTATTTTGAATCATCACTAGTGGCATCTGTATGTGTTCCTGGCTTTCATGCTGTATTCTTTGTCTTCTCAGGTTCCAACTTTTGCTTTCAGGTTCCCCTCTAGTTTAGATTATTATTTTCATTCTACCTGATCTATTCTTTTTGTCTTCCACACGTCTTATGATGAATGAGAATGAACAGTCTCAAGATAAATCTCTTCCGGTCAGATACAAGAAACGTAATACTGGTTGGTATGGCTAATGGCAATTAGCGCTTGTAATTCACTAGTTGTCTTCTATCTATCTTGTTACTGGTCTCCGGTCACTGAACTAATCTACTTCGAAAGTCTTTTGTTCGAGTGACACGCGTAGAGTTGAATAGCATGCAACTGAACTAATCTATCAGCTGTTCTCTGCTTATTTATCAAACTGTTGTGGTGATTTTGTTATTAATGAGCATCACATGTATAATTCTTATCTAGTCCCCAGTTCTTGTTTTGAGTTTTCTACTAGTGGAATCTGGGTTCTGCTGTTAAATTCGAAGTTAAAAAGTTTCATTAAAGAGTTTTTCATTTTCCATCTGCACTATATACAAAGTGTACTAAATTATTTCTCCTTACAAATAACAACTAACCAACAGGGGGAAGAATCCACTGAACAAGCAGACTGTTTAATTTGGCTGAATTCGTAAAAAGATCACGGCCAAAATCAGCATAATCTTTAAAATTTAATCATAGCAAGTAAATAGGTTAAATGTGAATCCATAAAAAGGTTCACGAGCGGGAACATGTCTGCTAAAATTTTCTACCTATAGAATCATGTTAAGCTGCCTCCTGAAATGGATTGATAGGAGTGGAGATGTTTAATTTACAGAAGGTGGAATCACAGTTATGAGTTTAGAAGTTAATGCTTCGTGCATGTAAATCAATCGCTGATGTTAATAGAAGTCGTGATTGCTGGACCTATAATTTTAAAATCCATTTGATTGATTGTGTCATCTATTGAATGTTTGGAATTTTTAGATTTATGATTAAGATTTCAAGACCCCCATTATGTATTTGCACCTCCTTTCTTTGTAACATAAAAATTTTTCTGTGTTTAAACGTGGAAAATCTGGAACATTTTTGTACATCTTCCTAAGAATCCCGTTACCTCATATGAATAAGTAAAATGATGGGTATCTGACAATGGAAATACTTCGCTTTTGAAACTATGTTAACCTCACAATATTACACTTTTCAGGTATTAAAGGAGAGCTTCAAAATATATTGTGCTATTAATGATGGAATTATCAATCTTGTTGACAAGGTGATGTTTTTTTTTATTATTTAGAAAATGATTTCCTGGTTTCAGGCTGAGGCTTTTTTCTTCATTCTTTTCTCCCCCTTTTTCACAATAGCTCGAGTTGTGATTTTATTGCAGTTTTTTGAGATGCCTAGACATGAAGCTGTCAAAGCACTCGATGTATACAAGCGAGCTGGTCAACAGGTGAAGATATAATTTCTAAAAAGTTGCATTTCTGTCAAATATTAGCTAAGTAGTTATTTTTCTGGTTAATTACATTCTCATTTGGTTAGTAATTGCGGTTGGTCTGATATCTCGGTGTCGACAGTTAAATATCATGTTGGCTTGGTAAAAATATATTCAATGTCTATGATGCAGGCTAATAGCCTTTCTGATTTCTACGAAGTTTGCAAAGGATTGGAACTTGCTAGGAACTTCCAGTTCCCTGTTCTCCGGGAGGTATGTGTTCTATGGAGGTGATTTGTAGTTCGAATTTTCTCTTATGTGACTTTTTTGTTCAATTCTTTGGTGTTAATTCATCACTATAATTCTTCCAGCCACCACAGTCTTTTCTTGCTACCATGGAAGAGTACGTTAGAGAGGCACCACGTGTAGTTTCCGTCCCAACGGAACCGTTGGTCAGTACTCTTTCAACTATATTCCTGATAACACACAAATACACATGCATGCATGCATACTACATATATAAGAGATTTATTCACACTAGTGTAAAAGTAATTTACTTTTATATACTGTTATAATTTTTACACGAGGTATATATATTTTTTAATCCAATGGTTGCATTTTATGTTTCATTCATGCAGATTATGCATGCTATTTGTTAAACCGTTAAATATATATGAAAAGTATTGCGTTCTCTATAAATATGATAGGGATATTGGGCTGATTTGAAACTTTATTTGCATGATGTGTACAAGTATATTGCTAAGTCTTAACAATTAATTGTACATGAAGTAAAATAAACTCTGGGATATCTGTAAAATGAATGACCTTTTAAACTTCACCCTCTCTTCTCCTGCATTTGTGTTTAATTTAGAATTCTCAAATTGCCTTGTAATTTAGCATAATATTTTGAAGTGATATATGCGATAGGACTAAAGGTGTTATTTGTTACAGCTTCAATTAACATACAGACCCGAGGAAGGTCCTTCTGAAGATAATAAATCATCCAATGATGAACCTGAACCATCTGCACCTGTTGATGATGTTCCCGTTTCCAGTGTCCAGACTGCTGCTCCTCCCCCTCTGGCACCTCAGACCAACTTGATCACCGACGACTTACTGGTATGTTTCTTTTTGAGTTTCATAACGTATCCTATTTATATATTTCTTTCTTTCTTTCTTTTATTGCATTTTGTTGGGTTCAGGGATTGAATGATTCTGCACCTAACGCCTCGACAATTGAGGAAAGTAATGCTTTGGCACTAGCCATTGTTCCAACGGAATCTGGTAAACTGTGTTTCTTAGTCTCTTGCCTCTCTTCCATTATTTGATGGCTAATATTCTTATCTTTGGTGTTGCGATGCTAAAAAAGTGTTTTTCTTAATATTTTATTTTGCAGGTGCTTCAACATTTAATTATAGTGCCGGTCAACCAAAAGATTTTGATCCTACTGGATGGGAACTTGCCCTTGTCACAACACCAAGCACCAATATTTCTGCACCAACTGAAAGGCAATTGGTATTCCCTCTCTCTGCTTTCGCTTCTCATGTATTTCTATGTAATTTGAACTCTTCATTTCTCTTGAAGCACTTGAATCTGGAACATATTTGAACTCGAGTCAAGGATCTGACCCTTTTAGGACCTCCAAATACATGAAAGAAACATTTTTAAAAAATGAACATACCTGTGTAAGACGGTTACAGATATGACACGCCAGTTTGAGTAACATAGGTCTGCGAAATATGACCGTATATCGGAAAATGCGTGGGATGATTGAAGTAGGGAAATGGATGACATTGTACTAAATATAAGTTTATTTAAAAAGCATCATTCTTCCTGCATTTTCAGTTTAGATTTCATTCCTCGTGCTGTTTTAATGATGCCATATACATGCAACTGAAAGAAAAACCAAAGTGCCGAGTGGAAATACATGGAGGACCTGAGTCAGTAGAATAATCTTAATTATCTGACCGATTTTGTTATTGATGATTGACAGGCTGGTGGATTGGACTCACTCACTCTCAACAGTTTATACGACTCAGCTGCATATACAGCTTCCCAGCAGCCTGTATATGGGAGTGCAGCGCCAAATCCGTTTGAGGTACAGGATCCATTTGCCGTATCGAATAACATTGCTCCCCCTACAGGAGTTCAAATAGCAGCAATGACTCAGCAACAAAACAATCCCTTTGGTGCTTACCAACCTACCTATCCGCTGCCGCAACAGCAGCAGCAGCATTTGATGATGAGCGCATCAAATCCTTTTGGCGATGCAGGGTTCGGGGCATTTCCGGCGAACCAAATGGTCCCGTATGCTCAACCACATGCAAACAATCCATTTGGCGGAAGCACGGGCCTATTGTAATGTTAATTATGAAGAGTCAATCTGTGTGGCGTTTGGTCGATGTTTGAAGATGAGAAGAGTGCCTTTCATCATCAGTGCTCTGAATTTGTATTGGTTTTGAACGCACAAAAAAAAAGTCCGTCGATAATTTAAAGATGTAATAATATTAACTTGTTGGTATCAATTCATTAATGCCAGGAAGTAATGTTGAAAATTTCTCAGCTTTGCCTCTTCTGTATTAAATCTCAACTGAATTGACTTCGATTTTGATCTACTCATAAATGCATGATTCATTAATTTTCACCGAAATAGCCTTTTAAATGCTACTTTTTTTGTTGTTGAAAAGTTATTATGAATTGACTGTTGGGACAACGAACATCATATTGTATGAAAGAAAATATGACATTAACGAATCAACAAAGTCGTTAAAGTTAATACGACATAAATTACTAACATGTTTGAAATTTATATGATGATGTAAACACGACCACCACGTAACTTAACAATCAAATCCTTAAAACCTTTGCTACTAAATATGGCGCCATTTCACTTACTACTAATTGCTCTAGTGGGATGACCATTTCATTTGCTACTAATTGCTCTAGTGGGATGAGACACTAGATTTATAGGTAAAGTCACATCGAGGCTGTTAAAGGCCTGGTCCCTGGTCCACCCTTACGGTTTATTTTATTTTTAAATTATAATTTATTTTACTTGTTCAAATATCATGCATGAAATGGTTCTTATTTTATTGATATATTGTATAAGGGAATTTAAGTATGTCTTACTTGAAATAAGTAGGATGAATATTATTGGTGATATTTTTTAGTCTTTTATTTTTTATTCTCGACCCCTAAATTTTTAATTCAAGCTTCACCTCTGATTAGATTTCTTAAGCAAGATCAAAGATTAAAATTCTGACGTTGTGAATGAAGAAAATTAAGTAGAGAGGATCATCCCATAATATGCCTATATAAAACTCGATCTGAAAATGAGTCGGAAAGTCATTTTTAAATCGCATGCTTCCTGGACTTCAAGTCTTATATATAATTTAAAAAAAATATTATTTCTGAATTTCCCCTCCATTTTCAAACATTTATTTTTTGTTTTCAACTCTAAATAACTTCGTCCTGTGTATGATACCTCTTACCCGGTTCGGACAGTAGGGTGGATAAGAAATATCACACACTATTAAACAATTCCTAACTTCAATAGCTTTTAAAAGAAAAAAAATATCAATCATGCTCATTATGCACCCAAAGGGATCAAAATATAAAATATACAAACATATAGGAGCATAAAGTCATTAACTATACATATATGATATTACAAACAAAATTTCTCAAAAAGATAATAAAAAGTATACTTTTATAGTTGTGCTGTGGTTTGAGCTCCGATGCGTCTTCGAACGAGATAATTTTTTAGGGACGACTTACATGTAATTTGGGAGGGACTCTTTTCTCCTCCCCACGCACCAATCTTTTTTTTTATCTTTGTTATATATATTTTAAAAAAATAAATTAATTATAATTTTACCTTCCACAATTTTTAAACCTCCCAACCTCTAACCTTGATTCTATCTCTGCTTATCATCAATATTTACTTATAGAAATTCATATTCATATTTATCATACAAAATTTATCACATTTATTTTCTTCATTTAAACATTTGACTTTTGCAAAGATTACCAAAAGACATATAAATTTAATGGGCATTAAACTAATTACTCAAGTGACAGCAGAGACGGATGTACATGGCTAATTGGAGACTGTAGCTACTTCCTATTTTTTTCATTATAAAATACAATATGTTTTTCTTTACTTAACAAAACTCTTAATTTTTAATTTATTTAAATTTTATTCATCAATCAACAATCGTTAGAGTAAGTGGTTAAAACTCTCAGTTGACATCTTTTCCTTTTTTTAAGTCGTTGGTTTAAAATCCAGTACGAACAAAATTACACTTCCCTAAATAGAAATTGTTCAAAAAAAATTTATTCCTCGCATTTTTATGGTTAATTATACCTTGTTTTATATTTTGATTTTTGACTCGTCCTTAAATAACAATATAATTTCGTTGAACAAACAGTCGAATAAAATAATACGAAGTTGATAAATATTCTGTTGAGAGGATAGGAACACAATGTCAATGTTGACCACATCAAACTTTGGTTCACCGTTAAGAAGAAGAAAAAAAATAATGTCAGGTAAATAAAACTAAAAGTTTCACAGACAAGTCAAAATACCAACTTGGGATGTAAAATATGATTTCTCTTTTAAAATTAGGGGAATAATTCATAATTATCTCATAAAATTTTCAAATATATTACACAAAAGATAAAAAAAAAAAGAGTGGGTTGGAGGTCACAATTAGAGCCATCTCGGATATTTTTAGGGGTATAAGCGAAAATTTAAAAATGAACCATGTAGAACGAAAACGTATTCTATTACTTTTCTAGTTTGATATTTACATTAACAAACTATTATTTTTGAGATTTATTAATTGAACTAGTAGTTAAGATAAAAGATAACCACTAACTTATAAGAGTACCCTCTTAAAAAATTATTAAATTTATAAAGATAGGAGATAAGACACTGAGCAGACGCTCGTTTTACTCTCCATCCGAAGCAGTCCTGACCACAACCCCTCCCAACTATTAAATACTATAATATTATTTTTTTAATATAAGGGCATGTTTGAATAAATTAGTTTTTGAAATAATATATTAGTCTTTGATTTTTACTTTTATATTATTTTCCAATAAAATTACTTTTTGTTACGACGATTCCTTAACTTAAAGTCAACTTTTAATTTATTTATTATATTTTTCAACTAAAATAAATGTCAGTTTCCTTTAGCACCAACCACGAAGCGCGTTAAGCTCCCTTGCCGATTTGAATCACTAAAATATAAAAAATAATTGTTTTGGCTATTGATATTTCAAAAATATAAAATAACCATTAAATTTATAAAATTGTTATAAAATAATTAGTAAATGTATCAAATTACAATACAATGAACATTAATTTTTTATTAAATTATTGCAAAATATTTAAATTATTATATATTTTATAACATCTATTAACTATTTTATAACTTTAAAAAAAGTTAATGATCAAAAAATCATTTTTATTCACATTAATTTGTTTTCCTTTCTTTTAAAAAGTTTAGGTGGAGAAGTTATTTTATTTTATGTTCACGATCTTTAATTTAATTTTACTTTATTCTTGAAAATAAGGGAAATTTAAATTATTTAAACTTTTAAAATGTTTGAATATTAAATATGGATTTATATTTAATAAATCAGCGGTAAAAATTAAAAATATTTACGAACGCCTTACTTTTAGGGATTCTATTTAAGATTTAAAGTTTAGGGTTTAGGTTTGAGAGTTTATAATTTAGGGATAGTAGTTAGAATTTAAGATTTATGATTTAAATTTAGGTTTAGATGTTTAGGATTTAGGTTTTAAATTAATATGGTTGAGATTTAGGTTTTAACCTATAAACATTAAACTCTAATTACAACCCTTAAATTCTAAATCCCTAGACATAAACTCATAAACGCTACGCCCTAAATTAAATCTCTAATTCTTAAAATTAAGACGCTTATAGAATAATTACTCATTAAATATTTGTAAACTTAGAATTTACATTTACTTGTAATTTATGAACACATTGATAGATAAAAATATAATATAAAACTCATAGTAGACCAGATTTAAATAAATATATAATATTAAAAATTAAAATCATGAGTTATCATTTATATTTTACAATTCATATTTAAAGTTCGTGACTATTGATTATTGTTTTAAACAATATTATTTTCACGACTTGAATTTAATTTTTTTTTTTAAATATATTTTTTTGAATACTTGTTAATATATATTAATATGTATTATTTTTATTTATTGGAGGAAATTGACTTTTTAATATATCAATAAAATAGTAAATTAAAATTAATAGAAGATAGACCAAATCCAAGTGAAGAGAAATGCATTTCTTAAAAAGGAAAAAAAATAGAAAGAGAAATACAAATGTGATATTTTCCAGGAAAATCATTTAATTTATTCCACTACCAAATCTTACCTTGCTGCTTTCCTCCAAAATTTTCAATCTCCCAAAGTTTCACAATAATTAATCCCAGAATCTTTTTGTTTTTTATTATTTCATGGTCTTGTTTTCAAAACCCCATGAATAAATCCAAGAAGTTCTTTCGAAATCTAATGAAACCTTTCAGGTCCAACTCAAGCAATGGTAAAATGTAAAACCCAGTTTTTTATATGAAAAATGAAGCCAAAAGTTTGGTGGTCTCTTTCTCCATGTTTGCTGATATGTGTTTTTTGGTGTGCTTGTGTTTCAGTGGGGGAGGATGTAGAGGATTTGGAGAAAATAGCTCAACAAGAGCAAAAGAGCTTCCTTTTCGAGACTTTAGTTGTTGCTACAAAAGATTTCCATCCTCATCACAAGCTTGGTGAAGGGGGTTTTGGACCTGTTTATAGAGTAAGATCCCAACTCTTGTTTGGTTGCCTAGAAAATAGAGGGAAACATTTGCACAACTGGATTATTTTTCATTGGATAGTTCTTTTGTTTGAATTGAAGAATTATAAGTGATATGATACAATGGATTGCCATAGATATTGTTTGCATTATATCATGGATGGAGGCATCCCCTAATAATTTGAAATTCATATATAATTTAAATTTTTTTAGAATTTTTTTTTATGTATTTTCTATTGAAAATCTATTTTCGTCCCCTAAATTTTTTTTAGGCTTGCCCCTTAGAATTTTATAGGTTCGCCCATTTAACATAAAATCCTATATACGTCCCTGATTATATATGATGTGAGTGTCGAATATGTATGTATATGGTTTGGGGTAGCTTCATTTTTTCTTAGTTTTCCATATATATGGAGTCATACTCTTGTATGTATGAATATGTGTCGGACACGGATACTCTTGTATGTATAAAAATAACGGAACGTAGCTTGAGAATCTCATTTTCACTACTAGCTTTGATTAAGAGTGAACCATATGTTCCGAGCTAGTCGAACCATTAAGCTCCTTGTCTTAGCTATTAAAAAGGAGGTAGAGCATACACAATTTTAATTGAAGTGGTTTCCGGGTTTCAAAATTCTGATGTTTTTGCTTGGTTGATCAAACTAAACTGTGAGTCATTTATCCGAACTTGATGGCTTTTACTTAATTTGTAGGGTAAGTTAGATGATGGAAGGGAAATTGCAGTAAAGAAGCTATCCCAAAACTCGAGTCAAGGGAAAAAGGAGTTCGAGAATGAGGCTAAGGTTCTAGCCCGAGTGCAGCACCGCAACATTGTGAATCTGTTGGGTTACTGCATACACGGCGATGAAAAGCTTTTGGTATACGAGTATGTCACTAATCAGAGTCTTGACAAGGTTCTCTTCAGTAAGTTATCATATTTGTTCTCTGCCATATATTTCTTCTATGCTTCATAGCAAGTTTAGGTTATCGGATTCGTAATGAAGTATAATGGAGTAATACTGATAATTTTGGTATGATTTAGCTTTCTATTTTAGAAACGTTATGGTTTGTTTCCCTTTTGTTTCATTTTTTCTGTATTTGTTGTTTCTTTACTTTCATCTCCATCTTGGTGACTGACTGTTGCAATTTACTGGTTTTAAGAACTCAAAACGGATTAGCATACGTAAGCATTTGTTTCAAACATCCTTCAAGAGAAGAGAAACATGGTCAGGCTAGTGCAAAATCTTCGAAAACTCGTTTAAACCACTTTTAAACCATATGGATTGAACAATAATATGACAAGACAGAGCTTTTGTGTTTTAAAGAGAAGGAACCTTTATTTTTACAGGAAGAAGATTTTGGAATAAGAACGGAAGCTACAACTTGTGTTGCGCAAATCTTGTTGCATTTATACTTTGAAAAATGTTAAAATTACAGTTTGAAAGGGTGTTAGATTATGAGATATTAACACTTAGATTGAGTTGGAAGGCTTTGACTAATGACTGATCTGTCATTAACCGCATCACTGCTATTCCAGGACTCTGACTCGAGATCTCCAAATTGGACTGTAAATTTTTATTGTTGGTTCATCCCCTTGGTGGCATCTAGTATGCATTATATTGTAATGGTTGAGTTGAATGACCTAATTGTGAATCGAATGAATTCCGAGATGAGAATTGAGATAATCATCATTAGGGACATGCATTAGTATTGCTATATATGATCTTAGATAATTTGATTCAATGTAAGTTCTCTGACTCGATTTTCCGAAACATAACTTCAAGATCATGTGCTTGAAATTGATCATTGATTATCAGATTTTTTATCAATTAGTCCATAGATATCTTTAATGAAAGAATTCGATTTTTAGTAATAGTAATGATGATGATGGTTTATTCTGTAGAACCGAATAGAAAAGAGGAGCTTGACTGGAAACGAAGGTATGAAATAATTACAGGCATCGCACGGGGTTTGGTTTACCTTCATAATGAGACACACAATCGTATCATTCACCGGGATATCAAGGCGAGCAACATTTTACTCGATGACAAATGGGTCCCTAAAATTGCTGATTTTGGCATGGCTCGCCTCTTCCCTGAGGGTGAAACGCATGTCAACACCCGGGTAGCTGGTACCAAGTATGTTGTCTTTCATGCATCCTCTTAATTGATAACATGATGAGATCTACATGCTTCAGATGTGGTATTTCATAATGCCTATACCTTAATCGTAAGGTGTTGATTTAACAAAGTTAATTCATATTTATTGTTTGAAACAGCGGATATATGGCACCGGAGTATGTTATGCATGGACAACTATCAGTGAAGGCGGATGTGTTCAGCTTCGGAGTTTTGGTTCTGGAGCTAATAAGTGGCCAAAAAAACTCATCCTTTAGTTCAAATGGAGATGCTCGAAATCTACTTGAATGGGTAAGAGCAGGATTATAATCTAATCATTTGTTGCTCCAAATCTGTGACTCTTCAAATATATAGAAAAACTTGAAGAAAATCGAGTGCACTCGTGTTGAACACATACTTATGTTCGCCCAAATCTAAGTAATATATATTGAGTCGGTTCAAGCTAGGACCACACCAAATGCATGAGATGGACTTGGCCAAAAACACTGAGCCAAGAAATTCCAGGTCCTGCCATGCATGGGAAGATGCATATGAATCATAATACATCATGTTAACATTTAATTTGGAAAAATAGTCAAACATTCAAGGATATTCGAAAGAAAGGTTTCGTAACCGACACTTGTTCGGTTTTCGATTTTGCAGGCATATAAGCTTTACAAAAAGGGAAAGGGCTTGGAGATCATGGATGCTGCCATAGCACCATTGGCACCCACTGAACAAGTAGCTATCTGCATCAAAATTGGTTTACTATGTGTGCAAAGCGATCCCAAGGTACGGCCGGACATGCACCGGGTTGTTATATTGCTGTCAAAGAAACCTGGACATCTAGATGAGCCAATGAGACCCGGAATTCCAGGTACTCGATACAGAAGATCCCGCCTGCCTCATGGATCCTCGTCAACTACCAGAGCTTCCGGTTTTTCAAATTCTCATTCTTCTGAATCAACCTTTAATATTAATACTAATACTGCAACGGCATCTGCTTCAACATCAGCCCATGCAAGCTCCTCAAACTCCGATCCCTATGGGAAGCGCCCAATGAAGAGTTAGTCTCGCGTGGAATTTTCTATATCTAGATTTATATTTGATACACTGGTAATATATATGACGTCTGAACCAAATTGTGCCATTTATTAGAAGTTATTCAAATTTACTTTTGAAAAGCTTTTAATGAAGTGGCATCATTGGTTCACATACATTTCATAGATATATACATTATCATTGCATCAAATATAAACTGTGTATACTTGTTAATTAGCATGTAAATGTTAATTGGGGATTATTAGCCAAAGCCAAGGTGTAGAGTTTAGTAAGTGTAGCTTTTGTATAATGAAGGATTAGGGGGAGGGGGATTAGAGAGATTAAAAAGCTTTGTTTTATTTGTAAGAAATTGAAAGAAAATATATAATTTTTATTCATTTTTTCCGCTAGAATTTTCATTCAATTATTGAATAGAGAAAAAATGTAAAAAGAAATCATAGGAGTACAGGATCTCTTACACATAGCCAAAAAATATAACATATATCTCATTCTGTATCATCTATATTTTGAATCTCGGCATTTGCATTGGAGTATCGAGTAACATGCAAATTCGAAATACAAAACTTGTATTACTTTGAATGGGTTGCAAATAATCCAAAAATAAACTCATTATGCTGATGGAAATTAACCATACTCAAAATTACATGTATTTGATTCCAGTGTTGTACATTGTACAGATTTCTTGCTCACTTCATATTGTGCTGCAGTCGCAACCCTACAAACAGCAGATAAATGAGGCTTTAATTCGAGCACGACATCACAACTTGAGCTTTAAATCCATCATCGGACTCGGATTAAAACTAACCTTCCCTTACGCTTCTCCAAAAACCGAGCCAAAGATACTATGCGAGCCTGCGGAACTGAAGGCAAACGATTCCAAGTCATTACAAGTCAAGTGCCTAAGGTTGAATTAAGCTGAGCAAAATGCATACCGGACGGCATCATGCCGATTGCGGTGATAGGTCCTTGGTATTTGCCGGTTTTAGAGGCTGCACTTTGCTAATAGGGGTTGTCGCTTGTCGGACTTCCCTGTCTCTTGCATACGACCAGTTCATCGGTACTAGTATTTCCACTCCCGGATTGAACACCGGTGTGAAATGAAACCGACAGATGGCTCAGGGGTAATATCTTCGTAAACATTCACAGTACCGGCATCAAAGATGGTGAATTGAGGAGGTGATCCGGAGTCCACTTTTCCCAACAGGGAACACATAATTCCAACAGAATTTCAGTATCCTATTGTCAACATTTTCGATAAAAATAATCAAACTCAAGCTTAAATCATTAAGTTTACCATGGTTCGATGCTTCCACCAGGGTTGGAAGAACTGAATGCGGTGTTGACACTTATTATCGATTGAGTTTTAGTTCAGTTGATGTGTATGAGAATATATATTTAAATATATTTAAATACATAATATCATCTTATTATCGGTAAAATAACACATCTAAATAATTTAAGCATCGTATAAAAATAAAATGGTGCATTTTAAATAATTTTCACTCAATTTACATTATATTGGAAATTCAAATAATTAATTTTACTTGAAAATATTGAGTTGATAGTAAAGTTTTACTTGGTAGGCCGTTAAAAATGAATCTTGCAATTCTTGTATTTGTATTATTCTTTTTGAAATATTGTATTTGTATTATTCAATTCATATCACATCCATATATTGTGATGATTTTAATTATACTAAAAATAGTTCATATTTAACCAAGTCCAAGTGATAAATTATAACACCCCTAATTTATAATAAAAATTGTGAAATGACATCCAACGGGAATTGAACCTACGACCCTTGGCTATTTATGCTTATGCCTTAACCGTTTAAAACAAGTGTTCATATCTACAGAGTGTTGGAATGAATTGTACTTGAAGTAAAAATCTGGGAGTTTTAACCCGAATTAAATATATTAGTCTGACTCTTCACCTACTCAACATTAACTCTCCCACAATTTCTTCAGTTTCTAGATTTTTCTCCCAATTCATCCTCTCTTTCCCTTTTTCTTGGTCGTCGTCGATCTAGCCTTATCGCCCGACGGTGCCGTCGTCACCCATATAACCGTCGCTCCACCCCGAACCCAACGTCGGCTACCACTCACACGATATCCCCACCGTTTGTTGGAGATGCTCGTTTGAAATTTCGGCGAGAAACCCAAATATTCATCATCTGTTTACCGTCGTTTTCGGCCTCCACAGTCGTCCGTTCGAGGCGAGGGAGTGACGACTGAACTCCCCACGTCGAGGCAAGCATATCCCTAGTCGTCGATCACCAATCTAATATCGTTCGAGCTTCGTTGGCATCCGTCCATTTTGGTAATTTTGGTAAGGTTCCGACCTGATTCTGGGTTATTTAAGATAATGGATGTGTTTGAGGTTGTTTTGGGCATTTTTTGGTGTGTTTTTCGACCGTTCAAGCCGCTCGTAGGCGTCATGCGCAGTTTGGACCCGGCCTGTCCTTTGAATCGAACCAGTCCGGCCATGAACCGGTGTCGAACCTATTATATTATTTGGGTCAGCCTGTTTCTCAAGGCCCAATGGCCTTGGGTCTTAGCCCAAATCGGATTAAACCGACCTGACTCAAGCCCGTTTGACTGACCCGAGTCTGATCTGACCGACCGACCGACCGACCGAGCCTGACCCGTACCCGACCCGTCTGAGTCAACCTACATGACATTGATCGTTGACTTTGAGCGTTTCTTTGACTATGACCGTTGTCTGTCACTAAAAAGTTATTTTTTTAAAAAAATTTCTATTCTATGTTTTTCGACGTCCTGAATCTGATTTTAAAACCTGTTTCGCAAAATTATAATCTGAAAATCTTTGAATCTGACTTTAAACTCGAATATGCATATGTATTAAGTTAATTTATTTAAGAGACGTTATTGAATAAAGGACTGACACATGATATTATTTGTTAAAAGTACTAAAGACTCTCTTGATCGTGCATTTATCTAGCCCAATTCTTCCTGATACGTTCGATCGCGTGATCCCATTGTGACCTGTATGTATAAATACATTGTGAATTATCATAGATGAGACTTTCTCATGTATTAATTTAAAACTCGTATCCTAGGCTCTAGTACAACATCAGAGCGTAATACATGTGCTCAGTAGAACATCACCAACTAACCTGATCTTTTGAGATATGTTCTTTGTGTGCTATATAAATATGTAAATGTTTTGTCTGAACTGATCATGTGCACATGACTGATATTTTTTTTTGATTTTGCAAAATATAACATGTTTTTATGATTTTAAGTTTGAATATTTCATCTATCTGATTTATGCTCCTTGGTTATTGTTTTCCTAAAAATAACTATCTACTTTATATCTTCTGCTACTACTGCTTATTACTGAATACTGTTGTTACTGCTCAAACTGTTTTACTAGGTACTTGGGATACTATATGAAGTCTCTGTAGGTTCAGCCTTGATCCGGCTGGTAATTCTACCTATATTAGGTTACTATGCTTCGGCTATGGTAATTTCGCCTGTATTCGTTTTCTACGCTTCGGTTAGGGTAATTCCATCTTGACCTAAGGTATCCCCTTAGGATGGTACCTACGCCCAATGGACATGGGCTAACGCCTTTATAGATGCAATTATGGGGAATTGCATATTAGAGTATGGGTAGAGGGTAGCTAGGTTTTACATGAAAACTTTGGTTGCTCTTATAACATGTTTTAATGATGTAATTTATTTGTATATATGAACTGTTTACTGTTTTGGTATGCACTTAATGGAACATATTGAGCTTCCTAGCTCACTCCTCTCAAATTCTTTCCTTGCAGATATTTTGGGATAGGCTACTCTGTACCTGACAGTCGGAGGATCGACACATTCAGTACTCTGTTTAGAATGTAATGTTTCCATCCACCACTTTGTTCTCTCAGGGTGACATGTGCCTATATTTTGAGATGTATGAATTATTATGTTATGAGTATTTCCTGCTATATTCCGTAAAGCTATTTTGTAACTATTATCTGATATGTTTATCCATATGTGGTTTTATCATCTTATATCGGTTTAAGTAAATATGTTTTCAAATTTAATGCATAAATTTTTGACAAGTTTTTTACGCGGATTTTAAATTTAAGATATGCCCCGTTAGACTTGGTCACTTAGCGTAGGCCGGTCTAGAAGGTTACATAAGTAGTTTGGTATTGTTTGAGTAAGCATCGAGTTCAAGGCGTTATGCATACAGAAAATTTTTGCTGAAAAATTCACCAACCAAAACCATGTGTGTAACGCGGGTCAGTCTGGATTTATCAGGGTGAAGCCCTGAAAATCGAGAGGAAAACAAAAAAAGCCCATATTTTCATAAAATACGTGAAAAAGTCTCATGTGAAAGAAAAGCTCGCAAGAAATTCCATTTGTATTGCTTTTTTATTTTTTTTCAAAAATAAATAAACATAACAACTCATGTTATTATTTTAAGATTGCTTGTGAAATTATACTTTTCATTGACAATATAATGAATAGTTATTTTTTTATAAAGTGATAAATGTTTACAGAAATAAATGAGAGCACAAGTATAAAGAAAGATATATTTTGGAACAAAGAAAATGCATATATTTGGTGGTGTGTGGCGTTGCTAGAAGGAGGTGACTCTTTGAACCAGAACGTCCAAGGCTTCTTTCATCCACCAATGCTGGCAAACGTCCCTTGCTTCTTTCACATTCATCTAATCAAAATCTCTCTTAAAAAAATTAATCTTAACAAAATTAATCTCTTAAGTTCGAAATTTGTCAAATACGAGTATATATTTAATAAAAATATATTTGTTTATTTAAAGAATTGAGAGCAAAAGAAATAGGTTTAATTGCTAAGATATTGTCGTTGAATTTTTTATTTCAAGAAAAACTTTGATACATATGCTGGTTTACATAAGCCTTTTAGTTTTAGGGGTAGGGGTTTAGGGTTTAGAATTTAATGTTAATATTTATAATTTATGATATAAAGTTTAGAGTAAGGGTTTAGTTTTTTAGGATTTAGGGCTAAAAATTTAGGATTTAGATTTTATAATATAAATATACAGACTTGTTTACACAGTTTGTGTATCAAAATTTTAGCCATTATTTCAAGGTTTTGGTGTGATTTAATTGATAATAGGTTACCCATGCTCTTTGGCGGAGGTGCTGCTCAGGCCACAAGTCAAGCTCTTCCTTGACAAGCAACGGGAACATGTAGCCTTCATAAAATGTGCCATGGCTTTTGCTTACAAAGTGCCATTTCCCCAGCTCACACTGCTCATATTACAAAACAAAATATTATGAACCCTAATCAAGATGGCAAAGGATTGGATATTTATGGTTTTTAAATTCTTTGAAAACCAGACACAAAATTAAATTAATTATCCGTATTATACGAATATTATATGAATTAAAAAAATCGAATGTTACGGATACTTGAACCCGCATTATCTGATACCATGCTCAAGGATTTTGATTAGGGTAAGCAAGTGCAAAACAACATTAAGAGTTTAATTTGTAATACCAACCTCAACATTGCCTAAAACCCCAGCTTCTTCAATTGATTCTCTTAAAGCAGCCTCTTCTATGGATTCATCAATCTCCCAACCACCCTGATTATGTTAATACATGAGATTTAAGCTTAGTTATATGTGTGATCAAACAAATTAGAACGCATGATTTTATGTTTGGGAGGGATAAACTTATAAAATTTTAAAGGCTGAAAATAGATCTTCAAAATAAAATACATAAAAAAATCTAAATTTACAGGAAACGACCGCCTCCTCCAATCCTCCGATCCATCCCTACTGATTGTCCTCAACGAAAAACTCGTCTTTGTTATCTAAATGCTCAAGTCTTATGTCACTATGCCCAACAACATCCCGTCTAAATCAAAAATATGAACCACAACCAATGATCACAACTACCATCCTCTCGTTCTATACCGACAAATAATTATTTTTTAGTTTGTTTATTTTTTTTAAAAAAGGACGGATTAATAATAATATACCTTAGGAAACATCATTTTGGGACCTTTCTGGGAAGAGATAACAAGAACTTCCAAATCATTAGTAACATTTCCGTCACTGCAACATTTGAATCTGTACGGAATGCACCCGACAACTTGGCGGCGGCCGAGGTTGTCGTATCGCTGCAAATGCCTTCCCGTTCTAGAAACCATGCACATCTTACAAACAAATTAAAGGTTTCAAAAATAATAATAACAAAAAAATAAACGACCTTGAAAAGGATTTAGGAGAAACTGTGGAATATTACAGGCGTAAAGGGAGAGGCTATATAATATAAACACCACAAAAAAGAGGTGTCGGAAAATGGTTAAAAGCCAAATATAATTCAGGGGATAAAAATAAAACAAAAACTGAATGCTGTTCAGAGCAATAAAATGATTACTTTTTCTTTTAAAATTAACAATAAAATGGTTATATCTGGGGGCAGATTAATCAGCCAATTTATTAATCAAGTAATTATAAAAATGCAAAAAAGGAAATTATAATTTTTTAGTTTTTCCATGAGTTAAGTTAGAAAGATGATATATTCCGTTAGAATGCAGTTTAAAAATGAAAATGATTGAATATAGAAAAGAAATTATTTCAGTCACCGGTGAACAAATGCATTGATTTTTTTTATATTAAAAGTATTTAAATAAGTTTAAGAAAAACTATTTATAATTTTATAAATTTATTTTATTTTATTTATGAACGAGACAACAAATTGTGATACATTGATAATACAATAAACTCGTATATTGACTATATATCATACTTACGTATTGACCGTGCATCAAATATAATCCTTATTTTGTATATTATCTTAAAAGTTTAACATTATATTAAATAGAGTTGTCAACTATGAATATATCAAAGACAACACACACAAAATCAATAAAGTGTTAGTTTAACGATAAAATTTCTTTGATTAGACTTTATTAGTAATTCTTAAAAAAAAATCCTTTACAATTTTTTAGGTACCCTTAACTCCTAACATTACATTAATTTCTTTCAAGTGTGATTAGACTTTATTAATTATAGTTTTTCATAAACTGAACTTATTCAGAAACTAGCAACAATTTGAACATTATAGCTTCACCATAGGTTTTAGAATCCTCTTCTATCAGGAAAAATTGAGCTATATGTTCAAATATAGAGTCTAAATCACTTATTTTTGTAATAAAGAAATTTTTATAAATTCTGGTCTAAAGGTAGAAGCTACCTTTTATCTTTTACTTCTTCTAGGCTCTAATTCAAACTCTAGAGTATCTTTGGCAGGAATATTAGAAGAAAATGCATGATTCTCTCGGTGTGTTACAACCCTTAATCTAGGTTTCTTTAGAGGAAAGAAGTCCTCAAAGCAATCCTAGATTCACAAATTTGAGAAATCATGTAAAGACATGAACCAATATGACACTATATGTAGCATACCCTACAAACATTGCATCAACGATTTTAGGTTCAATAGAAGTTTCCTTAAAATCAGGCTAAACCACTTTTGCTAGATACCCCCACACTTTCAGGTAATGCAAACATGTTGCACAGTTTGTATGGAGTATAGTCTAATTTTATGAGGTTCTCGGTTTAATACATGATTAACCGAGAATGGCTTTCTCCCTAAAACTTTAAGAATTCATTATCTCTTCTTAAAGTTTTATATATTTTCCTTCTTAATAATTTTATATAGAAAAATTTTAAACGAAGGTTTTTTTAGAATTATGTCATTCTTCTCACACACATCTTTAAGAAAATTAGACCATATCTATTATCTCTACCGAATCTAACACGTTTTATTCTCCTATCTAGCTGATACTCAACTTCTGTCTTTAAAACAGAAGTTCTCAGCTTCACTTTAGTCTAAGGAGGTAAACCTTTGTATATCTAGAAAAAAACCTACAAATGTGATGTAACAGTGTTTTTCTTTCTTATCCTCACAGTTTCTAAAGTTCGCAAGATCAGAATGTATAAAGAAATTCATATCTAAATTTAGAAAACCGTCTTCAAGAAGGTTTAGTATGCTTTCGCTTCTAAACAAAACTCATATTTTGTTAAAGCTATTTCTTTTCTAGATTAGTTATTATTTTAATTCACATGCCCTAATCTAGCATGCCATACCACAAATATTTTATTTAATCTTTATATCTCAAAGTCTACATTTCTTATTACTCAATCATACTAGAGTAATGACATTTTAAAGATATTTTTACTTTAAAGAAAATTTTACAAGGAAATTTAGTACACTCCCTGTAAAGACAATTTTTTCTTCCTTCTTAATCTTATTATGAAGAGAAGGATTCTCAAACTAATGGCTACATAACACCTTTGAGTAGCACTAATGTCTTATTAAATTCTCTTTATATTAATTTAAAGAGACTATAAATTTTTATCTACTATGACTCAAAGGAACCTTTCTTAGAAAGATTATTTATTCTAACTCCTGCGCTAAGTTAGAAAATGTTTATTTAGTCATAGTCTTTTATACATTGAAATAGTAATGCACCAGGTAGGTATAAAAGAGAGGTGGTGCATGGAGCACGCTTAAATACCAAGTCTTTCATTAAACCAATCCTAGACATACATTTTCTTACTCTTTTCCAATTAGACATTTATGAAAATTTTTCTTTATTTTGGCCTCTTCAAAAATTATGGTTTAATATTTTTACTTTATAAAAGTATTGTATTAAACATACACATGATGTCTTTTTCTACTCAGAAAAAGTTATCTAGCCTCATAGTACAACTTAGTCAAAAACTTGCTTATTGAGTTTACAGACTAGCTTAAAGGCTAAACATAAATTCATGTAAAAAACACGAATTAATAGACAATAAGTCTAACTAATCTGACCTCGTAAGTAGAACCATAGTACCTCGATAAAGATATTGGAGATTTTTCCCTTCCAGCATCATCAGCTTTGTATTTCTTCAAAATTTACAACCGTCCTAGTTTCTTAATAAATTTCTCAAAAGAAATTATTTGTATGACAAAAGAGTTGCAATATATTTATTCCCTTAGTTATCAGGAGTAAAATAATTTTACCTCCACAAGCCAACTATCACAAAGGGTAGCATTTAAATGTTATTTAAAATATTACAACTTCATGATAACATACTAATTAGCATACATGATTTATATTTCATATCATGTCTATCTTCATAAATTCCTGAAAATCATTTTAGAAAATATCAAAAAGTAGTCCTATATAAATAGGCATTTCAACCACTTTTGATTGTATTGATATTTTCTAATAATTGAAATATAATTCAATTTTTAATAAAAGCAAAAAAAAATCTTTTGCTATTATTAGCATTGTAACCTACATCACTTACTCAACCGTTACAAAATTTTATAAACGGTTTAAAACGTTAACAATGCTTCAATATCCATGTATAGATTACTTTTTGAAAATTTGAATATTCTTAACCACATAATAAGAATTAAACAATCATAAGCTATAAAATTTAAAACGTTAGTAATAATAATTATTAAAATAAATACATGTTAAAACATGCATTTCTACCATCCCGTCATTTTTAATATGGTTTTAACCACCAAAGGATATCAAAGATGTAACATATATTTTATAAGAAATCATATTTGAAATTCATTTCATTCCTATTAAAATATTTTAATAAACGTTTCCACATAAAACGTTTTAACTAAAAGTTAAGCTTGCAAACGTTTAAGAATCAATAAGGAGTATAAAACTCTCATAATACTGACCTTTCTTTGATTCTTACCTCATTGAAATTTCGTATGCATGCTTCCTTTCAAGTCACAGCGTCATGCAGAATCGTTAAGATCCGACTTTGATAGGTTAATTATTCACTTTTGCAGTATAATCTGTTTCTAAATTGTTGGTAAAATCACTGCAAAACAGGGCATTGATACTGACAGGATGGAATAATATGAAAATAACATAAATATTATTTGAACCGTGTCGTGGATCAAATCCACTGCCTTAGAAACAGATTCGCCCCAACCGGTGTAGTTGCTGCTACAGACGGATCGGCCCCTGAAGTTATCACGAACTCTCTAAAAATTTGTACACGCAAACTTTAAAGTGGAGATCAGTAGTATTGCTCTTCTCTTCTAAAACACGAGAACGGTTTGCTTTTGAAAGCAATAGAAAAACGAACTATGTAGAAAACATAAGTTGTTTTGTAGTGTATATTGAGAATGTATTTTTCAATAGAAAAGGAGCAATAGTAAAAATCAAGGGGTAAATATGTCCAAAATAAATCATTAATAAAAGCAATTAAAATTGATAAAATCAATTAAAAAACCGTCCTTAAAATCTGCTCAAATCAAACTTTTAAATTGCAGCTGTTATGAATGAATGGAGCTTGAAAATTGGCCACATTCATTAATCATAAACATGTAATAACATCAGGTGAAAGGAGCCTGGTAATAACGTCGGTTAAGGCAATTTGAAATCGCCAATTATGCCTCAATTCTCACGTCAGTTAAGGCAATTAAGATTGCTAATTAAGTCTCAATTACCAGGTAATTAAAAACGATTCGAAATTCAAACCACCATAGAATCGTTTAATATAGCATAGCATAAATTATTTTTCGGTGTTAAGAAGAACTTCAAAAGAAAATTTGTCTATATTTATCTACAAAAAGATGATATACGTGTGGTACGTGTCGAAAACACGTGTTAAAACGAATGTGTGATTAGATGCTCTTACACCCTTGAGCATTACCAACATGATTTAATGTGAATTTGAAATAATTAATCAAAGCAATTTTTTTAAGTTTAATTGTAAAATATATAAATATATATTTAAGGGTAAACTATACAAATGGTCACTGCATTTTAGGGTATTTTTATTTTGGTCACTAAACTTTTAAAACTTATATTATAATCACTGAACTTTTAGTTTATTTTTAATATGATCCCTCCCGTTAGAAGTTGCTAACGTGGCATATTAGTTTTCGTTTTTCCTGAACAAACACTATTCATCACTCAATTGTTTTTACTTTGCTTATTAAAAGATCAAATATGATAATATAATAAATCTAATAATTGTTTGATTGTGATAAAAGTGTGAAATATAACATGAGAGATCATATTGAAACCGTCCTAAAAGTTCAGTAACCATTTGGGTAATTTATACCTATTTTGAACTTAAACCAAGCCTACAATTGACGGGTAAATTGAGAGGATGGATGGATGGAGTCAGCAGGCATCATCATAACCTTAAACTCTTCAAAATCAATCATCCCATTCCCATCTCTATCCACTCCAATTATCATCTTCCTACATTCTTCGATCGTATATTCGTCACCCAGGCTCCTAAGTACCACCTGAAGTTCCTCCGCCGATACCCACCCGTCTCCGTCTCTGTCATACACCGAGAACGCCTCCCTCAGGCTCTCCAGTACCTCCTCCGATTCCACCCCTTTCATGTTCAGCTCCACAAATTGCTTGAAATTCATGAACCCGTCGTCGTCGTTGATCATCTTCTGGAGTTCTTCTTTTGAGTGGCCGAGGGAACCCAGGATTGAACACAGTTCGGACGTTGAGATCTTCCCGTCGCCGTTGGCGTCGAGCTTGTTGAAGACTTGTTCGAGCTCTTGTAGCTGGGTTCGGGTTTGAATTGGAGATTGAAGTGACGATGAGTGATCGAAGGGAACAGGAGGGGAAGCCATTGAACCCGGGGTATTCGACATGGGATTTTGCTTCCTTTTCCGACTGAAAATCGACCCAAAACCCATGATTGTCTGCGTGTAGTAAAGATTCGGACAAAATAGGGGAATTAAGCAAATGGAAAGAAAAGAAGAAGAAGAAGAAGATTGAATTGGAGATTATACACCGGAGAAAGGGGAACTTAAATAGAGCTGGAGTTGGAAATTTGGCTTCTCTTTTGTAGTATTTTTTTAATCTGTCGAGATACAAACACTAATTAGGATTTAGCAAATTTAAACTGAAACGTACAACTTGTGAATAAAAAAGATGTTTGAAATTGCAAACGTTTTTTTTTTTAATTTTCCATTTTATCAAATATTGGTACTATTTGATTTCTTTCATTTTTTATTTTTTGCTAAGGTGTATGGAGGTTAAAATATTAAATTTGGATTTTAAAACGTGATACATATAATAGTCCGTGCCTTAGAGATAGTCCATGCAACTAATTATATAATATTTGAACATGATATCCACGGACGGAGCCCTTTTATGTGCGGAAAGTAGGGTGTTAAAACGGTTAATCGAATTGAACTAATTAAAATTTATTAATCGAAATTTTTTTCTCTTTAACCTTAATCGAATTAAAATTTTAAAAAATAACCGAGCAGAACTTTGTTCGGTTAATTCAGTTAATTTTCAAATTAACTGGAATAACAATGAAAAGTACCTAAAAACATTTTAAATCTAATTACTAAGCATCAAAATAATAATAAATATTACATATAAAATAGTTTGTATCTATTATAAATATCAAAATAACAATAGACAATAAATAAAATAATAGTTAGCATCTAATTTAGTTGGGTTAGGCTTAATATGTATGTTTAATATATATTGTATTTATTATTTTCGGTTAATTTGGTTAATTAACCGATTTCGAATGAAATTAACCGATAATTGAATGATTTTTAAAAAATAACCGTTAATCTATCCAATATCCAATTAACCGATCGATTAATCAAACTAAATTTTAGTTCGGTCGATTAATTTGTTTTTAACCGAACAATGAACAACCCTAATGATAAAGGTTGTTTATTCATTTTTAGAGATTAGTAATATTTTATCTCTAACTTTTAATCCTGACTCAAGTCGTATCTTACTCTATGAAATAGGAATCTGGCGTGACTTGAATTTGGAAAGCGACATATGTTCAAAAAAAAAGCGACATAAATTCAAACAAGATTCACGTGATAAAATTTGAAGTCACGTTGTTCAATCATCACCGACCACTTTCCTTATGATACGTCTCAACCGTGCCCCCTGCCTTTTGGCATTATTATCATTTTTCTTTTACTAGTTCCAAAAATAACGAAACTCATAATCGACTCCTTCGAGAAGTACCCCTAGACATTATTATTTTTCTTTTACCTAATTCCAAAAATAACGAAACTTCCGATCTTTGTTTAGTGATCAAAATTATCTTGAAGTGAAAATATTTATAATTAAATTTAAACAAAAATTCCGATCACTCCGCTCGAACTTTTTTTAATTTCTAAAATAAAATTTATGAACTCGATCATATTAAATTTTTTTAACTCAACTCGATTAATACTCGACCGATATGTACATTCAAACTGTCCAATCGATGAGACGCATAGCACGGAATTAGACAATTATGTCATTAGTATCTTCCAAAAAAACATGATTAATACCATGTGCAACGCACTAATTTATATGCCCCAAAGCTTCCCGTTTGAAGTTGAGATTGATACTTAAGCTTGATGTACATTCTCACCCACCCACCCACCCACCCAATCTCACAAATTTTGCCTACGATGTTCGAGATAGTCATAATTGAACCACCAACTTACTCCACCCGCTTAAGGTGCTCGAAATGAAATCGAACAAAGGTTGACAACCATTCCTCCCCTCTGAAAATACATGTTTGATAGAATATGCAACACATGAACCAACCAAGCAAAGCGACGGATTCAACTAGTTTTATCAGCCTGTTTGCAGATTCAATATCCCTGTATACCTTTCAAGAAAAATGTACACATCCCCTATAGAATCAAATCATGTATAGAATCCATGTGGATTTCAATAAAAAAAATGATTCAACCACATGGATATAAGAAAAAGAAATCGAATACTTGGAAAATTCCTAAGCTTATATTTAAAAGCCGATTTTCACCATCCCAACCTCCATGAGTTTTGATATCAAAACAAGCTACTATGGATATACAATTTTACAAGCTATACCTAATATTACCTGTGGCTCGCAGTACGGTTGAACTAGAACTATTGTTGGTAGTAATGGTATCGGTTAAATCTGCAACTGCCCCGGCCTTCTCCTAGATGATCTTGAAGGAGGCTTCTTTGTCTCTGATGTTGGAGGTTGTTGCGGTTCTGCTTTTGGGCCCCTCCTGGATAAGAAGAGAGATGATTCGTCCATAAGAATATAGTGGAACATAAAAATATTAGACAACTATGTTACTCCGACTCTTTACTTTCTCTGAAGTATCTGCCCGTGTTTGATACATAGGTAGGGGAGTATGGTCCTTCAAATATATAGAACTTTGAAAATTTTGAGCATACTCAAGTCAGACATATACTCGTATCTGATACTCACTAAAATATCCATGTCAGACACGTACTCATATCAATATTCACCTTCGAATCAGAGTATAGCAGACAATGACAACGGTGAAACATACAGGATAAGAGTTTGAAGCTAACTCTCTTAGAGAGAGTGTCTTTACCTAATTGACAATATGCGACTATATGTCTAATAAAATTATTAAAACAATGATGCCAGACAATGAAAACAAAACTGAGCAAGCAGCTGACACACCTTCATTAACGAGGTAGAACTGTCCCGTAATTGTGCTCGTGATTTTGCAAGCATATGGTGTTGTTGCTGCATTTGCTTAAACTGTTGCAGTGAAGCAAAGTCAATTCCATTCTGTAAATTCCCATTGTCTTGGTCCATATCACCATCCTCAGTAATTTTTGATCCAGTATGATGTAAAATTTGGGAGTAAGGGTTGCCTGATGATGCTCGTTTGAGTAGATCACCATTGAAGGAGTTTGATGGCGCAGTTTTTAGACGTCTTCGCAAAATCTTGAATGCAGCACTTTGCTACAGTTAAATAAGGTCAGGTATAATTTAACAATGAAAATAATGCACAGCTGTATGTGACCAGTGCAAACACATAAGTGATGTCCCCTTTCGACCATTAAACCGCCCCAAACCCGACTGTAGAAGTAAGGGGAAATATTGACCTGTTTCGAAGACGTTAAGTTTAAACCCACACCCACCCCATATATATATATATATATATATATATATATATATATATATATAGAGAGAGAGAGAGAGAGGATCCTCTTACACTATGTAAAACTTGAAAGTTTTACATCTTTTTTGGATCGTTAGATGAAGGTAAATAGATGGTTGAGATTAAACTGTAGAAAATGTCAAGATTATCACAGGAAAAAAAGATAAAGGAAATAATCTTAGCCATTTATTACCCTCATCCAACATTCTCAAAAAGGAGTATAAGTAATTGAGTTTTACACAGTGTAAGTGGATCCTAACCCATATATATATATATATATTAGGGGTAGGATCCGGAGAGGTGTGCCTATAAAAGGAAGTAGCAAATACATACCTGTGGAAGTACCATCAAAAGACCATATAATGCTTTCAGCAACCAAATATATATATATATATTAGGGGTAGGATCTGGAGAGGTGTGCCTATAAAAGAAAGTAGCAAATACATACCTGTGGAAGTACCATCAAAAGACCATATAATGCTTTCAGCAACCAAATGTATCGTCGGGGTTCTAGAAGCTGAAAATCAGAAAAAGACAAGTTACATAACATATTTTCTAAACTCAAAAGAAAAACAAGGAAATTGGAAATCTAAACCAAATATGTATTAAAAATTGCAAATACAATGACAAATAATGGACTCACTAAAGCTAACATATTTTTGTCATGGTGATGATCAAGCCCTTATTTTCAAGTTTACGATGATATGCAACTATCTGGTAAGGACAATTGTTCATCATATAAAATAGAAGTTTGTTGGCCACTCATTGAATCTGTGGATGCATAACCTTTTCAAAAATGAAGGCTTCACAATGCCCGTCATTGGCAGAACATCCCATCAAAAATGGTTGTGATAAGGAAAATTTTAGACATTATCATGTGGGTAAACATCTATATTACAGCAAACAACATAAAATTGTCATGAATAACAAGTACTGCTTAAGGCTTGCTGAAATATAGGCAAGTATAAGAAGTGAAACCAAAAACTAAAAGAACACTTGCTGCTACAAACCCCAACAAA